>JASVER010000043.1:490154-1091200 GCA_030449065.1 Oceanodroma leucorhoa
CCCGCTAATACCCTGCGCATGGGCCCTTGGCTTCCCCAAGCAAACGCCCTCCCCTCCAGCCCGCCATGTGCTTACACTTAACTTTATCTCTAATACATGTGGATCTCTATGCGTACACATATAATATTACGGTGGAAACACATGGCCGGCCTTTTTTTTAATTAAGCTTTTTTTTTTTTTTTTTTGAAGCCACAGCCCATGAAGCTTCGTGAGGAATATTTAGCCCATTAGCTGAATTAGCTGGCAAGAATCAAACTCAAACAGAAAGGACATGAGCATCGCTAATCGTAGAACTGGAAAACATTTGGAGGGTTGTTATATAAACTTCAGGTCATAAATTAATGGTTGATTTATTCTTCAATCAGGAAAAAGCCATTAAGGTTTGCTCAGCTCTGGTCTGTGGGAAAATAATTTCTTTGATTGAGTTCCCCCTAAAGACCCCCAGAAGTTTTCTCTCCTCTGTCATGAACAGTCTGCTCTTTCCTGTCTTCCGGACGGAGGGAAGAGTAGGACCTCCGGAGAAAAGCAGCTTTCCAGCATCTTGAATTTCACTTTGCATCTTTCTTCCTACCTGTTGATTTAATTTCTTTTTGCATTTGGGACCTTTCTAAATCCATCAAGAGAAAACTGTGGAATAATGAGAGTGGTGTATCATCTTTTATCAGCTTTTTCTTCCTTGCTGGTGGCCAATATTGCAGCTCTGAAGGAAACAGACTTTTGGGGGGGACGACCGAGGGGTGGGAAAGTATGGCATGGAAAGAAATTCAATCTGAGGAATGAGAGGAATGGATAAAAAGAGGCAGGGCTGATGACTTTTTCATTGCATAGATTTCCTACAGGAGCAGTGGTTACCGATCCCTGGTCCGCTTGTTTATTTAGTGTGTTTCTGAAATGCCTGAGCTCCTAAGCTGGCCCGCGTTGCTGGAGCGCTCCATGCTTCCATGGACAAGCCCCAGACCTGGCCATTAGAAAGAAGAACCTCTCCAGCCCCTCCACCCACTGGCAGCGACGCTAGGTCGCTGCGCACCATTTAGGGACCTGCTCCCCACCCCATCTGGTGTCACATTGAACTCCAGAGACCATCAGGCTGCCGCTTTGAGGCTGCGAATTTGATATCAAAGGGCCATTTGCCTTGAAGGTAATCAGACTTTCTCCTTCCCTCTTCCCATTCAAATTTGCAGGGTGCTATTTTAGGGTTCCCCCTGGCTGATGTTGATGCAGATGCAGGTCAGAGCAGCCTCTGCAGTGCAGGAACTGGCAGTGCATGGATGGGAACCCAGCATGGTGGCTGTCCATCCCCATGAACGGTGGGATGAGTGTGAGCTGGGTGGTCCCTGGGCCAGGAGCAGACATGCTGGTGAAGCCCTGAGCCCTGTCCAGCTCTCCTTCAGTAAGTGCCCCATGGACGGCTCCAAACTCAGCTCTCACTGTCCCTCCTGGGCCAAATTTCAATAGGGTCCCAAATCCTAGTCTGTCATTTTAGTCTAGGACTGGTGACGGGTTATAACATGACGTGGTTGAATGGCAATTGGCCCGGGCAGCAGTGCAACCTCACGAAGTTCCTGTTGTTAAAACCGGGCACATCAGGAGCCATCCTGAGAAATGCAGAGCACTCTTTCCTTCCATTCTTCACTTTTTGTAAAGGTTGAGGCAAATCCATCATATAGATCCGTGCTTTTGTGCAGACCCCTGCCCTAGTGATGAGACTCACTGAAGTCAACAACCCAGGAACCCGCAGTGATGAAAACCCATGTCAAGATCAGTCCTGTGAAAGGTGGTAACTGAAGTTAGGGGTTTTCTGCTGGGGAAGTTTCAATGCTGGGCCTAAGTTTTACTGGGCTAATGCATCATGAGCAAGGCTTATCTGGGCCTAACTGTCCCAGATTATTTGCCAGTTCTACTACCTGTATAACCATGAATGAGGCAGAAGAAGAAACAGGGCAAAAAGGAAAAGCAATAGCACTGAGCTTGCTGGGAGAAAACAGATTGTGTTTGTTTAATCAATTTTTGAGCTGGGTTGTTTTTTTTTTTGGCATGATAAAGTATTTTAAAGGCAATTTACACAAGGCACAGCAGGTTAGATTCCTTGACTGACATTGTTTAAAAAGGCTGGTGTGGAATAGTAATCAGAAAAATGACTCAAATGAGTGCCTAGGCTCCTCCCTGTAGGAAAGAAATGCTAAGTGAGCATTTTTCATCCATAGTTGTCTTTTTTTTTAAAGCAGTTCCCTAAATTATTCCTTGTGATACCAGCAGTGGGTCTTGCACACATTTTCTTGAGCAATTATTTAATCCGCTGTTGCACTGGAATGTTGAAGTGTTTTCAGCTTTAGCTCTCCTAAGCCTGTCTCTAGTGCAGTGAAAGCTTTTGCCTTGGTACTAACTAGTTGTGTGCAAGAACTGGTTCATAGTGGTTTGGTGCCCAGAGCTGCCGAACGTGAATTGGAGACCACTTCTGACAGAAGGCTGAACTGTTCCCCTCCAGAACTGCCTTGCTAAAAGGCAGGAGGCACCTTCAGTAAACAAGTATTTCTGGGAACAAATTTTTTTTCTCTTTCAGATTTATTTTGTCCCTTGAAATGTGAGATTGATCTGAAACGCCTAAGAGGATATTGGAGAAGGTTCATCTGAGGTAATGCCCTCATCCGTGTGATCCTTGATAAGACAATGTTAGCTGAGAGAGGTAGTGATGATGAAGTGATACATACTTACTTTTTATTATGAATCTTACTATTGATTTAATTTTCTCTTACTACCTGGGAACATGACATGAAAATGCATAGGTATCCCATGCTTGACTGAGATAAAACATTCCCATCCATGGCGGAGTGCAGCGTTCCTGAGAGACAATTCCTCGTAACTCCCCTTTGCTGACTGACAGATTCAGTTTGTTCTCACTCGGGCATGTGAAACGAATCCAGCTTTCAGCTGCTACATTTATTTTTTCTTTCCAGTGCAGATCCATTTGCTTGGTATCATTTTTTCAAAACTTTGATTTCTGGATTGCGCTGTCAACGTTAATGTATGAGAGTTGAGCTTACTCTGCTCATGGAGGTGCCCTATTGCAAGACCACAACAAAGGCTTGTGCAGCACACAGAGCACATTACAGTGAAAAGCCACCTGTTGAAATAGTAGAGATCATGCCATTTTTTACATGTGCACAGTAAAAAAATGGAAAGATGGGCTGTCCGAGGCTTTCCAAAACCAAGGGTTGTTGAAATCTTGATGGAAGAACACACTCCTTCACTTCTATGCCTCCGAAATACAAAATATCCATTAAAAGTGATAGACTTGCAGCCAAGGCAAACAAGTTCATAAGCTAAACTTGAACACTTTTACTTGCAAATACTGATCTTGCGATGACAGATTCGTTTTTCCAGCTCTGGCAAATTTGTTTCTACTGCAGCCTTGCTGGAAATTACTCTGCAAGTGTTTATAATCCTGTCGTACCATGAAGGACTCCATGTAGGATGCATTATTCAGATGAAGGGAGGGCCTCATGGCTATCAGCAAGGTGGGTCTACATAAGTATCATAGAATCATAGAAAGGTTTGAGTTGGAAGGGACTTTAAAGATCATCTAGTTCCAACCCCCCTGCCATGGACAGGAATATACCTTCAGGTGGCTCAAAGCCTCATCCAACCTGGCCTTCAACACTTCCAGGGAGAGGGCATCCACAACTTCTCAACAAGTAGTTTTGGGTTTTGCCTTTTGCAATTGAAAGCCCTGGTAGTCTGGGTTTCCTTCAGATTCACGGATCTACCCTTTTATCTTCTGCTTCCCACCTTGTCTGCTCAGTCCATACTCAGTGTTTCCCCCTGTAGCCTACTTTCTCCTCCTGACAGAGCCTGACCTGTTTAGCTGCTGGTCTCACTGACTGTGCCGGGTACGAGGGTGGATGGACCTGCAAACACTTTGTGTCCCGTGTTTGGAGGAAGGTCTTTAGCTATCTGCCCTGTGTTTTCTAAGGGCGCAGACACACAGACCCAGAGCTATAGGAGGGACGGAGCATGGAGGACAAGAGGAGAAAAGCGTGCCTTGCTGTGAAATGTCTCATACAGACACAAGGAAATGTCAGAGGGGAGACTCGCTTTGTAGGACCTTAGGGTAACTTTGAAGTTGAGTACAGACAAGCAAGGTAACTCACCTCATGGCTACCAGCAATGTGGATTTGCATTAGAAGTCCCCATCTTCTGCCTTCTGTGATGGAAAACCCTTCAGATTTCCTTGGCTAGGAGCAGATACTTATTTATTGGTATGTTAACCAACTGCTAGAGGCCCAAGATGCTCTTTTCTTCCTTGGAAACCATTTCCCCAGTGTTGAGTCTGATTGACATTTGGTTACTGACTCAAGTATGCAATAACTATCCTTCTTACTACCCACCAGCCACAAAACCCCGCTGATGATGTGCTCTTTCCCTGAAAGTCTTCCAGGCCCTTGAGCAACATGGTGTAATAAATATTAAGAAACAATTTACTGCAGTATTATCAGGTGGTAATTTCCCCCCCATATCCCTCACCCAGAGCTGTCTGATTATCTGCATCACACTGAGCTTTCTATTAAAAATTGACACTGAAAATAAACCAGCGGCTTTTTTACTTAGCCCCCCTCAGTCTAAAAAAGCCCAACAATCCAAATAACCAACTGAAACGCCAAACAAAAACAGATGTTGAAACCAACAGAAAGAGGAGGAGTAGGAATACTCTTTCTTTTCCTAAATAAAATACCATGGTTTATTATGTCTGCATATGCAGGAATGCTGGAGGAGGACAGAAAAGTGATTTTTATTAGGTAGATAATGCCATTCTTAATTCTCTCATTGGGAGCTGGAAAGCCTCTTCAAAGACCTCAGGGCCGCCTTTAGCTATGGGGTGATGGGCTGACGTGCAGAGGTTGTGATGCTCAAGCACCCACGCCTCTGTGCTCTCCCCTTTCCCCAGGGCCACTCAGTCCCATTTCCAAACCATTTTTTCCCCCACCCAGGGCATTTCCCAGACCTGTTTGCCACCAGTCTTAAAGCTGCCCTGGTGGAGGGGAGGGAGATGATGCACTACTGCTGCTGGAGGAGAAACACGGTGTGCATCACCAGCAGCTCTGTTGCTGCATGGCTCCTGCCTGTACTGCCATCCCCACTGCCCCACACCTGAGGGCTGGTGCAAGGGTTGGACACTCACGGTGGATTCCAGAAAGACCTTGTATTCATGCCTTCTTCCACCACAGGCACCCTGTCCTGTAACTCGGAACTTCAGTTTCCTATCATTAGGTGCGGTGGGAAAAAGGGCTATTTAAATACTGGTGAAGACTGGATTCAGGATGCGGGTATGTTTTAAATTAAGGTGTGATTTTAAACCAATAAAACTAAACCTTACCAAAAGGCTTGGACGTGTACTTAACTTCAGTTTAAATTTGGGCCATTTAGGTTGCTCTTAAATCATACTATACATATAACTGTGTTTTGACTCACTTTTAAACTAAAATAAAAATATCCAGACAGTGCTTTGCACAGCTGTTTAACAACTGTTAAATACATAAATAGACATCACGTACTAAAATACTGTGTTGATATGAGCCATATAAACAGAAGAGAGCAGAAATACAGTAGTCTTTTTAACCTGATCTAATTTTGTGTCTAGACAAGCTTTACTCAGCATCAGGGTCTGCCTCAGTGCTGGTTACTGGTACTTGGAGAGAATACGGTTTTGGTAGGTACAGCACGGTCTTGTATCCCAATGTTATTCATTTTCCTTGTGGGCTGATGACTCTAAGAAAAATGGCAAAACCATTTCCAAGACTGCCACTGGAGTCACGGGATGGACCCGTGGGTACTCAGTAACAGCAAGTGTTGCTGGACCAAGCAAGAAGTTTGCAGTGCTTTTAGTGCTGTTAGTATCATGGTTCTGCTCATGGCTGATGGGATACTTTGAAGTCAAAGGGAAAGAGTAAAAGATGAGAAAGAGATGGAGGAAGGGTATAATGCTTTCCCTTTTATCTGCATTTTTCTGTGCAAAAGAATAGGACTCCTGCCAAGGCCTTTATTTATCCGTTGCTATGAAAATCACTTTGTGTCCTAGTTTCAGCAGTGTTAATATATTTTTTTTTCAGCAAATGATTATGTTTTATGACCAGTTTAGACTTATATGGAGGTGCAGTAATATGCTATAAAACTCTACGCCATAAGCTGTATACAGGACATATCAACTAGTCTAAAGTGATTACATTAATAAGAGAAGAGCCAATCCTTCTTACAATTTCATGTTATAGCAGATGAGCTCACTGCTCCTGAGGAAGACATTAAATCACGTTTGTGTAGAAGGTAGAGGGACCTGCTACACGACTACTGTTTCAAGAAAATATGATGCAGATACAGTCCTAGATCCAAGTATGGAAATTAGCTGGTGGGCCCCTCAGGCTTTCTGGCAACCCACATGCTATGGAGGAAGAAGAAACAGCTGCTCCAGCTATCACTGGAAAAGATGACAGTGAAGAGAATTAAGCCTCGCAACAGGGTCCAGGTCCCTGTGAAGGAGCCGCGGAGCCTCGGGCCGGTGCCGTCATGGAAAGCCGTGGCGTCACCAAATGTGGCAGTGAGCCGAGCCCCTGATCCAGCACGCGCTGAAGCAAAGGAGAGGTTTGCTGGGGGGTTTGGGAGGGAATGCACGGGGTGTCTCAGATGTGTGCATGCGCAAACATGTATCTGTGCTCTCCCTGTGCCCGGCTGAGCATTCCTCGGTCAAGGCACGAGATACCAGCCTTTATGTTGAGGCTGGTTGTGACAAATCTGCATTGATACAATAAATAAATGTGACTGAGGTTTACAGTTCAAACAAGCTATGAGGAGCCACCACAAATCAGCTTGTCATGTTGCCACCAGCTTTACAATCAATCTCCCATAAAGGGCTTAAGCTCTGACTCCTTTCTTCAGTTTGCTTATTTTTGTGGGCTAACTGGCTGCAAGGGAGTCACTAAAGGACGACTGGACTCAGACCTTTCTGTTTTAAAAGGAGTGAAGCACTCTTACACTTCAGCGATAGAGCCCACTTGAAAAAAAAAAAAAGGGATCAGGAGAAAAGCAAACAAAAGCCATCCGCCTCTGCGCTAATGGTTTGGGTCTAGCCCGGACAGTCAGAAAGGATTGTTAGAAAAAGCTGCTGAAGCGGGGGACGCTGTGGGCAGCGAGGAGCAGTTGTGCTGTACTATAATAAATGAAGCCCTGGTTTGTACCCTTTGAATGCTGTGCAGTTAATCCCCATCACACGGTTAAAAATCAACTTTTGGATTCCCTCACTGTTACCTCTTTCCCTGCTGGCCTCAGCCCCATGTCCTGCTTTCCCCTGAGGATGCTGTCATGGAGGAGCTTCACCCACCCCTCTCGACAGGCATGACTCAGAAATGAAGCATCTCCCCCCGGCAAAGCAGATCCATGTGGCTCCCAGTGGGTGCGAGCTCAGGTCCTGGCGGTGTCGACTTCAACCTTTCTGCTGGGGTGATGTGAGACCGGAGGACATGGTCTCACAGCATAGAGAGAGAGAGCCTGGAGGTGCTGGCCTGTGACTTCCCCCTGGTCCTGCTGGCTGCTTTGGCTGGTTTACCTTTCCCATATAGTTGGTGTCAGAGAGGCTCACCTCCTCTGGCTTTGGCTGGCCAAGAGGGCCCTCTGCACTTGGTGGGGACAAGGGGGTAACCCCCGTGAGTGCCTCCTCAGGCATTTTTGACATTTCTACCCTAAGTGCTTTGGAGCAGGGACTCTCCTTTTGGGTACCTGGACACCTTGCCTAGCTGGACGGGACCTTCACTTTTGGTAGTCAACATGAGCGTAGCCACAATAAAAACAAGAAGAGCTCAGAAATAAGGCACCCAATTAGAGCATCGTGCAGGAACAGCACAATCTCTTTTGCTTTTACCTTTCCTGCTATTCTGAACCAGGCTAATGGTTTCCATGTTTTTTCCACAATGACTCCCAAATGTTTTTTCCTGATCAGTATGCTGAATGGCTGTTTCATTTAGCACATAATCATTAGCTTCACTCCTTGCTACCAGACATGTTATTTTGCCTTTGCCTTCATTGAAAGGCATTTGCCATCTGCTGATTCACTCATAACAATATCAGTGTTGTAATATTGCTTTTAATAATAATAATAATAATTATATGCTTGGCTTCCTTCTCGTGCTTTTCATCAGATCTCAAAGTGCTCAAAAATCCAAATTGCTCTGAATCCTCATCGTCACCAACTTTATCCACAAACCTTGCAGTCTTGAGTTCAGCTATCCAGTTTCAGACTGTTTACCAGAGGCCCCCAGCACTTTTTGTATTAAATGCTCCTATCTCAAAGCAACCTTTTTGATTTTGTAAAGCAGTTTTCTACCTATCTACTTCCACTGTTCTCCTATACTGTTAATGCTCAGGAACTCTCCACCTCAATCGTAACTCTTTTGTCTTGCATTTTGTCAGCTTTTCTGTATGGCCAAAAACCCTGCTGTAAAGCACACTCCCAGCTGTGTGCCAAGGCACTTAAGTTACAGAATATCCCAATCATTTATATGTATTTAGACTCATATTTACTACAAATGACTCTATGGGAATCTAACCACATTGTAGCAGGTAGCTTTCATGCTGATGAAGTCAGAAATGGGTGTAAACAATACTGATGTTCCCTTTCAAATTTGGCTAAGCCAAATTCCCACTCTTTCTTTCCCATGCATTAATGACCTTTAAGATCTCAGCAAGTGTCAAGCTCCACTGAGATAAGCTCTTGATGTCTCACAACTGAAGCTCTCCAGTCACCTATTAAGTATTTTTCACACCTTTCCTTCTCAGAATGCTTGCCTAATTTTTTTTTTTTTTTTAAGTAAAGGTATTAAAGCAGCTGCTCTGGAGGGTTTTTTTGGTTGCCAGCTCTTCTACCTCACTTTAGAATTGTCATTGCAGTTCTTATGTAGCTTGCCTTAGCCTGGAGAGTCCAAATTAGCAGAGGTAATACTGTGTATATGCAGAACAAAGCAAAAAGTGAAGACAATGAGAGAAGTGATACAAAGGGATTTTCCAACTCTGTCAATAAATTTACCACAACGATTACTTCCTTCAACATGTTTGTTACTAATGGACCCGCATACAGAACTACTTACAACATAATACTTTCGGAGATTAGAGTTCCCTTTTCTGTTTGCAAGATATCTGTGCACTGAGCTGAATGTCTGCATCTTTCTTATTTAAAAGTGATTCTTCAGCTAGCTGCCGAGCTCACCACTCGTGGGGCATACACATAGTGCTCACTTGTCTCACATGGTGTAGCTGCCATTCCCTCCCCTGCCCTTAATACTTCTTAGAAGGCCTGAGGATCATCTGAGTCTGACTAAAGCTACACTTCAGTGCTCCCACTTCAAGACAGAAATGTGAAAGGACTCACGGAGACACACATTCCTGTGCACAACCAAGGGGCCATCAAATGAAACTAACGGGAGCCAAGATCAAGGTCAACGAAAGGGGAAGATGAGCTGGACAATGCCTTTCCAGGGGCGTGGTGGATGCTAGAAGATAACAAAACTCAAAGGGAGACAACTAATTCGAGTCAGAAATCCATGCAGGGTCACCAAGTACCTGAACATATCAGGTGTGGGAGGTCTTAGGAGTGTGTAGAGGCAGGAGAGCATGAGGGAGGGAGCATTTAATACACTCACTCTGCTTTTATGCTCACCCCCAGGCAGCCTCCAGCAGTTCTTCTTGAAGACACTACTCCAGGTCAGGGTTTTGGTTGTCTTAAGAAAGCTTGGAGAAAATTTTCAGGTGTGAATGTTACGGGGTGAATTTTACTTCAGATGCCCGTTTGCAGGCATACTAATGAAAATTTACCCTTTCACTCCTATTATTGTCAGCAAAGTGGTACTTCCACTGAGAGTGGTGAAGAAGTGAATGGAGAAGAAGCTGTAGAAAGCAAATGTCATTGAACACACAACTTCACTGGGGCAAATGTCTGCAGGACACTTTTCTAAGTGTTTACCCAAGGCTCACAGCTTAATTTCACTATTGCAGAAATAAAGAGAACAGATACTTCCCACAGGAACAGGAAAAGCCTCAGTTACTTGCCACGTTGTGAGCTCATTAAAACAGAGGACTCCTGAAACCCCTTCACCTTCTCCATTAGAAAATGAAAGTGCAGGTGATGCAACAACTCACTGTGATTATCAAGGAAAATGGAACAGAGGGATTGCCCGAAGCTGGAGGCAGGCTCATCCTTTTCTTCTTTTTTTTTTTTTTTTTTCCTTAACTGGAGGATACTCCCAGGGAGGCATTACAGCCGTTGATCAGGGATCTGTTGCTTGTTATTGCAGATGGTACTGAGGTGAAGATGAATGCCGGATGCATTAGGCGTAACAGGATGGGTTTTAGCAACTTGAACATGTTGATGAAAACAGGAAAGCTAATAAATCAGCCACCAAGGACCAGACTGGGAAAGCCAGTCTTTGGGCTTTTTTTTTTTTTTTTTAATGTGGCAAGCTTCTGGGGCACAAACAAATATTGCAGACACATATTTGTTGTTTAAACCCAGTCACATTTGCAATCTGTTTGGACATTTGACTGACTTTAAACACTTCTTGGTATAAAACCAGGCTGAGAATCAAAGCCAACAGAACAGATTAACCCAGGCTGGTCCTGAGAGGCGGGCACTTCACCTCCCTGGTTAGCCTAGCTTGTGCATGAAAAGGACACCTCTTTCACCTCTCCGGCCACCATTTCTTAAAGCCTGAAATTATGGCAGGCTATTAAACAGTGCCACTATTGTACTCATGCAATGGGATATATCATTACATTTTGTGGTGTATTGTGAACTAGCCCAGGGTTCAAACCAGGCTGCAATCTTGAGTAGGTTGCAGTGAGGACCACTAAACTCTAGGAAACAGATCTGAGTGTAGGGACCTTTTCTCAGCCCCCATAAGAACAAATTAATCCAGCCACCAGCATTAATTAGTTCTCTATGTGTCTTGAGATAGATATATGCACCTTTGCCAAACACACTCTTTCCTAGTTTTTTTTTTTAATATAAAAACAAGAGAAGAGAAGAGAGGAGAGGTTGAACCAAGTGCTGTCTAAATCTATGTGGACCTGGCTGGAACTGTGTGAGTTGCTTGTGTAAAGATAGTTTTGCTTCCTAAGAAAATATGAGGGGGAACTTGAACCATGTCTTCCGTCTTCGCTGCTCCTGCTTCCAAGTTGCTTCTTGCTCCATTACAATGGTTCTCCATTAAGGTGAATGATGTTTTCCTGAACTGTGATTTAAGGAGGTATTTTGGAGGAACGCAATAGCTATTTTAATTTCTGTATTTAATAGCTTTTTAATTTACTRAAACATGGTTTTGCAGAAAGCTGACTCAGAAATACTTATATACCAGATAAAAAAAGTAGGATGACCAGAACAGGGAAAGGAGAGGTGGAAAATAAAGCTTTTTCATTCTATAATTTGAAAAGCTCTTCCCCCTCCACCCCCTACATCTTGCATGTCTGTCCTACTTGATTCGATACAAATATCTAGTTTTCCAGTAGCTTCAGGTGTTTTTGAAAGGATTTGTATACCTGATCACTCCTATGAAACTATGGGGACTAATACTGCCAGTAGAATAGTGAGTAGAAAATAGCAGGCACTTCCATGATTAAGTCAAACCATTTCCTTTTGTGGCTGAGAAAGATCTGCAGGGCATAAAGAAACCTTGGTTTCTGCCCTGATCTTATCTAAGAGTGAGGTCTTCTTCTGACACAGAAGTCATCTTCTTTCTCCATGGAAACAGGAGGTCTTGGCATGACCCATACACGTATGAAACTCCTGTTGTGAACTCGTAACCTTGACAATACTCCACATAGGCACACAACAGCCAAGACTGCCTCAAGATACTTTGTATGAAGTGTTCACTTAGCATGGATTGCTACCTGTGTCTGCTTACCAGGTAACCCTGCTCCCTTTCCCTCGGTATATCTTTCATTTATGGATCCCAGTCTTCAGTCTTTAAAGGTCTTCAACTGAATTGATCATTTCACTTGAAATCATCTATTTAAAGCACCTGCAGGCTGGTAATAGCTCTGTGTGCATTGAATGAGATTTCATGCCGCAGATAAATGGATTTGGGGTTGCATGTAAGTATCTGTCGCTCATTTGTGTCAGCTGAAATTGATACTGTGAAATAAATGGGTCTACTATCTTTCCATGTCTATTGGTGTGCAATCCAGCCCCAATCCAGGCTGGGGGGAAATTAATTAATTTTTCCTATTGATTTTTCGCATTTGTTCGCTTTTTGAACTTGTGAGTTCCTGTGCATGGTTGTGGTGAACACTGAAAACATCGATTTTAAACGGGGTTACTTGGAAATTCCTGGCAGAGGAACTGGATTTGTATGTTTGTGATTTGTACTGTACTGGCTAATTGTACCCTTCGTTGACCAGAAGCAATGCAACGGCCTTGGTATAACTGCCATTGACACAGCTTGCACAGTGCAACGGCTTGCAAATGCTCGGCAGGTCAAGGGGCACTTAAGGAAATTTGTAAATCATTGTAAATAGCTAATGCAGAGAAGATTTCTGCTTCATGCACACAATCCATTCACAAATGCAAAACCACAAATGGTGACCTGTATGGACAAATTACTGGGGAGAAATGACTTGCTCTGCTCTAAGACTCTGCTTTCTCTAAGGAAATTCTTACCAGTGTAATTACACTGAAATTGGTATCATTGCCTTTCTGGTGCAAAGCCCCACATGGATTTTTTGCAGTATCTTAAAGCAGTGTTTGCACTGGAGCAACTTGTTACAATTGCATAGATGGACAGACATCATATACTGGCTTTCAGCTGAATTAAGTGAACACTGTTCTCAAATTATAATAGTTAAAGGGAGCTCAGATTTGGGGCTTAAACTACTTGACAGTCTTTCTTTAATCTGGACTCCATGGTGTTTTCAACAAGAATTATTATCATATTTTTCAGAGGTCAAATAAATCAGCTTTAAGCTCATGAAAAGGTGATGCCTGCGTAACTTTTCTGAGTTTATGAGGTATTCTGGCAATGGGAATACAAAGAACCACTATAAATCCTACTGCGCACAAGCACCTAATTCCTGAGGTGCAGTGTGTATGTGGAGGGGTTCCTCTACCATTCAATGCAATTTCCCCTGAAACTATTGTTAGGAAATATTAAATCAAGTAGAAGTATAAACCCCAGTAGGAGCATGCTTTTACGCAAGAGCTTTTTTCACTAGCCGGTTCTGAAGAAGTCACTGCATTTTGGGAGGGGGTAGAAGATAGATCAGGAGACATCTTCAGCCGTCCTGGATGGTGCCATTTTGACACTACATAAACAAAACATGTAGTTACAGATGAAAAATAACTCAAGAGGATTACAGCCTGTGTTTTACAACCAATCCTTCTGAGCTTTTCTATTATCATTATTTTAATGACAGTAAAAGTATGTCGGAAATCTCTTTCAGCGCATTCATACGTATATAAACATATGTATATGTATTTGAGTATGTATATATATATACGCATATTTTGATGTAAAAGCAGTCCATTGTAAATACATGTCATTCTATAAATGACTAGACTGTGCAAGGGTATAAATGTCTTTTAAAGACCTTTTCAGCAAAAGTGCTTAAACTATAGGCTCTCATTTTTGAGTCCTGGCCGTAATGAGATCTGGCTGGATGTCAACAGAGATGCCTTTAAAACAGTGACTATAAGATCACTTCATGAAGCAACATGAGCTTATTTTACAAACAAGGGCTGCCAATGAAGAGAAACGGGGTTAGACTGCAGCTGATACAACAGCCCCTTCTCACCGCTACAGCTCTTGAGCATGGCTTGGGAGTGATTATTTTTACCAGTGGGGTACCAGGAGGATGTGGAGCTCATGTCTGGTTGGGGCTTGGCTCTGTACAGCCCTGGGGTTGGCACTGCCTCTTTTATTGCAGTTCTCCAATTCTCTTGTTGGCAAAGATGGGAGGGGGATTGGTATCTTGTATGTGATGGGTTGGTGTTTTGGGGAGGACTTTGGTTGCTCAATGGAAAGGATTTCATCTGGAGATATGCCTCTCGGTGCGAATTGATCCATTGACTTCAGAGAGGCACTAAGTGCCATATGAATATAAACATATACAGAATATAAGCAGACACCTGAAGATGTATCAGGCCCTCTGGACTGCTATCAAGGTTTGACGCAAGGCTGAGAGCAGACAGCAGCTGTCCCCAGGGGTGCTGGTCTGGTCTGGTCTGGTCCCCAGCACCCACCACCACCTCTGCTGTCCCCAGGTTTGCACCACGGTGGCACTGCCTTGGTTGCAGTGCCCGTGCTGGTTCAGCAAGCTCCTGGGAGCAGTCAGAGCGAGGGGGGAGGCACTGCTCCCACCCGGGCCTTGGGAGGACGTGCTGCTGGGGGGTGGGAGTCCTGGGTCCCGGGCATCCCTCGCTCCCCACTCGGGGTGGCAGGCAGCAGGGTGCACGCACCTCTGGCAGGGTGCAGGCGGCTTCACGCGGGTGCCTCCCCAAATCTCTGACTCTTACTGTTGTTTCCAGTGACATCGAAAGGAAAAGCTGGTGAGTGCTAATGCCAGCTGGGACCAAAAGCCACAGTTAAACCTGAAGTCTTAAAATGAGGGAAACCTGCAAGTAGCCTCTGTGTGTGCGTGTGTGTGTGTGGAAATGGACATCTTTATTTTATGTCTGATTTGTTTTTCCCATTTGTATGTCCTCTGAAGATAAATACAGGGAGATTTCAATTCAGTTAACAGTGTTATTTTGGTAAAATGCCCCCAGAAATCAGGAGAGGCTGATGTTATTTTAAATGGCCCTTGTCTCCATTTATACTAAGCAAGCTGAGCCTGGGGTTTGTCCAAAACAGAGCAGAGAGACCACCGAGTAGTCTCATCAGCAGAGCACTAATTGTGGCCATTTATTATAGTCACTTATCTGATAGTAGCTCCTTTATCTCTGATAGTTTTACAGGGATAAAATCCACCAGGCATTCGCACCAGTATATAAACATGTTACCTTGTGGCAGAGTGTCTGTTACTTACTGTCAACACTTGCCAGCAAAAAAATGCCTATCTCAAGCTTATATGAAGTAATGATGAGTTTAATATGCTCCAGTGAAAGCCGCAGAGTAAACAAGGCATCACAAGTGTTTGCCTTGTCTGGCCTCTTAAACAAATAAAGGTGACTGAGAAGTACAAACAACACCAGGTCGGGGCTTATCGGGGCGATGGTGGCAGCACCGCTAATGCAAACTCCCGTGGCGAGCAAGGGCTGTGAGCATGCTAATTATTACAGTAAATATTGGGAGAGCCCTTTATAAGGGAAGCCTCTTCCTTGAGCCCGGCCAAGATATTTCTGCAGCGCCGTGGCCATTTCAGAGCTAGTCCTGGGACACTGGGGTGCGAAGGGRGGAGAGGTGGATGGGGACCCAGCACCCAGTCTCACCTCTGCCAGTCTAGTGTGGCCCTGGCGACTCAGGCCAAGCAGCGTTTTCATTTATGATTGCCCCACTCAGCCCACCTTCTCCCCACAAACACGGTGGATAAACGAGGAAGGCCCGTGCTGGTGGTGAAAATGCTGTACAACGAGAGGGAGGAAAGACCACACAATCACACTCGGTGCTTTCAGATCAAGGGAGGAAAATCACACTAACAAGCGCTCACAAGTGAGAAAAAACTAAAAATTGTTACTATTTTACTGCCGTATTCAGATCAGCCAGAACAAATTAATTTTGCATGTGACCACAATCAGTGTGACCAACAAAACTCGGTGGACTGACGGACAAAAACTGAAGACAGACGCTTCAATCTGTGAGTAGAGTCTTTGTTAAGGAATCATCCCTGTTAAGGGAGGCACTTAAGACCATCCATCCCCTGGCTGACAATAAATAAGCTAGCACTTGCTTGGCTTCAGTGTTGATCTCATGATAAGTGATGGAAATACATCCCATTTGTCATAATGAAATACTGGGGACAACGGGAGTTAGCTACCTAAGACAGCTGTTTTTAATGTCAAACACTGCATGAAATCACCAGAAAGGGAAAATTCAGTTACAGATTGAACGTTTTGTAGAGGATCTTAATTTAGTAATCGATCACAGCCCATGAGAGCAGATCCACACGGACATACACCCTACACAGAAATTGCAAAAACTCTTATAGTCAGCAAAGGTATTTGGCAAGCATTGATACCGTTCCTCAACTTCACGGGAGGGGTACTGATGCCCGGCTTTGCAGAGTCAGCTCACCATGTTCTCCACGCAAAATACCACGTGTAGAGTATATTTGCTTGCGACAAATGTGATTTTTTCATGCAGAACTGCCCTTCCTGTAACTCAGGCCATCAGGATGGGAGCTTCCTGCTTTGGTTTAGCTGGAAAATGTGAGGCAACTGCAGCTTCATCATCTCTCGCAGTGAACAACGGACTAACTTGAAAGCTTTCTTGTCTGCTTTCAGCATGCTTATTTCCAGTGCTGCAAACAAACAGCTGGATTGTTGGGTGACAGCGTGGCTTTCATTTGCGGCTAGAAGATCATGTAATCTGGAAACTGTTTGAAGGGATAATTTAATTTTGAATTGCTTTGGCGCTGTAAACAAAATGACCCAGGACCAGATGAAACGCACTGGCCGTGCAGTCCACCTGTCGGCTAAATCCTTCTAAAAATAGCTGAATGCATGGCAGATGCGGGAGAGCGCTCACGGCCGGGGAGGTGACGGCAAGGCTGCATCAACAGGAGGGATGACATGGCTCGGGGCGGCATATCCAGCCCCGCTTAGTACCGACTACATGCCTGTACTGTTGCACAGCTCATTATGAATTAGACCGAAGGTCATTTCACGTAGTTGCTGGTGGCTGGAGACTTGTTTTACCCCAGCATTTGCCACCTAGATGATCTACCAGCCAGCTGTCCCAGTGGTTCATGGGCACATATTTTATTTTGCAGCTGGGGTGAGCCAGGAGCACGTACCCTGTCGGGTACCCGAGCTCCCAAGCACAGCATTTTCTCACTCAGCCGGAGGGCAGCGGCGGCAGGGCGGCCGCCTCCCCGGTCCCGGAGCGTAATTCATCCTCCCGTGCAGGGACATGTGCCAGATCCAAGTCTGCTTGCTGGGCGGCACGGACACCATCGAGCAGAGATCCCTGCTCGAGGAGGGCAGCCGGCGAGAAGATGGAGGGTCAGATTTCCAGCTGCAGTCGAGGGAGCTGCGTATCAGCAGAAAACGTGGCCCAGTTTTTCTAGCCAGTAGCTCAGTAGATCCAGTCCCGGATATGAAAGTCAACCTAATCTCTTTGCACAGGCAATCAAAACTCAGTGGTTAAAACTAATTACCAGTACTGTTGATGGTGCGTGAACCAGAGGAGAGCTGGCTACTTTTCCCAGGGCTGTATAGTTTCTATGCTGCTAGCGGAGTAGAAAATACAAAAACAAGGTATTATTTTTGTCAGCAAATGAAACATATCTAACTCAAATTTCCTGCAGAAGACAGCAGATCCATTGAGTAAAAGCGTGTCATTTTTATAGTCACTTCTGCAAGCACAACCACATTTAAGAAAGCCACAAACCTGAATGGCAATATGATTTTACATTTAAAAAAGAGATTTAGCATGTTACAGTACATTTTCCCTGGGCTGCAGGGGAACTGTTTCTTGCTTAGCTGTGAGTTCATAAATTATCAGGTCGAGTTCATGCACTATCATGTTTCAGGACAGAGCTGTTTTACAAATAATGCTACGCGGTGGTTCTCTTTCATTGGGAAAACCTTCAAATATGAGAGATTGATATTGCAGGGGAACAATACAGAGGAGCGGGCAACTGATTCTGATAGAGTTAAAAATCTGTTACCACTTCAGCGGCTGTTGCTTAATCTCCTGTTTTCAGAGTTGATAACATGATCATAAAGTTCACTCCTGGCTGAATGCTGGCACAGGAGTTTCTCAATCCAGAAGTGAATTCCAGATACAAACATTAGTACTATTAATAAAACCTCCTCCTTTCCAATGACAGAAGTGCAAATAAATGCAAAATTTGATTTGTGATAAGAGCTTCTGGGGTCCAGCCAATATCTGACTTTGTAAAAACAACTTTGCAAAGACAGAAATATAAAATATTAATTATGAGGCTACAGAAATACGCCTCCTGCACTCAAACTTTTACAACTCTTTAATAAGAGGTTTTGAAGCAAAACCAGGGCCTGCCTTTAGCTTTTTACTGCTCTGTGAGCAGCAGTACCATTGCAAGCGGGCAGCAAGGAGACGTGAAGATCTGACCTGCAGCCTGTTGTCATCGATGGGCTTTGCGCGTAGCCCGGCTCCAGCACCTGCCTTGCAGAGGGCTGGCCTGTAACGACGCCTGTCCAAGCAACGGCAGCGAGCTGGGCTGAGATGTTTTGAAGGGAATATGACTTCTTCCTTCAGAAGGGGCCGTTCTCAGGACCAGAAGAACCGAAATTCCTTCTCTGTGCAGCCCTGGAAGAATGGGGAGGAAGCTTCTTTTTTTTAGGTCCAGGAAGCCGTCATCTCTGCTGATCAGGTAGGAGATTGCATTTAGAAGATCTGATTTCTAATCCCAGCTTTGTGACAAGCTGTTTTTAGTAAATCTTTCCGTATTCTGCATTTCAGCTCCTGATGTGAAAAAATAGGTGTCGTGACTTTTCTTAAGCAATTTGTGAATCTCAGAGGGGAGAAAAAAACCCCACCTAAGTACAATGTAAACAGCTCAGTCTGAACAGCTTTGAGACCTGGGTTAGTGATTACAAACAGTGTCTCTCCCAGTACTCCTTCACTTTTAAAAACTGACACTGCAGCTGTGACAGTGCTACAGGGATTTCACAGTTATATCAGACACTGTTTGCAATGAACTGTTTGAAAATGCTTAATGAAGACTAAGTAAATCTGTCACAGGGTCTTAGTGTGGGAAAGGGGGGGGTTGCCGTTAAGATTAATACCATGGTTTAATTACTTTTTTTTTTCCCCTCGAGAAATGTAGGTTAATTATAACAAAGTTTTTTAGCTTTTTAACAATTGTGTAATTTCATTTCATAACAACAATATTTCCTTAGTAACTTCTTGAATTCTTAATGTAAAGCCTCTCTTCGGGCAGGTAGCTGTCAGCACCTATTCTCGCCTGATATTCTCGCTCCCCTTCTCTTCCCCCATCACCAGCCGGAACTTACAAAACCAGCTTCCTTAGGAGTATTTCGATGCTTTCACTGCCTACCAAAAGCAGGAAGTATAAAACACACAGAAAACCTTTTTTTTTTTTATTACTATTTTTTATTTTTTTATTACTATTTTTTATTTTTTTACAGCAAGATATCTGAGGAAATTGGGAACAGGTTCTTCCGTTGTCTCCTCCTCTACAGTATAACAGGCTTGGGCCACAGTCATGATAACTTTTGTGCCTGTGAACAGTCTGACTGAATTAGAGCATGATCGGATGTGATGGGATGCAGGTGATCATGTATAAACTTTTGGGACCACAAGCAAGTGAAGCACACCGCACGGGGAAACTGATTCTCGGCTGTGTTATTCTCACATCGCACCAGCGTGACGCTGAGAGGGACCCGAATTCAGGTAAAATAAGTAACGCTGGGAAGAGTCATGCCCGTTGCTTGACGATTGTTGTAATGTTTAGGCACAGAAAGATGGATTACAGATTTTTCAGCCTGAATTCCATCCCAAAAATCTGCTTAATCCCCTTTTTAATACTTGTGTGAGTGCCAGAAACGTCTTTTATTTGCTTCAGCAACAGCAGCCGGTTAGTTAGATGCTATCAGCTACTTCTTCATTCAGTTGTCCTTTGCATGCTGATAAACACCACATAAGACAGTGGAGAGAAACCTTAAGCCACAAGCTTATCCTGCGTATAATAGGATGCACCTTGAAACAATTTTGATGTCTCCATTGAAATCAGCTTAGGTTAAGCCTACATAAATAGTGTCAAAGGGGAACACACCCAGAACGCTCTGGGAGATCATGATAAACACTCCTGATGTTTTGCAGCTGCGCTCATCATCTGTTGCATTTCACAATAAAATTTTACAAAGCATCCAGACACCCAGCTGGTTGTATTCACTGCAAGATGGCTTTCTCCACGATGGCATTTTGTTCTGTGTCTGTTGCCCTGCACTATTCCCTCCCCCACCCTCAGTCCCCATCACTTATTTCTTACTAGATGCAGCAAATCATGATATTTTTTTAGATGCATTAGGCTTCAGGACTGAATTATACTTGTCTGAAAGTGAAAAAACCCCCAAACTTCCCTGACTAGAAAGGAGGTCCAATTTACAGTTAATTGTATCAAAGAACATGCAATTTCCAAGTATTTTTAAGTTAGTATTTGCCTATGACTGTGACACTAATTTCGCTCTGAAGTGACTAAGCCTTGATTCTGAAACTTTTATATACATGGCAAAGTCTAAGTATGCGAGCGGTCATGCTGCTTCTCCCCTCTCTCTGCCCTGAGATCTCCGATACGCCAAAGTTGAGCACAGCTATCTGCAGGATCGGGGTCTCCTTTTGTAAAAGCGAATAAAGGAAGCCCAACTAAAAGGACTCACACCTGAGTCTCCTCTCACTGACAGTATATCACCGGCATAATTCCCTTGATGAAAGTGGAATTCCTCCTGATTTACACCAAGAGCATTAACAAGAGAGGGCTCAGTTCTTAAGTGCCGGGGTTTAGCCGTATTTCTTCTGTCTTCATTCCTTCCCCGACGATTCCCAGGAAATCTCACTTTGGGGAGATAAGTGCCTACAAGAATGTTGAAATTAATTTCAGAGCAGCCTGAAATGGCTGCGCAGACAACCAGCCAGAGGAAATGCCCCAACAGAGGGATTTATTGCGCTATCGCTCCTCTTCGCCAAGCTGCAACGTCTTAATCTTTCATGATGACATTATTATGAACCAGCCAAAGCAGAGACAGCCCTGAGAGACCGACGGCCCAGCGCTTCGCGGCTTTCCTTGAGACCTTCTAATCCTTGACGTGACTTAAGCGGGGCTAACTGAAACGTCCCGCAGGTCACCCTGGTTCAGCAAGACATGGAGTGAATTTTGGGGGGAGCAGCGTGTTCCTCCTGACCTACAAACCAAGCCAGCRTCCCATCACTGCAGGGTATCATGGTCTCCGTTTTGGGGGTTACCAACATGTGGCCCCACCAGTGGCTTTTTTGGATCTTGAATCAGGGGGATGGCAGGTCCTGGGGCACAGAAAGCAGGTCCCCAGCATCCAGGCTGTGAAATAACCATGCAAAATGGAAAGGTTTCTAGTTCACAGTCCTACCGGAGACTGAGAAGAGGGCAGAAAGCAGAGGAGAAATGGGTCTTTTGTCCCCCGCATTGGGCACAGTCCCATTTTCTACAGTATCTTCAGTTACTTTGTGTTTCAAGGGAAGGAAATAATCCTTGCTAACCGATAATATTAAAAGCCCTAAACAGCCCGTTTCTTGACAAACCGTGTATTGCACCTTTGCCTTTTAGAAGTAGATTTAAACACGTAATGACCCTCCCCCGCAACTTCCAGGATTACGATAGTTTTCTCCGATTTCATCCCAATTACTTGGCTTGTAGGCTGGATCTGGGTTGGTCTGGAGAGTCCCATCTTCTCCTGAGGTTAGATGTCAGCGTTGAGTCTGAGACACATTTCAGACAGTTTGCGTCATTGTGTAAACAGTGATAACAATATTTAATGATGATAAATCTGAATTTCACCACAAAACTATAAAACAACCGAGAGAATGAATTATGCAATTTACAGCTAGCAAAAAGGCAGCCAAAGGGAAAGCAAAGGATATGTACAGCAGAGAGACAAATTTAGTGGTCTGAGACTATAGTGTCATTTGTTTTTGTGTTTAGTAGCACTTAGCAGTCATGGTGCATAAATAATCTTTATTGCAGTGGAACCCAGGAACGGTGCTGGCGACTGCTTGTCACTAGGCAGGACGGCTGCTTCATGCAGCACGGCAAGGTGTATCTCGGGTTTGGAGGGTTCATCTCAGGCTCCTCGGGCCCCCGATGCTCAAGGGCTGATGCTGGGTGACACCGAGCTTCTACCCCCTCCCRGGACGTGTGAAAACGCTGGCGCTCATTGAAGCCACTTTCTGTTCCAGCCTAATGAAATTCTGCTGTTCTCACTAACTTAATTACCCAAATGAATTTTAAGTATACAGTCTTATGGACTGAACAATGGCGAGAAAGAAAAGGAACAATAGAAGAAGATCGCATAGAGGGGAGCTACGAAACTCAAACATTTCTATCTTATTTTTGGTTCATTTGTTTATTTTTGATATAGGAAGACCAAAAAGAGGAAGAAAAATAAGGAACAGCATCTGTAAACTATATTCCTTCCCTTTTTCTTCCGTCAATGCCATCGCATTGTTTTATTTTTACTTCTTTTTGTTATAACAATATTAAAATCTTCTGAGAAAYGTACTATTTTTCATACATTCTGTCACTTTTCCAGTGAAAGCCTTGTGACACAAAAAGTCAATATTCTGCAAAAGTTCCCCAAAATGCCCATATTGAGAACAGCAAAAAAAAGTTTTGTTTTTAAAAACTGAACATAATTTGGTTTTCTACCTTGAAAAAAAATCAAGAAAGCTCAAATACAGTGGTGGTTTTACAGAATCAAAAATTAATATCAGTATCAGTGCCCATTTTATTATTGTGATCCCATGTTGATATAATGTGGGTGATATTGCATGCTATAAAAAAAATGATGTGTGCAAGAATTAAAATTCAGCAGCTTGGCCTGCTATAATAGTGGATAAAGTGAGGTAGAGAGGTCAGCTTTGTATCCCTTTTTCCTCACCCCATTCTTGGTGGGACTGGGACACCCTATGGGGATGTCTGGAGCCAGCCTGGTTGTTCCCATGCCGAGGGYAGCAGGACCACGGTGGCTGTGACCACGGTGGCAGGACGAGGAGGGCTCACTCATGCTCCGGGGTGGACAGGTGCTTTGGAGGATGATTTTTTAGGGCAGGTCCTTCTTTTCTGCCAAAATCCCCTGCTTGGGACAGAGGCGCTTCTGTACAAAACTTGGCACAGCTCTGGCCCCATCTCTGCAAGGGCTGCTTGCCTCCTGCCTGTAAAATGGGGCTAGTTTTCAGATAATACTTACCTACCTCTGRGAGTGCTGTGAAAATCGGTAACCTCTGTCCTTAAGTCCACTGTGAACCACTCTAATTAGAAGGTGTCTGAGCTTCCTCCAGCCCACAGTGAGAAAAAAAAAATCAATATACAAGAGTGAGGAAATGCCRAATTGCTCAAGCTCCCCATTCTTCTGGTTTCTAAGAGGATACTGTAAATTACAGGGTAAACAACTTTTGAAATGACATTAAAAAAGTGATGTGCCACTTGCCAGTGTCCCTTTAACTATGAAGAATAACAGCAACATAGGAAAAAATGTAAATTTGCCATCAGGCAGATCTTCCCCCACAGCATAATGCAGAATTTGATGAATAGAATGAATGAAACAACAGAGGATCCAAGCATTACACAACGGCTATAATTGTGCTAACCAGCTGTAGTCATCTGCTGCTTCCAAAAAAAGTTCAGAGCATTTTGACAGTGTCGCCTGTGCGGATTGGAAGGCTGCAGCAAAAATGTATTTCCATTTATTATTTGAAAAAAAGACAATCTATTCCTCAGTGTCAGATTTTACTTGGAAGGTGCCAAGACAGCGGAGAGTGAAGAACAGGATTATGTACAAAGCCAGGGGAAAGAAAAAAAAAAAAAAAAAARRMAAAAAGCAGTATCTCTTCCAGGGAAAGAAGATTTTAGATGAGAGTACGCTGTTGGATTCAGTCGCACCCGTGACCAGCCTAATCTCATGCCTTTTCCTGAGAGCGATGGGAGCACTGTGCCCATCCAGGTCCCAGGAATACCCAAACTGGAGGCTTTTTGTCCCAGGGAAAGGTGTTTTTTTCAGCACAAAGGCTGACACCGGACTGCTATTTTGAAAGCTTGAAAGTTACGGTATGGCTGACTTGGCTGCTTGAGGCAAGGCTTGGAAATTAGGCATCGCAAAGCCCAGCTTTTAGGCGTCTGTAGACAACATGTGGCGAAAGCTGGGGCTGTGCAGCAGCTGGGCCACCTAACTTGGCTAACGGGAAAGGCCGAAGAGAGGGACGGTGGTCCCAGCCCTGCCCTCTCCGGACCAACGCCGCTCTACTCCGAGCCAACTCAGAGTCCGGGAGCTTGCTGTAGGGGCTCCCTGCCATGCAAACTATCTCTGAGGACACAGAACCATGGCCACCACTTCTGGGGCCATTGCTTTCCTTGTAGCATTACCCAGAGCTATGCTTTGAGTTTTTTTTCATGCTGGAGTCCAGTTGTATAGGGGAAGGGGAGACGATGCAGTGTATTAGGAGGATGCTGGAGCTCCATAGGCATGATGTGACCTGGGAATGCAGATGAATCCTCTTCAGAAAAAATCACCWTTATTATGGTTTCAAATAGACTGTTTTTTAAGAAATGCCTTTTTTGATACATTCACGAGCCGTGGAGCTCTAGGAATGCTTTGGTGTGCATGGTGTGCAGGTCAGATTCATTTAATTTGGAGGTGAGATAGGCAGTTTTATCCAGCTTTTAGTACTTGGTTTTGTTTTTGGTCACAGATCATTTACTGAACCTGTTTTAAGTGGAATGGAGGGTGGTTTTTTTTTAAGCCAAGAGGGTTGGTTCTGGCTTGTTACAAAACAGCGGCTTTCAACAGGATCCAAATCTATCTTCAGCTTTTCTGGGTAACTCTAAATGAGTACTTTAACTTGGGGATTTCTGTGCTGAGGAAGAAGGGAAGTTAACAACTCAGCACAGTACAGCAGCAGTGGAACTGGCATGTGAGTGTTTCTGATGTCCCGTGTCTCCCTTTCCATACTTGCACAATAAAAAGTAAAGCCGGTGTAGGTTGCCCTGCACCTTATGAATTGTAAGCCTCTTGACCTTCCTCAGATATCAGTTCAGGTGCTGCATGACCCTATTGCCAGAGACAGTGGGGATGGCACCTCGGTTCAGTAGATGTCCTGCTTAAGGGAGAWAAGCCTTTTATTTAGGGTAGAAAACCCTGAAAGACTTTAGGGATTGCCCGCTTCCTTTACACAAATATTTTCATGGAAATTGTTCGCCCTAATTATGTGAGTTAAGATGAGTTAAGGGGGTAGATATTACATGCAAATAAATTAAAAGGTTTTGAAAAGGCTGYTGCAAACAAAAATTGGAGGATAAAAAGAAAGAAAGAAAAAAGGATGGAGCAAACACACAGATCATACCCTGAAATACRGGCTCAGTAAAACACTGCTGGTGATAGTCCTGCTTCAAATGGGAAGTCAGACTAGATGACCTCTAGAGGTCCTTTCTAACCAAAATTTCTATGATTCTGTGAGTCATATACATTTCCTCATCATTTCTTCTTGTCATTTTACTTGTTAGTTTTCCTAGGGAAAGCCTAGAATTTAAAACTTCAGTCTCTTTTACACCAGAATATTTGAGGAGTGACTTCYGTCACTGGGTTAGGCTATAGACAAACATTTGGCTTCTGCTGCTCAATAGCGTCCGAAAGCAACAGGCTAAATCAAGAGAATTCTCTTTTTCCACCATCAGGCATAACGCTAGGTCTCAGGACTCTCTCAAATTCACTTGGTATTCATCATGGTATTGCCATTCAGAAGTAAGGTGTGGTGGGTATTCCAGTTAAGCTTATACAATGGTGTCTAGCCTCTCTGAGCAAGGGTTGGGAATGGAGGTGGGAAAGGGGAGGGTGCAGGCTGGGCAGYTGTATCACACTGCTCTTGGGCTGGATGGTGGAGGTCATTTGAGAAGGGGACCACTGAACAGCAAACAGCGAAGAAAAATGCCTCAGTCCACGTTGAATAATTTATACTAACAGCGCAGGAAACATAAAGGATTTAGCCATCCAGCTGTTTGCAAACAACGAGCAATATTGGAGCAACAGCAAATCACTCTCCCAGTATTAATTTTCAAATCATGTTTGGACTGGGTCATCTCTGACCCAGTTAGGAAAGATCCAGGCAGAGCAGATCAGCTGGAGTTACCTCCATCTGGAGTTCCCACCAGCATTCCCAATGCTCCTCYTCATCATCCATTCACTGAGATGAAGGCTCGAATATTGCCATCTGTAAGAAGGCGTGTGGGCYGCACGAAAAGTTTGCCCTAACAGTTCCTCCCTCTCACTGCCCAACCCAGCAGTAAATTATTCAATTTTCTGTCTAACCTGGGATTTAAAAAGATCAGAAAACTGCAGCCTTGACCTCAATCGACTGTGACGGGATGCTGGGGACCCTCTTCTCTGCCAGGTCCCGCTACCTTTACAGAGATTTGGGAGCACTCAGCACCRTGACTTTCAACTGCATCGTGCTCTTCCCCTTGCATATATTCTTATCCAATTCAGATATGCTTATAAGAGAGAAGCTGGCGTAAAGCAAGGCTCTGGCCTCGCCTGCGGCGCCCATCGGGGATCTGGGTTGCTCTGGATGGTGCCGGGGCTGCATTTATTTTAGTTGCTTCGGTTACTCGTACAGGCTCAGATCACCCCMCCGGCCCCAGCATTCATTCTCTGGAATTTGAATGGTTTATCTCACGTCCCAGCGGGGTCCGAAGCAGCGTGCTGCACCAAGCCCCTGCTTATCGCGGCTCTGACATGGCTTCTCTAAGCAAATGTTTAGCCCTACTTGACTTGGGATGAGTGCTGTATTGATTATTAACTTTAAACAAACATCTGGTTTTCATTACGAATGGTAGCAGACCAGAGAGGGGTGCTGTACTGGGCGGTGCGGTCACTTAACAACCATCAGGGCTGGCTATAAAGAAAATTTAACATATCCTGTAATTACAGTCTGCACAGCACAGGGGGATTTGGGATCTGCAGATCTGATTTCAGAACAGAAGAAAATGTTTATTGTATCTGCTACGCACATTTATTTACTCAGTAGTAGCAAGGGTTTTGAAATATTGCCTGTGCAAGAGCTTATTCCTTGCTTACGAGAGGGACTTTCTTGTTTAAGCCAGGAAACCCGAGYGAGGCTCACGGTCAGGATGGCCTGCTTAATGCTTTTGCAGGCTTCGGGATTTCAGGGTTTGTCGAGTCCGCGGATCTGTTCTGAAATATAAATAACATCTTTCCCCCCCCTGCCCCACCAGCTCCAGCAAGTCCCAGCTCCTCTGGCCACAAGGAAAAGCTGCAGCCGGGCCGGCTCCGTGGTGGCCCCGTGGGGTGCAGGGACGGGACGGTGGGGACATCGCCCCAAAAGCCGGTGGCTTGAGTGGTCCCCAGCCTATGAAGAGGGAGGGGGGTTTGAAGGCTGTCCAAGGGCAGCCCTTGGCCCGTTCCCCCACCGATGAACCCAAAAGGGTGAATTTGCACCCAGCGACCGCATCCATAACCCCGCGCGCAGCATCAGTGCCCRGCTCCCAGGGAATTATCAGCCAAAGGGACATTTTTGGGATGATGTAATGCTGTAACTTGAGCTCCAGCTGAAAGGACACGGTAGGTGGAGTTTCTATGGAGCCAGACAGAGCTGGGATCCTCTCCCTCTCCCTTTTTCTCTTTTTCTGGCTCATTCAGGCTGTCTCAATTAAAGCTCAGTTGAATTAATCTTGCACTCTTAATGTCAGTTGCTATTTTTCTAATTCACCTCCACACTTTTAAAGACTATTTCTCCAAACAAAACGGGTCTGTTCTTCAATTTCAGGCTGTCAATTTCATGGGCTGCTGATACATTTATTAGGTGTGTAATTTGCTATTTTTAGGAGGCTGCGGGGGAGCAGCACCATTTTTTTTTCTTCTCTTTTGCATTTATAAACCTCTTACAGTTCCCTGTCCACTGAAAATATTTTTACTATTTAGAATGTAGTATCAAAGTCCGGGTATCTCGGTCCAAATTCCTCCCTGGTGTAACTCTACTGACCTCTATTTCACAAGGAGTGAATTTATTCTCTAATATTCTTTTTTTTCTTTCTTTTTTTTTTTTTTTTGGTAGACATGAACACTTCTTGGCCACTACTGGATGCAGGAAAGCATCCAACTGCACGGACCGATGACGTGATCAGAAATGGGCCTCAGCTACAAACTCTGCTGTAGGAAATACTTACACTTTTTTACAGTTAAGCCTGTCCCTTAGTCTGACTATCTCTCTGAAATCACAAATGCCCACACACCACACAGGGCACACAAAGTTTGCTGCCAGGTTTTGCTCATTTCAAAGAAGTCATGAAGAATTTGGCAACAATTTGAGGCTAATTCCTGTGTGGTGTCGGAGGAGTTATCCACACCCCTGCAAGGGAGCAGTCTTTTTTGCCTGTCTGGGGCTCTGAAACTAAGAGATCGGAGGGGTGGTCATCACCCCTTGAGGGGACAACCCCTCTCCTGTGCCAGCCGTGCTCAGTCTGGGATGTTCACACCCACCAAGGCCAGGCCAGGTGGTAGAGGCACAAGGGGATTGCACTACGGCCATACAGATAGAGCGGTGGCAATGTATTTGTACAAGTCAAGAGGCCACCAGATCACCAGCCAGGTTAACCAGCAATGGTGGAGGAGTGCTTACATTACACAGGTTGTAACTGGGAAAGGATGGTGGTATTAGAGAGAGAGAGGAGATATTTGCACTTCCCTTGGCACATGATTTCTGGGGTGGTGGAGGGACTTTGGGTAGACTCCATACGTGGTCCTTCAGTGAAAGCAACCAGGGGTAGAAGATGCCTTCTGGCATCTCCTCATGTCCGTATGCCTTTTCCAGCTGCTTGGGGAGATCTTCTGCCTCCTGCCTCTCTCCAGAATGTGGGGGGGTCTGGAGTGACTGTCCCAATTGTGCACAGTAGTTGCTGCACACCTTTTGCCATCAACATTGCCAAAGATGCCTTGTAAAGAAGGGCTCTAAGCGTGACATGTCTCAAACTTCTCCTCCAGCATTTGCAGCTCCTGTCCATGGGCATAGCTCATGCTGAAGCCCAACACTTTCTACTGTAGTGACATCTAGCCCTTTGCTAGGACGTTGTCTCTTGTCCTGTTGTCCCCGTTCTTCCCTCCTATGCCCAGACCTGTGCGTGCACCCAAAATGTAATAAGGCAGTGCCAAGGGGCTCTATGAACAAGAAGTGAACGTGGCCATGCAGACAGCTTTGAGCTGAAGGTGGGTTGAGAGACCAGGATCAGGGTCTTACAGCACTAATTCATGCTACCTAGATGGCCAAGGGGCAGAGAGCATGGTGTCTACTGCCTTCATGGGCAGCAATAAATGACGCAGAAATAAACAATGAGGGAAAGCAGAGCTCAAGGGCCAGACCTCCAAGCATAATTAGACACCTACTTTCCTTGTGGGCCTCCCACTGAAATCAGTGGGAGGTTAAATGTCGAAGCACCTAAATGCCTTTGGAGATCTGGCCCATTGCTTTCTCATTATAAAATGCAAGAGATAAGCTCGCCTGTGCTGTCCACATGCCAGATGCGGTTGGACTTATTTGCTCTCTCTGTGTATCTGTGCACTGGAATTTCTCTGGGGTCTAATTCTTGGCATATCCCCACAGCATGCTGGTCTGGTCTGGGCATGTTTAAGATGGTTTGCGGTTTACTGCTGCTACCAAGAGTTGCTTCAGAAGATATCTCAGGGCTGCCGTGCCATCTGGGCTGCTGTGCCACAGGGTCAGGCGGGAAATCTGAGTGTGTGGCAATCTCAGAGTGGAGAAACAAGTCAGAGTCCAACTGCTCACCAAAAAGGTGGGGGGCAGGATTTAAATGGAAATGCAGAAATGATGGTAGTTGCTCTAGAAATGTGTCTGAAAAGTCGCTTTGTGAGGATGAGGCGGGAAACCGAATGCGCAGGATGGCAGGGGGTAAAACCCTTCCTCTGGACAGCTCTCCTTCCAAATAAACACACAGAGTTAATTAACAGCCGCTATCTCCGCAGATTTGCTAGGTATGCTCTGCCGTGCTTCTGCTGCCTCCTCTGTGGTCTTCAAGTCCATCCAGCCCAACAAATTAAGCAGCGCAACTCCTCTGTTCAGGCTCATCCAGAGCTTGTTACAGCTAATCGAGTGGTAAGTGATGGACACCCCAGATAGTCTGTTGATCTGCACAGCCCCATTTATCTTAATCAGGAGGAGCGGCTGGTCCCAGCCCGTCCTTCCCGGGGCTGCAGGCGAGCCGCCACCACCGCTGCTCGCTGCTTGGTGGGAGGCCTCGCCGGGAGGCCAGGAGCAGCCCTGGCTGGTGGGGGGAGCACGCAGAGGGTCCAATCCCCGGGGCCGGGGAGGCAATGAGAGTGCCAGACCTCAGACTGAAGAGCAGAGATTCTGCGCTTGTCGGTCCCGCTGCGTGTCGGTCCCTCTGTCGGTGACGGGTTCGTGGACACTTGTCCCTGTGGTCAAGCTCTTTGAGAGCTTGCAGTTGAAGTTGCTGGAGGGTGGTTAGGCAATTGGGCTGGCTGCTGGCATTGCTGGTGGCTTCCTCCAGCCCGGAGGAGATGCACTGTCACTGGGGGCAAAAGGTGGTACCGTGAGCCAGCACATGGTGACAAGGGATATCAGCACTATAGAAAAAAAAGCAAATTGGAAACAAACTATTTGATTAAAGACTCTTTCACAATGCATGTAGGTACTTGTTTTATATAAACAAACATACTCAAAGGCAGTTCTTAGAGTTACTAAGTCAAACACTCAGAAGGTAGCAAAACTGATTATCTGTGTTGCTTCCTCCAGAAGGGAAATAAACGGTTAGTAGAAAATTCAGACAAAAATGTTGAAACCTCTTGACCAACAATTGTTATTTTTTAAACTGGCTGTGCTGACTACCCTGGTTTTGTGTTGTCAAGGGGGCTCCTTGTCTTACTCATAGACTTGGAGGCCAATGAACATCTAAAACACCTTTTATCCTATTATAGGAGGAGATTTCCATTCACTCTTGCCAACTGCTGAACTTAGGGATGTCATGGTACTTTCTGATTCCTGTCCATCCTTATAAGCAGCATCCAATCAAATAAATTATTTGCTGGGTGACATTTATTTTTGGTAAGTTTTTTTCATGTGAAAATTTGTACTGGTAAATAATGCAGGGTAACAATTTTCAGCCACATTTTTTTTCCGCTCGTGAACACGTATTTAGGATAAATACAAAATTGCTGTAAAGGGAAATGAATTGTTGTAGTTAAAATGAGTCTGAAAACATTGAAACATCTAATGTTGACATTTTAAAGACAGCCTTTCAATAGGATTATTCCAAACCAATGTTTGTTTCAGATTTGCTTCAGTTTTATTGAAACTGCTTGAGAATGACATTAAAAGCTCATGAAGGAACCAAAATACAGCCTTCAACTCAAACATTTTTCATCCAACGTTTCAGTTTTGCAAAAAAAACCCCAACCCAAAACCAAAACATATTTCAGGTCCACTTCAAGCAGTCCTTCCCCCTCATGTTCCTCTCTTGTCATTTGGTTTTGTCAGTGAGCTGAAAGATCAGTTTTTGCTTGTCTCTCTGGGCAAACAGTGCCTTTCAGTTATTCTCCAGCTACAACCGTCAGTCACAAATATCTCAGCCTGACTAATTTTTGTTTCGGCCTTCCAGGACCAAGGCAAAGGGAGGGTGACCCTTCTGCAGCTCAGCACCCCAGTGGGTCCCCTTTCTGCTTCCTATGCTTCGGCCGCTGCCCCTGTGGCTGCTCTGGGATTTTGAAGGTGCGATGGTGGGAAGACATGAGCGCCACAGGTGTGTCTTTACATGCTGCAAAGTTTTAGAGCATGACTCTCTACTTTCTAAGAACAGTGTGGACATAATTACATGGAAGAGTGAGCAAGTGTTTTTGCAACTTTCCTGCCTGCCTTCAGCATGCACAGCTGAGGGGGAAGTGGCCAGTGGTGAGCCATATATAGGGTATTTAGAGAAGTAGGGAGATAGCAGCAGTGTAATGCCACACGTGTTAATCATGCAGAAGTGCTCTGTCCCAGTTGATGGGGCTAATCAAACTGTAAATGAGAGTCCTTGCAGGACAAAGCGTTAGCAAGGCAGATTAATTCCTCAGCTCCCGTGTCCTAACCCCAGAGCCCCTGGYGAGGGCACAGTGGTATTGCCTTAGAGGGATGCAGCTGCTGGAGGGTACTTTCAGTTGAAAAGGTCCTTTTCCAGACCAGCTCTGCACCAGATGGGTTTTTTTGCGTGGTTGGACGGCTGCTTTCTCATGAGCTTGACTCATGGGGTCTGTCCTTCTCACCCCCACTGGAAGGGGGGACCTTGGGTGGGTGAGAAGTCTCCAAGGGCTTGGCACGCTGCTGGAATGCGACTGGTGAGGTCGCATCCCCACTGATGGATGCAGGCGCTTTGGAGACTCTGCATGGTGCTCACAGTAGCCCTACTGAGATCCCTGCAGGCAAAGCATGGGGATCAGCAGAAAAATCCTGTGTTCGGGCCCCTGCCTGCACCCACCCTGCCACCAAGCATGCCCATGGTGCCTTAGCCCGGGGCTGCGGTGCCAGCACACAGGGGCCACTGCTGCAGCTGCGTATCCACTTGCACCCAGGTCCTCGGTGTCAGCCCGACCAGGGGGCTGTGCGGTGGGATCGGTGTTTGGGGTGGTGGTGCGTGCCCCCTGGCATTGCCTGCCGCTGGAGGGCAACTCCCTACGCGTCGCTGTGCAGCCGTGCACACAGTGAAGCCAGAGGTATGCGCTGAATCACCCATGATTAGCAGTTTATAAACCACACAGACCACGGTAGTCTGATTTCTCTTTATTGTGTACGGCTCCTTAGGAACTGAATGTCCTGCTTTTTTATACAGTTTACTCCAGACAAAGGCCCTTTCCCTTTTTCTAATCTTGCCTTGCTTTTCCTTCCCAAGGCTGGCATATCAATAATTCATCTCCCTTGTATCCAGGAGGTTTCTAAACAACAGGAAACTTCAGGGATGGAACAGAAACATAAAACATTCCTGCAGCCGTTTGCCTTCTGCATGCTAAGAGAGACAGTGTTGCACCGACCGGCTTGGGGGTTTTTGCTGAGCATCCTGGTGGAGCCCAGCCATGATAAAACCTTATGACAACACATATTTTTTTGCTTATTGGGTAATAGGGCTGGAGCTGGGCTTCAAGTGCCATGCAGGAGATACGTTTATGGGAGCTGGCAGCAACTGCTAATGCTGAATTGGGACAAAGTTAGCAAGAAATCTGCTGAGGGTAGTTGCAGAACCCAGGAGTCACGGGCATCCTAGCCTTTGCTCCAGGTCTCTCTTTAGACGAGCAGAAAAAGTCTCCCTTCTGCTTTGTTCTTTGTTAGTGGCTTCTTGTTTGCTAGTTGGTGGTATGTAGTATATCCCTTCATACAAGTACTTTCTACCCTCTGGRCATTTATGTCCTCTCTTTCTGCTTCAGGACATAAATTTTCTGCTACTGCTGTTGTCTCCATTTGCCCACAGGATAGATGTGGCAGACCTTCGAAGTACAGCCAGAAGTGAGGAGGGCAGCACAATGCTTCAGTCAGCAAGAAGGTGGGAGCTAAGATGCACCAGGAGAATTCGGAGTCACCATCTCATCTGCCCCGGTGGACTGAGCAAGAGCCTGAGATCAGGGCATAGCCCTAGCTCTGCCGCTAACTGATTTTGCAAGGCTTCTTACATTTCTGTGCCTCTTACCCCTCTTCCCCTGCTCTGCTTTGTCTCTGGATGTGAGGCAGTGGGCTAGTTTCCCCTGGGAGTTGCACGGTGCCCAGCTGTGTTTGATGGTCTCTGAAGGTACGCTTGTAAAGAGCCCAGGCTTTCCTGGCCTGGCTGCATGTCCTTGCCAGCAGGTCTGTCACTATCTTACAAGCAATATGACAATTCATCCATACCTAGACCTGACTTTACACCTCGGCAATTGCAAATCCTCTTTTTATTTTAAAAAGATCAAAAAAATTCCTCTCATAACTTTAGTGGATACAGATTTTCATGGCTGGATTATTTTTCATTCTAAGAAATAGGATCACATTGCTCCCATCCCCTGTTACCTTCTTATCCATTGCTGAATTCAATTCAAACCCACTTTCCTGCCTTGTAAAACCCCTCAGGACTCTGTGTCACCTTCCCTCATTTCCTACCGGTGGGCTGCTCTCCTCCCGGACCATATTTTTGTCCCTTCCTTGGGATAGTCCATGCTGTTTCACTTGTGCCTGCTCCCTCTCTCTGCTTGGAGCCAAACGTCTTGCCCCTCTAAATCAAATCCTTCCTCAAAGCCTTCATTTTCTCCTTAGCTTACATTTGGCGGTCTATAAAACATTATTTAACCTGTGTATTTAAGATCTTTTATTAAACCCCACACCCCTACATTTTATTAGCTTCCTGCATTTGCACAATATCAGAAACACCAGCTTGTCTTGGTAGGGCGCAGGCCAGTGATATCAGATAAAGCTCTGTGAAGCTATTCCCTTAGTAAACCAATGGGACAGAGATTTATCATGGAGAAAATCCACAGTTAGGTTAACAGGAGGTACACGTAACTTTAAACTTGATAAATGATAGCAATAATCGACAGAATTAGAGAACAGATATAAGTTAAAATGACAGCTGATTCATTAAAGTACAAAAACTCAGATGCAAGTAGAGATGCACTCTGCTCGAACGAGATGTGTTTGATCACTCTGCAAAGATCTGCAAGGATGGGCTGGGGTCCCTGCAGCCCTCTGTGCACATACAACATAACTGAAGTGCAACACCAGAAAGATTAGTAAAAACAAGTTCCGATTCTTTTTTTTCCTTCATTGAAAAAATGGCCATTTCAGCCAAACATTAAAATCTTGCTTGTCAAAAACATCAAATAATCTGCCACTTGAGGAGGAAGGGTGTGGGGGATTCTTTTTTTCATTTTTTATGTTCTTTAGTGAACAGCTTACATATATCCTTGCACACCCACCCACCCACATGTATATAAATATAGATGTATGAAAATAATATGAAACGTAGTTCAATCTCATAGCACATAATAATTAAGGGCCCAATTTAAATAAGCATTTCAGCATGTGCTTACAATCTACCTGGCTTCAATGGCACTTGAGCACACACTTCATTTCCAGCACATGCTTCTATGCCCTTTCTGAACCAGGATTTTACCTGAATGAAAGCTAAAACATTGAACAACTTTTTTTTTTCCTTCCTTACAGAATAAATGTCCTTTTATAACTGTGATAGGAGACTTTCAAGCTTTCCTATGTAGAATGTAGCTATACAAAATTCCCAACTACATAGCAAAAGAAGCGATACTACACATTGTTCTGCTGGCAAGTTATTGTGGCGAATATTTTTATTTGATTTTAGTCCATTCATAGTGTGAAGCGGCAGTTACTCCGCTGAAGATAAAGTAAGAGCGATTTGGATCAGAGCCATATTTTTGACTACAATAACTTTATTGGCTAGAGTCTTTTGTGTAATCACTAAAATTAACACACGACAGTATGAGTGCTGAGTTCAAAGCAGGAAACAATCTCAGATACAGCTACAAAAATTGCTCCAGTCCAATTACTGTAAAACAGATGAAGATAAAATGAGTGTCCCAGTGAGTCATGCAGCCAAAATTCACATTTCAAAAAAAAGAGCCATTCCAGGGGTAGAAATGAGGACAAAACTGTTTCAGAATAGCCATGAAAAATATGTGCAGAACACGGTCTGATTACACAAATTTGCAGACTGTTCCCAGCAAAATGAAGCAAAACAAATGATCCTTAGTAATGAAGGAGCAAATATCTCCCTAGTGAAGAAAATATAGTGAATTTGGCCTAGTGTGTTTTTCATTAGTTCTTTCCATTAAAGGAACACATTGTGCAATGAAGTTTGGCTTAATATTTAAGTTTTGATTAAATTAAATAAGCTTTTACAATATTTAAGACCAGTAGAAAACATTTTTATGATTTGTTACAATTCCCCAGGGAAATATTTAAAAACAAGACCAACAAGCAAACATGTTATTACCATATTTTCAACTTAGATTTTCTAGCATTGTGTTGAGCATGAGAATCTGAAAGTAAAATTCAGCAGGAATTGACTGGAAACCAAACTGAAAGTAGTTAGCTACGGTATAGTCTTTACGCTGACAGAATGGGGGAAGGGAAGGGAAAAGGGAGGAAAGGGGAGAAGAGGGGAGAAAAAGAGAATAAGAAAAAAGAAAAGACACCGCAGAGGGTGCAAGGAGTAAATAATACATCTGCTAATATTTGAATAACCTCAATTGTTATTTGAAACATGGCAATTTTCTTTAAAACTATGTATTCCGCTGGATTCAGGCATCGAGTCACCATGATTGAACAGGGTTCTTCCTGTTGTCTGATTTTCATTTACGCTAAGATCAATTTTTATCACTCTAGCCAGGCAAACTGGTCATACATATAATTCACTTTTATTTTCAGTTCCCTTACATTATTAGAGAGTCTGAGCATAGCTGAAAATGAATCCCCAGATTACTTTTATTCATATTTTTAAACTGATAGTATCAATGGAATAAAGAAATACTATCTGTGCACTGCAAATTGTTCCCATCATTTATCTTGCTCGTAACAAAATGTTTCCTAGTTGCTTGTCTTCCTTCTCAGGGTTACCTACTCCTGAACCTGCAGGCTGGGCTGGCAATGCCTTTCTCTCGCCCTTGTAATAGCAAGAACACGACTCTCTCTGGTGAAAGTACTTAGGTGATGGGAGAGCACATAGTTCCCCGCAGCCGAGTTGCCTCCTGTGGTACTTTTGCAGTTGATGGGCAGCAAAGGCTTCCCAAATGAAATATTTATTTTGTATTAGATTCTAGTGTGCTGCATAGAGCTAAGGTCACCAGTTAACATCCCGACAAACAACTGAACTCTAATTTAGCCTTAGAAAAAATTGGCTTGTTCTGTCTCGATCAAAAGAAGTCCAGACATGCAGCACYGCACAAACTTCAGTCACTCATGTATTTCAATTCTTGTTTTACCTATCCTCTTGTCCTAGACCAAATCCCCTACAGGGACAGTGTTTTCAGTAGTGCTTTGTATAGGTTGTTTTGCATAATAATAACATGAAACAAAAATCGAGAGAAATCTGAAACACAGAAAAAAAAATATTAGCCAACATAATATATTTTTTAGCAAGCCAGATCAGAAAAAGCAGGGAAAATGGATGCTGCTTTATCCTTGAAGTGGATGGGAAAAAGTGCTTTGTGCTGTTTTCCCAACCGGGGTTCATTTGGTTCTGCACTTTACAGTGATATGCTGTCTACACCATACATATTTGTAATGTGCTTTGAAATCTCTCTAAGTGCAATCTTAGAGCCAAGTAACATGATTATTATTACAACCTTAGCTCCAGGATTAAAACTGCAGACCACTTAACACTGTTTTCTCTCAATCCAAGGAGATAAGAAGCTAAGCATCTTGAAAGAGAACTTGCATTTGCAATAGGTGAAATAATAACTTTTTGTGCAATTGCTGTATGGAARGAGTTAAAAGAGGGTAGGTGGCCATCCTGCGACATGGTGTCAATGCAATTAGTACTGCTCATTGTTGACTGGGACAGCAGAAGTGGGGAAATTGCAGCTTGTTAGTCCCAAATACATTATGGCCTCCTAATGAACTCCATTTTATAGCTTAACTCCTTTAAATTGTCTCTTCCTGTGATTAATTCACCTCTTTCTCYCCTTTCGGCAGGCTGTTGTTGATAGGGAGTGTCCAGTGTTGAATGAGTAAAAAGTACTAATGCATGTTCTTTCCAGGGAGAGATAACCCTTCTCTAAACATGATGAATGCATCTTTTACGGAGGAAGATACCCTGTGTGGCAAGGGCTTATGTATAAGCACTGGAAAGCATGTATTGCGGGGGGGTTGGTGGGATGACTTCTTGCAGCTCCTGGCTATTTGTGGGGCCTTTGGGGGCTTTTTGGGCTGCTATTGGAGCCAAACCAGCCTTGTCGAGGAGACCAGTCAGGCAGGAGGGAAGGGTCCCACTCACCCCAGCTGGATCTGGAGCTCCCCGCCACCAAGCTGGAGACACCCAGCCGGTGCTTTTCTGTTCAGGGACCGTTTTTTTGGCTCAGAGATTTAGGGCCAGACTGGAGAAGTCATAGCTGGGACTTGAGCCTGTCATTCCCAGTTGCCCTGCTTGGGGGGGCTCCTGCTCACCCCAAGTTGCATTTCTGCTCTGAGTCCTGCAGGCTGGACTCCCTGTTTTTGCTCAGTCCTTGCTGAGGCAAGGGTCCCATCAATGCTGGTGGGATCTGGGCTGGAAGAAGGACGGTGCAGGAGCAGTATCATGGCACGAGTGCCACCTCCCCAGGAGAAGCTCTGCTCTGCTTGCCCTCCTGTTTACCCAGATGCTTTTGGCTGAAGGTAAGAGTTAAACAGAATTGGAGAGGGAAGGTGACGGCACTTGGCATTCTGCAGCACAGAGGTAAAAGGCCAAAAGACATGTAAATACAGCGGGCTGACTAAAATTATACACATATATTACCCATATCTATCTATCTATCTATCTATCTATATTTATGTGCATACCCGCATATCCCCACACGAACAAACAAATAATATCACAGCACTCCCAATTATTCATGCATCAGAGTCTTTTTTCCAACTCATCTCTGGCAAGAGAAGACAGCAGTGAAAGAAAGAGAAAAAAAAAATCTTCCCCAAGCTGATTATCAAATAAAATGCTGTTTTATTTTCTGTCTAATAAGTACAAGAAGTTCCATAACTCCCCTGATTAGGCATATTATCCTTCTTCAGAAAGTCAGCTTGATTTATGCAGAAAGTGATTTGGACATACTTTCCTCTGGCTATAGAGATTTCATAATTCCTGGTGTATGTCTGGAAAATCTCCCCTCATCCCGAGTCCAAACCAAATTAATGTCTTCCAGAATGACCTGAGGAATTAATGAGGTTTTCGCTGTCAGTTCTGCCCATGCAGGGTCAAGTAAATCATTTGCTGGCCCTTACTCCAGTGTTTTTCGCTGTCTTTCTGACTCCATGTACAATGATAACAAAGTTGCAGATGCCTTTGAAATACGGCATCACTGACACTCTCCGTCCATCTGTTGGGACATATTTTAGGCTCTGTTTCTCTGTCTGCTGTAAACTCTGCCTTTAATGGAGTCAGTAATTGCTGATAAATGGGGTATCAATGAAGTCAGTGTACTGTAGGTTTCCCCATTCTTTTCTGCTGATGTGTGCTATTTAAATCTCTCTGCCATTACTTAAAGTTATTGTGTGTTCTCGTTTTTAATTCCAGCCCCGGCATTCTTGGCCCCAGCCATGATTTTTAGTACATAGCAAAACTAGGTACTACGGAGAGCTGTTTGGCAGTAAACAAGTTATCCTCAATTCCCCACTCTGCTGTCCCCAACCAAAGAAAATGTGAAGCACATTGAGAGTACATACATTAATTTCTGAGTAATTCACAGATTTTCTTTCTCTCATGTCATAAATATTTTAAACCAACCCAATTTTGACATTGCAGCCAAGCAATAAAAACCATGATCCATCCCCTCTCCCCCTCTCCTTTGGTCCCCACGTGGTAGAGAGCCTGAAGTAAAATGAGCCCACACTTTATCCTACATTTTATATTACCTTTCTATATAATTTATCACAGCTTTTAAAGGTATTAAAATCTTAATTAAGATGAGTACTGCTTGTGCCTCTGACACTGTATAATCTATAATCTATTTGGCTTTCTGGCAGCTATCTTGGCAGTTATACCTCATTTTCTTGCATGGCATCTGAGCACAGAATTATCACTGTAATTGCAAAAATAATGATGACACTTGCAGTAGCATTGGCACCCAGCAGGCCTTTTCAAAACACCCACATGGACAGTCTCCCTCCAAACCTAAAKCCAAAGAAGAGGCAAAGAGCAGAAGAGGTGAATGGGAAAATCAGACCACCTTGTTGTATGTGTCCTGTTACTGGCCATAGCCAAGACCAGAGGATCCAAGAAAAAGGTGCAAAGATTCACATTGGGTAATTATGAAAAAGCCATTTCATAGGAGTACTCTGCCCAATGCCCTTCAGTCAGTGGATAATTTATACCCAGAAACACAGGAAGCTCTTGGTATTGCCTGCAAGGTTAGGACTGGGTTTGCATCCTGGCTCAGCCGTATGTTCCTTAGTCTTAAAGCATTTTTGGCTATACTTTTGAGGCCTCTTGGTTTGCTGTTTGAAGCCTGTTTCATAGTTTCCATAACCCTCTGGGAAGGGATGTTTGGATCAACAATTCTTCTCTATTAAGCTGATGGCATCTGACTTTGAACAGGGAGTCCTCTGYAGCTGGCCCTTGGGCCCAGTGGGATGACTGAGGTAGTGACGAGTCTGAAGTCTGTGTTACACTAGGTAAATGGTATGACCTAGAGCAAAAAAATACATATTTTGTTGAGCCTAAAGCTTTGTGAGTGGATCTCTGAAATGGCTTTATGACAYGGAGCTGGTTTGGCCTGTAGGAGGGAGGCCAAGGCAAGCAGGACCACTAGGACTTCTGTGTGACTGAGGGGGGCACGAAACCATTGAATGTGCACACCTCGTTCCACCAGCTGTTGCCACCTATGGGATTATAGACTTGCATGACCAGGGCATGTATATACCAACTGGAGGCTTCACACATGTAGGAGAAGAACCAGGGATTAGTTGATCTTTCCACTCAACCCTGGGAACCTGCTGGCCATGGACTGGCCATGGACTGGCCATGGACTTTGCAGTGAAAGAACGTTGTCCTCGATTAGTTTTGAATTTGTTATGTCTCCTGACCGTTGCAAGCCTTTGGGTTCTTCGAATGAGGAGAACTCGACTCTTAGACATGTCCTCTTTCTACCAAAAAGGCTGAATATTTTAATTTCTTTTTCCTTGTTCCCAGTTATTAGTGTTACAGTCCTTGAATGTCTTTGTCTCTTTTCTACTTACTTCAGAAGACTGGAATAAAACAGAACACTTTGGTGGCTATTCCTGGTTGTTATGTTAAAATGTATTTGTGCTCCTGTACACTAAGTGCTCCTGAATTGCRTCAATAGTTCATAGGACAAGACATTGATTCGAGAGACTTGGACTTTCCCCTAACTGCCTGATTTGAAGACACTTATTTGGGGTTATTAATGTTTTATAAAATGCTTTGAAATCTTCTTGTGAAAGAAGGATTATTATAACAACTTTTGCAAAAGGACAACAACATAAACTTTGTTCCTCTGCAATTTTATGCATTTTAAGGCAGAAGAAATGATTATATTATGGTTATCTAATTTAAATTTCTGTCAAACAAAGACCATGGATTTTAATTTAATAAAGCCTGCATAAAGATTTGTTAGATTAAGTTAGGTTAAATTAAGACCCACCTTTCGAAATATGTTGCCTTGATTCAGAGGCTTCACATCATGACATCGTGGGAGAATCTGCCATGCATCTAGGGAGGCTGCTGAAAGCACTCCCTGTTATAACCGGTGTGCCTTAATTCTCCTGGTTTCATCTTGTAGTCACTAGACCTTGTTATACTCTTGACTGATAGGGGAAACATGTCTCCTTGTGTAGATGGCTGAAGGGCAGTCAAGTCAACGCTCAGCGATCTCTTGGGGAACCCTAGCAGATGTAACCTCTTAAGTCTCTTCCTGTTAGACTCAGACAGCAACCCCATGAAAGAAATTCTCCCTCTTTGCTCAGGGGGAAGCCTGACCTCCCTTTCGCTGTCCTTATTTTGCTGAAAACTTCCTTCCTGGTTCTTTTCCCTGAAAGAAAGCAACTTCTGGATTTTTGTTCTTCTGGGACAGATATGGCGTGATGACTCTCATTTCCTCTCTTCCCTTTTCAGTTTCTTCCCAATACCTTCTTTTTTTTAAAAAAAACATAAATGATGATTTCAGTGCATTTTACTATGGCCAATCTAATGCAAGCGAAGCAGTCGTGGCCTGCCTCTTGGGATGATGTTACAAAATTTTCAGGAATATTACAGCGTGTTATAAATCTTATATTATTAAAAACTATTTGTCAGGCATACAGCTCAGAAAATGCACACTCTCCAGTTTATTTTTAACTCTTGTCCAAATGGTTTCTACTTGCTCTTGCTCCTCTCACATTCACTCAGCCTGTAGCCTGTCAGATCAATTAAATTCTAGTTACCCCCAACCTGGTATGACCAGGGGAAGAGGTTGTGTAACAAATTCAGACATCTCTCGTTCCTGCCAGGTATGTCCAGGAAGTTTGGGGTGTCTTTGGTCCCCATCACAGTCGGACAGTGTTACTTGCTGATAGCTGGCAGTGTGACCACATATCCTGGCCAACGCTGGGTAGCAATGCCAAATGCAAGTAGGATAGAGATGCAGCCATTCACTCCTAGGTTGTGACTGTACAGATGTCCTCTTCTTCTTCCTTTCTTTTTTCATGAACCATATTCTTAAAACCCTGTAGGGCTGGTCCCTCTTCAGATTGGGCCCTCTGTTGTCCTTGTGCAACTGTGCTTTCTTGTTTTATCATAATTAATTCTTATAGTGTTTCTAGAGAAATAGTTCATGAACAAAAGAGTCACAACTTCCTTCTCACATTTGGAAGAGCTGGTTTTGAAAACCACATCTTGAGGCCTTCATTCAGGGCTTTATTCTTTATTTTCTGAATTTCATTCTTTATTCTTCTGTATTATAAGGCAATGGCATTACCATTAGGTGAGTGTACCTTCAGCACTTTGCTATGTTGAATCACTGTTTAAATGAAGGCATCTATTCAGATTGTTTGTTGCTGTGAAAAATGAGAAAGAGACCCAGCCTTAACTACCGCTCTGTTTACCCAGCTCCAGAGTATCTCCGTTACAATGCTTAAATATACACAGTAGCTAGATCAGAGTTTTCCAGCTGGAGTCCTCGGAATTTCTGAAGGGCAGCCACATACCCGAATATCAAACTTTCAGCTGCACAACACAGAACTTTACAATTGTACGTGTGGCCATGGCCTGGCTGTGGCTCACTTGCCATGACCTCATCTGACATCAGGGTACATGTCCCAGTTTTGGAGCCCACGGGCTAGATGATTCTTGGGTATATCATACTAGGGACATCAATATCTTGAGGGGCCTCAAAACGTACAGAGATGGCTATTACCTGTGATCCATTTTTGTTTTTACTCCACCTCCCTCACTCTCCTTTAATTTCCTTCTTAGTTTTATATGTGAGTTGTAAAAAATCTAAATTCAGGGAAAACCTTCCCCTTGCCCTTCACTTGCCCCTCTATGAAGTACATTAGCAGAAACATCCTAAACATATAGTTTAAACAACTCATATTTATCCCAGTTTTCATGTATGTTAACCTCCACAGCTAGTTTGTCAGGCTCAGTTGTGACAGTTTTTTATTGGTTTCATATTCATGCTACTTCTAATTTTTCTATTAAAGTTGCTTAAAAAAAGCCGTTATGGGAAATTTTGAAAAAAGAAGTTAGTTTTTCTAAGTATTTTTGACAAAAGACTTCAGTTTTTCATTAAAAAAAATGGAAACCCAAAGCTTTAAAAATACAATTAAAGTTTTTGTGAAAATATTTAGATTTCCATTTAAATGTTTGTGGGATTTTTGAAAATCAAACTATTTTACAAGGAAAAAAAATCATTTCCAGTTTTTGTCCAGAAAATTTTAACCCTAATGAAAATTTCCATGAAAATGTTTGCATTGGTCTAAAAGCAGGTTTTTTACCCCTCTTCTCCAAAAATATTTCAAAAGAAAACATTTCTATATGCTACTTGATTTCCCTCTCACACCTGTGTAAACCAAATGCAATTCCATTGAAGTGAATGAAGTTATGCTGTTAGAAGAAAGAAAAAGCTTAAGCCCGTTGCATTTGAATAGATGACTTTGTCATTTAATAAGCCAAGCTTGTTCTAAACAGAACCCCCTAAATCCAGAGAGCCAGCTCCCAGCAGTGTCACAGTCAGCCCTTCATCCATGCAAAGCAGCTCAGATGGTTCTCTGCAGTTGACTGTATAACGTTTCTCTATTTAAGAGTAAAAACAACCGAGGCATGGAAAGGGGAACAGACATGGAGGATCATGAGGCATAAACCACTAACTCCTCCTGAGACGTGGTCAGTGTTGAAGCACTTTGACACGACCATGTGGAGAGTCTCCACTGCTGCGCTTGGCATGGAGTAGAAATGCAGAGAACTTCAGTCCTCTCATTCTGCTTGTCTTGGAGTCCTGCACTCACCTTCCTACAAATATCCAGACCTGAATCTCCCATGACAGAAGTGAAAATAATGGATACCAGCATCAGCATTGATGATCTGTAAGTGATCTGGGCCTTTTCACTGCACTTGATCATAGGTAACCATGAGAAATGACTTTGTAGAACTGGAGCTGGAAATGTCCTGAACTATGACAATAGGTGCTAAAGAATACACAGGCATCAGGACAATAGTCTGGTCATAACTGGCAACATCCAACATGTGTAATAACTCATAAGAAATGCTATTTTTCTTGATGGAAAAATGGAGAAAAATAGATGAACCTTGTATTCATAGCAAGGGAAAAGTATACAGAGGTTCTGTTTCCAACTGGTGCTTTTCATTTTGCCTTGGGAAGAAAGGCCTGGGAAAGTCATCACATAGCTTCCAAAATATGTACCCAACCATTCTGGATACAGACACTTCTGAAAGAGCTGCCATGATTTTTGGTGGCACAAATACCTGCACACAGTGTTGTAAGTGCAAGATCTGGAAGCAGGGCAGTGGTTAGTGGGGAATCTGCATTTTAAGTTCAGGGACTGAAGACTTGAAAGTTGAGATTTACCCAAATTATACCCCTGAAGACAAGTTTAACACCCACTGGTCTTCACCGCAACCATAAAACTACACAGAAACATCTTTGCAGCAGTCCTTTCTGCAATGCAATTTGTACTAATTTTTCCAAGAGTCCCACCACTAGTATTACTTAGCAGCTGAGATGACAGACAAGACTTCCATCTTTAGAGCCTCTTTCAGAGAGCTCCTTCAGCTAAGTGCCCTGTGGGTTTTCCCTCCTATTAAGTCTCTCCTTTTTTTCCCCCCCTTTTTTTTTTTCATGAGAATAAAATGATGAAGGAAAATTAATTTTCATTGCAATGCAATGAACTGTGAAAGAGACTCTTAGTTGTGGTCTGGAATGCAGACACTGCTGGCTACCTTCTCAGACCATGGCTAATCACACCACTGACAGACTGGAGCTCACCGGCTGAACGGTACGCCTCAGTGCAGCCTCTGCTGCTGCGAGCCCAGAACGCGCCGTGTTGCTGCACTCCTCGGAGTGCTGCATAAGGGATGATTGCTGACAGTCGATCAGGGAAAACTCGTTGGGAGCTATTTCATCCTGCTAGTCACTGCGGTGGTGTTATTCTGCCATCTTTGAGATGCTTTGTTTGGTCCCCTCTTATTAATGCCTAGCTATAATTCTTTGGCTTGCTTTTGCAGGATGATAGCTGGTATTTCCAGAGTAACAGACTGTGGAACATTATTCATATTAACCTTAGGAACAGTGGGAAAAGCATGTGCTCGTGTTGCCCATGCCCCTGTTCGCTCCTGGTGATTGCAGCTGAGTGCACAGGGAGGAAAGGCAATCGTGGAACATGTCCATGGAACAATTCTATGAAACGCTCTGGACTCAGCGTGTTTCTACCACTCTCCTCCTTTTTGACAGATTCCTGTAAACACTCAAATGGGGGGCTGCTCAGCCTATTGCCAAGTTCTCATTGTTCTTCTTGCACATGCCCATGCTTGCATGTGGGCAAGGTACTCGTGTGTGAATGTAAATGCTGGGGATTAACGATGGAAGTATCCTCTCTTGTGTATCATGTTTCACTCATTTCATCACAGATTAGGAACAGCCTGACCAGAAGTGGTGACCAGTCCCATATGTGAAATAATGAGTGATTGGTCAGAAAAAACAGTTCTAAAAAGAAAAAAGCACCCTAGAAAGCTGAGCTGTGTGAACACAAAGTGTTCTGTAAATAATTGCAAAGAGTGGAAAACTCAACTCTGAACTGAACTGAACTCAAACTCTGTGGCTAGATAATCTGTGAGTCTGAAGAACTGTATTTGTCTTTACTAAGTCAACTGCTTGTTCTGCTACAGGTATGTTGGTACTTTTTATTTAAAGTGGATGCGAGACTGATGTGGAAAAACCATGAAACAATACCAAAAGCTACACAAGCAACTAAACTAGCCATGACTATAATCTAATTGCTCTTGATAGGCAGGTAGTGCATCTTTCAGGTGTGAGGTACATCCTCCTCTCCATGTCCATACTTAGGAGCATGAGAAGGGTAAATCACACACTAGAAGGTCTCTGAGCTGGGTATATGGATCTGTGATGACCTGGTATCTGTGGTAGAGCCTTATGCAATGTCTGGTCATCAACTGCTGGCTCTTAACTCGCCTACTGGGCAGCAACAAAGACTACTAAAATTCATCGAGTACTTCCCCAGTGAGACCTCCCCATGTGTCCCCACTGTGCCCACCACATTTTACGGTCATGGCTGGAAAGGCATGGTTAGGCATTCTTCTAACATCTGCCCCTTGCTCATATGCAATACAACCTCGCAGAGGGTAGCCCCATCCTTCTAGAAAGCTGCATTTGGGATGCCCTGACACACAAATACCCAGAGTGGTTCCAGAGACAGTCTGCAAACTTGAGTTGTTACCAAATCAGGATACTGACAACCCTGAGAGACAGGGATGATGAAAGCTGTCATCCTTCTGCTTTCCCTGTGAATCCCAGTGATTCCCTACAGTCTTTCGGGGAAGACCTGGTGGACTGAATAGTACCCTTACACTGACTCTGGGACCAGAGGAGTGTCACTGTTACGCACTCCATGCCTGCTGTGGCAATACGCACCTCCTGTGACCAAAGCCTCCTCTCCTCATTGGGAGGCTTGGCCTTGCTACCAGCTGAACTCGGGAGGCTGTGGCATTATTTATTCTTCTAACCCTTGCAATTCCTCCCTGAGAAAGCAAAATGAATCATGCCAGGTCTGAGATTCCCCAGAGAAATGGCTGTGTTTGGTACACATGACTTTAAACTCGTCCCTTCCACCCTTTGATGATTAATGGCCTGTGATCCACCGTGATTCATGGCATCCAGGAGACATTATTTTCTGGGATGTAAGAGCTGGACAGCATCAGTTTTCCTCATCAGTTACCGACTGCAATTGTAAGCGCCTCATCTACCTTATCTAGGATGTTGGTAAAGGTTGTCAAGGAGGGAAACAGGGAGTCTGTTCCATCACCGACTTGCTCCTCACTCAGGGCCAGACACTTAGCGCTTCTCTCAGCCTCTGTAGGTTGAGCTTTTCCTCTTCTTGGTCTAGCCTGAGCCTTTCCTTGTCCTGAGGCCGAATTCACTCAGGCTCTCTGAGACCCTTGGAGGGCATGGTGTGGAAAAAGAAAACTGTTCAGTGACTGCTTTTAACTTGACAGTGATCCTGTGCACACCTGTCCGCAGAGCTGGTCGTGCCAGATAGGTCTGAGAGCCAGGTTCATGCTATGCCATGCAGCGCACATTTAGGCTGAATTACTGCACTTAAACAAATTTTCATTTTCATGCACTTGATATACACTTTTTTTTCCTTTCCTCTGTCCCCATTGGCAACTTTAGGAGCCATTTTTCTTCCTGACGCCATCTTGGCACTCTCTCTACCAGCATGTGAAAACAGCTGAAGTTATACATATGGAGACCTCATCCTCAGTTGCCTAATGGATTCAGAAGACATCCTGAATATTCATCATTTCTCTTTTTATGAGCACCTTGGCAATTGCCTCCGAAGTTAAAGACTGTTGTAAATTAAGGAATGGCACTTGGTGAATACCAATTTATCCGCATTTCAAGACTTCCCTCACTCCCACCTCCCCTCCACACAATATTGAAGTTCCTGTAGTCTTTGTGAATACAGGGCATTGTTTCTGCGCTGCTGAGGCAGAATTGTTTGTGCATCCCTGAAGACTGTGAAATGTCTGCGCCGGGGCTGCTCATTTAAACTCCGTGCATTTACTGTACCCTCTCCGGAACTCCCTTCCCGGAGAAGCCAGCAATGACCTTCTCAGAAGTAATGTTAAACACATGCTGAGGAAGCTTGGATCCTTGACAGGCCCTTTTAATTATTAGTTGTAAATTAGCAAATCATGTTTTTTCAGTTTCATATCACTGGCTGCTTTGCTGCATGTGGGATCCTCCAGGTACAGAGTCCCCACGTGGTCCCTATAATATATACTGGTGGCAGACTCATCTAGTAATACCAATATTTGGTGCTTTTTCAACGTATGTAATTTTTCTACACACCAAAACATTACCCCTTCAGAGTAATGATGGTGCAGAAATTAATGCAGAGGATTAATTATGGTTAATAGTTACTGAGTGTTTTTTGAACGTGTGTCAAGTTCGTGGGGAAAATCCCTTCTGCAGAGAACACCCTGCTCACTGGAGAGCAGAAGGACAGAAGAAATAACTTTGTCCAAGGTTTACATATAGGACACCAAAGCACAGAGGGCTCCATCCTGCAAGACGCTGAGCACTCTTTTCCTGGCCTTGCCAAACTAAGTGGGCTCCACATCTTCAGTGAAACTAAGCAGGATACACTTCCCTGAGGTGATACAGAAATCCTGTGGCAAATTAAAGGGTCAAGCCTGGATTCCTCAGGTCTCATTGTAGTCTTAGCTCCATCTTTATTCATTGCTGGGCCTCACTAATGTTTTCATAAATACAAAGAGTGTTGCTGACATTCATAATTTTACTGGGGATGCTTTCCATTTTTTTCCTAAGGTTCCAGCTCCTGGAACCACATTAATATGACAACCTCAGCTGTACAGGGGAAATAAATGGTTTCTAATCCTTGTTCTTGCAACAGAAAGCTTGGAAAGACAACCAGGAATGCTGAAAACCCAGAGAGCAAATGAAAGCGTCCTTAATATATTTCTAGTTACAACAATCTCACAGCTTCTAAGTCAATCTTATGTACTTTTTAATTTTGGTGCGGAAAAAGCTGGTTCTTGCTTTTGCAATGTTCATGTCATAAGCAGTGTCTGGAAGGCGTGGGGGCTGAGGGGAAGGTGACCTGCCTGCACTGTCCCGGCACCTGAGGTGGGTGATGGGCACCACAGCTGGGTCCTGTGAGAGGGCGGGAGGTTCCCCGACCTGCTGTGGGGCTGCCGTGGGGCTGCCAGGCCATGAGGAGGGCAGGCAGAGCCCCGGGGCCACCCCAGGAAGATGTGGCGTGGTAGGGGTGAAGAAGGGAGCTGCCAGCGGACAAGGCAGGAGGCTCCTTTCATGCCTCGCACCAGGGCGTCTCTCTCCCAGACTGTGGTCCAGGGCCCCGCACTGTGTGCGGAGGTGCCACACAGGGCATATTTACATTTCTCCTTCTTTTGCTTTATTTGGCTTGCGGTGCAGAGGGGCTGTCAGTGACCTGGGGAGGTGCAGGGAGCTGGGCAGACCGCACAGCATTAGCACCAGCTGGTTGTGATAGGAGGACAGCTCCTCACCGATCACTTTTAGGGAATCTTCACACTTGCCCAGAGAGAAAGGGAGGGGGACAGCAAATGCAGCAAGTCAGGAAGGATTTCAGGGGTCTCAGCATGGCAGCTGATGCCAAGAAGAGTGAGGAGAGGGGTGCCTTGCTGGGCTAGAAAGGACTTTGTTTAATACAGTCAGCACAGCTGGAGTTGTATCGGGGCCGAGATACAAGTGCAGGTGTGAATTACCCTCCAACTGTCTCTCAAAGCAGGGTAGGAAGGAGGCAAATTTGGATCCTTGCACTGTTGGTTTTTACTGTCTACATGGGCAGGTACAGCCTTGATCTCCTCAGATACCTGCTGGAAATCACTGTTGGTCTGACCAGGTCTCTCAGGGGACATTGTGGAGATGGGAGACTACAAGCCAGCCGCTCTCAGCAGGAGTGACCTCGATGCGCGGGGTGGGCCAGGGACTCACCCTGAGAGAGCTGGGAGCTGGGAGGCAAAATAAGGCTCTGGACTCTGCATCCCATCCACAAGACATGGAGCCTTTCTTTTTAACTTCAGTTATCTCCCAGCTGTCTGGGAGGCCATCAGAGGTCTCCTCTTCTTGAGCTGTATTAAGAGCTGTCCATTAAGAGCTTAGCCAGTTTCCATGGATCTAGACTAAAAAGAAAGAGAATAATTTTGTTTAAAAGTGCTGTTATATATATGTGTGTATATAAAAACATGCATGCACACACACAACATAGCCGGCCATAGGGCTTGTGGACAAGTACAAAAAAATAAGAAGTTGAAAGACTGTTGTCTTTTTCCATTTATGTTTATACATGAAATAGAAAAGTTTTCACCAGCTATACTTTGAGATTCACTTCTGATCTGGATCAGAATCCAAATAATTAGATCTTTCTTCTGTTTGTTTTTTTTAAATATGCATAAGGATAGACACTGATAACAGGCATCAGCTCTGAGGCTTCCAGGACTAGTTGGCTAGGAAGAGTGCTTTTCCTTCAAGTTTAATACTTCTGCTTTTATTGCAAAAAGGGGCTCTGAAATGCCTCCTCAGACATAGAAAAGGTGCAATTATTGTGGTAGTAGGTAGGTGGCTGCTCACTTGTGCAGTCTGTGAATCGAACTGCAGGAAAGTAGGTGAAACCAAGGGTGATGAAAAGCAGGATTAATTATGGATATGGCTAAATCTTTGTGTGAGTCTTTGTCATGCTTGCAGCAATTAATCTCCATGGTGATGAGAGACTGCAAATACGATTCTTCAAGAGAGATGGGTTTTGATCTGATAAAACGGAGAAACAGACTGCTGCATCAAGTTTTAAGTGCTACCTCTCTGGGTGCCCCCGGAGCGAAGGAGGAAATATTTTTCACAAACAAGTAAAGAATAAGAAAATGAATGAGATCAGTCTTAACTGGCAAGGCAGCATTAGAGAACCCCTTTGCATGGGCACAAGTGAACAACAAATTTGGCTTGAGGTTGATGCATGGGAGGAAGGACGACTCAGGAAAGGGAAGCAGTTAATATAATCTGAACTGAAAAAGTTGGATGGGTTTGGATTTCATGCAAGCGTGTTTACCTTCTCTCTATCAACATGCTTCTTTATAGCTGAATTTCAAGTTGAATAATTATATTCTAATGCTGTAACCATCTGATAAGCCTTTGCATTGCTGTGTATTTTTCATCTCTGGACCTCAAAAAGCTGTCCAAGCACTAACTGAGCTTTGCATAGCATGTGAAGCTGGCCAGTATTGCAATCCCTTCTAGGGGAAGCAAAGTGCAAAAATCCTACAGCTAATGTTAGAGAAAGTGGCTGATTAAAGATCGCAGGCAAGAGTTGGCCAGCTCCCAAATGGCACCCCCAAATTTTCCAGTTGGGTGAGAGCTACAAGACATTTTCTGCATGCTTGGGAGGGCTCAAGGCGGGAAGGGAGAGGTGAAAGGGAGGTAGAAAGCCGCTTCCAGGGCAACCCATGGCTACCCTAGGTCCTGGAGCAGAATAACTGTGTCTTGTGCAGTGTGGACCCCTTTGAGTCACCCATTGGAAGACAGCAATCACATATTTACATGTGAGCTAAAGGAATTTCCTTGAGCAAGGTCTTAGGAAGGGCTTTGAAAATTTTCAGAGAATCTACAGCTTTAAGACAGCTCTCTAGAAGCTGCTTTTTTTAATATCAAATCTTGGTCCTCTCTGATAGTGCACACGGAAAAAAATGAGACAAGTGAAATCATCTGGTACTTTATGAAATCTAGTCCAGAGTGATTAGCTCAATTTCTGAATGGCTCAATGACAAACTCTAAGGTAAAAGTCAGATCTGCTGCTTAATCTTCTCTGTGAATGGTTTACAAGACCATACCTTCTATCTTTGTTCATTAGTGTTCATTATACAATATTGCAGTTGGAAACTGTTTGTTCATATCTTCCATTTTTGCCTTTGACAAAATTAAGGGGAAAAAATGTCTTTCTTTCCCTTTATGGAAATCTGTATTCTTTCTATTGGGAAAATCTGTTTCTGACTCTAAATCAACTTTGTCAATCTTTGAAGAAATACATGTGAACATACATACGTGACTACTCCCAAAACAGAAATCGCTATTGTCACCAAAAAACTAGATAAAATTATTACTTCCTGATGAGAAATGTTCTCTTAAGTTCATATTCATTATGCTAACTGGTCGTTGGAAGAGACACATTAACTTGTTAATACCTTGGAAGTTTAGGGGAACATTTACAATTGCAAATACTTGTTTAAAAGGTTATGTCTGAAGAACGCAGAGAAATGCAGCGGAGCTCGTATAAGAACTTTAATTGGCTATCAAAAACTATCCACGATTTATTCAATGTCTCCTTCCAGGAGAATATATTGTTAGTTCAGCTGCAACTTCTTAACTTCATCATATTTTATATACTTTGGCCATCACGTATTGCCACAAAGTATACTATACAGTGTGATTTAAAATGTGTTCTGATTAAGTACACAGAAATGGTCCTATTCACCATGTAAGGAATGAGGGAGGCATCATAAGTACCCATTGTTTAAGTGTAGATATTTTTAATGATCATTTGTTAGATAAGCCTTTTAATCTTATGCTCTGATTGTGCTATACCTGTATTTATATTCTAGGGTATTGTTTTAATTGCAGACCTGAAGAGCAGACAATGTCTTTCATCTCCCTGACTCCCATCACACAACAATTGGGAAGAAAAATGTAGGGGATGTGTCTCCATGGAAAATGAAATGAGAAAAAAAAAGCCAAAAAAAGCATCAAGAGAAATTGATCAGCTGAAAGGTGGAGTGAAAGACCTAGGGAGTGCAACAGAGGGAGTTATTTTTATTATTGCTACAATGGTACTTACCCAGGACCTAAAATTTTGCTGCATCTTAAAAAGAATACAGGTAATTTAGTAAATGTAGAGAGAAGGGCAATAAAGACGATTGGAGGCTTCTCTACAAGGAGGGGTTATAAGGTCTTCCTCTCTCCAGCTCAGAAAAGAAATGGCAGAGCTGGAATCTGACAGACCCCTGTGAAATGCTGAAGCTGGCAGAGAACATGAAGAAACGATTAATTGCAATGTACTCATACAAGTACTAGTGACAGTATGAGGCAGCAGTTACAAAAGCAATGGAGGGAGATATGAGATTCCTGGCTGCTGGGCCTCATAGAGACCAAAAGTACTAATGAATTCTGCAAGAGATGAGACAAATTCATTAAGGATAGGTCAACCAGTGACTCTTCAAAGTGATTGCCCATGTGTAACCTCTACCTCAGGAAATCCAAAACTATTGCCTCTCGGAAACTGGCCGAGTGTAATGGGGATGAATCACCCTGTGATATGTGCCTTAGTTCTTCTGTGCTTTTCCTAAACGTCTGTTCCTGGCCCATATAAGAAGTAGGACACTTCTTAGTCACATACACAGAAGACTGTACTCACCAGGATGAACTAAAAAGTCAGAGCCCCATCTCCTATATTGACCAATTTCTATTAGTGATGTTACCACGAAAAATCCTTCCCCTTCACTAGGAGCCTGTGCCACTGAAACCTTGAAGACAGACTTGTATGATGAGTGCCTTCTTCTAGCAGTGAAGTTACAGATGAGAATAATAGTCAGAAAAATGAAACCAGCAGAGATTTGGCCCTAACGAGACAGGCAGAAGTATACTCGGACTCAAAATACAATTATTAATATTTTTAGCTAATGTGACAAAGGATATCTCAGTGCCTTTACCAACTCTTAAAAATACAGAAAAACTAACCTCTCTTTCCCTGGGAATCTCCAATATCTAAACCAGCAATCAAGACTTTTACTTCCAAGGGAAGAAAAATGATTCCTTGGGAAAATCTTCAAAATAATTTTTTAAATTAGCCCTAAGCCTTATCTTGCATATCAGTCATGTTAAACATGGAAACATACAGATGTTTCCAATTTGAAGATGAAGAGTGAGTTTTGTTTGAAGGCTATGTCTATGAAGAGCCAGCTCTTCCCTTCTTTTTATAGCAAAGGAGTTGGCCTCCAGTTTGCAGAGAGAAATCAGAGTCCATGAGGGTTAAGAATAAGAAGAGATCAGTGCTTAGGTTCTGATAATGAGGAAGGAATTTGATGCAGCTGGGAAACTTGGGAAAGACATTACAATGAGGACAAAAGAAGGATGCAAAAACATGATCCTCATTGTTAGAAGCCTGTTAGAGTGGAGAGTAGATAAATTAGACATTGTGATATTGCAAAAGTGGAGTCCAAAATCCTGAAATCACGAACAAGGACTAGAGTTAATCAGCTCAGAATAAGGAACCTGGTGTTCATCACCTAGGAACAAATTTGGGTTCCCTCACAGATCAAGTAGACCACAGAGGTCTCTCTATTGACTTCAGCAATCTTGGTCAAGAAGAATGTGGGAAAGGAAAAGACTCCTGAACTTATTGTGTATAAGCCACCACTAATGCTCTCTGGTATCAGTAGTACGGGGCATTGCTGAAGGGGACGAGCCAAGAGCTCTGCACATTTGCATTGGTCCTCAGAGATCCTGGGGACTCATACAAGGCAGAGCTTTCTCCATGGACTTAAAACAGAAACGTAGTCAGCCCAGGACCGGAGAGTGCATTCTTAAGCAAGAACTGCCCCTCCAGGTACCCAAAGGTTGTGCTGTGGGCCACATGGGACCATTGCTAGTGTCTTGTGTCTGCTGCCTGCACTGATCAAGAATGTGGTTGTCTATTCGAAGAGGAGAGAATGAACTGCATCTTACATACAAAATAGTTATTCTCACAGTAAGAAAGCAAAGAAAATGAGTTTTTCTTCTTCAGCTGAATATTCCACTAATTTCTTTTCTGCTCTAGGGTTTCCAGCTTTCTAACCTGATGAGTTATGGACAGTCATTCTTTCCAGCGTTAGCTGAATTCTTTTCTAATTATACATGTTCTGAATAGCATGAGGCAGACCTGCTGGTAGAACATTTGGTGCAGAGAGCATAATAAATTCCACAGAGAGCTTGACATGCCTTGCCATAGATGCAATATTCATTTTCATTGCCACAGAAGAGATGAGACACTGAGCCAGAGTTTAAAAAAATGTTGTGCTCCTTTACAAGGATGTGTGGGTGGGATTAACATCAGCTGTTCAGTTAAAYGGCTGCTTTGTAAGACAACTTCAGTAGAATTAATATCTATACATTTGTAAATCATATTTTACAAACACTAAAGGATGGAAGATGCAATTAAAACCAGATCTATAAGATTTTAGCACTCTCTTTATTTTGGGATAAACCTGAAAATAACACATAGAAAGCATAAACTATGTCAAGAAATTTTATCTCATGATCTTTTACTCAAAGATCTTCTCTCTGGAAATCAGGCTGTAAAATGCTTACAGTAAAAACCAACTCTGAAAAGAGAGTGGGTTTATTGTCAGGCAATGATTTACAGAACAAATATATTCAGATTTCAAGTAAAAACATTTCATTTTTTTCAACCACCAGGCCTGCAAATCCATCTTGGGACCTCCAAGCAGATTCTTTTCTTGTTTCTCATGGATAGTAATAAAGTTTCTAAAGGCCATCTGTGGAAAAGGCCTGACATGTCTACAGACTTTGCTAGCTGAGTATTTGGATTTTAGAAAAAGGTGGACAACATATATAAAAACGTGGAACTTTCCCTTCTTTTTATAGATTATCTGTAGCCCAACTAATAAGATGCTAAGACAATATTTATGGGACAAATAGCAAACCAGCAGCAGCAGAAGGGAAAGGGAGGTGTTGTCTAGTCTCATGCTCAATGCATTAGGACATGTTGGCCATTAAATGTACAGTGGGATGTTTGTTTTAAGGAAGGAAGACTGTAAGAGTTGAGGAGAGGGAAGAATTTTACCTCCTCTTCTCTGTTGATTGCTGGGGCTTCCATGTATCATGACATGCTGCTGGGGATTGGGAGACTGGAAGATGTATTCCCCATGTACAACTCCTTCCTGCTGCAAATGGAGGGATGCTGTGGAGAGAAACTGTTTGAAGAGACCTTCCTTGTCCTCTCCTGGAACGAAAAAAGTTTTCTGTGAGTTGCTTGGACAGACAAACCCTTGCTACAATGCCACAACTGGCAGGTGGTGTGCACTGCGAGTGCAGAATCAAAGGCTGATCAGTGCTCAACAGCCAGGCTTGGGCTCTGATGCATCTTGGAGAGATGAGAAAAGGACTCCCGAAACTGTGAGGGTGAGTCATGGTAACCACAAGCTACTGACCTCTAACAGCAGACTCTCCTAGAGAGCCCGTCTAACCCCCTGTACCACTGTACATTTGCCCCTGTGGCTGTGAACACCTTTCTGGTGACCAGATGTGTCCAGATGTGCCTGCTTTTCCTGCTCTGCAGTGCAGCATCACTTCCCTGCTGCTTCTTCCCAGACAGCCAAGACAGTGATCCTGGCCCCACTGCTCCCGTCTGCCCATCACTCCCTTTTCAGGCAGTGTTGGGTCGACAGAATTGCTAGCCCGAAGGAGGAATGAGGACCACATCCCTTGTATTGGTTGGATCCTTTTTCCTCTGCCCAAGTGGGCAGGGAGGAGCCCAGCAGACATATATTAATCATTGTATAACTAGATAAAAACTCATGAGTGAAAAGGTCATTTACTTTTGTGAACCATGGCACGTGTGGCTGTATGATTCACATGGCTCTACCTTCTGCATATTTAGCACGGCCCTGTGGCCAGGGATGCTCAGGGCTGGCAAACAGCTTCCTTCCAAGGCTGCTATCAGCATGGAGGCAGCAGCCACATTTCATCTTCTCGCAGAGATGTTACTTTTGTTCTCTCTTGCTTTGTTGTTTCCCTTTATATATAATAAGAGTCATTCAGAGTCAGCGTAAATGTTTGTTCAGAATAGGGGATGGAAAAATGTAAGAACAATTCTGGTAATGGAAGTAGAATATAAACAAAGAGCTTAGAGAAAGTGGAGAAGCAGTGGAGAGGTTTCCTGTTTAAGAAAGGAAAATGGAAAAATTAAAATGGCTACTTATGGAAATGTAGAATAAACCTTCCACAGTTTAATGAAAAAGGAAGAATTTGGATCTGCTCACAGGTCCACAAGGTATTTTAACCCAGACACTGGCAAAAAAAGATAATCTTTCTTCTGCTGTGAAAATTACTTTTGTAGTACTTAAAGACACATGGTTTCCTTACACATGAAATAGAATATAAGTACTTGACAGCACAATGTAGACACAAAGGCGTGTGCAGATTGCACCACTCCTGACAGCACTGGAATGGGGAAGGAAAATCGACACATTTATTTTAGCCCTTGCCATTATCGCTGGAAAGGAACCTCTCAAATATGGGCACAAAGGAAATCAGTCACAGGATTCCTACCATGGATTCTCCCTTCTTCCCTGGCTGCAAAGACCTAAGTCTTGCAACTCGGCAGGCTTGTGGGACCCTTGTTTTGGAGGATGGGATGTATTTCAGAGCTTCATAATCACCCTGATATTGCTGTGCTGACCATTTCTAATGTGCTAAATGAAAGAACATTTACTAGGATTATTTTTTTGCTTAAGTGCATGGGTTTCACTTGTTATTTCAGATTTATTGGTGTTTACTTATTGCTGAAAAATGAGCCTGAGGGTAATGGAAATCTTAATAGGCTAAAAAATTGGAGCCAGTGTCATCAAAAGCTTCCTGTTCTTTACTAGTGCAGCGTTGCCACTTTATTTGCTTACTCTGCAGGACAAATGTGTTTGTTGCAACATTTTGGCTGACGTCCTGATTCACACTTACAACAGGGCTGGGATTTTATCCTGTGAGCTGTCTGCCTGTGGGAAAATTCAAGGGAGGTGGCTGTCACTCAGCCCTGCAGCACGACAGGGCTGTGCATATGTGTCACCACAAAGCTCTGAGGATTGGTGATATGCAGCAGAGGTGAGCCCATGTTATCCTGACCAAAGCTGGCCATTTTGGTGATGCCAGCCAGGCTCAGGGCAACATGGTGTGAATTGTGGGGAACCCCTGTGATGCAGTGGGGGCATGCAGAAGGTCAGGTCATGGCTCAGATGCTCTTCTGGATGATGCTACGCCAGCTGAAATGTCAGACGTAGCCTGCAGATGCTCATGTGGTCAAGTCAACGTGAAACTCAATAATTTTGAGGGCTGGATGGTAATTTTACCACCTGCTACAGGCAGCTGATCAAGGTTTCTAAAAGCCATGGGATACTTCAGTTTCAGTGCTGCCACTGGTGGCTGAGGGCCCTTGGTTATTTTACCTATGGGTGTTTTGTGGAGAGCCTGAAGAGCTATGGAGCACACCAGCTCCCCAAGAAATAGCAATGACTTCTTGCAGCCAACAGTGACAGAAAGGGGATGTGGCCTGCACATCATCTTATGTTTCTCTGGGGTGGCTGACACCCCTGAGATGTGGGTCTCTCTCAAGGTGTTTCACCCCAAACCTGCACCTGTGGGTGCTCACTGGGGAGCCAGAGCCAAGCAGTGCTCCCACTTGGGCCACGCACTGCGGCAGCAGATCAGCCTCCCAGATGAAACAACACAAACCCTTCTACCCACTCCTCCAACTGATCTAATCATCTCCATTTGGTGGAGGAGACAGAGGGGAGGAAGCGTATATACACAGCCCTGAGACGAAAATTACTTTAGCCCAACTTCTTTTTTTAACACATCACCTGAACTGTATTTTCAAGCCTCTGTATTTTCAAGTCTCTGCTAACAAGGTCTTCTGATGAGCAGCGGGAGTGCTTTGTAAAGGAATTTGTAGACCAGAGGTGCTCACCATCAATTTCCTGCTGTCTACGATTATTATCATTGCATTTTTGAGGCACTTCTAAAATAAACTATGCAATGATGTAATGCACACAAAAGGGCTGGGGTGGGAGTGCAGAGAAAGGAAAAGAAGCAGCATCTGGATTTTGACTGGTATCTTCTATAGAGCATCTTGATGTCTGTAATTAGTGTCATGTTATGAGAGCTTAAAAAAATAAAGGCGCCAGAGTTCCAAATAAAACATAAAATGGCTTTGATAGAATAAATGTTACTATCATTGTTTAAAAATGTTGTGACCTGTCTGCTATAGTTTCTGAGAAAGATATTTTCCAGTGCTGCTGCTCTTGCTCTGACTCTTTTTTAAATTCTATTATTACAGATAAGGACAGAGGAAAATCCTCAAGACAGACTCATTTTAAATCTCTGTAACACAATGCCAGCATTGTCTCTCCTCAAGCTGAACTTCTAAATTAAAATAGGCATGATCTTTAGCAGAGCTCTGAAACACTCTGTTCTACAGACACTTTATCCTCTTTATTAGAGAACATTAATAATTCAAATGTTATGGCTTAGGTTAGGCAGACCCGTTGTCTGGTGTTGGAATAATTTAGCTGTACTCCACTGTTCAGAGCTGGTTTCATACCCAGTGGGCCAAATTCTGCAGGCTCTTTGAAAGTTGTGGGATTTTTACCTGCATCTTGGCTATGTATTGAGGAGGGTGACACAAATCAGAGGTCCTGGCAACATGTTCCTTGCCCTTTAGCATGCACAGAGAATGCACAAACACGCTCTTCCAGCCCAGTTTTGCAGACTGCATAAGGCAGCATTTCCATTTCAGCCAGTTGGATTTTTGCCTGAGCAAGGCCTCTAGTTTTGGGATCTAAAAACTCTACATAAACACACTTGCAAAAATACATATGCAACCCACCTTAGCAGTAAGATTTCCCCCAAGCTTTTATTTTACCATGTGTGAAGCAGAATTTCTTTACTGCAGTGTGCATGTATGCCTCTGAATGGATCACATTTTCAAATCACAGGGATTTACTGTGACTTTTTTCTCAACTTTAGGAGCTGAGCCACTTTCTACCTACAGGTGAGATGTAGAACTCATTAGCAACAGTGATTTCCAGGTGCACACATCTATAAGTCTTTGGTTTAAGCTCAAATGTATCGGCATGTAGTGGCATCCAGATTAGTATGTAAACCTATTTTTTTCCCAGGTGGTATATTTCTTTGACATGAAACCAGCTCTACATCCAAATACTGCTGGACTTGAAGTACTTGGGATATGGAGCTGACCTCCATGGTCTGACCCTAACACTAATAAAACACAAGCAATGCCCTGAAGAAGCTTTGTTTATCTCTTACAGAAGAACCAACATGGATGGTAGAGTAAAAGAAATGGATTCTGATCCTATTCTACACCTTGTCTGGGCTGAAAGGGCCAATAACGCTCTACTAGTCTTGGCTGGTTGCTACATGAGATGGTGTAAACACCACTTCCATATAACGTTCAACTTTACTTTCTATTGATACACAGGTGACACTGAGACATTAACCTTGCTTCAGGTTGCCATTCCAAGTGAAGTAGAATCATTATAAATAAGGGATATTAGCTATTAGCTATCTGGACATAGATAGATTAGAAACAGATTATATATTATATAATTTTATGTTATAATTTATAATTATGTATTACACAGATTTATTAACAAAAAAGTTGGATGCTTAGCTTCCACCAATGTTAGTCTTAGAGCAGATCATTTATCTATTAAGTGCAAGAAAAGCAATCAGACAGACTTTTTCATATCTGTGGGACTTCTACATTACAAAACACTATAAGCAACATACAATTAAATTTGGAAGCGAGGAGGAGACACACATTTATTACTACACTCACTGAAGACAGTTTGTCAAATGCAACTTACAGAGAAATTTTCTGTGTGGTAGAAAACACAATTGGTTTTTAGTACCTTCTGTTGAGATATAAGAAACCAGTATTCAGCTCCCTGCTCATCCACAGATGTAGAAGTGACACACAGGATGCTTAAGGGTACTTTAAGCCAGATTTTTAAGGAGATTTGGGAACTTTAAGTTACAGTTGATTTCTAATGGGCTATCAAAGGCCCACTTTGACAGCTACGGAAGTTCTTGAAAATCTCATCTGATATCTTCAGGCAGTCAAACGCATTCACAACTTGACCCCACATTTCCCTGACCTCCAAAACTGAAGATAGGTCTCTTCCCTATTTCAAAGATATTTTGCCAAAGGAAATATGTTAAAGTTGACTAATTGTTTCAACCATGGTAATGGGAGACTTAGACAGAAAATATCCTCAAAACCCTCACATCTAGTGCACCAGCCCAAACGAAAACCCGACAGGAATGAAAATGGTTCCAAGTTACTCCCTTTCTTCATGGTTTAGCCAGAGGTAGCGGCTAAGCTCATTATCAAAAGTTTAAATAGTTGTCCCTGCCTTAGACCTGGCATAGGAGGGGAGGCTCCATGTTGCATTACTGAAATGGAGGCAGGTCTAAGTGTGTGCGCCTACCTTTTGGGGAGAACTGTGTTTGACTGGGTGAGGTTGGCCATGGCAGAGCAGTAGATTAAGTAGATAGAGCCTGCTGGTTATGTTTGAGTGGACTCATTGATTCTTCTGTGACTTTTTAAGCCAGTGTGTTCCCATCTGTTTCTCTGAAGAACATCACCTCTTCTCTGTGTGTTAATACTCATTTCTGTACCTGGAGTTCAGCTGGGTTCTTTGTCTAAGTTGCAATGAAGGCAATAACGGCAAAGCACTCCTGGTGGCAGGGGCCAGTAGACCCCAGGGCGACTGCTGAGCTTTCCAGTGGTGGTGGAGCTGGGGGACCCCTGGAGATGAACTGTCACTTGTAGCAATAACGTAAAAATGTATGATGAAGCTCTGGATGAGGAAGAGTGGCCACCACAGCAGCAGAATGAGAAGGAAAGGGAGCAACCGAGGCACTGGCGTTGAGACATGAGAAACACGGGGCATGGTCCCAGCCTGCCTACAGTTTTCCTGGGCATGCTTAGTCTGTTCATTTCATTTCTCCATCCCTCAATTCTTGAGGGGTTTTCTGAGGAAAACATCCATTAGTGTATGCGAGGTGCTGAAAGCACGTGGTTATCACATGTAAGACCAAACATAGAGACAGTAGGAAAAGGAGTCTGGTACTTACATGTGTGATGTATAAGTCTCACAAAAGAGTAAGCATATACGGCTCTACTAAATCATTGTGACCTTCAAATCTATTTAAATGAAACCTCGCATAGTCTCTTCAGCTGTTACTCATAAATCATAATTTTAGTTAAAAAATGAACTTCATATTTCTTCTGGGGTTTTGCTCTCCCATAGCCACATTCCTGGAACCGTTGCAGCCCAGAGGTCTAGGGGAGTCTTTCCTGAGAAAAAAATCCCATCCTTGGATCTGGGGACTGGGTCAGACTCTGGAAAGGACTCAGAACCGGGGGAGAAGAATGCTGGGGAGAGGGAGAGAAACGGGAAAGACATGGTGTTAGAGCTCTTACACAGAGAAACTCGTGTAATCTCCAGTGCCATCTCACAAAAAGCCTGTAGGTAAATGGTAAATGGGATGATTTGACAGGAAGCAAGACAATTAAAAAAAAAAAAGTTTGAAGCAAACCTTTCTCCTGCTTGGAAGAACTAGGTACATTTGCCAACTTCTCCCAACAAATTTAATGTTTGTTCTGCCTGAAATGCTGTTGTTGTTTTGTGATGGCTGTGTTTGCACTTGTTTTTTCTCTCCCAATACTTTACCCTGAATTTATTCCCTGACCTGGTAGAGACACACAAAGCCCTACCTGCATCCCATCTTTCTGCTCAGAGACCCACTAAGCTGCCTGAACAGCCTCTGGAAGACTCATTCCTCAGTCAAGGAGAACTGTTTCATTTCCAGAGTCTTCAGATTTCTTTGTGCACACTTACCAGGTTGCCAACACCACTGTGGCTCTCCCTTTGCTGTGTTGACTGTGATCTTTTGAAGGATGAGATAAGAACACAAATCACTTCCCCTTTGTTCAACATGAGGTCTTCAGTTTTTGTCTCTCAACCCAGGCAGGATGTAAAGAGATGAATTGGTCATTGTCCCTAGGGGGTTCAATGCAACTTTCTGTGGTAGATTACAGGACTTCTAACAAAAACTTTCCAGTAAAGTAGCAATGACTATGAAATTGCACCAGTAACATACAACTCTTGGGCTTTTTCAGACCATGTAAAAATCCTGGTGTGCGAAACTGTTTTTGTATGAAACCCAGTCCTAGTTTCACAACCATGATGTCACTTGTCCCACTGGATTTCAGCAGGTCTGTCAGAGCTAAATGTGCATGCAGGAGCTGAAGGGCAGGCCTCCTTTGGGAGTTGACTGCCAACTATTTGCCTGAAGTTCACACTCGTTCATTAGTAGCATGACAGGAGTTCCCAGAAACCCTAATGTGGCCCCACTCTTCCAGGTGCTGTATCCATGGCCAAGAGCAGTCACTGGTCCAAAGAATTTACAACCATGATGCTGCAGCTGTTTCTCTGCTTCATGTCACATTGGTAATATCAAATGATGTTCTGTTTATTGTTAACTTAACTCTCCTCCAGACTCACCAATGCCTTCCAACACTGGTTTCCAAAATTGTAGGTCCTCAATTCCTGCTTGTCGAAAGATGGGTCCTGATGTGAGTGCACCAAGCAATGAGAGCTGGTCAGCTGCCCTACCTGGGGAGAAAGAGTAGGAGCAACTGCCTTGCAGCAGGTAAGGAAAATCTGACTACTTACTCCTTTGAGAATCTTACAATATTACCCTTCAAGAAGACATGACTCTCTCAGGAGAGAAAACAGAAGTAGCGTTCATCAGCTATACAGATGGTTGAAAATGAACCAGCTCTGTCCCAAACAGAGGTATTACAAACATGACAAATGTTGCAGTTATGCCTTCTTCTGCCATTTCCACAGCTCTTAATCTACCCTTATGAACAGCCTCTTTAGCTGCAGCCCTCCCTTGTGCTTCCCTGAAGGAATGTCTCAGTCGACATGTCTCAGAGTTGTTTCTCTCCAGACACACCATGAGATTTATTTTTTGCTCTGTTTCTGCTGTTCGCCATGTCCTTTGGCCCTCAAGCTTGTCTCCATAACATGAAGGACTCAGTCCACAAGCCCTCCTCTCTTTGTGGCTCTCAGTGAGAAGACACCAGCCGGTCACTCTAGTGGTCTCCCAGTTCTCAGTCCTCTGCAGCTCTTCTGATAGACCTCCCACTAAGCAAGTTTCCTCTTTCTCTATTTATTCACCCCCAAATACCGCCACATAGTCTTAATTAGGTCCATCTGGGAAGCATATGTTCAGTTGTAGGGACTTCGGACCCACATTAAAGGGGCAAGTTCTCCATGACAGAAAGAGTTGGAGACCAGGTCCTTAATCTTTGCAGGAATACAAATGCTGAAAAGAAGAGCTGCTGTTTTTGCTGACAGTCATGCATTTTCCGGATACACATATCCCACTGATATCAAACAGGATCGATATAGAGGATTTAGAGGAGTTGGCAGCACTTTCTCTCTGATGTGCACAGTAACTTCAAGCTCTCTTGCTCAATAACAATTCTCCTGACTAGTGGACTAGCAATGGCAAAACAAGAGCAAATCACACAGGGGTGCTCATCAGCCTTAGAGGTTTTCTGTAAGGATCCACCAGACTCTTCCAGTCTGGCTCAAATAATAGTATTACTAAGGAGAAATTTACCTATGGCTCCTGAGAGATTATGTGCTCTTCAGACTTGGTATGTTGCTGGAAAGGATTCAGCAGGGGTGAGCAAAGATGACAACTTGGTATTGGCCAGGACAGGTGGCAATGGGGGATTGACCAGGAACACAAGGCCGTACAGCAGCATCACTGGCATTTCTTTGCCTACCAACCAAAACCACTGAACTGTGCATTTTTCTTCTTCTGAGATATTCAGACTCATAGGGTTGAGAACTTAGTGCACATGGATGTAAAGCAATAGCAAGACGTACAGAGCTAACTCTCTTTCCCCCTCTCACTCCTGTACTTTGTTTCTGTCAGGAAGGAACAGTGTGGAGCAGCTAGAAAAGAAGCCACCATGGTCTAGACCATTCAGCCTCCTAGACAGATGGATAGGAACAGAGACTGATAGGTTGGGTAGGGGTGGTTGGAGAATTGCCTGTGTCTTTCAAACATGCCAAGCAGGCACAAAAGAGTAAGGTAGGCTGTAAAGAAATTCAGACAGTTTCCTGAAAAAAAAAAAGCTATAGAAAACCAAGCCATGACTCCCTAGACTGCCCATACTTGCAGGGATTCAACAGTTATCAGTCCTCAGATTCACTTTCTTTTATCCACAGTTGGCTCCAGGAAAGCAGGAGGAATGTGGGTTGAAGACACTAGCAGGAAACATCATTTAGGAAAGCTCTAGAATTCATCACATCTTGGTAGCTTAGGAAATAATTATTTTTGGAACTCTTGCAATATTATCACTACCTTAAAGCAGAGGCCTTGGGTATCTTTAGGAGAGTCTCTTCCAGTGGGATTCACTTTTCTTAACATCTCCAGCACAGGTGCCCACAGAGTAGTTTCCTACATCTAGTTAGCCTCTCCATGGAGAGATACGGGCTGTATGAGGGCATGGTTTATTTGGCCAGCTTCATCGTCTGTCTCGGGAAGATTTAAGTCACTTTCTGGAAGTGTCTTTTTCCCTTTAAGTTGATAGTATGGGGTCAAGAAGACTAGTTCAGGGATAGATATTGAACACTAGCATAAGTGTACCCTACCCTGACTTTCTAAACCAGCCTTCGAGACTAGCAGGGCTGCATGGATTTACTACACATCTTCTGGGGCAAGGCATTACAAGGAATGAGCGTCTGGCTTTTCTGACCTTCAACACATGTTATAAAGCCTCTCTCTTTGCCTTGGCTTCCCTTGAAAACAAGGTGGAGTGAGGAAGGTGTGAGTTTTTGTGGGACAGAGAGAATTCCTTTTTTCAAAGTCAGCATTGGATCCATGCAGATATTTTCACTAAAAAGTGTGCTTTTAAAGATCTACAGGTCCCACTTGGAGAGTTTAGTGGGTGATCCATACATTACAGCTGTAAAATTCATAGCTTGATTTTGCAGTCTTTGATGACATGAGTCGTGCTACACAGCATGAAGGGGCAAAACCCTGGCACTCTACCCACTTTTATCAGCCGAAGGGCTGGCTGTATGTATGGCTAAAAGCCATCCAGTGTGAGTTAGAGCTGTGAAATCACCTCCCAGAGAAGTCTGGGAGAAGCCTCTTTCTAGTGTAAAGAACTTTCCTTAGGCCAGGTAGGAAAGCAGCAAGGGTAGAAACTCCTGAGCCCACCCGCAATCACATTTCCTTGTCCAAGAACATCAGATTTTTGGGATATAGGCTGAAAAATAAAAACATCCTATAAGGAGACTGTTTAATAAGTTAGGGCAGCCAAGTATGTGAAAACTCCTGTGATCTTCTCAAGCCTTGTTGGGATTGGCAGAGAGGTTTCCRAAGCACATGGAGGTGGTCAGACACTTGAAAAGGACTAAAGTGTCAAGTGCCAGGTGGAAAAAAAAATCCCTTAAATGTTATCACAGTATCTCTTCTTGGTGAGGTAAATTTCCATGCACTTGTGACTTACTGTAAGGCAACTTCATGTGCTGATTCAGGCTATAATGAGCCTGTCTTTGTTCAATGTATGTAGGATCTTCCCCAAACACTGTCTGCTACAGGATTTTGTGCAATACGATGTGAACTCATTCCACGCTCCACACCCCATTAATATATGATCTCAGCATCATTTAAATCAGTGCATTGTGGCATCTCATTCCTGAAAATAACTGTGTAGCAGATAAGATCTTTCCTGTGCCTGCATTGCCATGATTTTTCTACCTGTCTAGAGGCTTCCAGAAACAAATGTATAGAAGRAAGCCTCTCTACAGCTTTTGTGGCTTTTTAAAAATAACCACAGGCTCCCTGAAACTGATGTTGCCTTAGATGAGCTGAGCTAAGCAGTGCAGTGTTCAGCACAGATGTGGTAGTACAGGATTAACCTCATCAATGAGGTAACAGATTCCTCTTCACCTAAGAGTCTCCATGTCCTGCACATCAAAGGCTCCTGTAACTCTGGGTCAACACTGGCACCGCCAGGTAGTTGTGCTGTGAAAGTCCAAGTCCCAGGACAGGTATTACAGAAAAATCTTTGTGACTTGATCTTACAGTGCTTTTTCTTCTGAATGATCTACCTTAGCTCAAGCAAGATTTAATTCAGGGAAGTCCTGTGGTCAATGTGCATGAGGAAAATAGCCTCTAATGACTACAGTTTATAATTAATGGTTCTATGAATGTTTGTGAGGTTGTCTAGTAAGTTGGAGTGGTTTTGGTATTGGTGTTGGTGCAGACACACAAGCTGTTCCCTCGTTTTACTGCAGTCTATATTGGTATGCAGCTCTACTGGCAAGCACTCTGTTCAGAATACCATTTTTAAATTATAATTAGTGCTAAGGATCAGTGATGATGCTTACGAAGATACATCTACAGTAAGTAAGTAATGAATCAAGGAATTCAAGAAGCTGTGAAAGTTACTGGCTTTAATGTTTGTTAATTATATGCAGTGTTCTCTAGTTTCATCTTGAGATTTGTGCTAACATTTCTCATGCCTTTCTTTTGCAAAATGAGGGCATCTTACTGAGAAGGATTGTGAGCAATATAGTTCATCAGGTTTTGAACATATACAGAAATCGTACAAATTCAACAGTGACTTAATAGCATTCAAGTTACTTCATGCACCATACCGCATTATGTTTTAAGGTCTGTTTTTTTTGGTTCAGAGAAGAGCTTAAGAGCACAGCATACCTCTTGCAAGATACTTGCACTGTCAGGATGATGCATAAACTGATCCTGCTCATAAAAGATAAAACTGGCTCTGTGGATCACAGTAAAATTCACAGGCTCGAATGCCATTCTGGTATTCAGAGGCACCGCTGCTGGAGATCCGACCTTACCATGGAAGCTGGTGTTTGCTGTATTCAAAGGGGAAAGCCTGTGCTGTCTAAGGCTTAAGACATCTGGCTTGTTGTTGTAAACCTTAAAATTCCAGAGAGTAAAAGCCATTTTCAGGTACTCAATCACAAATCAGATTTGAGGTTATCGGTGTGTACATGTAAGGTTTAGGATTCCTTTTAATCTATGTAAACAGTGTGCTCAAGAGCTGCATGTATTTATGTAGAGATCAAAGAGGTAGCAACGTCTATGGAGAATAAGCAGCAAGAAAAATCATAGGGATGGTAAATGATCAGTTGTGAGAAGGAAAACTTGAAAAACTTGATTCTAGATATGGCAAATAGGTTGCACTCAGATGTGGCTCTGACGTGCACACTGGGCTGGCACGTCACCCACTGCCTGTAGCCTCTCATTACTGAGTAACACTGCATTAGGTCTTGGGGATGCAAAGCAGCTTGGCCTCCAGCTTTCTCCTACCAGCAGCTTCCTGCCTTTTCACCACCTGCTGCCTACACCTGGAGGAACATCATGCAGAGACATGACACACTCCCCCATGCCAGGGCTGGGCTCCTTTTCACCACCAGATTTAGCCTCCTGTCCTGGGAGCACGACCAGCTGTATGGTCTCTTCCCAGAGCTCCCACTTTTGCTGCTGTCCTGTCTTGCTATCTCACACCTTGAACCTGACCAAATGTGTGCTGAAGTCAGATAGGAATTTCCTCTGGCCCTTGATTCCCTTCTCTGGTGGCTTCAGGCTAATTCTGCTGTGGCCTGAACAGGTCCAGCAAAGCATCCAGCAACCTCCACATCCACAGAGATGAGCAGRCTCCCCAGCTGCCCGCCTGCTGGCACGATACTGGGAAATCAAGCAGCAGTGCCTGGCTTAGCGTTATATAGTGTACGGGGCAAGGACCAGGTCCAGTGAGACCAGCCCTGCCCACCTCCACTCGGGCTGTCCGCTTGCTGGCTCCCTGAGAAGTGTCAAGGTGAGGGAATAAACAACCTGGCTGAGGAACAAGAAGCCTTGGTTAATGACTGCTGCTCCCCTTAAACTAACGCCTCTCCTTGCACCCACTAGAGTCAACAGGGAAAGACTGCTTGCTTTTCCACGGTCATTTGTGTCCTTTCTCCAGGCCGCACTGGCTGCTAGAAAATAATCTCCTTCACAGAAAGYTGAGGGTGGCAGGACAGTGTGATGAAAAGCTGCTGAAATGTACTTTTTAATGAGAAAATGAAGTGTTTTCCATTGCGGTATGATTACTTTTTTTCTCAAATTCAGCAAAAAAAGAAGAAACAAAAAGAGGAACATGTGCTCATTTGTTGTAACTGGAGTTTGTGAAACAAGGTCTTCTTGAGAAAGCTACCAAACATTCATTTCAAAGAATACGGACGTTTTGGCATCCAAATATTGTAGCAAGTCCAGAATATAATTAGCTCCTGAAGTGGTTTGAACTTGTAAATATGTCTTTAGATCATAAACTGGTCCAGTAGCTACGCCGAGCTTTAAAGCTGACTCTTGGAAAAACAAGGCTTGGAAAGAGAGCTCAAGCCACAATAGACATACACTAGGACCCAAGAGAATTTTTTTCATGCATATGGTTCATCTATTTACATATTTTACTGTAACCTTTTCAAAACCCTTGTGCCTCGGGCAGTGGATGAGATTACTATTAGAACAATATAGGTAATCGTGGATGATTTGAGCTGTTTAGCTGCCAGTATATATTTCATTCACAATTTAGGCTTTAATTTTCACCAGGCAAGTGAGAAAGAATGAGAAACATCTGCATCTGCGTAGTAACTGTCAGAGGACCTTTGATGCATCATTGAAATTAAATCTCACAACAAGTCTGCAAGTGAGGCTAGAGAACATGTTCTCTGTTGGGTAAACTAAGGTACACAGAGGTGAAATGATTTCCTACAAATGGGCTCAGTGGCAAAAATTGAAAGAAGAACCCAAAAGACACAAAGGATATTCCTGCTTCTCTCTTCTGACTTCTCAAATATACTCTCCAGGCATGGGAGAACAGATGCAGATCAAACAAGAGCTGATCCAGACCATTGCCCAAAACCTAAGTAGTTAAAGTCTGTATAGTGCTTTCAAACTATAAAGTACGCTATAAGTGCTAAGTATTATTATTACTTTGAATCAAACAAAACCCAAACCTGCTCGAGAGGTTCAAAAATATTTGCTTAACTTTTATGTATTTATTTTAAATTCTGGCTTGACTCTGTGCTTCCTGTTGTCTCCCGGGACTGAAAGTGCAGATACTCCAATGCCACAAGGTGGCTGTGCTAGCAGTATTTCTGCCTTGGCTGGAGACAAGGAGCTCTGGAAATCTCACAAGAAAGCCTTCTGTGTGACTCTCCACAGACAGCTTAATCCACCTGAAAAGTGGCGTGTGAGGCATTCGCTGCAGGAAAAGCCCCTGCTGAAGTCAGAGCACGCTGCTGAGGGGCAACCAGGATGGTATTATACTAGCCCGGCAGCAGCTGAAATTTTGGAGGTAGCTCTTTCCAGAACAGGGAGATGATGCTAGGGTTTTCAAAAGAGCCTAGATGACTTTGGGACACAGTTACCTTTGATTGCTTCCCTGAATTAGGGGTTTTAAGACTCTTGTGCAAGCTGTGATCGATGACTCCCTTCCAGCCAGCATCCGTCGTGAAGAAGGGGTAGGAGGAGTATCATCTGCACAAGACAACCTCTCTTGCAACTAGTCAAATCATCACAAAGTCTATCTGTTTTCCTCATTTGATAGTCTGTTTGGTTCACCTCTGAGGTTTGTGTCGCCGTTTGAAGTTGGATTGAGTCTATTAACCTCTTAACTGCTTCTGGCCCTACCTGGCAGAACTGCATGCTACACTGATTTCGGTGGAATGCCAGTAAAATGTTGGCAAAGGAACAGATGCTGTTGGGACCCAACAGAGAAGTGGTTAGCCGCATGTATGTTGTTCAGCGCAGCAGCCTGAAAGCTCATATTGTGAGAAGCACTTTTCACCATGTGTAAAGTCTGACACATATTTCAAAGGAAAGCTTTTAATTACAGTTGGCAGGTCTGCCCCCACTGCTGAAAAGTGACATAATTTTTGACCCCAGCAGCAGAAGAGTCTGTAAATCAGGCTGCCATTGCAGTACTAATTCAAATAAAGAGCTGCAGCTTTATTGCCTGCACAGGACTCCTACGTGGGCTTAGTGTGACCCACCAAAATGGCTGTTGGGCTATGGAGTAGAACATAAGTGGCTTGAAACAAGTCACCTTGTGCCTCGGTTTCCTCATTTGCAGAATAGGAGAAACAGTATGTCCATTCTTATAAAGTGCTGTTGGACCCAGGGGTAAAAACCCCTCCCCTAGCTATTATTAATTACAGTGTACTCTGATGATGGGGGCCACAGACATGTCCTAACTGCAAAGCTGGGTCCAGATTTGCATTTAGACTGTCTCTGAGTTCAGAAGTGTTTCAACTCTACGTTTTAGTTCAGCCCAGCAATGTCGCAGCTGGGATTAAAACTGAGTCTGTGTTACCCAAAAGATGGGAAGTTTGGAGAAGAAGAATTCGATTCAGGATGCCATTCCTGGGGGACAAGGGACAACCACTTTGCAACACAGCAATCCTCCAGCCAAGGTTAGGTCTGTACCAAACCTAGCCCTAATTGCCTTGTTGCTCAGAAAAGCATGTTTTCACTCAGTTTGGCACCTCTCTGCACTTTGTATTTAGGCTCCAGCAAATGCAGTAACAACCAGAGAGCTCATGAATATAGCACCAYGCTAATGAGAACTCAGGCCCTTTTTTTTCAGACATAAAAGGAAACCCAACTTTTGGATTATTTCACTAAAATAAGCTGGAATTGAGTTATTGGAAATTAAGCTTTTCTTTTTTTTTTCCTTCTTTTTTGGGGTTTAACTTTCTACCTCTGTCTTGTTCAGAGCACCACCTTTTTCTCTAATAAAATTAGAAGGATGAATGCTGAAAGACTGAACTGATGAAGCAAGAAAACATTCAATTAGGGGAAAAAACTAAGAGGAGATAACTTCTGAGAAAACTGCAGGTACCAGCACCTTTGGAAGTGAGCGCTTTTTTAAGATGTCCAGCTTAGCAAGCCAGAAAGCTCAGAGATTTTAGACAAGTCATCCACAGACTGACAGACAGCTTGGTAAAACTAGGTTATGGTGCGCAAGAGGTCTAGGAGCCCAGCCTACCCTGGAGCCTGTACCAAGGAGGACCTCGGCCGTACCCAAGGAGCTTTATACCTTGAGTCCGTGACCATACTCAGTGTTTTGTGGAAAAACAGAGGTGAGGACCGACAGTCTCTGCCTGCCATCACAGTTGTGAAACTTCAGGCAGCCCAGCTAGTCCAGCCCTTTCCTGAGCACAGCCTGCTGCAGGGAAGCCTCACGGCAGTGTGGGTGCTCCTGGCCGAGGGACGTGCTGAATTTGGAGTCCCCAGGGACTGTTGCTTGTAGAGCTGGGACTGGTACTGCATGGCCACAAGTGCTGATTTCCAAGTGAAGGGTACCAGAAGTACTGGATTATGAAGGGCTAGGGCTAGTTTTGCTTTCTCCAGCTTTTCTTCCTTCTCTTTTCCAAACCTATCTGTCAGTCTGTCTCCAGAGATGGACAGTCAAGGAGTATTGCCCATCCGTGCTCTGCCTTGGCTTGTAATTCACATGCAGCGGGGGCGACCAGGCATCGGACCCCTTCTCTCGCCCTCCCACAGACCTTTCATTTCAGATGAGAAGAGGGATGTGACGTGGTAAATACAGGGAGACAGAACTGGCAAGAAATAAGAACTGGCTGACAGAGAAAGGGAAGAAAAATTCTTCCTAGTGGTCATCGCAGTAGTCCAGTATGGTTTCGTTATTATCTCAGGAAGGAAGCAGCAGTGCACAGAGCAAGACAAACTGTCCAGCTGTAACACCTGGACACCACAGTCATTTTCACCAGTGATTAGATGAGAAAGTGAGCTTTCAAGCTACTGCCAAGTATCTTTCAAACCGCTGTTTCTCCAAGACAAAAAGACCGGCTTTGCAAGAAGTCTGCTGGATGATTTTGCACTCTGACAGTGGTGTCTGTGTCCTTCTGTGTGCTGCACTATGTATATACACATGTTCTTCAGACACAGATTTCCATAAATAACCCCCTGTCAGCATTCTACTTAAAGTGATGAGTTTGCACAACCAGCACCTTAGCTCACAACTGTGCAGAGCAGGGTGGCTGGCTTACACAAGCTTGCTGCAGCTAGGCGCTCAGAGCAAGGTGGATTACAGCACGTATTTACTCTGAGGCTGGTTTGTTTCTTCTCTATGGGCTTTTTCCAGAACCACCATGCCAGTAGGCACCATCCGTTCCTGATGGATTTTAAAAGATGCCAGTAAGGAGCTGGGTAGACAGTGTGATTTGGCTGTTAAAGGTAAAGAAGTGCCTAAACCTACAGTTGGTTTTAAAATCCATAGCCTGTGCAGATCTTTGGGCACATAACATAAAATTTTTTTGCATGTGTGTGCAAAAAAATCTTTATTTCCAAGTAGAGGTGCCAGCAGATGATGCTGAAGGTGGTCTCTGGAAGAGCAGTGGGTTTGTGTGCCAGATGTGGGTCCCAGCTCCMTTGCCCAGGGTAGTGGGGCTCTGCGCTGCCAGCAGGCATCACTGGGAGCACTTTGGGGCAGAAACCTTGCTTTTCTTCCGCTTTGTGTGTGGCACTTCTCAATGACTAGGCCCAATTAAATGGTCTCTCAGCAGAAACTAGAGGGCATTCCTACTTATTGCTTGCATGAATACTATAAGCAGGAGCTGGGGGACACCATCATAAATATTTGTGATAGATGCTGCACAGTACATGAGAAGAATGTGAATTTAAATCTGTTAACAAAAATCTGTGAGTCCATGTGAGAAAGAAAAAAAATCTTTTCAGGATTTTTCAGTTAGGAGAGACCARCTCTGCAGGGTCCAGTTTTATGACCATAATCATACTTTCACCGAGTTAATTCCATGGTTTCCAAATGTGTTAATACCCAAATAAATGATCTAAACCCAATCTAACCATTTATACATTGCTGAAGCCTTTTTGCAACAGCTGACACCCAAAAAAATCCCCATTGAAAGATTCCAGTAAAAAATTCCAGTGAAASAAGAAATAAAGGTCAGTGTGGACAACACTCTCTTAAATCACTGCACCAACTATTACTGTTGTGATGAACACCCTAGATAAGGTGTGGGTACTGAAAATAAACCAGAGTTCCTTGAATAGCTGTATAGCATGTAAATGATTTAGGAGAGAAGCTACATTTAATAACTTGTTTATTATAACAAATCCAGTATGACTTCATGCTAAAAAGTTGGGTGGGTGTAATTCTCCTCTAGCCGAAYACTCTGAAGTTTATATGAGACACTGAGTTTTTTGGGTTTGAGCTTTCATCATTCCACAAGCAATTATAGCCATGCACTGACACCACTAGGACAATAACAATGATTTAACATGATAGTAATAGCAATATAGTCAAAGCTTCGTCAGAATTTCCATTTTAAACTCTGTTTATTCAGAAATAATATTTCAACCAGTTAAAACTGCATCAAGCACAAACTTGGCATTTGTGGTCAGCCTGGATGCCTGGATGTAATTACTTTCTTTTATACAGAAAAAAAAAAAAGTTACTTGATTTTTTTCATTATTTTCAAAAGCATTTTTTTCTTTGTTGTTGTTGTTGCTGCCATTGTCCAGATGAAAGAAGTTTAATCTTAAACAACATGGTTTTGCAACCATGCTGTCCATAAAGAAAACAAATTGCTCTTGGCATTAAAAACAGATGAGCAATTTAGGCCTGCACGAAGCTGATCCTGTGGCCTGGAGATCAATGGGAGCTTTGTTATCCGTGCCACTAGATGCGAGAGCAGCCCCGTGCTGTGGGAGATGCAGGAGCTGAGCTCCCAGTACACATCCTGATCCGCACGCCACTCCCAGGGGACGGGGCTGGGAGTGCCATTCACAAAACTGCCAGCTGGAAAGGAGGAGGAACTCCCCAGGGCTGGGTAATGATGTTGCCTGCACATCGGTACCCTGCTCCTAAACTCAACACACAGGAGATCCAGGCATGGAAGGCATTCCTGCTGCTCTTCCTGGCCCTGTCAAAGAAGAGACAATCCCAAACACAGGATGCAAGCTTGGAGGTGGCTTGGCTATGGGGTCCAACTCACGGCGTTATTCATAAGGGGATAAATTCTAATTCTGAATCGGAATTTGCTGAATTTTTGTAAAAGTTCAGAATTGGTTCAACCTTTTGAGCGTATATATATGATACCTTCCCAGACAGGAAAGAGAACAAAACCTTACATCAAAATGAAGCCAAGAGTGAGAACATGTATCCATATTCAAAGGATAAAAAGCCCAACATGGTCATATAATTACCCTAACTCAAGCATTATAAACCCCATTTAAGGCTGCACTCACAACAAATCCAAATGCATCAAGGGAAAAAAAGAAGGGCAAAACCACCCAGGCAACATTAATCCTCTCCTGAAATCAAGTCAGAGTGCTGTTTTAGAGTTTATGACCTTAAATGAGAATGAATTGATTTTTAAAAGCCTCATTGTTTTTTAAATTGTGTCGTGTCCCCCCCCCCCCCCCCCCCCCCGCCCCCCCCCCCCCCCCCGCCCCTTTTTCCCCTTCTGTGTCTCTGGACTTCAGGGAAGAATTAAGACTCTTTGGGTGTCCTGAAAGTATTTACTACCTCTGAAGCATAACTTTAATTTTGATTTACCAGAGTTTAAAGAGTCAGTTTGGAGATGATTGCAACAATTGTGTAAGGAAATGTGCAAACTTCAAGCTCAGATTACTCATTTTTATGCTTGATTTGTGATTTAGCAGCAGCATATTAAAGTGTTGATGCTTCTAAATACAACTGAAATATTTTCTTTTCATAAGTCTGTGTAATATATAACAAAATGCCATAGAAACAAGTGGGAAGCTTGTCTCATTGATTTTAATGGGAATTTGTTTCTCATGAAGAATTTGCTGGTGCAGTCTTCCTAGTTGTGCAAAAACAATTTGCATGGAAAATAGATCTGACATACTTGGGCTTTTGATGCTGCAGAAAGAGTGAAAAACATATTTTGAGACACCCCTTCTTGCGGGGCTTTGAAAAGTCAGCACGTCCTTCGCCGTGACGACCGCAGCGTTTGCAGAGTCGACAGCATTTGCGAAAGCAGGCAAACTCCTCAGATACCGTCGTGGGACATACAGCAGGAGTCACGTTTTCAGGAGGAACTAACCCTGCCCCTTCCTCGCACAGCTGGTTAGCGGCTGGGAGGAGCTGGGCATGGGCATGGGTAGGGAGAGCCGAAACACGTTTCCATCCCACCCCAGCCCCTGTTTGACCATATATGTCAGACGTGCAGCCAGGTGGGTCCTGAGGCACCAGAAGGACCATTTCCCTCTCTCATTTCAGACCAGCCCGGTGCACGCCTGTTCCCACAGTGCTCTAAGACTTGGGATTGGGGATGAAATACTGACAGAAGCTGCTGAAAACTCTTCAGGGCTTCCAAGGCCAAATTTTCATAGGAAGAGAACAAAAGTGTTCATCAGCACGACATTGCATAATATTGTGTAATACTGTTTGGAAATAATCGTCCTTTTGGCCCTGAATGATGTGGTTGCTGATGTGTTTGGTGATAATCGCATCTTTCTGTGGACAGCTCTGGCAACAGCCACACTGCCGCCTCTTCTAACCAGCACGTCAGGCCCCCTCCTGCTGATTTCTGTAGACTTATTGCTTCCGTCACCTCTCTTTCCCCTCCTGCTTCCCTAGATAGAAACACGACCATGACTGTCCCCCGCACCAACAACAAATCTATGGCTTTTCTGGTGCCAACTGGCAGCAGTTTCCTCCTCAATTTGTACTTACTCATCCTTTAGCTGAGTAAGGACCTCAGGCAAACACCAAAGCCCAGTGTAAGCAGCCTTCCTTGGACACCAGCCGGCTCGGTCTCCTCGTTGCCACGCTGGCATCTCTCCTCACCGCTTGCTTGAGCGGGAGCCCCAGGGTTGCTCCTGCCCATCGCAGCCCCAATCCAGGCATGCACCCGTGCACGCTCAGGACATCAGCGTGGTTCCCTTCGTCAGCTTCAAAGACAAACCCACCAAATGGAGCGATGCTCCTGCCTGCTGAGCTCCACTTTCCATCCGCCGGCGCGGCTGACAGCACCACTCCCAATTTCCAAGGGGTTGTGCTTTTCAGCAACTCTTCCTTTCATTGTAACATCTTTTATTTCATTTAAGACTTAGGAAATGATACTGGTGTGGTAGATGGTGGACAGAAGCAGAAAAGATGGGCAGAACTTCATAACCTTTGGACTTCTTTCAGATTTGCAAGTTGATGAAAAACCCAGGGGAGCTTTTCTGATATTGTTTTCATACGCCGTGTAGCTGGAAAAGTGAAATTCTTCTGAATGAGCAAGACGAGGAAAATACTTAGCTCTGACGATGCTGGGAAAACTCTGGGGTTATTTTTGTCCACACATATAATTTCTGGCCAGAAAAAAAAAATTGCCTCAACTGTTCTGAGTATGTGAGTTTCTTATCTTCTATTAGAAGACATAAGCACTGGCAGGAGAAAGCAGACTTTCTTCATTAGGTGCCAGAATATTTAACATAGGTTCCTCAATATTGGAAAAAGTAGTCAGAAGAAAAACAAGAAAAGTCATTATCTGTTTTTTTCCCCTTTTAATAACCTTTTCAGTAGCACAATGGAGTCAAAGCTAGGCACATTCCCCTCAGTGCAATATGGTCTCAAGACATGATTTAGATGGAAAATTTAAGTAAGATTAATGCAATTTATTATCCGCCAGGATATCCCTACAAACCACACTGCTTGGCTGAATTTTTGATTCTCAATCTAATATTTCAGATGAGATTTCCAGACGGGTGTCTTATTCCTCTATTAGTTTAGTGAGGGTGATATAGAGTTTGTAAAACAGGAGAGGTTAAGCTAGTTTTAACACTTGATTAATCATTTAAATTACTTTGTTACTGTTTGAATCCATTGACTTTTGTTTACCAAGCAACTCCCTGAAACCCAAAGCCAACAAAAACGGCAGGCAGCTTTCCAAGTTGTTAATTTATTCAATGAGTTCTTCAAAGGAGTTCTAAAAGGGGGAAAAAGAGACAAATTTATAGTTGCATTGAAAGGGTAGAGCAATTCTTGTTCATTGCTTGCTAAAAATGTCTAGGTTTTTATGACTCAGAAAAAAAGCCAATATTTAAATATACTGGCCAGCTCCTGGAGATGAATATTTTTTAAGCAAATCAAACAAGTACTTAATAGAGACTGACTGCGTGTTCATGCAAATACTGATTGAAATAAAATCAACTCGTGTGACAAGCCACACTTTTCTCTGCTTTTTATGTGCAACTGTGACTTCTTCTGAAGTAAGATTCTGTTTCCCCGAAGGAAAATGTGAGCATTTGCAGCAGGAGCAGGATCAGGCCCGTAGGAAGTCAAGTCAAGAGCACAAGGACAAAGCTTTTTCAAAAGCAAGTATGAATGGGTGATTAAAAAGCCCCCTTCAGTTACACAATGTACATGTGTACAGTTTGCAGTTGTCCACTGGGGAAAGGAAAAAAAAAAATCCCAAGCCCTAAATCATGAAAAAAAGGCTAGCATTCTATTCTGCATATTACAAAGTCCGAGTTTGGTAAATTGATTACAATTTCTTTACAGAGACCTATCAGGAATAAACCACTAAGTCTTAGACATAAATTTGAATTCCAGAGTCTCCAGCTAACCCAGCTCATAAATGAATTCCTAAATGCTGACTGTGCCAGAAGACCCAGCACTGCAAAACCACTTGGCAGAAGCCATTAGTTTCAATGAGATGAACTGCTCTATTTAGCTCTCATTCAAAACTTTACAGAAATGCCAGATTTCCATAAACACAGGTTTCCTTGAATTTCCAGGGCTTTGATTAACTGGTAGATGAGGGTGTCTTACAAATATAGATTTGTATGCAGAGTTCAGCTCAGAAAGCATGAGAGACTGGGAACAGACTATAGGCTTTTCTTTCTTTCTTACTTTTTCTTTTCCTGACCTAACAGAAAGCAGGAAAACTCCTTTAGAATATTTTGGAGCTGAGGCTTTAATAATTAATAATTATGCTGTGGTTTAACACTGTTGTAGATCATTTTCCTGTCATTTATATCATAGTGTGTTAAGCTTTTTATGACAGATTAATATCCTTCAGCTTTTATAGTATGGTTTTAAAGTCTTGAAGCAATGAAAGACTAAAAGAAAAAGAAAAAAACCACACCCCCATTTTTTTCTCTTAAAAAAAAATAATTTGTGGAATCTATTAAAGGCAAAGGCTGCCTGTTTTGTCAAGGGACAACATTTTAATTTTGCTATTTCTTCTTCTACTTACCTGCACTTTTCATGACCCACCCATCATGTTGAGACCAGCAATGCTTTCTGATACATTTGAATATATTTCTTATGGTCATGCTGGTTAGGTGAGGAGGAGTTTTGGGGGTTTTTTTTTTGCATTCCAGGTTTTGGGCCAGGTTATGGACCAATGCCTTTTATGGCCTGGATGTAGCAGCATTACAGATTAGAAGATCAAGTCTCTCACTCGCTCGCTCCCCCATTCTCTCATTTTTTCCCTCCACCAGCAAATGTTCCTAAAAAACACATAACCTCTATACTACTRTGGTGATCATCATAAATCCATAAATAAATGGCATTGCTAGCGAGAGTGCAAGAACTGCACAGATAATAACATGCAACTATGGTTTATTAACCTTAAACCCTCTTAAATCAGTCATAGAACCATAGCAGCCAAGAAAACTATTGTGGTCAAATGCCATGAACTCTAGCTTGCTTTTAACACTACGACTATTTCCCCTCTTCTCCAGCTTTTCTACAATATCTCTGTTCCCAACCAGAGTTTTTATAATAAAAATTATAGTTTATGTGCATGTTTTTTGGTTAGGCTCTGAGAGTCTGATTCAGCATTTTTTTTTCTTCACTTTTTTWAAAAAAAAAACACGTTGGCTGTGTGGGTGCTGAGCCACGGAGCCTGTGTGTGGCCCCGCGGCTTGGCACCCACACAGTGGAGTCCTGCTACAGCTGGCAAAAACTGCTGGGATTTCATAGCTGTAAAGCACTACGTTAGGCCTTTGGCATTACCCCACCCTTCCTGAGCGCTGCCTTTGAATAAGCCCGTATCCTTTGGCCATCTATGGATTACGGGCTTTCCAGTGTGTTCTGTTTGGCCAACGAATGAAAAAGGTTACTGAGGCCTGTACGTGCAGAAATAAACGTGGTCTAGCTTTTCATTGAGAATTCCCCTCGTTTACCATTGGCTTTTCCTATGGGACTTGCTACCAAGAAGCTGAGTTTGGGTGTAAGTGAGTGATTGACGGGCATTGTTGAGTAGACAGAGCTGAATTCAGCTAGTGACGAGACGAATGCCACCGGAAAATGTAACCAAAGCAAGCACAGTGAAATCAATGCAAATCTGAAGGCAAACCTAAAGAGAATTAAATTAACCAAACTATGCAGAAGATGTTAAGATGTTGAAGACCTAAAAGGAACTGAGTCCAGCCCTCAAACTTAGGTAACAATGAATGATAGTGCTGAAAATTAGAGCTGTAATGTGAGGATTTCAGGAACTCCAGAAATGAGCTGAGCAGTTTGATCTCAAATAGGATGGAAAGGTAATGTTTATAGAGCACTTAGAGTCATGACACTTATTGGGGTACAAAATCCATGTCTCAAATATTCAGACTTCAGGTTGAAATAAACATCATATTAAGTATAAACTTCAATTTGACTATTTAAACGATATGGTCCTATTTACCAAAGAATAACTGGTGAAATAGGAAAAAAACCCCTAAACCTCAAACCCCAAAGATAATTTACTACTGTTGTACCATTTCTCCTCACAGAAAAATGTAACAGGAAGAAACCACTGAAATATAGTTTAGGTCTGAAGAACCGTGTTTCTTGAGTATCTGTAAATCTATGAACATCCTGCTGCTTTGACTGGTTTCTGTGAGCCCTAAACCCTCAGCTTTGGTGAAAGGCCACACACAGATCACAGACCATGTAGGAGAAACCTTGATCTCTTACTTGGCACTGCACAGATGCCATGTCTGTCCATTTGGGAGTCAGTGTCTGAAATCCAGCAGCAAACCTTGTCTTTTGTAAGAGAAATGGACCATCTTTTCTTCTTCTAAAACACAGTCAAAACAAGTGTCCTGCTCTTATAACCAATGGGCTGGTGTGTAGAGCATTTAAACAGACTAGGGGACTCCAACTGAGTGCTTTCCTCCCCTGGATAAGACACAAACCTGTGCCTCCCATAGACCCCGAGAGCAACCTCAACAAAGATGCTGAGGTTTGTTGTAACAGTGAGAGTGTGGGAGTTCAAGAGTTAGGCTGATCTAGGGGCCAAAGGGCTAGGATATATAAGGGGAAAGTCTAACCCCTGCTCTGAGAGCTGGCTACATGTTTTCCAGTGACTGTTTCACTTATACTGCACTGCTACAGGCATGCTTGTGAGCATTATCAATCCTTTATTAGTTGGCCAAATTACTCTCTGCGCTGTGGAAGCAATGAGTCTTGAGAGGGTCTTTGGAGGAGTTTGAGAAAAGAAGTAAATTGTGTTCTCCACTGAGCAGAAACTTGTGCGATACCGTCATTACACTGTATAGCATATCATCTATACCATCCACAGGTAGCATACATACTGCACACACAGGGTAGCTTTAATTTTCTTGACGGGGATTTTGCGTTTCCCCAGGGTTAGGATGATTATGGGAGGCTTGCGCAGAGTGGAGGGAGTGGAGAATAAAAGAAAGGCACTTATAATGCCAAATGAGTCCTTCATTCTCTTTGTCTGTGTCATAAATCTTGTGCTGTCAGAGCCCTGCCAGCTGCACTCCCTCCCAAAGTTAGGAGCACCAAAGTCTCCGCTGTGCGCAGTGCTCAGCGCTATGCAGCGTCAGAAAAGACGGCAGAGAAAATGCCCCGACCAAGCAGGCAGGCAATGCAACATCATGTTGCCTGGTTTACCTACCAAGCCTTATCAGTCACCCCCGACTCCAGAAGATGGTTTATATACGGTTTCTTATGTTTGCGGAGAGATGTTGGTGACAATAGATTGTTCTTACGGTGCAGGTGCACCAAACCTGGTTGCGTCGTACGTGTTACGGGCAGGTACGCAACTGCAGAGGCACACACATATACACAGAGATGCAAACCTATCAGTGGGGTATTTGTTTGAGGTAGAGCCATGGGATCCAGCTCACTGTTTAAGAGAGGGGCAGGGATGTTTTCACATGTAAAGCACACTAAACAAAAAAATCCTCCAATAAAATTTGCACACAAATTAGTGCCTTTAGAGAAGGTTCCTAATAAAAAAAAAAAAAAGACGACCATCATTATCAATTTTTCTTGCCCATTTGAGTATGTGAGGAATTCTGCCAAGAATTTTTATTTCAGATAACGGATTCCAAGTTCCCATTATCAGAGTGGAGGAATTAATACCCCCTGTTCATATTTTTGCCAAGACCAAATGTGGAAAATGCTCAAACCACACCTGTTTCGGTTCTACAACACATACACTTCTGCTTGCCAGCTCTCTAGCTGATAAAATTAGTTAGGGGATTTCTGATCCTTTTTTTTTTCTATTTTGCTTTCTTTTCAAGGCGGTTACAGAACAGCAGTAGCAAGAGTATGTGGTTAGCTCACAGGGATGTGAGAGGGAAAGCAGAAACACTTTAAATCTCCAGCAGCAGTTACACAGAAGAAGACTTGGCTCTAATATTGAATTCTAGCTAGTGCAAGGGTGCCATGGCTGTGCTGTGGGTATCAGTGAGGGGATGTGAGGTTACGCTGCTGAACCAAGCGGGTTTGCTCAATTCTTCTTTGAGGTATTGTCTGATTGGGCTCAGCACAGCACCTGAGACTGTCCATGTTGTAAAGTAGGACAGAGAAGGAGAGTTTTTTTGAAAGAAAGGGTCTTAATCAGTTTAATGCTCAGTGGAAGAGACTGCGAGGTTGATGACAAACAGTGGTATGTCATTCAGATGCTTAAGGGAAACTGATGCTTTTGTATATGTAACAGCAGTATTCATTTCAGTGCCCTCCTTTCTCCTCAGGAATGCAAACTTGAATTTAAAAATTACTCTGTTATTACACCCCCAGGCCCTTGTATCAGTCAAGTGGAGGATCACCCCATTAGCACCTTGGGCTGCTGCTCAATACTCAGCCAATGAGCTAGCCGCTGACCTTTCATGCTCCTAGTGATCAAGTAAAACCTCCCTAGTCACTGGATTTGAACAAACTCTGTGCTGCATTACATAACAACCAGGGCTTGTTTTGTCCTCCCCCTAAACATTTATAGAAAATGTCTGTCTAAAACTCTGTCTAAAACTTAAGCTTCAAAGCAAGATTTTTATACAGCTACTTTTTCAGTTATCTGTAATTATTTTCACCTTCTTTCCACAGATTTCCTGGTTTTAGCTTAAAATAACAAAATCTGGTTAAAGATGCACTGAAGGGCACAACATCAAGGAGATATATTAACTAATGAATTAGATTTCATCTATATTACACTAACATCATAGATTACAAAGCCAGTACTTTTGCTACAGAAATGATGAATAAAAATAGTTTCAGATAAAGAAATAACTTCCTTGGGAAAATTGTTTTTATTTTTGAAATTGCTGTCTTTGGTTTGCTACTCTATGGCTGGTGGAAATACTAGGCTCTCTTTCACTTTAGTTTATACTCATATTATTCTTACCAGTTTTCACAGTGGTGATGTGGTTTACCTTCTCCTATGGGAGGGACCTTTTACAATCTTAAAATAAAAACACAAGGTGCCTCTTGCTCTCCTCCCCCAAAAAAACCTTTTCATTTTGTTTGCATTGTAACTAGCAATAAAAATAAAGAAGGAAGCTCATGATTCATAGGTTATGCAAAACTGTTAAACAGAGATCTACTTCAAGGTGTTTCGTGAAAGTAGCATATTAAACTGAGAAGTCTGCGTAATGTGAAACATTGGAGGAAAACTAGGGAGCATCAGTACAATGGTATTATAATGGCAAGGGAGACATATTTTTGCAGAATGGTTTTCAAACGCTATTGGTATTTGAATTTGGGAAGTTCAGATTTAAGGAAGAACATCTCTAAGAGTCAAACTCAAACCGGTTTGCATTCTTTAATGTTTATTCCTCAAACTAGCAGGTCTTTTCCTTTTTTTTATCTGAGAAACTGAATTCCAGTGTCTCTTCAATGTCTCTCCAAAATATCTAATTTGGAAATATCCAAAGGAGAGTTTAATTGCCATTGCAGGCTAATGAGTTTGGGGCTGGGTGAGTGATATTGTTTGCAGATATTTAATAGACTGTATACACGTCTGGCTAGTTCTTTTTCGTGAAACACAAAGATTTCTGCAGTCAGCCATTTCTCCTGCCTAATCAAAAGAGGAGTTTAGAGCACCTAGCCTCCCTATCCATGCCCATATGATGATGACTGCTTTTTGGGCCCTGATGCTTAGTTGGCTCTTTCCATTCAGTACATCACATGCTGCATTATATTGTGTAATTTTTGAAAGTCTGAATGTTGTGTAGTCATAGTCAAAAGCCTTAAAACGTCTGTTACATTTATGCAGTCACTTTTATCAAGCAAGTTTATAATCTCACCAGAGGATGAAATCAGATCTGTCCAAGGAGACTGATTGTTCATAAAACAATGTTGACTAGCATTATTTCTTTTCCAGTCCTTTACTTCTTCTTTGATTATATCTTGTGTCAGTATTATTCCTGGTTCTGCAATTGGAAACCCACAATAACAGTGCTATAATGTTTCACGAATCTGCTCATGGTCAGCTCTCCTGTTGATTCAAACTGTGAACATTCAGCTTTTCTATCTTCCCTTTTTTTTTTCCTCCCCCCCCTGGCAGAAAACATCTAAGTTATCCACGTAATTTAGGAGTCCTGTTAAAAAATGCATGTAGAACCAAAGCGGAACCCTATGTGCTGGCATACAGAGCTGAGTTATGGCAGCATAACAATTTACCACCCACCCCTTGACAAGCTGTCTGTGCTTGATGTCTGTGCATTGCGACTGTGATGGGGCTATCCTGAGGTTAGAGTTACACCACACGAGTAGGATGAGCTCTCAGCTTAAGCATTCAAAGGTAGTTATAGTGCTTTGGCTGAGGAGTGTCAACTTCTTATGGTGTTGCCATGACATTGGGTTGAATCCCCAACAAGGAGTCACTTGTAAAAATGGGGCACAGGCTCCTAAGTCCCTTAGGTCTATTAAAATTGTATCCACAGTCTCTTTCAACGATCCAGACTCACACACACGCACACATACACACAGATGCATATATCCTTGTTGCCATTGACAATCAGTCAGGCTGTATAGCATAAAGCTCTGTTAGCCTGCTGTACTCAACAGGTACGTCTATAGCCCAGCAAAGCATGCACTACACTGACTGCACAACCAGATGGTTTCCAGAGTTCTTCTCCATATGCACCATGTTTATCAGAACTGTGAAAATCACAGTGGAACTTTTTTTTCCCCTGTTTTCCTTCTTTCCCAGCTATTTATGCAAACAACATTTTGAAAAACACACAGAAAACTATTCTTTCCTGGCAAAAGTGTTTGTGTTTTTTTTTTTTTTTTTTTTWTTTGCCATTGGTTCAGGAATGCTTTTGCACTTAACACCTCCATGAACTTTTTTTTTTGTGAAAAAATATCTCATCTGGAAGGTCCATTCAGAGGTGGCTGGCTGGCGTGCCAAATGCAAGCTCCAAGCCCTATCTTCCCCAGGTGCTAAATTACCTTTCCTCATAGGCTGAGCTAAATCTGGGGAGGTGTTTGGATTAGGCTTGAACAGTACACTCAGATCCCAGCCATTCCCTATTCTGGACACCCAATAGCCCTGCGAATATTCCAAACTGATAATGTCAGTCTTGAAAGGCAGTTGGTCTGAGAAAGCACTTTTCACTGCATTTTTCCTGAGCAGAGATCAAATGTGGATGTTCTAGGGGAAAAATAAAGATCAGAGATCCATGTGGAAAATCAGGGTTGTGGAAGCGCTCACCCCACAGCTGCCAGCGGTGTGCTTGCCTGCTGGGATAGGATAACATATCAGCATTCACTTCAGCGCAGTCTTTGCTCTGGCACTTCATATACAACTTATGACTTCCAAGGGGCACCTCACGGCCCAAGATGCAGCACACAGGGGTCCAGCAATACCCAGCAGACCACGCTCCTTGAAAAGGATGGGCTGGCAGGGGTTGTGGGCAGGGGGAGACAGGAAAGGGAAGAGTTAGCCTGCTCTAGCAATGGTAGGAGGGTTGGAGAATGCTTTAGCTTTTCTCTGATTGATCAGAGAACTAAACGTGGCTGATTTCGGAGAGGATGCTATTTGGCCCTCCTTGTCTAAAAAGCATTGCCCCATTAAGGGGGAATTGTGTTGCACTTGACAAGAAACTCCACAACGAAAATAAAAATTGCAGGGATCTCAAATTTTAGTCATCTCTGGTCTGTCGGTGCATTAACCTGTCTGCACATAAACCATGACACAATGTATTGTGAGCATCACGACGTGCTCAAGAAAACTGCATCACGGGGATACAAAAACAGACACTGTGGGTTAGAACCAAGGTCCCTTCAGCTCCTTCATAATGGCCAGTTACAGATGTCTAAGGGAGAGTATCAGCACATGTAACACTGTGTCTCCCACGGGGCTTCTCCCCACCACCAGTGATCCCAGATCAGGTCCTCCCCGAGCCCGCTATGGTATCCTCCTGTGACCCAGAGCCACTAAACCCTGCTGAGCTCCCTCTAGCCTCACTTACTCGCTCACCAGTAAGGTGTGGTGTGACAATGGTTGAGCTCAGCCAGGATACTTGTAGCATCACAAGCTCTGCAGCGTACTGGTGAAGGGACCCAGCTGCCTGCCCCTTGTACTACCCCTGCTCTCTGCCTTCAGCCCATGCAATCAGCGCTGCTGTCCTTCCCCTCCCTCTGCTTGCCATTGCCGAGCACAGCATGGCACAACCACCACCTCAGGCCAAACCTTGTGCCAGTTACCTTGCCCTTGGGCAGCGAGTCATGAAGACATCACCAGACCAGCATGTCTTGGTGTGGAGAGATTTGATCGTTGCCCCTGAAACAATAACCCATCACCAGCTACCTGGGTATTTGCCCTAATTCTCTTTGCAAAAAGGAGACTGTTTTGCTTTTATTCTTTGTGTTTTGTGCTCTGTTTTTGTTTCACTAGTGTTTCATGCTCTGATACAGATGTATTTCTCCAGAAAAGCTCCCGTGCATCAGGATTTCTGTTTTCATTTATGACCTTAAGGGAAAACATCTGTTGCTGTTGCTCCCTTACCATTTGTCTTCAGCTTTCCTTGTAACTGTTGTTTTACTTGTGATATCATCATCGTTCTTTTCGTATCCTCACTATCTTTCTGCGCTCTATCTCCCTGTCTCTGCGATAGGTCACATGCTGGTGTCAGTGTTTTCCAGGACAAAGTCTCATTTTTTATTTTTAGGAGGTGTTTAAGCTAATGTCTTGTCTGTTACTGCTCTTTGGGATTTTAATGCTCTGTTCTCTTGTTCCAGAGTCATTTTTCCCATCTGAAATAGTCCCAGAGAGATAATCTGCCTCAAAATTTGAATCTTCTCATTTTTCTCTACAATGGACAATTGCTGGACTTTCTCTGGTTTAGTTTTTATTTTTTATTAGCTGTATTATTGGTGCCTTGATGCTGTTTGTTCATGGCTGTTGTAGGAAAACATTGAATACAAAACAGAGGCCCAGATTCATCTGATTTATGCTGCTTCTCTGAGTGCCTTGTCACTCTCCTATAAAGCCAGTGGAGAGACAAAGAGGACAACTGAGATCTTAAGGGAGTGAAATTGTCCTCACTTCTCTTTTGACTAAACCACCACCAAATTACATAGTGACACCGTAGCGCAACTGTTCTCCTAACTGAGGCAATTCAGGAAAAGGGTTAGAGTTAGATGGGTAGCAGTCAAACCACAGAGGGAAGATATAACCCTTAACRAGGCTGCTACTGAGGGGCTGATCAGAACAATACCCCAACAGAATGTCTCTTCCATGTTTTATTCCAGTAAAGGAAAAGGAAATGACAGAGAGCATATAATCACCAGTGACACCAGCTTGAGTCAATCCTGTGTCACCTTTAAAAGGCTCTTTCTCTGAAATGAGAAAATGATGAATTCAATCCAATTCCTTGACACCTTAACTGCTACCTCTGAGACCTGAACAAGCCATGTGCACTGAAATATTACCTGGACTTTCAGTGACTGATACAGAAACTGATTTCTTTTCCAAGTATGTTATGAAAGAGAATATAATTAAACTAGAGTTGCCAGGCACATCTGTCAGTTCATGACAAAATCTGATTCCCTTGGAATAAGATTGAGGATCATCTGAAGAATAATGTGGGCAAGCATGGTACTTCTCTATCCCAGATAATAAAATATAGGAATTTGGTTTCAGGAAATGTAATGCAACCTTTTTAGGTGCACAGGCCTTAGCTGAGTATAAACAAAAAGACATGTTGTTTGGAATAGGCAATGCTGATACCATAAATCTCTGCAAGATCAAGCGTAATGAAAACAAGATCTTCCAAGACAGCTCATCTGCTGGTCTCTGCGTATCCCACATTCYCTTCAGCTATCTACTGTTCTCTAAAATTAAAAAGGACACTTGTCCTCTTCTGATTACAACGTGCTTATATAAGGCTCAATTTACAAACTGTGTTATACCTGTCCTACAAGGGGAATTGTCAAGTGTCGCACTGCAGTGGCCTTTCACCTCTGGATGAGCTCTAGGATAAAATTTGGATTTGGGCTTTGAAACTGAGCAAAGGCTTCACATCGGGTTTGAATTCCATCATGCTCAGCTCTCAGGGGCTCTTTTCCTGTGAGATCAAATGCCTTGCAAGGCTGGTCCTTGTGTTATTTCCATCACTAGATGCTGCCTGCGCTCTGCAGGCTCACTCTAGTTTTGCATTCCACCCAGGATTCAAAGGAAAGGAGTAGATCCTCATCTAGAAATGCTCACATCAGTCTCTTTCTTCTCCCTAAAGTAATGGGGAGAAAAGAATGACAGATGCTATTGCTGAGACCCGAGACAGTCTCTGATCCTAGTATATAAAATGTTTCCCAGTAGTTCTAGGGATCTCCCACAGCCTTTTACAGGGCGTTTTCAAAATTCAAGCATAAGTTGTGAATGAAAATACTTTTCCGGATTTCCTAGATACTTAGGGAATAGAAAAAAATCCTAGAGTAAAGCTTTGATGGCCAATCCTTTTCCCCCTCGTAATTTTGCAAAATTCTGCCTGAGCAGTGCAATACAAAAAAATCCTGATTTTATCAAAACAAACCTATGAAAGTCTTTTAAAGGATTTAAAAATCTTTAAAGGATAGAGACACCTGCATCCACTCAAAGAGCCTCAGCTGAGCTAGACATAGGTTCTGTGTTGTGGAAACTCAAGCCAAGTAGTGAATGATGAAACGCCCCCTCATTTAATTTCTTGGCTTCTGCGGTCTTATCAGAGTGTTCTGCCCAGCAGAACTGAGCCCTGTGAAAAATGTATATCCCCAAGTTCAAATGTGCAGTGTAAAACAATATCTAAAATAAGTTAATTCCATTGCTTGTTTCTTAAATAGTTTTCAGTGCGAGAGATGGTTTTATAATCATGTGTCTATGATCAGAGACTTTTGGATAGACACCAAATCAAAACATCAGCAAAGAGAATGGGGTGATGTGGAAAACTGATTTATTCATTCATAGTCAATAAAGTAAGCATGCAGTAGCTGGATTGTAAATAGCACTGTGGAGAAGATTTATAAGTCTTAACATTGGGAGACAGGTTTATCCCAGTTAAAAGCACATTTTAACTGGAAGAACTCTTCACCGTGTTTATAAAATGAGGCCTTGGGTGCAAGATGAAACCTTAGGCCTGTGTGAATTCAAAATGGGCAAAATATGTCATCTGCAACCATGTTTTTCATCTCTAAAGTAGAAAGCTAAAATCGATCTGAAAATGTAAAAACATAAAAATAAAAATTCTAAGCAAAATAAAACTAGGCCTTAGCAGGAGTACATACTGTGCTTAAAACTTCCCTTTGCTCCAGATTGCTGTGTTTATAAATCAAAATTATATGTCCAGTGGGGAAAAGGGAAGTAAAACTGTTTCCAAATGAAAAAAGGACAAGTGATTCATTTCTGTTAAAATCATAATTGAAAATACAGAACGTAGAAATGCTCTTGGTCTACTCTTGTTTTTATTTGTAACATTTGCTTTGTTGCAGACAATATGATCAAGAGGCTGAAAATGAATCCATTTACCACTACAAATCTTTCAGCTATTTGAAAAATAATATACATTGCAGGCTTTCTGCACCCTATAAAGTAGAACTTCATCTTTACCAGGGATAAATGCACTTCCTTCGATCTCCTGATAGAACAGGCCATTCTAGTATTTCATTTATTAAACAAAAAATATCTTTATTGACTGCAGTGTACAAACAACTCTGAAGAAACCCTAGTGAAATCTAATGAGGTATTTCCCTTTGCAGCATGACAAGGTTCAAATATGTGCCTATGTGCAGTAAGGAAAATAAAATTGACTCTGACAATCAGATACCTCAGTGAGCTTCTATCTTTGCAACAAATGTTCTCTAAATTCCAATGTGCTTTGACAATCACCATTTATTTCAATGCTTCCTCCCCAGACGCTAATTCTTACAGGCCAAATCCCTGGTTCATGGAAGTCAGAAGGAGTTTTGCCATAGGTATCAGTGTTGGAAAGATTTGATCCTAACTATGTTTAAAAGCAATCAGATGGATGCAAAATGAAAGGAAATGAATGTGCTCACCCCTTGAAGTTCCAAGGACATCGAAAAAGCATATAAGTCTGGTATTTTTATATTGAAGTTCTCACATGCTGACAGAATATCAGTTGCCCTTTACAACTTAGCAAGATGCCTCTTCAAGGCCTTCACAGGCCATTTAGGGGTGCAAACAATTGTCTGTCTTCCAGTGCAATGAGTCAGATCCGGCTCCCTAGGTACGACATGCCCTTCTGACAGCAAAATATTATTCCCAGGAGCTCATCTGTGCTAGAGACTCTCATAGGGTTTTGGCTGGACATAGAATGGAGATACTTGGATTTACAGATGTGCTGCAAACATAGTCCATTGCACCAAGAAGTAGATAAGACTCCTTTATGGATAGGAAAACTTAAAAGCAAGAGGAGGACAGAACTGGTGTGGGCACCTCTGGGCACAAGGGGGACAATCCTAAAAGTGGGGCTCCAGGGTGCATGTGAAATGAGTTCTTTTGAAATTCAGTCACTTATACGACAGAAGTGATTGATGATTAATGCTAACAAAGAGAGAAGGTAACAAAGAGATAAGGACAATTAGATAATCATAGGTTATTTTTTTAAAAACATTTTTAACATATGTTGAAAATAAATATAGAATCAGATGTTAAACTCATTTAAGCGTTTAAGGCAGATATCACTGGTCTTCTGAGATGCGTTGGAGGCTGTGTACATGACCAGGCTTAGGACATGGAGTGAAGATAAAGACTAAGCAACCAGATTAACACCATATAACTAGTCACCCTATAACTGTGGGAAGCCATGTTAATGAAGGAAAAAATTCTCCAACATGCCCTCAACTCCCAGTCTCTTCTCTCTTCCTCCACGTGACTTCCATAGCTGATCATAGCTCAGCACCGCAGGACAAATTTTGGACCTTCCCTGTCAGTTCAGAGAATAAACAAAACACAAAGTAGTTGTCAGGAAACTGTGATCTCCCTTCAGGCAAGATTAATGCCACAAATTAAACAAAAAAGAGAAGAAAAAATGTTCACTGTACATTGGTCACATAATGCTGGAGAAGAGCCAATTTCAGACAAGAGAAACCTGGATGCCTGATGACATGAAAAATAGAGAAAAATCAGTTCTTGCCTTTTTAAATATAGAAAAAGGGCTTAGGCAGCACTTGAAATGCAGTGGTTTGCTTTTGATGCCTATTTCATGATTCTCATAAAATCTGAAGTGATGGTCAATGTGTCTACTATCTCTGAGGTGTAAAGACAACATGTAAAAGGAGAAGTGTGACAACAAAGGAGGAAAGTCTCTCTTCCTCGGAAATCGTGCCAGTATTTCCAAGCAGCATCTTCAGTCGAAGCCTTATCTAGTTTTGTTTCTATTCCATCTCTTCCTCAAAAGGATTGGTGGTAAGGTGTGACTCCAAGGAAGGTTTGTATTGCTCCTCCAGCTATCGGTTTTATTCTCTACTTTTTAAGATAGGCAAAGAGAAGACTTTCTGTGGCATAGCTCCAACATGCTTTGTAAATACACTTGTCAGGAGCTGTAAAGCTGGATGAGGGCTTCTGCTGTAATTTCTGCAACAGTGCTTTCTCACCCAGCAAAATACCGATCACTGCACTGTTGGTCCCCTATACTTATCTCTGACTATCTGTGTAATTACTACATGCCTGACAACACTTCCCGTTTCCTAGAACTGCTCTAATTAAGAGTAATTTTCCTTTCATAAAATCAGGAATATAACTGGTAAAACTTTCATCAGGTTGCTACCACTTACCAGAGGAACAGGAGCTCATTGAGTGGGAGCTCAGGACTACGTCAGTTCCTTGTTGGTGCACGCAAGTTGCTAAAAATCTTTGTGGGTGAGGTCTGGTTACTCAGACTGACTTTCACTGTGCGATTCACAAAGAGACATTAACAAGTGTGCTGTGGATCAGGATGCACTCAGCAGGTGTGACACATTAGAGAAGCTTTTCAGGGAGATAAACAAACAAAAATACTTCATTATTTCACATACTCAAAGCACAGATGAGGAACTGAGTTACAAAAAGATTGCGTGACTTAGCCAGGGTCATACAGGAAGACTATGTCAGTGCTGGAAACTGAGTGCAAGATTTCCAGCTCCCAGCTAGCTTCTTAATTATTTGATCACCTTCTGCCATAATAGGAAGATTACTGAGAGTGCAGCATTCCTCAAATAATTGCTGGGGATCTTCAAAGATGATTCCAAGTACACATAAATACATTATGAAAGTGTCAATTTTTAAAAGACATGTCCTAAGCATTGCATCCTAATGTGTATTTCCTTGTCCTTGTGTTCAAGTGGCTTAGTGTTGTAAAGGTACTAACACTGCACACCAAAACCCATGGGTGGGCACCCAAATACTCTAGAACACTGCCTTTAATACGTTCGGATTGTTCTCTATACACAATAATTCCTATTCTCAAAAAATTGTGGTTTGTTTTTTCTTTATGCATAGCAAAACCCCCCAACAAGTACCTCGTTATTTCTCATCTTCTAGCTTAGTATACAAAAAGTGAGAGCTTGTGGCACTTTTCATGAGCTTCATAGGTGAAGCAGTTAATGCAGACTCCTACCTTAGCCAGCCTTTATGTTACATGTTACTTCACATTTCCTTTTTGGTGTTGCCACCATTATTTTTGCTTTGCTTTAACATCATTACTTATGGTTCTCAAAGGTGAATCCATTCCAAATGTACTTGGTGTGGCTATGTTTAACATTTGCCAGTGGTTTCAATAGATTTGAAGTAGATTCAAGTATCACAAAACCAGAATGGATCAGCAGACCATCTACTCCGACCTTCTGTGCAGCCCAGACTACACAATTTCACTTTCTAGGTCAGCGATACCTAAAGTTTTTAAGTAACTAAATCTTTTTTTTTTGGGTAAACCAGTCAAAGCCCTGCAGAGGTAGCCTTCTAGTCAACTATTCTACCCTATCAAGTTGTCTCTTGCTTTGTCTTTCAGTTTTATAGTTGTCTTTGCAATGAAACAGCAATTAATAAACAATGCACAAAGGCAGGAGAGTATCAGTCGAAAAAGGGTCACTAGCAGAAGGACTGTGATATATGATACTCCTGAAAAAAAGTCAAAGCGATTTGGGGAGAAAATGGTATGATGAATTACAGGAAATAGTAAATTACAGAAAAGTGTATTCTTTGCTACTTTTTCATAAATCCCTTGAAACTATTGTCATGAGATGATGATTAGAAATTTCAGTAACACAGTGGTAGAAACAGTCTGACTCAAGAGACTGTATTTTTGGTTTTGTCTGCAAAACTTCCATCGTTGTATGTGTGAAAAGTGCAAGAAAGTGTATATATATGAATTAACATTTATCTATGCAAACAATGAATAATTTTATACATTGACATTTATCTTCAGATAAATTATTTGTCAATTACAAGCCAGCTCCATGGAGCTGCACTCATTTAGAGATCAAATCTGGCCTCCTATTTTCATTATAAACCACAATTATAGATAGCTGAATAAAACTGTGTAAATAATTTACCCTCTTATCATTTCCCTTCAATCTGCAAATGTTTTCTTGAACACAGTTTTATTATATAAGTGCTATTAGGATCTTGGCCATCTAACTATGGTTACCAACCAAGATTTCCACAGTGCTGTCAATCAATCTCTCCTAATTTACTATGCTTTTACCTACTGTGCCCATTGTAAATTAACAAAAGTTTACAGTTCAGCATTTCCTTACTTGATCTACTCTGCAGAAATGAACTTAAGTAGGTAAGTCCTTAACATGCATTGTTACTGATGTCTTACATGCAAGAGTGCAGTGCTTTATCTATTTACATGGCATGAAACCCATTTGCTTCCTTCACAGAGGAGCTCCTACCAGAAAGGTGCCCTCTAGGTGTGAGTAGATTCCTCATTTTCCCTCTGTTTATTTTTGTCCATCAGGATTTTATACGATTCCCACTGAGACTAACAGAAAGACAGCTATTGACTAAATGGGCTTTCTGTCATGCTCCAGGAAAATGAGGAAGGCATATTGATTTTTTAGTTTGCTGTTAAGGCACATTTTGAAATTCTGTGGTTTTGGCTGACACTATAGACTTGGCAGGGGCTTAAATCTGCAAAATTAAAATCTAAAATTTGCCACTTTCCCAACTCACTGCTGTTCATTGCTCATACCAGGAGTGCTGTGGTTCTCTGACATGGCAACTATCAGCCACCCGAGACAGATTTTCAGCTGCTGCCATGGCTCCATTGGACCCAGCCCATTGCGTGTCTGCCTTATAGCCTCCAACCCCAGTTACATTGCATTCAAGATGATGGGAGCAAGTGTGTGGTCTGTCACAGACAGGAATAATTTTGACACATTCTCCTTTTGTAAGGGAAGAGATCTCTGGTATTTGTCACTGAAAGGTTCCAACTAGCTCCTAGCTTCTCCCAAAACATTTCACTTCACTGGCTCTGGGATTTAATGACTGAGCACACGACGATGTTCACATTAACATTTCCAAATCTAAGTGTCAGTGCTGGGATCCTGGAAGAGGTTAATGGGAATTATGCTCTGAACCCCCCTACAGTGAGACATGACCACATAACTTTCATTCCTACAGCAATCCCACCTCAATTCCATGTCTGTCCGTCATAGGCAACAAAACCTCAAATCCAGCACTTCACTCAAGTTTATGCTTAACTTATAATTATATGAGTGTTCTGATTGCAGCCCCTGGCATAACTCAGGACTCTCACATCACCTAGCATTTTAACTGCGCTGGTGAGCTGGGTCCTAATTTCAAAGCCAGACAACCAAAGAAATTAGAAGTATGGTTTTCACAAATGCCTCAGCTGGCTCCCTTAAAAATGAAGCTACTTGCATGCATGTCTAAATAAGGATTAAGGTGGGTTGCTCTAGGCACCCAAATATGGAGATGTTGGCCTAAATGTCTTGGATAACAAGAAGTGTTTTTTTACATGAGGTGTTAAATAAAACCCTTGAGTTTCAATAAATAAATACAGCTACTTAGGAAGTGGTGACAATGTGCAATCTGCAAAAACGGGAAGCCTAGGAGGTGCTGTGGTAATAATGCAGTTACTTGAAGCACATTTAAGATACAAATATCTCTGCGGTTTTTTATTTGCTTCCACTCTTTGAGTCATTCTGAGAAACTTCACAAAGCTGTGCACATTCCAGTTATGGCTGAAGCATGATGCACTCCTCACTGCATACAAAAAGCTTTACTCCAGAGAGCTACAGCGTGGGCTGAGAAGTCTTTTCCAGGCACTGGAAAATGCAGATTTGAAGCACATTGTAATGGAGAACTCTGTTTCATGTGTATAAAAGAAGAAGAAAGGCAAATATTCTTGGCACAAGGAGACAATTAAAAAAATAGGGAAGTAGCTACTCTCAAGACTGAAGCATTTCTGTCATAACATGTGCTGCTGAAGTCACCAAAATGTTGTGGTGATGGTGTGGCTTTGTCCTAGCTGGGGAGAGGTTGCTTTGATAGTAGTATTTTGAATATTTATTACAAAATCATAAACACAGCCAAATCCCCCAGAGAGTTTACCTGAACCAAAATTAGTCGATAAAACAACAGTTCAAAACAATTTTGCATCCCCTTCTTTTAAAATCAAGGAATGGATCCAATTAAATTAGTTTCCAGAAGCTACTTAGAGTATGGTAGCACTGGACTAGAGTTCATTTTGCCCTAGAAGATTCAAAGACAAGAGAAAACCAGATCCAAATATCTTCAAATAAAGCAAAGAACCAAACCAACAACAAATGTACTTTATATTGCTTAAAGAAAGATGATTTCTTTTGTTTGCTCTGGATGTACTGTGAAGCAGTTATCTAGTGATCAGGATTGCTTGATTATAGATCCAGATCTGCAGCTGTCATCTGCACAAATCAGCTGCCAAATGCTTCCTAATGCCTCAGTTTACTCACTCACAGAAAAAAGTAAATATCTATAAATTTACCCAAGAATCTTGAATGAAATATTTAGCACAAGTAGAGACGCTCATGGTCATTATTAAGAGACAGTGTTTTCTTTGTGGTTTACTGAGGTCCACAGGACTCTTCAAATTTAGTCAGAGTTTGCATTAGAGGTCTGTCCACGCCTGCTCCTGTTCCTGTCAGTTATTCAGGCTTTTTCTAGCTTTCCCAAGAGAAGTTGCTAAACATTTCCAACCAAGTCTGACTCTTCCCTCACTTTTCTCCAAGCCATCCATCTTCCAGCAAGCTCCATGCTGATAGATCCCTGAGGTCCTGCATAATCCCAGAAAGAGTCCGAGGCTGCTGTGTAGATAGAGGAATCTGCCTGGGGAAGGCAGGGTAGTGTTATCGCAGGATGAGGGCCTCATAGGTCATTTAAAGACCAACTCGGGGGGGTGCCTTTTAGTCCAAAAGGAAATGCACTCTCCTGTGTATGCAGATTAATATCCAAGTTTGCAGAGGGAGCTCAATTCCCCAAAACCTTATTGGTAGCAGTGCTAAGTACCACACAACATGTCAGTGAAAACCCATGAAACTTCTCCAGATAACAACCCCCAAGCCTAATTTTAAATGCTTGCTGGGCCAGGCCCAAAAGCTGAAATAAAGACCTGACCCCTATCACACACACATGTGACCCATTCCCCTAACTGGTCATAGAGGAAAAGGTTGGAGGTACTGAGCATGTCAACACTTACCTAGGCTTGGAGGGCAGGGTGCTTTCCCATAATCAGAGGGAAGTGCTGGAATGTATTGTTGCTATGTTTTTTAAGACCTTTTGAAACTGTGGCCCTAAGGAAATGAGAAAATACAGAGGATGAGGTTACATTGTTATTATTATTTCACATTTTTTGAACACAGGATTATATGGCTGGATTCATATTATAGTAGTTTTCTAAATCTTCAAAAATACAGAGCTTACAGTGCAGGTTTGATGCTTTATTAATTAAATTCATGTTTTTCTATTTTAAAAATCCTGCCTATCTAGCAAGCATTCCTTTTTTTGCTCTCCGCCTCTCACATACTCCTCGGAATATTCTTGTCTGAGAACACATGTGTCCAAACTTTCCGTTTCATAAATAAAAGATTTGCTTTTTGGGTAATAAATCAGTGTTTCCTGCTTTCCTTAATTTTAGACTTGATGCTGACAGCCACTCTCTGACCAAGTTCCCCAACACCCTCAGACAACGAGCAGCCATTGCACAGCCTTAAACACAGGTGGGATCAGTCCCTCCAGACATGCAAGAAGCTATCCTCTTTTCCAAGAAGTATTTTCCACACATGAATGTGTTTCCAGGTGCTTCAGGTAAAAAAGGTAAGAGAGGCAATGTTCACGTTTCCCCTGAGGCTGGGAGCCTGATCCTGCACCCACATACTACAATTTACGTGATTGTCAAGTCTGTTGACTAAAGTGGAGTTGTTCCTGATTTATGCCAGTCTCAGGAAGATCAGAGGAAGGCTCATTAGGTTTACTGCTCCCAAACCAAGAAATATTATGATATTGCTACCACAAGAAACAATCTGTTTGCCATGATGATACTGCATCATCTCAGACCTTCTAGTGTTTTTTTCATGCAGATGTAAAATGTTCCTATACTGATTTCTGAAATAATATCTTCATATAAATATATATATTCATTTTTTAAAAAGTTTATCTGTGTGTTGTATAGTGCATAGTACATAACAGAAGAGAGATGAACAATTCTCTCACCGATATTAATTAACCAATTTGGCAGGGTTTCTCTTCAGTGGTTGACTGCCTTACAGCATTTCGTCAAATGCTATTGTTGTATCTTCAGGTAGCTGCACGGATAAATGGAAATGACAACTAAAATGCCTCAGGTCTTTCTTCTGATGGCAGGCCTAGCAGTTAGTTGTTAGAGGTGATGCCTTGTCTGCCCTAAGATGTACAGTTTTGTGTGGGCAGGAGCCTTGCCCCCTTGGATATCTCTTTTTCTTCTTTTCTCACTACTGTCTTATTCTCCTGACAGCTGTAATTGTCCTAATTTGATTCCTTTTCTCCCCTTTCCCAGTTGCTGGGGTTCTTGTTGTACCAGTAGCTTTCTGATATCTCACCATCTAACCCAGCGGCAACATATTTCTCTTTCAAAAATCACCCTTTTCTGCTCCCATTTTCATGGATGAGTAAGAGAGAGAGTGCAAACTAATTAACTTCTAACTGCCAGCACAGTATTTCCTCAACAATCCTTAGGAAATTGCTTTTCTAAAATATTGTAAATAGGAAAAGAAATCGTTACGTGGTTTTTCTAGATTTCAAATAATTGCACAGTACTGCACATCCTGTTTGACACGCCACAATAAGATACACTCTGTATTGCTGAAACACGAACTACATGAGCAAATCAATGCTTCTGCTTAACAGAATTTCCTCCATAATACATGGGAAATTTCACAACTTCCAGAGGAATCATTTCTCCATTCCACCGCCCCTTGAATGCTTACTGAATAAACTCCTTAACTTATCATTTCGAACTGAATGACGAGGACGGCTGAGCAGCACTAGAGTGAAATGCTCTGCCAGGCACCCTTTACTCTGTGCCACAATGGCCTCTAGTGGATTAGCAGCAACTGACAGACAGCTCTATCATCCCCCTGTGGCTGCCAGCTCCCCCGGGGCCTTGGCATGGCTGCAGGGCCTGATGCACCCCCATGGGCTGGGAGACTGCTGCACCTGCAGGGCCTGGGCCCGGACCTAGGTTGGGGCCTGTGCCTGGGGCCTGAGCTTCGACATTGGACTGGGCCTAGGCCTGGTCACCGTGCCAGATACGCCCCTCTGAGTTACTATCGCTGTTGGCTACTCCTTGACCCATTTTCCTTCTCAGTTGGCTCACAGAGCACCCCAGAAACCAGCGATGTATTTCCTTTATGGTGTCTGATGGAGTAAAAGAAGGAAGCTATGCAGGCCTGTGCACCTGCTGTATTTAATGTCAGAGTTGCAGCGGGGGTGCAACAGAAAGAAAACGACAAAGTCTGCTCCCAGATGGATATAGCATTAGCCGCTTGCTTTATCAATGGAGGATAATTGGTTTATTAATAAAAAAGGAAGTAGTTAATTACTAACAGGCTTATTTGACTTTGACCTCCTACTGGTTTTAACTTCATCTGATGCAACTTTGTTGGTATTGTTTCTTTCTATTTGTTAAGAACAGTGAACACAAATTGAAGAGATGAGGAAAAATTCTAAGGAGAAAGTGTTTTGAATGCAGCAAATTACTTTCATAATGCTGCCTTTTAAAAGTCCACTGTTATGTTTGTGTAACTTATGCTTCCTGCTTCATAAAATACACTGCCTTATCGCTGTAGATTTTGTGCCGCTATTTGTCTGTTAATGGCATAGCAGTGAAAGCGTTGCCAGACACAGTCATTTTGAATTTTAAACTGTTAATCTTTCTTTCAAGAGTCAGCATGGACTCCTTGTTTGATGGTGGATCATCCATCAGAGGCATTCGTGAGCTAAAATGCAGGGACTGATACTTTACTCGGTGCAATCAGCACCATCCCCAGCTCCAGAGAGCCGCCGTGAGAGCTGCTGAGACTGGACATAAACAAATGAGGTACTGTCTTATATGGATCAGGGAAAAGAATGGCAGCTTTTCAGAAAGAAAATCACGGTCCAACCTGATCAGCTACTGCAGTGAGGAAGGTTTTTGTCCCCTCAAAGTGCAGTATGACATTCCAATGTACCTCATACACTTAGGTAGAAAGAGAACAGAGAAACCCTGGTTGTGTTAAAAAATGAATGTTTTATCATTAGCTTCAGTGAGGTCTGGATTTTCCTGCTCCTTGAAGGCATGGATCGCTCATCTTCTTACAAAATAGCAATGTGTATGACTGGGAAAGAGAGATGTAAGTTGCTGCTTATGCAGCACTGTCTCCTTTCTTTGGGCAGGGGGGCTCTCAGCTTGTTCTTAAAGTCTTAATGTACAAGTAAAGATGGGGCATGGTCCTCTGAAGAACTGTGTATGGTCCCTCCTACAGCACTTCTCACAAAGATCAACACCATGGATCTCATATGAGGGAATCTACCATGCAACTGGAAGAGGGAGTAACCACCTCCTTTGGGAACTCCTGGAGCTTGGTGTTGTTTATACCTTTCAGGTACACTCAGGTGGAGTTCAGTCTTATGCAAGGCCCTGTGCATTGTTCATATTCAGGGAATCGCCTACAGGAAAAGGCAAGCCCTTAAGGAAAAATGGTTTTCATCTTGGCATCAGGAGCATGGAAGGGCAAACCGTATAGCAGCCACTACTCCCGTTCCACAGTGGTGGAGATGGGCACAGGGTAGGCAAGATGATTCCACTGCCTCTCTTTCTTGGCAGTTTCACTAGCTTATAAAAGGTGATTTTCATTCCCTTGCAACATGCTTAGGAGATGTAGGAACCAATATAAGCACTTGTAGGTTAAGCTAAGCACTGATGTGAGAAACCTCTTAAAACAGGTACATTGATAGTGAACATTTTCATAGACCTAGGTCCTTGGGGATCTTGCTCTAGCACCTATGTTCTTTAGTTCCAGACATCCTGGGAATCGCTAGGAGCACATTACGGTCCTGGTGTGAGTCAATGCATGGATCAGCATCTGCAAAGAAGGCTGCCATGCAACACAACTCCTTTAGACACCTCAGATTCCTTTCAAATAAGAGAAGTTTAACTGCTTTTAGCAGTTGTGCTCCCATGTTTGGCTGATCTGCTATTGCGACAAGTTCTGTGTCTTACTTTACCAAGGAAATAAAAAACTAAAGCTTTCTATCAGAGGGCCTCCACAGCAAAAAGATAGAAGAGGAGAAACAGAAAACACACAATACAAAGGCAGGCTTGTGTCTTTGCTGAATATTTTCATTGTTTTCCCTGAGGGGCCAGTGGGTTTTTACACACAGCACTAGCACATTTCATTTTTGACAACGAGTCAGACTTTCCAAGTCACTACACCTTTCACAACACACTGCAAACTGTCAGTGTGGTAACTTCCTTAAGTTTAATGAAGTTACCTTATGAAATCTCTTGACAGAGCTGGCMAAAAACAAAACCAACCAACCAAAAAAAAAAAAAGCATAAGGCTACTCAAAAAATAAGAGGAGTTCCCAATGAAATGTGATACATGCAATCTGGAAAACCTCTGAGGGGAGAAGGAAGAGTTGTGTACTGACAAATGGTGCAAAATTCTTGCTAAGATTAGATTTCTGCAGGCCGGATTTAGATAACTGGCCCAATTTTCCAATGGACTGAATGCCTGCCGGCTCCCAGTATTGACCCTGCAAGCCACAGGCAGATCATTAAGCTTGCAAAATCCAGGCGCTAAGTTTGAGCCTAAATAAAGCTCCAGGGCCGATATCTTCTAAAAGACTCAAAGGACTATTGCCATTTGAAGTCTAAATCTTTGGAAGGTCTTTTTGCACAGCCCAGCCTTGAGAACTGTTCCTAAGCACCCATTTTTTAAAATCAAAGTCAGTCTTCTTTTTTTTATGGTGGCCATATGATGAGCCTAGAGAGGTAGCTTACCCTTCATTGTACAGCTGAAGAAAATCCAGGATAACAGTCACCAAAATTAAGGCATGTCTGTCAGTGACTAAAAGCAGAGACACCCACTTAGACCAGATTAAAAAAACATATATAATTTAAGGATTAGCAGGCTAGCAGAGTTGGAAGAATTTCAAGCTCTTTACTGGGCTCAGGAGGAAATCTCTTTTAATATTCTGTTTCATTCAGAAGTAGTCCAGGATTAGTGGTTTCAGAGGAACGGGTCAATACTGATGCATGAAAACTCTGGGGAAGGTCAGCACTGTTTGTCCCGGGTGCTGTGGAAAGGAACAGGTATTGCATCTTTATCTGCACTGTTTGAAGCCCAAAAGAGTATGTAACAGGAGAGAGTCCTCCTTGCAAGCTTTTTTTAAGCTGGATCACTGTTAATGTACAGATGCCTGTGCTGAGAAAGTCTACTGCCTGCTATTCAATTTTTCCTGGATGTTTTCTCCATTATGCTCTATTTCAGTTCTCTTCTGTAACTTTTGTATAGAGAATTTCTACACAAGAGATCATCTGGGGAAGTCCTCATTTTAATCATTGCAGGACTGATCCTATGCCAGATCTCCTGTTGCCTTCAACAACAGAAAGTCCAAGGCCCTGCTCATTAAAAACTAGTTGAAATTTTTCAGTAAAAAGGAACGGTAAAACAAACAAAATCAGTCTTAGGAACACTACTTGAGGTCACTAGTAAGTGAAATATGTTTTTGTTTTTTTGAAGGTTTTGGGGTTTTTTCAGTAATTGAAACAGCAGGTTTTCGTAGGCTGCATTTTCTGTTCTTTGATTGTGAATGATTTTAATGAAATAAAAAAAAGTCTGTATTTTTTTCAGAGGAAAAGAAATTCAATTTCCTGAACAGCTCTATAAATGATTGCAGATCCTGATCTGGGCTAGAGAAAAGCCCTTTAGACTAGTCAGGCACAGGCAGAGAACTGAGCCCTCTTCCTGATAAAGTCTGCTCAGATCTTGGCAGATGCTTTGTGTACTTGGAAATCAAGCAGGTCACACTCCCACACTCCTGAGTTTTTATGTACCAACAAGTGAAACCAAGAATACCATGTTTCCCTTAAAAATATTGTCCTTGCTCTTAACTTCTCTTATTATAATAGCCATTAGGAGGAGAAAGAAGAGGTTAACAGGTTAGCACATACCAAAAATGGCTTTTAAGAAGAGATCACTGGAGCCGTATTACCATGCTGCTGAAGCTAGCAGGAGCCCAACTGAGTGGGCTGAAGACTATGGCGTTGAAGTCATGATCAGCAAAGTTGAATTTCACTGTGCTCAGGAGGCAGAGACTTTGTTAAATCTAGGGGAAAGGGAAGGACACAGGAGAAATTCCTTAAGTTTCTCAGTAAGGTACAAGCATCACTTTTCAACTCTATATTGCCTGAATCTATGCATTTATTTCATATAAAAGAAAAAATTTGGATGAAAATTAGGGTGAGGCAGCTTTCATATCTGCAAACTTCTGATGGGAGATCTGGTCTTCAGCAGCTGCTGAGTGAGGAGTTTTAAGTCCATTTCCAATTTCTAGGCACACATCTTCCTTTTGATAACAACAGCATAGGCACTGAAAACTCCTAGGGGTTAGGGTGAATTTCCTTGGCAAACAGTTAGTAAGCTGGCTTCAGTGATGCCGTTTCTGTGACCTACTCTGATTTTCTGTGAGTAAAAGGAGTCACAATTTTGCTACTTAAGCAGCAATGAAAGGCTGCCTGTGTACCAGCTGGTTAATATTTGAACAATTAGACTCTATTTATCTCCTTTACTAAGCTTGATCAGACTGAATATGATGATAAATAAATCCTGGTGAAATATTACCTCATTTGCTAAGAGCTTGTTTTAAGCATAAAAACAGCTTTGTAAAGTGCTCTTTAGCCATAGGGCTAAACTTCAATGYTAGCAATATTTAAAAGAACTTTACATTCCCATTTTTTTAATCAGTATCCTCTATTTATCATGTTTACTTACATGGGAAGGACCTCATTTTATAACTCATCCCTTTGATTCTACATAGAAGAAGATCACTTAATTTGAAGCCAATGTCAAGGTATGATAGAAACATGACATCATCAAGCTGTAACACAACATGACACATAATCGTGAGCATAACTGCTGCTGTGGTGATAGTACTGAAAACAAGGCAAAGAAAATAGAAAATAGCTGCCCAGGGGACTACTTGTTAGGGTGTGCAAGCTTCCACATCATATGGTATAGAGCCCATAGATACTGCTGTGACTGGAACTGTGTCAAGAGTTGTGCTAGGTAGATACGGGGACAAAATCTGACACTTAAAATACATTTTCTATAGACTAGGTCCAGACACCTTCAGCTTCCCTGAGTTCACTTGTACTTTCTATTTTGCTTCACTAATCCTTCTATTTTCCTCTTTCATATCTGAATGAATCCAGTTCATGACACTGAAGTCTGGCCAGATGGATTAATTCAAGAGGACACGAAACTATGTTTGGCTGTGTTTATTTGTCTGCAAAAGTCTCTGTCCATAAATTAAAACTCTCTCAAGGAAGCGTGTGCAGACACACGTGCACTCACACACACTTACGATTTTTCACACCCTGCATAAGAGAATCTCAAGCACTTTACAAATCTTTAAAAGTGCATTGCACTCCCTTAAGATGACTAATGACTGAGAACACATTTGCAGGACCTCAGTTTGGCCTGCATCACACATCACATTTCCGTGTCTGCTGTAGGAATTACCCAGTGGGATTCAAGCAGAAGTTCATTTAGCCCRGTAGTCCATCTAATTGCCAGAACATGATCCATTGGCCCTTTTGATGTATAAAGAAATGCAAAGCAGCAGCATTCTTTATTCCTTCTATCGGTTTTTAAAATTCTTCTTTGTGTTTCTTGTATTAGCCTTCTCCTCTAAACTGAACAGTTCCACACTTTTAAGCCCTTCCTGTTTGGAAGTCTTTCAGTAAGCCCTGTCCTCCTCTAAAGAATGTGCATATTCAGCATCAAGTTTATCTTTACTATGACGTGAAGGAAAGATCACATTTATAAAAAAAAGATTAAAAAGATACTTATTTGGTATTCAAAGTCAGTATTTATAGGGAATGCTACAGAATTCTGTAAGAGCCATGAATTGAGGATGTGCAACACTAGCAGCTGGATGTCACACAAACCAACACTCTTTCAGAATCAATTTGCCAAATATCTAATTAATGACTTTTGAAAACCTGGACCTAAAAGATTGCCCATGGAGTGACACAGGAAATCTCTAACAGAGTCTGAAATAGATTTCCAGTCTCTTCTATTCCACTGCTTACTGTTTCTCCAAAGCATTTGCAGCTCTGAAAGCCCAGAGACAAACTCCAATTGAACTCTCTCTCCCACATGGAAGTACTTGACCATGGAGTCAGCCTCTTCAGGATGAAATGAAGATAGAACATGATGGTCCAATATATCTGAACCCAAAACGGGACCTGATTTTTTTATTAATATTTCTTCTCTCCAGCAAGAGTATAAATGGAAGCCTAGCTCTGTCTTTAAATACTTCCAGGATAGTTCCATTTCATCAGAGTTGGTGGAAAATTTCTCAAAAAGAGCATGGAGCTAAAGTGACATATTTATGAGGTGAAAAAAATCAGTGGACAGACTGTCACAGGGATCTCTGTTTATTAGGTAAGTGTTCTCACGCTCTCATGACACCTGACATTCAGGGCTCGCTCTAGGGAACAACCCCAATTCAGAATCATGATGCACTCTTGCCTATTACAAGAAATCAGTTTACCAAGTCTTACATTCAAGATAAGCCTTTTTTATTGTTCTTCTTGGACTCAAAATGCCCAAGGGACTTCAGCAGGTGCTTGTTCCATAAATGTCAGGAACCCCTTTGTATTAAATCCAGAGGGAAAGATCGTGATAGAGCCAAAATCAAGACAAAGTCAAGACAAATCAAGCCAAAATAGACTTACTGGGAAAATGCCAGTGTTCTAAGAAAGGTTTTAGTGATGTAACCCAGAATTAGGTGCTAATAAGTGCATTTAAAACAAATTAGATTAGATTTAAGATGTTTGGCAGCACGAGGGCTTTGAATAGCACAGATGGACTTCCATGTCATGTTTTGATCTGCTAGACTAATGATGACATTTGTTATTGAAAGTAGTTTTAAGGAGCAGTTTTGTAGCACAGTAAAATTTAGATGTGGTTTCTATATGCAGCTTCTACAGCAATATCTTCTCATTTCTGCACATGTGTGGCCACTATTGACTTTCAGTGAAAGTACCATCTGTATACTTGTGAGGTACCATTTGGTTTATGCACATCATATTACCATAGTTAGGGCCATGTGGTACAAGATTCTAGGCATCAGGAGAATTGAGGCCATTCAGCATTTTGCAAGAGTGAGTGCTAAAAATGGAAAGTTACTTTTTTTGCCAAATGGCAGGTAGTAAATCTGTGTTAGAGAAAAAGTCCTGCTCCCCTTGTATTCAGAACACTCTGAAATCACCCCAACAGTCCTTAGATATGCTACAAAAAAAAATGTATTCATGTTTGGATGCTTCTTAACAATTGAGGGCAAAGAAAGATACAGCAAACATTTATATGCACTGCAGTGCAGAAGTGTGAGCAAATTCTAACCCCAGAATCTGCTTTAATGACCTTTCTTAATGTCACTTGACATTTCTTGCCCTATTTCTTCATATTACAATACAGCAGGTCATCTTTTTCACATCACTTACGTTGGTGTAAATCAGTCATTTACCACAACAGTCTGTTGTAATGAGAGAAGCATCAGTTTCCTCATGCATTTGTAAGACTACTTTCTAGCTTGTCTCTGCTTGCAGATGCAAAAGAGAAAAATGGCCTTTCATTTTTACAATCAAGAAGCCTGACAGTACTATGCTAGTCACTAATGAAGGGTAAAGTCAAGGAGCAAAATGAAGATATTAAGAGAGACCTGGGGGGCAAGAGTAATGTTTTTCCTAGGGAAAAATACATCCCTGAGAAATAAAAAAGATTTCAAAGGAGTTTAGTCACTCATAAAAAAAGCTTTCCTTTCTGATGGAAGGTTGGACTCAATGATCTTAAAGGTCTTTTCCAACCTTAATGATTCTATTCTATGATCTTTCCAGCAGATTGGTGTTGTTGGTGAAGAAGCTTTATATCTGTATTACTTAACAACATTTGAATGTATGTGAATAGGTACAAAACACATTTCAGATTATGATGACTACATATTTTTGGATAAAACAGATGAATAAATCTCTTAAGTCTGAGTCTGATCTTCCATCAGGTTCACACTGATATCAGCAGAGCTACTGCTGGTTTTCGCCACTGTGGGAAGTAACAGAAACACAGACACATAGCTGTAGCCAGAGGTCTGGAAAAAAAAATGAAAATTTTCAGACAGAATCTAAATTCATTCTATGGCCTGTATTTCAATTATCTTAGCTTTCACAGTTGTATTTGGAGTCCTCTTGTTTTCCATTACTCTTAATGCCCTACAGTCTAGTAATAAGAGAAAACCTCTGTAGTCCACTGGCCTGATGTCAGATCTGCCTTGGCAGTGCCCTCACCCTTGTGAAGCACATAAGCTGAAGGAGCATTTGTGGAGACCACAAGAGTGGATCTAGTCTTGGGATAAAGGCCATAAAATGAGGGTAAGGCACAAGATTATGGTCAATTAAAAAAAAAAAAAAGTAGAGGAAGCAAGGCAAGGCAAACAGAACAGCAACTGAGACTGAGCTGCAGGGACTCCAGCATTTGGCCACCACGGTGGTGCCTGCCATGGGTGCAGGGCGCCCGGGGGGACCTCATGGAGGCATGGAACCCTGTAGGGTTACCTATTCTACCTCTTAGGGTATTCTCAAGTCTAGCTTGCAACCTTGTACTTCAAGTGTTTCTCTGATACTGGGCTGTCGTTCAGACCGTGTAGAAGGAATGAACCCATATGGTGGGTTCTTTATTCTTATATCACTTCCCTCTTGGCCTGGCACATCCATGAGAGCCAGTGCCATAAATTTTTGTCCATCATTTTTGAAGTGGCAAATCTCTGGTAGCTCTATCTGCATGCATACAGATACTAATTTGTAATGTACTCATATTTTCCTGTGACTTCACCAGAAGACTTAGGTTCACTTCCAGCAGGAACTGAAATTTGCATATTGCAGTTTACCAAAATAATTTTAGTCTATTCTTCTCTGTTAACACAGTTTTCCTATATGTAAGTTCAGTAGAAATAAGTTCCATGGCACATAGGAACGTAATTTTTTTTTTAATATGAGTGCAATTTCTTACAATTATGTTGCATCTCAGTAAGAAGAAAAAATTCTTTAAGAAGAAGATAAAAGCTACTGCATAAAAGATTAATCTGCATGAATGTTTATCATCTGGAATATCATCTGCTTTTCCTTTTTTTTTTTTTTACTTTCAGTGCAAACAGATGTCTAAGGAATCCCCTTTTTTCATAATTTTCAGCAACATGTTATAGATATTCTATGTGCAGTGCATGGAAGAAAAGCAAAATCGAATTTTGGCAGGTTCAGTCTATCAAGTTCATAAACTTTACTGTGTCTGTCTTGTCCAAGATTAGAGACAACCTGCTCCAAGTCAGTTTCCCATTTGCACTTAATTAGGGAGTTCATTTTAGAGGTCAATGAAAAATAGCAGAGAGCGTTTTCATAATAACTCTCCTCACAATAAAATTATTTCTCAGGCACTCATCCAATTTTCTCTGGAACAAGGGCAAGAAAACTGGGGACACAAAGTAGAGTTATTGCATACCTTATCTGGAACTACCCAGCATGTTGTCCATTATCCAAAGAACACATAGTACATTCTGGATCTGAGGAAAGAAGCCAAACATTGCATCTTTTCAGACAAATTTCCTAACCGTACAGCTTCATTTTCTTCTAACAGCGACAGAGATTTTGAAAATGCTCTGAAAGATAGGAGACAGTCTGCACACGGAGTTCCTCAGTGTCACCCTTACATACATACATTTTAATTGTTCTGGATAACAAGGTTGCCCTTGTGGGAAATGCCAGAGGGGTACTTGGATTCATGAGGAAACAGCAGTGAAGGGAGAGTTGAGCAGCAGTAGGGCTGTTTCATGCTGTATCAGGCTGGTGGCATCACTTGCAGGAGGAGGAACACTTCAAATGATGCCTGTCAGCCACATCTTGAAGTTCCTCGGAGGCACTTTCAGCATGAATTTGCTGTTATCAAGCAGCTGAGAGAGTGGCCAAGTTAGGCTCCATGCTTGAACTTCTCCAAAAGTCTAAGGGTGCATGGATCGTGGATTTTGAGCTGTCAGCTCTATTTTATAAGTTTTCCTGAAGCTTGTCTGAATCAAAACTATTTTGTAGAGTATGAAATATCTTCTCAGAAGAAGACATTCCCAGCACTTCTTGGTAAGGCCAGATTCCAATACACATCTCATGGTAGCGGAAACAACAGGGTGCAGGGACTTGACATAAAGTACTTTGAATCTGATGTGGGCTTGGGGCAAGGAATTAGATGAGTTCGTGTTTTATTATAACCAATGGTCAACTGGTTACAGATTCTTATACATGGAAGTATGATTTCTTGGACCAGACTCTGGCCAGGTGGGTACAATCTTAATTTCTCTACTGTGGTTCTTGTGACCATGAAGAAACAAGGAACAAGCTGAGAAAAGCCTATAGCCTGTTGGTCAACGAAAAACGCGGGCAAAAGTGGGTTGTAATTTTCACACGTCATGCTTTGACCTATGAATTATGTTTTTGTTTGGCATTACAGGAGATATGTTTTACCTGTGCAGAACAATTAACACCTGCTCAGACAATCTCTACACTATCCAGATTACTAACTTTTGCTAAATCTGATGCCTGGCCTCTCTGAAAGTGCACATGCAACAATACCTGATTTTTTGTTTAAAGTCTCACCTACAGTGGGCCTGTTCTGAGAACTATGGTTCAAATCAGTTCATTAGACAAGGACAAAGACCACACCAAACCAGCTGGCTTTGTTTTTATATTTTAGATATCTTTTTTTCATTGACTGGAGGAAAGGTGTCTTGTTTTCCACATGACATCCTTGCTTTTGGGTAGTGAATCAAATTACTTTCTCTATAAGATTATAGTATGGTAATGTCAATACCAATGGCCAACTTAGAAAGAAATAGTTGGGTACCCATCTCAACACTCTTTAGGAGCCACTGCCCTAAAGGTCTTTTGCTTTTTAACCTTTTTCTTCTGGAGTGTACAGTGAACATGTTATAAAGACATTTCGTTGTTATCTTAGATGATATTATTTCCTAAAGAGCTAGTTTTTGTGCCATAGAGGGCATGAATCTTAATTCACTTTGGGCCTCATTCTTTGTTTCTTTATGAAGACCCCAACTGAAGGTTCCAGTTGCCTGGAAGCACATGAAATGTAGAAATAAGTGTAACTTGGACTACTGTCTTAGGCTCCTGCCTGACAACCGTTTGCTCCAGGACAGAGACATATATATACAGAAATTCAGCAGCTTGCAAAGGCCTTGTAGACAGATCACTTGGGAAAAAAAGGCTGCCTAATAAACTGTGGTCAGAGGAACTTACTCGGTGGTTCCTTTTTTCTTTGGTTTTGTTATTAAATGAAACACAACATAGTAATTTTATTTAGGACATTGAATCAAGGCAGGCCATAACTGTTGTAGGTGCTTCCCTAAATCAGGTTTCATTTCCTTTTTTGGCTCACCATCATCCTTCTGAAGAAAGGAAGAAAGACGTAAATAGTGGGTCAAATCATCTTGCAACGCCGTATCGCATTTCGGATCATTTACACTCACAGTCATGTCAAGCAAACAGACATTTCAAATTGATCAATGCAGTAATTGAAACAGCAAGAAGAACTGGAGGTTATTTTGTCAGCAATAGCGTTCTTTATGAGACTGAACAGTGATGCCTTAAAATGGGATGTATCCAGGGAAAGCAAGCTTCCTGAAAATGTTGTAGCCATTACTTTAAAATAATATTATTTAGCCTTCATGCTCTATCCCTTGTGGGTTTTCAATTCCCTAGCAAACTTTCTTTCCAACACATCTTTGATCCTGCTCTCAAAAACCTGACATTTTCACTTTGCGAAGACTGGATATACAATGGACTAGTCAAGAGTAAGGGCCAGATGCCCCAAATAATTGGTGCAAATTGGTACTGCTCCACTGCCCTCCACACTGATTTACAGAAGACAAGGATCTGGCTGAAAGCTTTCCAAAGCCTTGGCTGCTTTGATTTGCTATTTTGTGTAAAGACTCACTTCAATTTTAGTCTTACTTCCTAAGGAAATGGAGTTTATGCAATTGTGTTCTCTCTGTGTGTGTACGCACATGAGTGTGTGAGTGTATGAGTGAGTATTTGTTTGTCCTTTCCCTCAATTACTTTTGAACCTGGCAGTTCAACTCAGTCAGGCTGGAGAGGACAGGAGGTTTAAGAGAGACAAAATTCCTGCAGACACAATGCTAGTGTTCTTATTGAGGAAAAGGCTAATGAGCTGAGTCCTTGTAGCCTTCAGAAAATTTGCACTGGCAAGGATTTCTTAGACCCGACTCCATCAGTTCTGGCCCTCTTGGAGCCACTTCCTCAACTAAGTGGGTTTCCCGCATCAAAACTTGAGCATCAAAAGCTCAGACTAACCCTGGTTAACTGGACCAGTGTTTCTGAAGAGCTTGGTTAGCCTGGTTTTCTCTATTTGCTTCAGAGCATACATATGCTAATTATCTCATCTGGCTGAAATCCTTAATCCTAGCCTGGCATTAATAAGCTTAGCACCACCACTGAAGTTGCTCCCTTTCTTCCAGCTGTTGAGCAAAACAAAATCAGGCACAGCATTTCCTATGGGTTTGTATTCAGTTGCATGCATTTTGTTCTGCTCTTGCCAAGGGTCTCAGACGGAGAGATCAGAGGGCAGAGGGAAAATTATAGATGCTAATTCACAAACAACCTCATAAAACTATCTTGGAAAAAAAGCAACAAAATAAAATGATAACTGCTTTACTGCTGAATCTTTGTGATGAATGAAGTGATCCTTGGGGGGGGGGGGGGGGGGTATACAGAGGTAGCAAGCTTCATTGCTTAATGGAGTGTTGTATTTAGCAAGAGTAAAAGAGAACTGCAAAGAAAATTATGTGAGAAAAAAGTCTTACCATTTGCCAAACCAAATAAATAAATAAATAATCTTTGTGGTTGGCAAAAAACCACACCACACCAAACAAACAAAAAACGAGCTGTTAGTTAAGCTTTGTTTGATAAGTGTGGGACAGGGAAGTTATGACAAAAGACAAAAATGGAAGTCTAAGAGATATTTGAATAAAATATGATCTGGAACTGAACAGTAATCTGGTATGCAAATGATGTATTTGTGAGATTCAAAAAGCTGTGGGGAGAAAAGTGATTTTTTTCCCCATTGAAAACAGAAAAGCAGGTGGTGTTCTTCAGCAATCTTTTTTATTTACTTCATGAGATAGTTTATGCGAAGAAAAGAAAACAGTGAGAGCATCCTGGCCCACAATAGTACAAAAGGCTCTTTTCCTGTGTGCAAGGTAGGTTCTGTCCATTTGAAGCAACAGGTAATGACAAATGAAACCAACGATACTTTCACGTCCTGAAGTGCTTTGCTGAATTGGCAATCAGCATCTTATGGAAACAACCTTTGGATCACATGTATTTTTTTAACCTATGGACACCATTAAGTTAAGACTGAAACACAAATTTGTCCACTTCTGGTGACTGCCTGATAAGGAAATAGGTGGACAGTGGCCAGCTAGCCAGACTGTAATCCCCTCTATTGTACTTGTAATCCCTCCCTATTGATTTAAGCAAAATGTGAACAGATCTTTCTGTTGCATAGCAAGACTTGCTGACTGCTCTTGGTGATCTCATCCATGTATAGTTATTTTGGCAGACAGTTAAAACTTTTTAAAAGGCCAACAAGAATAGTTTTATGAGGCTGGTTGTGAATTAGTATCATTCTTTTGCCCTTTGCCATCTGGTCTCCTATTTAGTTTGAGCCTCTTGTCAAGTGTTGGACAAAAGGACCTCAAGTCAGCATAAAACCCTGGGAAGTGCTGTGCCTGCCTTTGCTCCTTGCTACAGTAGGTCTTCTGCTGGTTAATTGGTACAGCTTCGTGGATGGAACTATGCCTGTTAATACCAGATGAAGATGTAGCCCTTCAAAGTATGATGCTAGTTTGTGAGTACTAATTGTCCTGTATCTTTTGACATGACCATGAACACAGGGAAAAACCCATGCAATTTATACTGAGATGTGTCAGGTGAAATTTGACTGAACTGTTCTTTCTGTCCATAGGTACTCAATACTTCTATAGAAGTTTCATCATTCTCACTGTACAGAAAGGGAATTTGAGACAGAGGGAGCTGAAATGACTTGTTCAGCCTGATCTGTATGTGTGCAGTTCCTACTTCAGAAAGAACAAAAAAAGTTTCAAAATAAAACTGAATGCAAACAAACTGCAGAACAATTATCCTATATCTCTTTTAAAATAAAGAAAAGCTGGGAGCAAGGGTAGTGCTCCAGCCTCAGAGCTTCCTTGATAGCTGGACATACTTAGGACCTTCATGAGGAAGGTACAGCTGATGCAGGTGTTTGCCTCACTTGAGCTGGTGGCTGAGAAACCCCAGGTCACTTCTTTGTTTTGCTCCAGATTTTCTGAATAACTTTCAGGACCGCTTTTGGTCCAGCTCCTCAAACATAGTTTGACATTAAGGGTCTTCACAACAAAATACTCGAGGATGTGAGTTTTCACACCCCTGAACCGCAGCTCCCCTTGGGTGTAATGGACGTAGTTACACAGTTGTACCTCACAGGCACGTCATGAGTTCAAATATGTTAAAATACATTTTTTAGCTTAGATTTGAGATCTACAAGGAATCTCAAATTGATAAGAAATTTGCAGAAGGAAGGCACAAATTGCCACAGTTGGCCAACCAGGGTTGGATATCTAGGGGTCTTTCATTAGCAAATATCTAAATGCACACTAACAATGCAGGGTTGCTTTGATGTGACTAAGCCCCTTAGGAAAAAATTAAGAATATTTCTCCAGATTATCCAAAATGCCTGGACCAGCAAAATTGAACTATAACTTGCTAAAGTTTGGTGAACAAGTTTTCTTGCAAGATGTCCAATGCTCCCAGGAAGAGGAAGCAAACAGACTTTTTCCTGTTGTGGCGGTCCTTGCAAACCAAACCAAATGTTATAACAAAATGGATAGCTTGCATAGCAAAATATGTTGCATAGAAAAATGGACTCAGTTCTGCAGCAAAAATCCTAGATTTTCTGAAAGGTCTACTTAGATGAGAAAAGATAGGGCTTGAGTGAGTTAAAAATACACTCAAGAATGCAATCAGTGCAATGTTATTCATTTTGATATTAAACGAGATTTATTTGACAGTAACACCATATGCTCAGTGGTGCTGTCCACAAAATGACAATTCCATTTTGCAACAACTGTTGAAGTTCAAAAATTGCTTTCATTCGGCTTTGGAATAAAAACAAAAAAGCCTTTCATTTCTTTACGGAATGGAATTGGACTGAAATGGCTGATTTCAGATAAAAAAACTCAGCCTTTTATTTTGTGAGGCCTTTTTGCTTCTAATGGGTTCCTTGGTCACCCAACGGCTTTGGGAGAAGGCAGGAAGACTGGGGCATGGATAATCTGTAACTTTTCAGAGTCCACGATACTATTCAATAGCATTGCTTGATGAATTGTCAACCTGCTGAGAACATTTCCACCAGCACTACTAGTCAGTTCTTGATACTACTATTGATACTTGTATTGATTAGGGATGATTGCAGTATGCAAGCTTTGTCAAGGATGAGACTGAAGCCTTTTTCTGACAGGCAAAAGAGAAGCTGAAGATTCTAGCAACAGAAGAGCTTTGGAAGCAGCTGAAGTGAACATGGCAAAAGTTGGGTGCTATTGCTAAAATGTCCAGCACTGTGTGCCTCACAATGTCAGTGTTCAAGAACATCAGGATAGTTTGTAAATTCGGTGGATTAGAGGGATGCAGTCTTTTACTCTCTCTGCCAGAGGTTTTCTTTCACATTGATTGTAGGCTAAGAAAGGTAGGCACAAAACCACACAAATACCATTTTTCCATAAAAAATTGTGGAAAAATGTTTTCTTTCTCATAGATGTTTGAAAACCTGGGTTTTCATCCAAAATACCTCCAAACTTGAAAACTTCTGGGGGGAGGGGGGAAAGAGGAAAGTTTCAATTAGGAAATGCTGCTATGACACCTTGTGGGGATTAGTTGCCTCAGGTATCCATTTGTGTGAATGGCCATTTGAGCACATTCCCAGCTGACTGACATCGGCTGTCCTGCACTCCTCCTAACCTCCACGTGTTTTCTCTCTGTTGTGATTTAACCACACAGCCGCTTGCTCACTCCCCCCCGGTGGGATGGGGGAGAGAATCAACAGGGTAAAAGTGAGAAAACTCGTGGGCTGAGATAAAGACAGTTTAATAGGTAAAGCAAAAGCCGTGCACGCAAGAAAAGCAAACCAAGGAATTAATTCGCTACTTCCCATCGGCAGGCAGGTGTTCAGCCATCACGCGTAATGGTTACTTGGGAAGACAAATGCCATCACTCCAAATGTCCCCCCCTTCCTTCTTCCCTCAGCTTTATATGCTGTGCATGACGTCATATGGTGTGGAATATCCCTTTGGTCAGTTGGGGTCAGCTGTCCCAGCTGTGTCCCCTCCCAACTCCTTGTGCACCCCCAGCCCGCTCGCTGGTGGGGTGGGGTGAGAAGCAGAAAAGGCCCTGACTCTGTGTRAGCACTGCTCAGCAGTAACGAAAACATCCCTGGGTTATCAAGGCTGTTTTCAGCACAAATCCAAAACACAGCCCTATACTATCTACTATGAAGAAAATTAACTCTATCCCAGCCAAAACCAGCACACTCCCTTGAAGGAAGGATGTCATGGTGCATCGTGGCAGTCCTCCCCGAGATGCATCTTGGAACTGGTGTTTAGCTGCGGAGTCTAAATCCTTGAGAAGGATGAGGCAGCCAAATTACTGTTGCTGTGAAGTACCCCAGTAGCATTTCTGAATTGTTGCTGTTTTCGGCCAAAATTTTTGGTTTTGAGGATTTTCAGCTCTTCAATGAAAAGTTAAAAAAATTGGCAGAAAGTACACATTGTGACAAAAAAAAAATTGTTAACATGCAGTCTTCTATTGAAAAAACAGTTTGACAGGAATGCTTTTTTTTTAACCAGCTCTAACAAAAGAGCTATAAACACATCCTTAGAGCACTGCAAATAATTAGACATCAGTATTAAGGGAGTTTGCTAATTCTTGTAGAAGTTACATGTCACCAATGAGACTTCAGCTCTTTGGGCTCTCAGCACTGTCCTTTGTCTGCAGGATCGTGCTTTTCCCCACCTCTCTGCTGCACTGATGTTGCACGTAGTCAGACACAAAGCGCTCTGTTTTCCAGCGTATACACATGCATATGTGCTGACAAATTTATAACCAGACCAGTTTGACACTCTTGGCTCTAGCTGTCTCAAAATCGGGCACATATGGTTAATAGCACCAGTGGAAGAGCTGTACTTGCTTTGAACTGGCAGGTGACAGGAGCAGAAGTATTTGGCAAGAAAGACCCTTCTGGTGGTTGTGTTTGTGTGTCTGTGTGTGTTGCTACTGTTTTGAGTTTCTCAGCAAAGCACATAGACAGAGGAAGATGACTGTACAGCCACCACACCGTGCTCTATCCTGACACAGAGCTGGGATGATGCCTGGCCCAAGGGCGCTGGTCAGAGTACACTCTCGCCAGTACCCAGGGCCATCCAGCCCTTCCTTGCAGGTGTGGAGAAGTTGTGAAAACTCAGTTTGGCTAGTGGAGAATGTGTGTGCGTGTGTCCTCGCACTGCCTAATAAACATGTTCATCCAGTTAAGAGGAACAATGATTCATTAACAAAACAGGTACTAAAAAAATACTCATTTAAGACAATCACTGCTACTTCCTCAGCTTTTCACTTCATTGCTGCTTATGCGAGTAAAAACAACAAACTAAATGGAGACCTTATGGGCACCAGGGACCAATTAATGCCACGTGACTTCCTCCCAGGCTTCCATGAAAATAACTGTATTATAATGGTCTGTGATATTAATATCGGCTTTGGGAAAGTTAGGCAGCAGCTCCATAGGGAAGGATGTAGCATGAGCAAGCACTCTGGAATGTGCAGTATTTGACAGAATAGAAGTGGTGTCTCTCTATAAGTTGCATCTCTTTTGCTATTGAAACAGAAAAGCCAACTGGGAAAATACAAATGCCTGGGGGAATCTGAGAATTTTTTTTATGAGGGGATACCTTTCCAGTATCTGACTGAATACATTTCAGAGCCTCTCTGCTTTTAAGACAACGATCATCAACCTACAGGTTAAGTCTAGGGATTAAATTCTGAGGTGAGTTTGGGATCCTGAGTTTATACAGCCTGAGAATTCACCTTTCAGGTCTTACTTCCTCACAGCTTAAATAATTTCGAGGATCTGCTTTTAGTCTCATGGCTATGTGGAACCCCACCAGATTTTTGCTGCGGAGTATGTGGGTCAGGGCTGTGAAGAACCAGCACCTCAGCAGATATAACTGCTGCCTAAAGTCCCTATAGCTGACAAAGCTATATGGGGATTGCTTTGCAAGTAGAACTTGCTGGCCTGGCTGCTTTGAAACACAGTTCTGCTATTTCAAACTGCATCTGCATTGAGACATGCAAGAGATGGAATTTATTGCTCTCCTTACACTGGTGATGTGCAGATAATACAGAAGAGCCCTAGGCAGGACCTACGGGTGTCAGTGGAGCCACTCTGAGATAAAAGCAGCAATCTCCCCAACACAGTCTGCCCCTGGCACCCCACACTTCCTCCCATATTTAGACCCTGGAATATTTACTAGGCACCATACACGTGTGCTTGTACCGCAGTGACACCATGGGTCATAACTTTCTCATGCTGGACTTCTCTTGGAGTGGAGAGACACACACAGGGCCCCCGCCCCGCCCCCGAGGCTGGGCAGTTAAAAGGCAAAGGCACTGGGTAAGACCCACCGGCAAAGCGGGGAAGCATCACGTAGCAGTGAGATCAATGGTCCGGCAGGGAAAGCAGCAGCCACAGCAGCCTGCGTGATTGCAGCCATCCAGCCCACATCTCCCCTGCTGAGCCACGTACCTGAGTGTAAAGGATATATAAAATGGTTTAATGTGCATGCCAAGGCACCAAATGGAAAGGGTACAAGGAAAGCAAGTGGGAGGAGGGCATGGTTTAATGTCTTTTACAATGACTTTAGCCTCAATTTCTGCATCCCCACAGTAGGAATATTAATTCCAAAGACGCATGTTAGCAAGCAAGAGCAGTCAGGGTGAAGGCAGTCTAATAACTGCGCATGAAGTGGGTTAACCGAAAAAGTGGATCTAAATAGCATCACATTTGGAGGAGTGATTTGGGTTAGAGGTTCAGCTCAGCATTGGAAAGTTCAGATACTGGTTAAACTTTGGATAAACTTTTGACCCCTTTTTCTTGTGGAAATCAGACTAGAATCACACAAACACAGACTCTCTCATGAGCTTTCCAGTACTGCTTGTTTTTGACTGAGCCAGTAATAGAAGAACAGATTTCCTCATGATACTCCTGTATTTCTGCTTCCAAACTCACCCAGTTTTTCTTTTCTTTTCCAAACCTGAAAAGTTTTTCATTCTATTCCATATAAGGTTTAGATGATAGCTGAGGGCAGGTCTGGCTCTATCCTGACTGATTTTTGCATCTCTGGGGATAAATGTCATCTTTGCTGGTGTTTTTCCCATCCAGTGTTAAATATTTTCATTAATGACTGGAGAATTAGTCAGTCCAAAGACACAGAGGTTGTATTTTCCAAACATCAGCCGTTAACTCTCCTCCCAGCCAGAAATGCATGACCCTGGTGGCCCTTGCCCTGGGCAGCTCTGCACTAGCTGACCCTCTAACTTTTTGTTCTCTCTTCCCTGATCATCTTCATTTGGAGACTGCCAGCCAGCTTTGCTCACTCTTTATGCCTCCTGCTCCATTCTCTGTGCCTCTGAGTCCTCTCTCCTCATGACTCTTGAACAGCAGTTCCCACCAGTTACATGTACTTTTTTTTCCCCCTGTTGCTAGCTAAAAAGGGGAAGAGGGAAATATCTTCTGAAAATATCAGCACTTTCTTCAAGCCCACTCAGATCATCTGTTTGCTGATTCCTATCCTGCAGCCTGTGACCTCAGCAGTGCAGGAGTTTTAGTTCTGTTTTCTTCATCGGGCTGATTACATTGTCAGCACTTAAAATAAATAGGAATTAATAACAGTAAAATTAATCAACACTTGAGAGCATAACCACCCTTAGGATTGATGGAATCAGCTGGTAGGTGATAATTAGAACCAGCCAGAAGCTTTTTCTCAAAACTTAAATGTAAATTTCCTCCATGTTAGAAACCACACATTAAAACGCCCTCCCACAGCATACAACTTTCCTTGTTCTTTTTTATATCCTCACAGTTTGGCAGGTCCTGTATTGGCCACAAAAACAAACAAGAGTGTCCAACCCTCACCAAATATTGCTTTCACATATTTCTGGCTCATCCAAACTTAGAAAGCACCAGAAATACAACTGAGCCTGAACTTTGGAAATTCTCAAGCCTGTTTTTCAGGCCCAAGAGGTGGAGGAAACATATCTGAGCTCTTGAATTCTTTTTCCAAATGGATGTTTCTGTGGTTTCTCTGCCAGCGAGTGCTGCAGTGACCGGGTCTGCGTGCAGACATGAGCATCCCTTGTGCTGCTGTGCCCACCTGGGTGGGAATTCAGAGTCAGTGCTCAGATAGGGGAACCAAGCCCAGCACTATGCTGTGCACCCATCCCTGTATCCAGAGGCCAAATTCATCTGCATTGTAGCAGTATTAAAGTTATTTAATGATTTCCATTGCATCCAAGCTGTGTTTGCCTTCAGAGTAGCCCAAGTTGTTCAGCTGCACAAAGGACCAGATTTATCTAAGGGGATTCCCTCGATGGAGGTCAGGCGTAACAACTAGAAATGGCTTTGATTTTGTGCTTCTTACTAATTTTCCTTCTCTTCTTCCTCTTTTTACATTACAAAGGGCAAGGCTCCRTGCTGCTGCTGTTGACAGGAGCAAGGAGCATGTTCAAGTGCTGCAGGCAAGAGCAAGATGTGAGCACCCGGGCTCAGGAAACAAGTGTAGCAATTTTGTAGTTGTGCAGGGAACAACGTCTTCAGAATGACTTGGTGTTGTGGCTTTGATGATTTCTTCAGACACTGTAAGTAGACTGACAAATTGACTTTCAAGTGAAAGGTCATTGAAAAGAATTGCGCATAAAAGCATCTGGATTTACAATTAAAAAGCTACAGAAGTTCAGTTTACAACTCTACTGGGTTCTGTGCGTAGGAGTTTCTATCATATAATTTGGCAGCTTCTTCTGCCTTCTGATTGGGGTTGTAGAAAATAAAAATTCCTTGTGGTTTCTTTATTTTTTTTCTTTTTAAACACAGTGCAGAGTTGTAGTGTTTTGGCAAGTCTGATACAAAGAAATATTGTACTGGCATTGTCTCACATTGTAGGTGACCTCAGGCCTGAACTATACAGGGGAAAAAAATAGGTCTCTGTTGAATAGAGCGCACATGTGCTTGAATCAGATTATAGAGAGAGTGTGAAAAGCAGAGCACACACACACGATACATATAATACTGATGTTGTAGGCTTAAATGCAATGCCCGATTCTCATCTCATCCCACTGGTGCAAATCAGGAGCAGTCTTGTGGYGTTAAGGCTCGCCCTGCTCTGGTGTATGAGGTTCCTTCTGGTATTCCTCTCCCTAAGCCCACGACCCATGCAAAAGAGCATTTGCAAGGCAATTAAGTGGCTGAGTCCAAACACATGTCCAAACGCACAGAACACAAGACTCCAGTGGGCGGTTGCCTTTCAGAGTGTTTGTGAGAAGAYGTTTATGGATCACATTTCTTTTTTCCTTTTCCCCCTTTCAGGAACCAGGATGAGAACTTTAATCCTGGAAATCCTTACCCGTAAAGGCAAACATTGCATGCAGAAAGGCTCCCACTCTCTGCGCCTCCCTGGCACTCCCTCCTCCCTTCCCCTTCTTTGTGGGACATAAAACTAAACTAAACAGAGATTTGTCCCTATCAATATTGACTTGACTGATTTCCCTTTTCATGACTTCTCTAATCCTGTGGTAGATTTTCTGTGACACTTGTTTCCGGTAGCAGATTCATACGAATGTTCATTCTAGAAGCACAACATTTCCAAACATCTATTAAAAAGCAAAACAGTGTGGTCAAAGAAAATAATGGGGGATGTTTTTCTCCACAGTTCAATTTCAGCAGCTTCTGGTATTTTCTTTCTACTTGAAAAAGTAGTTTTTCTCCAGTACGTAAGGGTTTCCTTTTATAAGAAAACAGACTCAATAGAGCTATTACGTAAAACAATGCACTAAGCCTCCTTGCGTTGTCTTCTTTGTAGGAGTTAGTCACCCAGTATGGGCCAGAGATAAGACACCATCCACAGGTACCCAAAAGCCCAGACTGCAGTCATTAACAAAGCCTGACGACCTTCAGGCTTGTACCTGTGGTGGGGCTGAGACAACTGCACTGATTTCCTTCTCTCCATCAAAAGGTTGCTTTGTCCTCAAGGAAGAAGACAAGGAGCTGCCCTGGTTTTGCTTCCAGTTGCTTCTCCTGGTCTTTATGCGACAGAAACAAGTCCTCGGCGCGGAACTCATGTTGCTGGATGATAATTGTCCTGGTCGCACTGGAAATCTCACGCTGTTGCCAAAGGAAGATGGAGTGAGGGGAATGGCATTCTCAAAGTGCATCTACTAATGGCAGGTGAAATCTGAGCAAGGTGCTCTACAACCACTAGAGTTAGGGTGGAAGGAGCCTGCCTGCTTCCCCTCTGAAAAATGGGTGCAATCACCCTCCTCTTTCTTGTTCTCTCTCCCTTTGTTGCACCCACATTGCACAATATGCATTGCACCCAGACTAAGTGAGAGGGAAGACCTGATGACAAATGTTGAAATGTCAGCAAAGAACTAAGCACATTTTTTTTTTCAAACAGTACATCCCCATTTTGTAAGTGAAAAGTGTAAATATGACCAGAAGTGGGACATTCCCTATTTCAGGGAGCTCAAGCTCCAGCGTGCAGGACCTACACTGACAAAGGCAGCAAGGAGAGCACTGAAATGGGAACTCTTCACATGGGCCTGGTTCCTACTAAAGGAGAGGCCACTGGGTTGATTGTACTTGGACCAAATGCTGCATGTGGCTGCTGCTGCCTAACTGTTACAGTAGACACCACATCGCACTCACGGCCAGCGTGAAGGAGACCTTTGGCTGGCCGCATACTGGCACAGTGGGGGAACATGCTCACTGGAAGAGATCCACACGGGGGGATGAAATTTCCACCATGTGCCCAGCAGATGACGGAGAATACAGCTTTCAGAGAGGGAAAGCAAGTGAATCTGGTGGTTACTGAGCGATGATGGCTTTGCTCCGCATCCTCCTTTCTGCCAACTTATTGTACACAAACACTGGGCTGAGCCCAGTTTTCTAAGGAAGCTAATAGCTAAATATTACCTTTCTGCTCTAAACCAGCATTGCTGGGAAAAGGATGCTGTCAGTCACAGCGCGTGTAAGCCCTCCTGCAATCCTTGCCAATTGTAAATTGACCCTATCCTCAGTGTGGTTTGTCCACCGGCAGGATGCAAACGAGCTCTAGCACTTAGCGCTGGGATTGATTCTTCTAGGTATGAAGTTGCAAAGGTCCTGGCRATACCACAGAGTGGTGGGAGCATTAAGGCCATGCGCTGGTCTGTGAGGATGACTTAGGACACCTGATGATGAGATGCTGCTATTTCTTCTCCACGCCACAGCTCTGCAGATTTAAATTTAAATCATTGTTGCTATGTAGTGACGTGCTATAAGGCCATGGCCACGCTTTCATCAAAGACCCCAAATATAGACAAAAATTGCAGTGACTTCAGCAAAAAGGGTCCTGTGGGTTTGGGAATTTCCCCTGGAGATGGAGGTGGCCCCTGGCAGTTTGCAACAGAATTTGGTTGCTGTGGAGCTGTGCTGCAAACCGGACCTGTGCAGGAGAGGAATATATGCTAGCACAGAGGCCGAGGGTCTGTCTCCTCTCCCAGCTGCTCTCTCTTTCCCRCTGTATTCACGCTGAACTTCCCACCCCATTCTAGAGGTGGAGAATCCCAGGAAACACACATCCCACACGCAGGACGAGGGCCACTGAGTGAGCTGGGGAAAGCAGAAGAAACTTGATTGTTYGACTGACTTGCAATCTTAATGCATTTTCCACGGAGAAATGAATTGGAGTATCACTTAAGTGGACAATTGCTGAGTTTTCTATTTTTGTTCGATTTCTCCCCCTCCCCCTTTTACTAGTTTTCCTTCAACTCTGCTTTCCAACGTCACTGAGTTATTATTATCCAGATCCAAATCTCACAGTTTCACTGAAGGAGAACGTGTATTAAAATACCAGATTTACCAGAAAACATCTGCAACGTGCGAGCCTATTGTATTACTATTATATGAGCAAGCCATTGTAAATTCTTTTAAGTCTGTAACTTATTTCACGTTAACACACTGTGTGTTTTACAACACCATTTCAAAGTTTATAGCCTTTTTTCTTTAGCCGCTTGTTCCAATTGCATCTTATATTTCATCAAATATGGTAAAGAAACCATGAGAATAAATTGATGCTCCATATGAACCCCCCTGTAAATGGATGTTGCCAAATTGCTGTAAAATGGTTTTCCTTTTTAGCCCTCCAGAATTGTTAGTAGATTTCTGAGACCAAATTCTACAGGGAAAAGTTATGACCATTTAAGGCCTCCAAACTTTATGCTTCAGTACAAAAGGCCTAAGGGCGAGGATTTAAAATGGATGAAGTGGAGAAATTTGCACTTCCTTAAGAAAACACAGAGCATTTCCTTCCGTGTGTCAGAAATGGAAACAGAAAACACAAACTAATTTGTCAGGAAATTTTCCTTCTATAATTCCCTCTTCAGCCCTTCCCCTCCCGCCCTTCCCTGCTCCCACCGCAGCCCCGCAAGCCTTATTTTCTCCTCCTTGTTGTCAGCTTTATKGCCGCGGGTCCCAGCTCCAGGAATTGTGATGGACGACGTTCCGTTCTTCACCTCATGTGCACGAGCTCTGCTGTAATGTCTCCTCATGTTCACAGCTTGCTCCTGCCACCCTCTTCCCYGCTCACCTCCCCACCCGGGCTCACGCCTGCAGACAATCCTTCAGGAGATAAGTACCGTTCGGGGACACCAGCTCAGCCGCGAATGACGGTTCGTCATTTGGCTCTAATTGGACGCTGGTGTAAAATGAAAAAAACACTTGTCATATTTATGAGTTACTGTGAGTTAATAATACGCTGGGATCCATTAGTTAAAGCACATTTGCTCCAAACATGTGGCTTCAGCTTTTTGTTTTTCATTCAAGCAATATTTTTTTGGATGAAATGCTGTTGCCGTTTTTCTCCCAGGCGCTCAGTGAGCCTCAGGGAGTTATAGCATCAATTATTTTTCTCCTCATATGCGGAACAAAAAGAAAAAAAAAGGAGCATCCTAGCCAGAGAAGTTGGAATTATTATCCAAAATAATAATAAAAGAAAATCAAAACATCCAGAAATCAAAAGCTGCAGCCAGCTGAACAAATGTAGTCAAAATTGAAAACACAAAAAGTCTGCAGAAGATTCTCTTGCAAATAAGATGGGCTCTGCTCTCTCTGTATTTTTAGTCATCTCCTGTCCTGCCTGAGCCAGTTCTTTTTCTCTTAAAGTCTGTCTACTTGAGTCAATTTTCTTTGGCTATTTTGAATGATAAATTCATTAGTGTCTTGCAGGTGGATTTGCCTGAACTTAGAGACTCCAGAAAGAACTAAAATGACAAGCAAAAATAGAGCATGAACAGAAACTTGTTTTCTTATTCTTGCTTCTGAAATGGTGCTGCATTTACGTATAATAAAAATCAAGATGTTCATCTTTCTTCCTTTCCCCCTCTGCAATATTTTTTCAGTGCTGAAGATGTCAAGAGCAAAATTTACCCTTCCCTTGATGCCATCTTTTTTTCCCCCTTCTGTTTCATCACAGCTGCATGGACTCCAGCCAACTCAAACTGTACCTTCGCACTTCACTGCTTAGGACTTTGCTGCACGTTCAATTTGGCAAGACTTTTTAATGTAGATAACTGATCGGGCAGACTGAAACTCCAAACTGGTAACTGCATTCACAAGGACGCCAGTACTTCACACCTCACTATTTTATCCTTACATAGGCTGATTTCTCTAAAATCAAGAGGTGGCGGCAAACTTCATGAAACTCCACTCGCTCTCATTACCTGCGGCTTAATTTGCAACGCCTTGCCTAGAGGAACAGAGCAAGCTCCAGCTGCTCTTTGATTCAGGATGTATTTTGCCCACCATTCCTAGGAAACATTTATGTAACATTTTACATATTGTTGTTGCTTTGTTGGTAGTAGGTTTTCTTTTATTTTATAAGCTTGAATTAAGCAAAAAAGCTCCTCCACTGCTGACTCAGCCTCCAAAGCTGCACTTTATGATGTCAAACAACATATATAAATTTATAACATGAACAATGGTTGTATTTAAGTACTGATTTAGTAATCATGAACTTCGCTGGCAGTATCCTTTGGAAACTAAATCCATAAATTTTATTAGTATTAAATGTTTCTAATGGGAGTTGACAAATACTTGAACTGAGTTGCTTTTTCTCCGCACTTGGCAAAAGGAAAGGGACAAAAATTCCTATTACACAATGAGAAATGCATTAATACTAAAACCCATTCATCTCAATTTTGTACAAATATAATTTAAGACCTTTTACAACCACTGGTGAAATTACAATGTGCTGTGGGGAAGTTGCAAAAATTTTATGAGAGTAATAAAATTGTCATTGTAATACCATTATAGGGTGCAGGGACAATATAGATATTTGAATTACCTATTGTCCTTATGCCAGGTTGAAAAAGCTACATGCAAGGATTATAGCGTGTAATGGAGACAACTGTTGAAACAAACCAGAGAAATGAAATCCAGGTCCACTTTAGCTGGCCTAAGACAAATCCTCATTAGAAACCCGGACTCAGAATACCCTTCCCACTTGTGTCAACAACAATGAAATTTAAATGGGCAGACTGTTTTATATTTGTGTCAACGGCAGCACAGAGACCAACTAATTAAGCCGAGATTATACATAATAAAATAGTGTCGCATCCAAAAAACTGATGTTTTTAGCTTCTGTGACATATTTCCTGGGGTTTGCACTGAAGCCTGACTGAAAGTAATCATGGTGGTCCCCCCTTGTTCATAGCCAAAAAAACTTCTCAGGTAGCTCATGGCAAACCCATGAAATCTTACCTGGTATTAAAATGGTGTTAACTTTCCAGAGGTGAAAATTCCTTTCACTGAAGAATAGTGTTGCTGGGCTATATCCAGGGAAAGAGCATTGCTTTCTCCCTGCCTGTCCAAGAGACGAACAAAAGGAAAAAAGAGAAGGGAAAACAAGAGAGGCAATTGCAGCCTTGTATGTTAGCAACATTTCACTGGCTGTGTTCTAGAGAGTAATAAAAGAATTGAAATAGTTCAAGCATCTGCCCTTGGCTGAGGGACTTGTAATTATACACTACAGACTCCACTCTTGGAACAACTGTCTTTGATTCCTATCTCTTCTTTTATTACAGCTGAAATGCAAACCTCCTGATGAAACCATTACATTTCCATGTGAAATTCACAACTATAAGGGGAAACCTCTGCAAAGTTGCCAGACTTTTGAAGGGGGGCAGAAACATATGGGCAAAGGTTGTAAAGTTCCCTTCCAAGTTTCCAAGGTCCAACCACTTGGGGCAGCCTGCTCTGGAGTTTGGACTTTATTCTCCTACTTTCAGTAAACACTTTCGAATAGGAGTAAGAAAGTTAATTTTATTTCCTGTTTATTAAGAGTTACCATATTGTGAACTCCCATGGTTCAGCTGATCGCTCTCCTTAAAATCACTGACTGTTTAGTCCTCACCGGGATTATGAAAACCATGGCAAAATCTCTCAGTAGACATTTCCGAACACGCCAGAGACTCAGTGAGACATACTATGCTTTTAACACCCCTTAAGGTTTTTGTCCTGACTTCAGATGACACGCTCCCACGGGACAGGAAAGACTCATAAACCTTGCTAGGACCCTCAAAGCAACAACTGGAGCTTGCTCTGTCTGCTCAAGTCTTCCTGGGAGGAGGTGGGCAGGGAGCATGAAGGGAGAGGCAGACATGCCAGTCAGTGCTTAGCCCCTCTTTCTAAGCAGGAATCCACATTCAGGCACCTGCTTTGAAATCCCCAGCAGGATGCACAGCAAGCGAGAACCCTGGAAAGCAGGTCCTGGTCAATGAGCGTGCCATTCTGGGTCCTCCTGGTGGGAGGGATCAGTGCTCTCAGGGGAAAGCCACCGCTTCGCTGGCCACCGAAAAAACATCTAAGGGAGTCCCCCCAGCCTGTACACACACACTTGATATTTTATTGAAAGCAAATTCAGAGCACACCTTTCCGTGCTCAGACAGCCTAAGCCTGCCCCCTCAGCTAGGGAAGCTGTTCAGCAGCCTGAGCTCCCGTCACGCTTATTCCCATGTTTCGCACGTTGCCAAGAGGCAAGAAGGTATTTTCCTACACTGCAACCTTTTATTTTCTGTTCTTTTTACTCTGGCTAATATGTCTTCTTGGTAACCACAGTATAATAAATTTCATAGAGCATGACCAGCATACTTAGTTCATATTATTCATTTGCAGTCATTTATTTTTTCCAGCTCCTCTTCCCCTCCCGGTCCCCTCTCCCCAACGCTCACTCTGTGGAATGATAATACACACAGAGCGCCGGCTGGCTGAGAAGGACTTAAAAACAACAAGTAAGAGGATCTTTCTGTGCTCACACCTGTTTTAAGATTTGTTATCCTTGAAAAGGAAAGCTGTAGGGATTCACTCTCTTTCTTCCTTGTAGACCCCAGTGGAATATACCATTAAACCACAGGGAGGAGAGAAAGCCTTCAGTGCACTTAAATATACTTATGTCAAATCCATCTCATTCTTCCTGCCTTCTTTCCTCAATCTAGCCACCGTTCCCAAGGGCTGGAGAACATTACAACCCATTCACTTTATATGAATGGGCACAGACAGACTTTTTCACCATTTCGATATGTCTACATTTGCAGGCATATCCTGTAGGCCAACTGAAACAGCCTTAATTTCAATTTACTGTCTCCCTGAGGAACATGCCATTCTCCTGAAAGTGGAAAAAACCCTCAATGGCCATTCCCTGCCCCCCTTCCCTCCACCTCAATTCAAGATTTGAACTGGAGGGAAAATTTCTCCCAAGATTAATGGACTGCAGTTTTGATGCTTATAACAGGGCACATGATCTTTATTAAACAAGTAATGAACAACTTTCACCAAAGTACTGTGTTTGGAAGGTGCTCAGTGTTACCATACACGACTCATCTAAACCCTTTTCTAAATCCCTGTAGAATGGTGTTATATTAAGAAAAAGAAACCGTTCCTCAGTGGTCATTTAACTCTGCCTTGTTTTTCAGCAGTCCTATCAGTAATGACAAAAACAACACTAATAAAGAAGTAGCCAAGATCTTGACTTACTAAGTGCACATGCATGCTAGGATCAACTCAGTAAAGCATAAAGGTGAGATGCTCCCACCTTCCTAAGACAAGTATTAGGGGCTAGCTATTATTGCAACGAACCATAAACAAAACAGATTACAAAGAAAGATTCAATGAATAGTGGCAGTATGGAAAAACACCAGTACCACTTGCCAGGCCTTTGTGGTCACAGCTCCAATTTAGAGTAAACCAGCATGCAGAAATCTGGATTTAGGAGAGGGATATGTGTTTCTTTGCAGAAACACCGATGCCATACTGTCATTCAGGCTTTCCTGGTACCTAGTATTGCAAGATTTCCCTGGGCCTTTGCTAATTTTCTGGAAAACCTGCCAACATAGAAGTCAACATGTAGTATTGCTACGGGGCACAGCTCTGCAAGGTTATAGTTAACCATTTATCATCTAATAGCCATGGTACAAACCCAGTTATATCTCCCAGTGCTGTAAATACCGTAATATTCCAACAGGCTTCTTAGGAAACTGTCAGACACTGGAGCGTATGGCCAAACAGTGATTCAYGTTATTACACTGAAACAGTTTTAGCTTTGCTGAGGTACTGCTGAATGCTTAATGTTTTCTGTGCGGTCTCTTTTGGGAGGATGATAGTTCATAGATTGATGGGTCTGGTCTAAGTTATCCAAGTGGCTTGACGCTGTAAATTTGTTCACAGAAGTACTGCATTTAAGGCAGCTCTTGCTGGTGCTCTCGCATTTGAGGTGTCCAGTTATGAGCAGGCATGGGTAAGCAGAGAGGGGGGCTCTTCTGGTCAAAAGAAGTCAAGAGGATCTGGGTTTGGTCAGAATTGTCATCTCAGCTTCCCACAGACTGGCAAATTACAACGGCAATAGCCACCTCCGTTCTGGAGGTTGAAGCTATTCTTTTTTCTATTGTAGGGGAGCATTTTATTTATTTTAGCTACACTGCAATTAAAAATAGCAGCAAACCAAGAAGTGGTTAGAGTGAAGGCACAGCAGAATCGGCCTCAGTGGAGAAACGAGTTTTGCTTCCCACAGTTACAAACAGCCTCCGCTTAGCAAATTGGATGTCTTTTCAGATTGCAAACGACTCCAGAAAAAACAAAGTCCCAAATGCAACTTGAAGGCCAGAGTTAAGCCTGCTGTACGTGGCCATGACTAAGTAAGGGAAAACAGCAGTCTCAGATAGTATTTTCTCCTCTGAAAATGTCCATCTTTTGATCTATTGTTTGGGTTGTGCCATTATCATGTAAGGGGAACGGTAAACCTTTCCAGGGAGTATCCAGGGGAATTCTTAGACATAGTCAGATTCAGGATGTGGCATAAGGCCATCTCTTAACCAAATTAATAAATACTTTACAGCAAGCCACATGAAGTCTTTGGACCTATTATTCTAAAGGTTTGTTCTGGTCATTGCTTCTGTGTTAACCATTGTTCCCTTGCAATCACAGACACTTACATAAAAGAAACATTATGCTGAGACTAATGCTTTTCATACTTGGGAAATCTTTTTCTTATTAGTAGCAAGCAATGGGGAGAGTACCCCTCTCCCATTTTCCGCTGACTGTACAAGTGTCCTAGATCATGGTTTTCTGAAGAGAACTAGAGTTAAAGAAAGGCTAAGGCCTGACCTGCAATCTGACAGAGGCACCTTGCAATGCTGCATTTGCTGAGTTTGGGTTTGCCGAGGGCTGGAGGTGTCGGGGGCTGCACCTGAGAACCACACAAGGAACGCCCGCTCAATCTCACGGCTGCCTTTGGTGACCTGGGTCAGACACCTTTGCAGCCTTCTGCTGGTGGAGCAAGGCGGTGTCGGGCTCCTGCAGAGGTGTGTACCCTACGTGTGAGTAGGCTAGGTAACCCGCACAGTCAGACTTTCCAACAGAGCGTAAAGCATTGACCCAGGTCAGCTATAATCCCTGCATGTAGCTTTTTCAACCTGGCATAAGGACAATAGTCAAAGCATTGACTATTAATTGACCCCGGTGTTATGTTAATTGGCTTGATTCTTAACTAAGAGAAGCCTACTTTTCAAACACCCAGGACAAAACCTGTTAAACCTCAATTAGGATGCAGCCAGGGAAGGTGCAAATGASTCTGGAGTAATTACTGGGCAGTGGCTGACAGGCGAGTTCCTGCGTTTTCAGCCAGAGCAGGTGATTTTGAAACCCGACCTCCCAGCAGCTGCCAGCTGGGCAGCACATTTGCTCCGCAGAGGCTGCCCAGGATGGCCTTTCCCCCCGCTGACAGCTCTCTGCAGTTTGCTGCACATGAACAACTTAGCACCGCAYGGGCTAGGGAAGCTGTTGGCTTTCGTAACCAGAGGGTGGCGAACGGCAGGACCCAACCGCAGGGGCACCACTGCCGGGAGGTGGTGGATCAGGGCTGTGCTGGAGCAACCTGTGTGCTGCCGTACCCACCCCTCTCCTCAAAAAAAGCCTGCAGGATAAGTAAAAGTGATAATGAGGTGGACAACTTGTCCGTCTCTGCATCCACGAGTGAAATGCCTGCCCTGTCCTGAGGGACCCCCCTTCCCCACACGTGTGAGGAGCTGGCATCCCTGTGCAACACACCCTGCATGCTCAGGGATAGGAAGACGGGGCAATGGCCCAGCTTTTGAGACAAGCTTTCTGTATAACAGAGTGAATCCTGTCCTCTCCATGCTCTCCTGCTTCATGCCAGCATATGAAGATAGACAAAATATGGGCCTTGTAGGGAAAGGCTACCTCAGTCATGAAGCTAACATGTACCTTGAAAAACCAGGCAAGATCTCATGCATGTTATATTGCAGCTCGTGACATGATAGAGGACTGGGGATATTGTGCACTCTAATGCCCTAATCCAGTGCTTTCAGGTGGCTCTGTTATGAGCTTGGATAGCTTTTTTCCATATTGTCCCGATTTCACATTTAGAAAAATGAAGCCTAGGGTAAGGGATGAACTTGCTGAAGTTCACCTGGCAAAGCATGGGGCATAGAATATGTCTTGTATACTGCCTGGTCTCTACAGCCAAGGCAAACATATTCATGTACATTTAAAGAGAAAGGATCCTGTGAGTAGAGCTGGAGCTACAGACGTTTCTTAAACATACACTCAAAGAAGAAATCATTTTCGGAGAGGAAACTATGCACCTGGAAAATATACTCAGTTTTAATGGATATTAATGTCTTGTAAAAACAAAACAAAGCCTGAAACTTAATAATTTGCCTAAAAATAAAGACCATTTTGGTTTCAGTGTTAAACCAGAATTAAATTATCCAGCACATGTTTGATATACTTGAGCCGAAGCATTTTGAATGTGATGCACAGACAATAAATTAGGTAAGGCAACATGGTGCAGTGGATAGAGGGGGCGAAGAGACTGGGGGTAGAGGTGAGCGTGCAGAGCGTGCTGCGCCAGAACATCACTAACACCGGCTCCCGAATGAAAGCTGAAAGACCCGGGTATCGGAAGGCAGATGGAAAAAATGGGAATGCAGTTCCATCTGTGGATACTGTTTCTTTTCATGGTTCTCACCGCCTGACCTCTTTTTCCCATCAGTTCCTCGGTGATGAGATCAAGGTGAATTACTCTGGATGGGTGAGTCTCAACAGAGCAAACACAGCTGCTGGCGGGGAGTGCTGCTTTGAGAAACAACATGGAGAAAGCAGGAGGCGAAGGCTTTTCTAAGCCAGCCCCCTAAAGGTACTTCTCCCTTTCTCTCTCCGAGGCTTAGTTCCTGTCCCACTGCAGTCAGTGATAATTTCCCTCTTGACTTCAGTAGGAGGATTGAGCTTCTGGAGGGCAATGGCTCCTGACCCGGTTTCTCCTCCTGTTATTATGTTAGGCACTAAGCCTGAACAGCTTCTCTTTTGCAGGCTTAAATGTAGCTGACTTGTATTCCCTTCAGAACAATCTTCCCAGCCCTTACTTGTCTTCCCCATCAGATGGTTCAGACAAAGAAGCAGCTTGCATTATGCTGTGGCATTACCGAGGTGAAAGGAGCCTGCTCTACCCAAAGAGCAGGTTTGGAGCAGGAGCCCAAACTCAACCTGTGGTGGAAGTGGAAGACCCTTCTAGGAAACTGAGGCTGTGTTGCTTTCCCTTTTATGAGAATAAGGGTGCAGTTCTACTATACATGTAGCCAGCTAGAGTGTACTTTGGCTTTTTTCGAGTCTCCCATGTTTGTTCCAGCAGTTGATTTATATGCATATTTTGCTATGCACATAATACATAGCTTGGCAAGCAAAAGATAGGAAGGGTAAATGATGGTATGTTTACCTTAGCTCATGGGGATGTCTTAGTGGTTTAACCTTCAAATGTGGTGTGCCTAACTTTTCTCTAACCACAGGTCCAAGTCCCAGCTGGGCTGACTCAGCCTTTATCTTCCTCAAGATAAATTCAGTCCCATTCGCTTCACAGTGGGTGGGTGTTTCAGATGAAGCCTTAAAAACGAGAGTTTCGTCTGGTCTGGGTGGACCCTAATGATCCCTTAGCACTTTTCATGAGAAAAACATTGGTTGTGGGCCAGAATTCCTGTTCTTCRCTGCAGCAGTGTGCGGGGAGAGCAAAGAAAAGGCTCTGTGATGCTGATGTGCTTAGAGAGCAAAGGCATTAATGCTGTGGTGTTGAAGCAAACACAATGATGCTGTAAGCCAAGCTTACCGAACCCCGTGGTCCTACTGGGCATACTGGGCATGCCCTGAAAGAGCTGCGACTTAAGGTCTCTGGCTGGCTAGAAGGTCTTGTACTGTCCGCTAAAGTGGCATTAAGTAAGAAGTGCTTTTCCCTATCTAGGAGGTTTAATCCTACTGTGGAATAGGAAACAATGGCATTCAAACCTTTGCATAAGAAGCAGAAGACAAGGAGCAGCAGGTCAGTTAGTAAGGCACTTGCACAGGGATGTGAGAGGCTGACAAGCCAGAGCACACGCTGAGCGTACGGGAAATACAAGGATGTCCGTCACTCTGCGAGCAAATCTAGACGAAAATTCCACCCTGTTCCTAAGAAATCTTTCCACTGACACCTCTGTCAAGACCAGCATATTCCTGCAAAACTCTCCTTTAGGCAAATCACCATTTTTTTGGGGGAAAAAAAAAAAWATCCCAATTACCTCTACTTTTCTGGCAGCATAGCCACAGAAACGCTATCATTAACACAGCATCAGGTTCCTTCTATCAGCTGTGAAGGTAGCAGACCTTACCCATATGCCACAGACTCAGGCAAGCAGGTTAAACAAAATAAAATTATTCTGTGCAATTTTGTCAGAGCTCAAATGGTTTCTAAGCTAGTTAAAAAGAAAACAGGTTTTCAATTGCATTTTTCCTTCAGTACATCCTTCAAGGCTGTTCTTCCAGGACTAGAGGCACCACGATARCACAAGAGAGACTAATGGCTTTGTATTTCTGGCCAGAGCGGAAGGAATGGAAAGATCATGAAAGATGACCAGTTTGCCTGAGATCTCTATCCATTTTGCAGGCACAGGTGGTTTGGTTTAGCATCTGAACTGTTGGATCCTGAAGCAAATCAAAAGCAACTTCCAACCCCTAGGGAGGAGCCCATAATTAGTACAAAGAATGGACAGTGCTGGCGGGTCATACGGGCCTTACAGAGCTATATTTCCAGAAGAAGGCATTTGTTAGTGTAGTCAGCGCACTTTTGATAAGGCAAGCACATTTCAAGCATTTAGGCTTAAATAAACACACTGATTAATGTGCTGTAGGTGGAACATAACTTTCCACTGCACTGAACCTCTTAAAGTGTTTTCTATTCTAGCAGGCAGACCTGTGCAAAATGTTATAAAATAAAATACTGTGAAAATGTTGGAAATGGTTTGGAAGCATCGTAATAAAATCTTAAAATTAATAGTGTTGTCCAGTCAATGTCAGGGATTTTTCTCCTTGGCTTCTTCACTGACTGTGAAAGGGTGACTCAAATAAGGTTTCTTTCAGATCTCCCTATGCATGCTCTCAAAATATGGTGAGGGGATTGAAAAGTATTACTTACATGTGAAGTGATTTGAGAGCATGCACAAAAGTGTTACAGAAGTGCTAACTAGTATTATCAGCTGTGAATAGATATCCTTATTATCAGCAGACACTCTTCAACAGTCCTACTCTAGTATGCATCTGCAGCCAACGGTGATCTCATTTTATACAGCAGCAGCCAAAGAAATAGGTTGGGTTGCCTAATATTAAAATGCAATAGGGGTTAGTAAGCAACTGCATAACATTTTTTTCTAACTTAGAAAGGACATGGCCCAGTAAATTTATAAACATGCAGTATTACTAGGTTCTGTTGTCCAAGTCTATTTTATACCCTAAAGAGCTTAACAATATAACTATTTTAATTTAGAAAATATTTCTTCAGATAAAAAATGAGAATGAAACCAATAAACTTTTTCTTAGTTTAACTTCAGGGTCCAGCTGAGCCATTCTCATGCTCACCTGCGCCGTGAGAGCTGGCAGAAACCTGGTATAACTTTACGATGACTGTATTTATCTCACCCTTATCTGGCAGAAAAATTCTAAGACTGACGTATTCCAGACAGGAGAATTGCAAATAGAAGGATATGTATGCATACATAAAAAAGCATGGGACTTGGAAGCCTTGACTTAAATCAAAGGAATAGGGTGAGGAGGAAGAGAAGGTGCTGGCAGCAGCGTGTATCTCGGCTCAGTGATGAGAATCCCCTCTTGTGTTGTGCAGACGACACACCAATGACAGCTGGCAGAGTATCTTTAGTTCAGGCAACCTGTGCTCCTTAACAAAAAGACCTCCTCATGTTACTATGCTCTTGGAAACCCTGTGTACAGAGTAACATCCGTCCTCCGTTCCTGGAGTCCTCGATGTTTCAGTAAAAGTCTAGAGCACCAGAAAAAAGAGCCTAAAGTTTGTTAGTAGCTCTGAGGAGAGAATGAGATGAATAAAACCCTAGAACTGACCCCCTCCAAGCTCAGGTTATTTGAAATTCAAAGTCTAATGTTGTAGTTTGGACGCTTCTCTTGTCCTGAGTTCTGCTGCAACATCTTGCTGTGCAAGGATCGTAAAAAAGAACCTCCTGTTGGGTGATGTCCCTGTAACCTTAGTCAGCTGGCTCTTGAAGCAGTCATTAAGCAGATTAAAACTGAATTTAAGATGAAATTTTGAGAGGTCACAGTCATCCAAAAAGGAGCTGAAGATTGAGCACAGCCCTTCTTTGGTGGTGTCTCTCTTAAATGCACGTGACTTGAGCTGTGAATGCTGGTTCTCCTGCAGTAACCTCCGCAGAATGTTTCAACTCTCATTTAAACATTGAATTATAGGACATACTATGCTATTTGACCTTCCATCTTCTCTCCCAGAAAAGCCAGGTTTTAAAACGAAGTAGGTGCAAGAAGAAAATGTCTGTTGTAAATGGAAAGGCTGCACTTGCACCTTGAGCAATTGAACAAAATCAAGTACATTCAGGAGTCTTCAAGACATAAACTGATATGACGTGAGATGTTTTCCTGGAAACATGTCCCTAGCTAACAATGGTGGATTCCAAGCCAACAGGAGGCTTCCTAAAATGGACACATTTCCCTTGGAGCAATCCTATCATTTGTAGTACACTTTTTGCCTTCATCCTACAATATAAGAGGCTAGAGCCTTGTTCTCATTTACTCTGGCAGGATCTTCAACTGATTAAAAAAAGCCAACAGAGCTGTGCTGCTTTACAGCAGGGAAGGCTCTGGTCTATTAACCACAGTAAGAATAAGGTGAAAATCCAGTCTAAATGGATGTAATGTAATTGAAGTAACAATCAAAAAGATTAGATCTTCAGCTTGCCTTAAGCACCATACTCTAACTGCCTCAATGTTTTTAGGTCCTTTTCCAGTGTCCTTCCAATGCACCATATCCAAAGCCCTTTTGCTTCTCAGGTGAGGCTTCTGTCCTGTCTGTGGGAAGGTAAACTGAGGCATGAACTGGTGGAGTAGGAGGCTTATAGTTGCCTTGGCGATTGATGGCTGACTTGGGTAGAAAGCCAGACAAGCTCGCTGGATTAGTAACTTTTGATCTTTTTAATACTGGGTAATATTAACAAAAAGGAAAACAGCAGTAAGCCTGGCTTAAATGAAGAGTTATTGATTTGGTCCCAGAGTATATTTAAATATTTTATTGCACAGATGGGACCCYTACAACTTTCTTTTCCTTCATCCCATAAAGGCCCTGTTTTACGAGGATACTTGCTGCCCCTTGGGAGGGCTGGATCCTGTTTCCTCTCCATTTATGTGTGGTTTTTGGGGGGAGGGTTGGGCTCAGGTAAGGAGAATCGATTACTCAAGTGCAGGACAGAGCGGCTTTCCTTTACGCCGAGGCTGCTGCCTTTGCTGTTCTCCCACCTACCACATTCGGGGCACGGCTGTCCGAGGGGCATTTGTCTGGCTGCAGATCTCCCTCCCGCCTGCGTGATGCCAGCTGTACCCCTGGGGAACCSGCTGCCACCTTCCAGAGAGCTTTTGTTTAAAAATAGACTTGTTAAAAACTCTGCACCCAAGACTCATCCCTCTCGGGCATTTTTCCTTAGCGTGCCCACACTTCTGTCCCACCTAAAGGAAGGGTAGGAGATTGCAGGGGAAATTTCTATCTTATTTATCCTAAGGTTTTCCTAAGAAAAATTTCTTAGTCTTTTGGAACCTGACAGGTCTACTAAAAGGCAGAGTGCAAAAGATAGGTCCCTCTTTCCCACACCAAAAAACAGATTTTTTTTTTTTTTTTTTTAGTCAAAAAGAGAATTTTTTAACGGTTTCTGTGACAGAAGAGCTCAGAGCCTGAAATGGATGGGCTCCACAGACAAACCAAGACACATGCATAGCGATAAGCTCTAGTTGGCTTGCGTAAGACAGTGAATTTGGAAAGCTCTTTCCCTAGCTTCTAGATAAGAAGTTTCCTCTTGAAGGCAGTGACAAACATGAACCAGCCAAACTGTAGCTTTCTGCCTAGCAGCACATCACTTATAATGACAAGCAGCAGATGGAAACTCTTCCAGCAGGCATCACTGCTAAACACACTGCATGTCTCATGATCTGCAGGGAATGCAAAGTCTGGACACCAGTCATTTAAAAAAAAAAAAAAAAAAAAAAGGAAACCATTAAAGGATTTTAAAAACCCAAAACCCAACAAAATTTCCTTATGATTTACCTGATTTGTAAAAGTAGAATTTCAGAAGTTCTTAAAGTACCAACAAGTAACTTGCTAAGAGCACAATCCAGCAGGAACAGAAAGACAACCCATATTTAAGAAACCTCACCAAAAAAGCCATCTCAGCAGCCACCAGCAAATTCCGCTTGATGAGGATATAAATTATTAGCCTACGTTCTGCATTCCAGAGGGCAAGGATAGCTTTTCCTTACTCTCTAATTCTTTCCTCCTTTTTGGAAAATACAGCAGGATGTGTATTGAAGAAGAGTGGCTTTCTTCTGTCTTACTTTGTTGCATRTTTTTTGCATGTTATAGGATCTTGATCTCATGATTACATACATTTCGTGCTAACTTAATCCATTCTGGGTCTCCTTGCACATTATGGCCTGGTCTGTRGAATCTGAGATATATCCTACTTGGGAAGCAATGGGTTAAATGACAGAAGTAGTCTAGGTATGCTTGAGCTTTCTGTGCACTGGAGAAAGACTAGGTCTTTTCCRAGGGTCCCTTCACACCAATATTTTATGTCCTATGATAATTGTCAGAAATGTCTTACTAATAAACAGAACATTTTTGTTGTCTCTCCCATTCAAAACAGCTGATCATGGYAGAATAAACAGTAGAGTGGCCTTCCACTGGTAGCGTTAGATGTCTAAGTGTGCAGTGCTGTGAGGCATGGGGGAGAAAGAAGTGGACAAGCTTCATCACTTTGCAGCCAAAGAAGGTGATGAGAAACAAKTAAGCTCATTTTACCTACATTTAAACTTGACTGCATCACCATTACAAGGTCATTTTTTGATTAAACACCTCCACCTGGAGAGCAGGAGAGAGACACCCAGGCTATCTCATTTTCATTTTAGCCCCCAAATCATGCCCTCATTTTCACACCAGCATAATTTTGTTTTGATGGTTGGGATCTGGACGTCGGGTCCGTAAGCCACCAGAAAAGCTTTGCCTTTGTACGTGGACAGGCACCATTCATGGTGGCTGTTCATATGCACTCAGAAAAAGTGGGGCTTTTAGTTAGCGACAGAACTATTTTGGGTCCAGCATGAATCAGTGTGARCCTTCACCCATCCCTGACACTGACTGCATTTAGACACAGCCAGGCTAAATTCAGCGTTTCTGAGYGTGCTGAAGGTGGAGAAAGACAGTACTGGAGCGGTGCAGGACCTGTGCAGTATGCTGGAATGGCGAACGTCACAAAACAAAACAAAACTGCTTTCCACTCAAACAGACAAGAAAAATGACAGGATTTGGAAATGCCTGGACATTCCCAACAGRCTTTGCCCAGAAGTATATCAAAGTTTGGTTTGGAGTAACAGCTACATGTCATTGAAAAATTACTTTCTCCCCCTAGATAATTTATAGAGTACCCAGGAGTGACCTGTCGTCATGATCTCTGCCTTGAAAGCAAAACAAAAGCAAACAATAAAGAGTTTTGCATGGATTTATGCTGAGTTCCAGCCCTTAATTAAGCTGTCCGGGGGCTGCCGAGTATCCAGTCTGCTCTCAGGGATGATGGCATAAATCCAGAGCAAGCCTACTGAAGTGAAAAGTGCAAGTCCAAACAGGAGTGGGAGAGACTACTTCTTGAGCTAGGAGAAGAGTCCTAATGTCAAAACCCACTGGAACCCAGAGCACCTTGCTCATGGAAGGTGACAGACATTGTGGACTCAGCTGGGCTGAATCTAGCCCAGTTATTTGTTTGAGGTGCTAATATTTTGCCTTCCGAAAAGTTGCAAGCCTTCTAGATGAATCTGTTTCCTGGTCCCATTTAACTTGTGCAACACAGAGCAATCCAGCAGAGCAGAGTCACYTTAACAAAGAGCAAAATTATTGAGAGGAATAGAGAGAAACCCCAGTATAGCCCAAGAGCAATGGGTGAATTCAACCCTCCGATGGCTCTGCATGCTTCAGATAGCAGCACAGAGCTAGRGAGAGGTACTGGCTGAGTGCGAGATGTTATTATTAGTTTGAGATATCTACCTTTTGCAGAGCTTGCACTCACTTGTGTGATGCTCTTTTCTTGTTCTAAAAAAAGATCTCTGGATGCATCCTATCTTAAGTTCAAAATCTTTATTTGGGGTAAAYTCATCAGCCCTACTTTTCCAGGACCATGGTAGGATAGGCTGCATCCCAGACATTGAGTCTGTGTCTAGCCTCATCACATCAGCAAAAGAGTTAATACTGGTTTCCCCGGTGCCCAGGCAGTGATTGACAATGCTCAGACTGTCTTGCTGGGGCACCTGCAGATAACCACCTGAGATAGATCAGCACAGGAAACCATTTCCACACAGCGTGAACATGCAGGTGGTGAGCAATGTAAGGAGCATGATTATTATCCCKTTTCTAGCTAACCGTTCTGGGGCCCTGCATGACGTCTGCATAGTTGAGATGTCATCACTCAGCCAGATGTTGAAGTCACATCTATCTAAATCCAGTTGGATATATGGAAAGTGTTGTCTGTTTTGAAGGGCATAAATCAGGGGGCATTTCTATGAATAAGGGATTATTACTAAATCGTGCACTTTCTATTAATAGATCCCTATTAATGCTGCAGGTGTTAGTAGTAACTGCTCTTTGAAGCATTACTTAATCACCCTCTTTGCAAATCCCTGTAATCCAGCGCTCATAAAAATACATGGATTATTGATTGAGAGGACCTCTGGGATCCCTAAAACAAGGTTCAGCTCAGATGCCTGCGCAGTGCAGGAGACGCACTACAGATCGCTCCCTGGAATGTCTGCCAGGTGTTTGCAGTTTCATGCATAGCGTGTCTTGGAAATAATAAAAGAGGTGGGGGTGGAGGGGAGGTCATTCCCATCCGGGAAGACAAGGCTCAAGTAGAGGAAGGAGAAGGAGAATGAGGACCATTAGTAATAACTGGAGAGGTTGAAGGTGCAGAGGTTATAGGGTAGGCTACTTCTTCCTCTCTGGGAAACTTGTGATAGTGAAAATAGAGAGCAAGCAGATCAAATATATGTTAAGTTATCCTCAAAACTAATGCACAGCATACAGTACGTACGCATGCAGCATGCCTGTAAAGCACACAAGCAGTCAGGACAAGGCTTTAGAAATGTGCTGGGTATAAGGGTAGCTAGGAAGGTAAATTAACGTTTGGGAAGCACATGAAAATCCCTAAATAAAAGATGATTCCCCCCAGCCCAGTGTTAATATTTTARGATTACATCTGCAAAGCTTAATGCTGGTGTGAATTGAGCAGGTGAAGCTAAAGTGTACCCATTCTCCCTGCTTAGCAGACCTTCATGGTTGAGCTCTGCGTGGCTCAGATCTGCAGAAGGACTTCAGGGTCACTTCAGTGGGGCTTGGGCAGAATGTGGTTGCTTAAAGGTGTGCTAAAGCCATGCTGTGCRGGCTAGAGACCCTGCGATACTTCAGGTGCCAAGAGTAAAGCAACATTAACTGCAGAATAATAACAAAGCCAGTAAGAAACAGACCCTGCAGAGCCCTGTGCCCACAAGACTACCCTGCTTCCCGAGCTGTTCATGTAGCGCTAGCTGGGGGACCCCTCCACCATAAGCACTGAGGAGCTTAAGAATCCTTGCAGAGAAGTCCTTGAAACTGTAATCCACCCCATTTCACAGGCACCTTTGGCAATCCACAGTCCCAGGCACATATGTTCGTCAGTTCTGTTTGGCTCCTGTATAAGCCCCAAACGCCCCCAACTTGCRGGGCTGGGCAGCGTGGTGCCTTGCATCGTACTGCTGTTGGCTGGACCCTCTGAACTGGGTGTTTGCAAATCACCTGGCTGGAGCAAGGGGCAGGAGGGACCGTGGCTCTGCAGCCCAGTAATTGGGAGTGGGAGAGAGAGAGGATCCCCACCCATCTCTCCTTCAGGGAGGGCTGAAAAATGTAGCCGCCGCTCCATGGAAAATACATAAACAGGACCTTAATCAATCAAATCRCAATCTTCAAAAAGTACTGGAAGGTGAAGAAAATTTCTCAAGAAGAAGAAAGGATAAGAAGAAAAATCAATCCCTCACAAAACTGCTTGATAAAGCACCATTTTCCAGGGTGCCAGCATCTGTTCTGTGTTATGGGGAATAACCTTGATGTTATTACATTACAGGATTATTATTATTATACAGTAGTGTGTTAAATCTCAACCAAATGTAACAAGCGTGAGAGACATGCAGTATCACCGATGGCTGGAACAACAAATACAGTTCAGGAAAGTGCTCTGTGAGAGTGGAGGACTCGTTAAGGTGCTTAAAGGTAAGCACATTCCCAGAGGCTCTACTGAATGGGCTCATTTTCTTAAACTACAGCTCCAAAGTCAACTTCCCCCACCCCAAGTCTCCAGCCTTTCACAGCAAAGGGGTATTAGGGCTTGAACACTTGTGCATCGCCAAACTGCAGCTGGTTCAGCAGGCCGGTGCCCTGTTGACCATGTAAGGCACCTCGCGGCTTTTTTCTTTCAAGAGGACCAGTCTGAATAAACAAGTACTTTCGACAAGGCAAGGAGCGTTGCTGCTCTGCTCTGCACATCTATCAGGTACCTGTACCTGAAGGGGAATGGAAAAATGTGCAAGTACTTTCACACTGCACCCTAGTATAATTCTTAGGAGAGTTCAACTCTTCATTTAGATTGTAGCACACAAAAAAATAAATGACCAACAGAGAAAATGTGACAGGATGCATAACTGTCATCTTAATATTTCTGCTTTTCCTTTTCACTCCTGATGTGGGATTTTTTCCCTGTTCCCTTTACACTTTTGCCTTGAACCTTGGAAGATGAACAGCTAGGCTTTCTCAGCTAACTTTCCCAAGTCATCGTGGAGCACTTGGAGGTTTTTCCCTTCACATCCTAATTAAGGGTATATCAGTGTCCCGTTGGGACTGAAGCAGTTAACGAACACCATCCGGCAGGTCACTTATAAACTATTTGCCCTGAGATTGAGGGCAAACTCTGGTGAATTCCCAAGGAAAGAATCAAATGAACCTGTTAATGAGCGGAGCATTAGGAGGAAGAAAAAAATATAAGGCAGGATCTGAAGTCTTAAGGAAATGTAGGAAATAAAGGTTTGTTTATCTAATGGTTTTACTGGTGTCAATGCACAGGACTCCCCCTCCATTTTAAAGCAGTTGCAAACAAAAGATTCAGTTGCAGATAAGCTTTGAGAGTTTGCTTTTACATGAGACGCTTGTAACCATTCCTCAAAGATGGAGAGGAAGAGGGACATGTAGCCTGTTTAAACCCTCTACATAGTAAGTCAGATTCTCTGTCCCTGGAAAGTTTAGTTTAAGATGGTTRCTGCAATTTTCCAAAACCACCACCATAACCTGAAGAGAAGCTCTTGGGACATTGCCAGCCTATAAGAAATCTCATAAGAGCCTGGTTTGGTAAAATTTTAGTAGATGATCCAGAGAAGATCTCCAGTGTGAGTTTGCCTGTCAGTGAAATGACTCATGGATCAGAAAACAACCCAACCCCCCMAAATTGCTGTCTAAGAGCAACCAGGCTTTTTTTTGTGCCTATGTCAGTGAGTGGGCTTAGCCTCCACTCTGTGCAGGCCTAGGATGGGGCTGGTTTCCTGGACTTAGAATTCCCTTTATTTTCAGTATTTGCTTTAAGGTCTGACATATGGCATAACTAAAAGCTGTACTGCAGTAACAGTAACAGTAACACAAAATGGCTCCAAAACTAGAAAATTTTTGACTTGAATACAGCTGCATGATTAATGTTCTTTCAGATGAAAATGAAAAAACAGCTTTTTAAAAAAATCAGTTAATTTCTAAAAGAAATTAAAGTTTCAATTAAAATATAGGAAAAATAATTWAAAAAAAATCTTATCAGAGCTTGTACTGCAGGTAAAGGAAAGCATCCYACATTGTCCTAAAGTCCCTTTTCTGTTTATCTGCAGAAAACAYGTGACAGGACCTCCACTGGCACTCTCTGTTTTTGTTAGAAGTAGACCAAAAGCACCACATACTGTWTTTTTCAAGCCTGTAGCAGCAATGCAGATGCGAAGACAGACTGGGGGTCGGAAGCTTTGCAGTGACGCAGAAAGAAAGGATGTAAATGAGATTTTGTCCTTCGTCTAAGCTACTCTGACACAGAACAAGGGAAAAATTCTTTGATCCCTCATGTTTGTCACACGACACTGGTGCTAGAAAACACATCTTGACTTTTCTAAAGTTATAGCATGACCCATAAAAATCCTTATTTATTATTTTTACCAAAACCAGAAGGTCCCCAGAGAAAAGGTAACGAAGAAAGGCACAGAGGTCCCTGGAATGGCTCTCTATGATTTGAAACAAGTATCTAAACTGTACAACTGGTGTTTCTGATAACGCTGGATTGATAGCCTCTTAGAGCCAGAGCACCCTGAAAGTTTTCAGTTTGGCTGTTACCCCTCCTCCAGGTAGATGGTTTTCAGGTTGTTGTGTCGGTTGAAACTTATTGTCCATACCCTGCTTCTCAAAAACAGCTCCCCGCATCACTTGCAGTGCCCATCAATGAMGGGCTGATAGACACTGAAGGTGTCTCATCACCTTTCAGCCATCCTAGGGGAGCATCRTTGACAAAGAGGGAAATACGAAACAGAGGAGGGCCCCATAGTTGCTGTTCCCTGCTAGGCAGTGAGGAATGGGTGCACTCTGTATGGATCAAGCAGAAGGCTGTGAATCTGGCATGCCTGCATTTGCCCTGAGCTACACACAGTCAAGAATGGTCTCTGTAGCCCAGCCAGAAGAAATGAAGGAGAAAAATGTGTGACATATGCCCCTGGGTTTTTGTGCTGTCCCATAGGGAGTGAAATAAATGGATGTTGGGTGGTATCCCTGTGTGATAAACCCCACTTCCAAGATATGACTTCATGTAAGACTGTTGTTGTAGAATCCCTTCTGCATCCCCCAACCATAGCAACCTCCATGAACCCCAGGCAGCTTCACTAACTGCCAGGGCCACTTCACAAGGCAACATCTTTACAAGCTGATAATTGTCCCATTTCTTTCTCTGCCCATTGCCATCAGTAGGATATTTTTCACTTGCTTCTCTAAAGCCAAGGCTTTTTTTTTGAAGCAGAGAAGAGCTACGTTGGTGTGGGACACTTTAACAGGAACACTAAATGTGTTGATGGATGAGGACAGCTAGCCAGCAACCAAGAGAAGGGAAACTTTGATGAAAGTCAGGAAAATCATAATTTAATAAGAAGCACAGTAATAGGTTCCTAATGTCCACTGGCTCCCCCTTTTCAAGGCCTTAACGGAAATACAGACAGCACAGCACTGAGGTCCACATACTGACTTTTGAAGAGATGAGTGATTTTCACTGGAGTCTCCTATTCTGTAGCCAGGGGATCTAAAACGTCTAGATATTTTTGGCCCCTTACCTCCCTGGCTAACCCATGCCTCCAGTTTTTGAGCCAGAATACCATGTTCAGTTCAAACATAAGTCAACTGTCCTGGCAGAGAAGTCAGTAGAGGTTTCTAGCCATTAATCCCATCTGAATTGCTCCATATCTTCTTACGACATTTGCAGGACTATGCTAGTTGCGACACCAAAACACAAGAATTAGCCAGCTGACCCCAGCCAAGGCTAGTCTGGCTCCTTTGTCTCACAGTGACCAGACCCAGCTGCCTCTGAAGAAAATTGGTTTCTACCATAGGCATGGTATCTACCATGAATAAGTTGCCCCCACAATTTGATATGCTACAGTGAAGGTTCAAGAGGATTTTTACATCCTCTTGTCATCCTATTCTTATTTCTATATTTTACAAAAATTTCAAGACATCAAGGGAACTTTCAGAGCAACTTTCTCTATTTCACAATGTCTTGGTAAATCAAACATAYGTAGACAGAAAATCTAATAAAAAAAGTATGAGGACTTTCAATCAGAAGAGTATATTGAAACGTAGATAGTAAAACTGCCATAACTAACTGCAGATGCTAAAGAAACTATAAAGCTGCAGTCAGCATGGTTTGCCACATTACTGTATTAGAACAGAGACTGACTATAGTTTTACTGTTTGACTTAATAAACTGGCATTTTTTATTATTATATAATGCACCGAGCTCCTGTAGTTTTACTATAGTAAATATAATTCAACCGTAGYTTAAAGAGAGATGCTGTTTTCGTTTGCTTTTTTAATACACACAGTGAAGCTGGGAGAAGTATTTTAGTAACACTTTTCCTGTGCCCGCTCTTTAACTTMTGCATCACGTACTTGTGTTCGAATATGTGATTTCTATCTTCAACCATTTTTCATTTTGCTTCTGCTTTCCTTGGAATAGGAAATCAGTGATTTTTGCAGCACAAGGGTTTGATATTTGAGAGGGAGACAAGTGACAACATTTGGATTCCAATTTCAGACAGATATGGAGGTATCTGTATTTGAAACATAAGCTATTTTGCACAATTTTCATTCTGAAGTTTCTGCATGAGAGTTTGCTGGGTAGTGGTCATTCAGTCCATGTGGAAATTGCCATATTAAAGGATGGAAGGATGGGCTGTAAGGAAAGAGGTGCCTATTTTTCCTTGTGGTGTTGTATTTGTACACTCAGCTTAGCTCTTTCTCTCTGCACTCACTTCCTTTGCCATTATATACCCACCCGGACAGTGGCAGCGTGATGTTCTCTGGGAACTGTGTACTGGTGCCAGACTGACAGCCATCGAAACCACAGAAGCAGAAAAATATGTAGATCTTACTTTCCTTCTTCCAGAGCCTTGGAAGACACAGCTCCAGCATGGATGGGGAGAAAGCAAGTTAAAAAAAATAATAAATTCGCATTAACCATCAAACTAATGCCAAATGACAGTGATTTTCTCCGTGTGTCATTGTTAATGGTATTATTACTGCTTTACATGTGAAAATATGTCTCAGTAGTCAGCCCCTGCAGCCAAGGAACGTTATGGCAAAACCCAGACCCATGGTACTCATTCAGGCTGGTATACTAACATAAGCATTTAAAGGATTCACTTTTCTTCTATGCATGCACGCACACACACAGTGTAGRCTGTAGCCTTTAGCATCGTGCAAGTGTATTGGTTCTCCCTGTTCTCYACAGCAATTCACAGCTGCTGCCTGTGGCCCAGGAGCACCACGGGCACGACATGCCCCTTGTCCCGGCTGCCCCAGGGCATGCCCTCCGTAGCACAGGAGATGGTCTGCTTGGGTTTCTTGCTTGCACAAAATACAGCTTAGCGAGGAAATCTTGGCACAAACAGCCAGAAATCCAAGCATGCCTTTAATTCAGMCCTCGTGCGCTGCTCCAAAGGTATTTGGAGACAAACTGAGAGTTAACTTGCCTGTTTTCCTCACCACTTTTCCTAAAGATCTCACTGCCAAATTTTCTCACTAGTCAAAAAAAACTGRAGACCTGAAATGCCTCCTTTATTTGGCTGCCTTTTTTTTTTTTTTTTTAATTAACAAAGACAGCTGGGAGTTTGTTTAAAAAAAAAGTACTTGGTAAGTATGATTTATTGCCATTGCAAGGATGGCCAGAGGAGATTGAGTTAACTTTGGTTTGAATGAAGACAGTTGACCTGAGCAGTCAGTGCCATTGTGGGAAAGCACTGGTCCAAACCTGATCTCTGCCACTGAAACCAGGTGCAATCACTGACCAAATGGGAGCAAAGAATCCAAAACATCTCTGAGTTTTGGATACAGGCAAATTCAAATCCAAATGTCAAGATCCTGCAATGAAGGAAATTAAAACACTGCAACAACCATTCCCCTCACTCCTTTCAGCTGAAACGCTTGGGGGAAATTAATCTTTAGACCAAAGCCTACAAATTTAACTTTGCATTTTACGTCAACTGGACCTCAAATCTTCTCTACCGTAAGCAAATGAATCCCATGGCTTTGGATGTCATATCACCAAGTCAGGCTGACTACTGAAGCACAATACCATCAGCAGCAGAAGCAAAATAGGCATAGCAGAGCCACTGAACATTTATCCATATTTGGTCCATCTTTGTCATTTTTGCTTCCTTCCTCAGCCGTCTTCCCTTAGAGCCCGGGAAAAACAGGCAGCTATTTTAGGTGCCCCACCGTTATCACTGAGATGCAATCTCTGCTAAACAAACTATTTCCAATGTAACGCCARGCAAACCCTGGGCTGACCTTTGACTTCGTCATCTGAAATATGACCATAAAAATAATGAGCCTGTAAACTGCTTTTGGCAATTATGCCGCTGCTGGAATGAAAGGACGTTGTCATTAGCATGCAGCTTATGAACCCCAGCTTGCTGGTCCTGGCAGGCAGCCAGCCTGGGAAACCGAGCCGGCCTTAAAGCTGACACAGGTTCAATGGGATAATTAGSCAGCTTTTTTGTTCGAGTTTGTTGATATAAATGTGGTAGAGATTAGCCTTTTCCCCCTCAGCTCTGGGTAATGGTCAGGGCTAACAGGTGTCAGGCTAATGGTGGTGCGGGAAATTAATACTTGGTTTCCTGGTACCTTCCTTTGTTGTTTTTCCCCGCAGAGGAATTCCTCCAAATCTTCCAGCACTTTGCAAGTGCCTTCCCTCCCTCCCTCTTTCCCCCTTCTTATTTAGCTTTGCCCAAAACATTTTATCAAGAAGAGCATGCTGTCGAGTCGCATACAAAAGAGCTAGGAAGTGCCGACTGGAAAATAAATTACCGTCAATCAAATTGGTCAATCAGCCTTCCATTTATTAGGCTCAGGAATAAAACTTAAATTTCAAAATAGCAATGGGCCAGATCTTTTTTTGAAGTTAGGGGGGAAATCTCCAGGGAAATGAGCCAAAGCAGAATAAAGGACACCCAGAACGTCGTGCAGCTCTGAATAAACTGCAGTACCACTTATAAAAGTGTTTAGGTCACTTAAACATCTGGTTATCTTAAGCAACTTGGGACAGGGTTCTTGGCACTCAGGAGGCATTAAAAATGCCAGATCAGCTAACAATTCTCTATAAGTCCTCAAAGCAGAGTCTATCTGTGCTTAATGTCAAAGTAAGTGAGACAGCAAGAGAAATCGTGAGTGTGCCTTTATGCACGCTGCAGCTAGCTGATAGCCCATGCAGAAAGCAAGCTTTCATACTCATTTTACTCATACACACTGCCTTTTATCTCAAGGATTACCAAAGCACTGAAAAGGGAAGGCTAAGCCCTATACCAAAATCACTTCACCCATCCCCAAAATGCAGCTACTTCTGGGGAGAAACCTGCTTAGTGGTGCATCAAACACAGGTGGCAGCTTAGCTGAGAGGGGAAAAACCCATACAGAAGGATATTTTTCTGGTAACATGCCACTGTTTATGCAGGGCATGGTGCTAAGTAGCCTTTCAATTAAAAGAAAATGTGGCAGGGAGGCCGAAACCCCCATTCTGCTAAGGCACGGGGCAGAGGAGCGGAGACCCGCCAGCACATGCCGTGCTGCTGAGCCCTGCCACCCCTCAGCTGCCTCCAGCCGCTCAGCCCCCACCACCGCTGCAAAGATGCCAGGGCAGCCCCCGACTCCCTGCAGAGCCGCCAAATGCTGCAGCACCATCTGCTGAACCTCACGGTGGTCTCAGCAATCACGTAGGCTTTCCCTCCCCTTCTTTCTCTCTGCTTTTTCTTCTTCCCCATAAGTATTCCCATTCTCCAAGACTTTCAGCCCTTGTCTTCCCAGTCTCCCACCCTGTCCTCTGGCTCCACGCTCTGCACCCGCTTTCTGGGAYGTACAAGCCACTTAATTTCCTCCTTCCCTTCTCATCACACCAATTTGATTCTGTCCTGATCCATGCTGTGCCTCATCACCACTATGTTTCAAAGAGCAGCCRGCCCATTAGTCACCTCCTAGGCACAGAGGTCCTATTCCTTTTTTTCCTGCTCCCCATGGAGAAGCCAAGACCAGGATATGGCTACTCAAGGGTCCTCTTCTTCATTCATCCCTTGCTTTCACGCCAGCAAAGTGTCGCAAAGGTGTTGCATGGACACCCTCCCTCTCAGCCCTTTCATTTAGCAGAGGCGGCTGCCTTCCCAACACTGCTGCTCCCTCTGATTTACCACAGCAGCAGAGGTGTGCTTGTAAGCTGGGAAGGATGGGGATTTGCTGCAGTCCATCCTCAGTCCCGCCTGCCTGCAGCAGAGAGGGAAGGTGCCTATCCTTTACAAAGCCTCTTGACAATATAGAGAGGGTTCAAAGAGTCACCAGAACGATGTTGTATCTCCCCTTTCAGTAAAGGCACTTCTTGCAAACCTACCGGACCTAACCTGGGCCATTAATGCAGCAATGGAGACATGGGACTCAGAGCAGGCCATGTATTTCCCATCTTTGCAGGCCCATACGCAGCGTATCATGGGCTATTGCCCTGSCCAGATGCCCAGGCTGAAAGTCTGACATGACCATATCCATCTGCAATGTGGTCATAGCAATTTAAACCTCCCCTTACCATGAGAACCTGAAAGAAGTCTATATATGAGGCACGGGAAAGAAGCAGCTAAGAGGTAACTTGCTGCCTTGCCCCCAAGCACCTTTGTGAAGAAAAGAGAGCTAATATGAGAGTCCCTCCTTCAGTAGTTGAAAGTGGAAGATCCAGCGGTTGGAATTTGGGAGTCAGCAAATGTTTCAATGGGAGATAAACTGTAAGGCTATAACAGTGCGAATAAGTCACTTGGAATGGATTACTATGGGCTGTGGTAAATTCTCTAACCCAAGAGCAAATGCATTTCTGAAGAGATATGCCCTAGTTTGAAAACAATTTGTTGGGCTAAAGGCCAGAATCACTGGATTAAATCTAATGCTTTTGTAACCAAATATATCAGACTAGATAATTACAAGAGTTTACTGCAGTCTGAAAGTCTATTAATCTATCTATTCTAGAAAACAGCAATGAAAATATATTGTGTCTACAAAGTCCTGCTTCTTGCAAGAGGTATATCTGAGTTTGCGTACCATAGCAATATTTGAGCTACCTCAGCTTCGGGCGGGTGTTCCTCATCCACCTGAATATGAGAGATTAAAAAAAAAGAAGCAATAATTAACCTCCCTTTGGTAGATTGCCAAAGATGGCAAAATAGAAGCAGCACTCATTTCACAGAGATTACGACACACCCTTTCCTTAGCTTTTCTTACCATGAGTGGCACAATAATTAATTTGCCATAAAAGTCAAAGGGAGAAGAGTGCTACTCTGTCCTAGCAAAGACTGACACCAAGAGAAGATGAGACAGCCTGCCCTACAAGGGTAAAACCACAAAAAAACCCCAAACACATCAAGACAAGCAACGTTCATTCCATCAGCAACTTTGATTAAACTAAAATCCCTGTTTGTGGCGTGGTTCAAAGTTTTCAAGGCACAAACCTAATTTATCAGCTAAGAGGAATGAGATGCCAAGACTTCTGTATTATGCACATCTCCTTCACATAAATGCCTGTGGTCAAAGTAGTGCTCCAGAGTCTAGAGTGGCTGCTTTAATGCCTAGGTTGGTCCAAACTGTTCCTGGTTTTGTTTGGGAAAGAGTGGGTAGAGCTGCAGCGGCTTTGCTTTGGTGTAGAGGCACCGGAGCCGTTCTGCTTCGCAGTCAGCACTGTCTGCATGGAGATGAGGCAGTGAAGTAGCTGCCCAGTCACATTTGGAGTTAAGATGCACTGTCAAACACTTTTTTTAAAAATCTGTGTCAACTAGCCAGTATTTATTCGCGTTCAGAGGGTGACCTGAGCGTGAGCTGGCACTGAGGCAGGACCTGCAGTATCCCAGGCCCTCCGCTCTGCAGGCTTCCCAGTCTGAGGCAGTAAGAACGGCGAGGAGAAATGAGCAGGGAAAACACTTTTGCCAAAGGAGACCCACAAAGTCAAGGGGCAGTGGCAGAATAAGTCGAAACAGAAGACAGATGATTGAGCATATAGGATATGGGGATATTTCCCTCTGATTCCTAGAGGACAACAGCAGAAGAGCATTGGCAGAGCGGTACCATCAAGGCGGATGAGTGGATGAATTAAGTCGGTAGCCTGGCAATAGCGCACAGACACTGTTTAATACCGAGCTGTAATACTGAGGATCCTGACAACCTGCCAGCACTGCAGGTGCGGGCTGAGTTTGCACCGTGACATTAACTCACACGTAATCGTGAGTCACAAAGTCTTCCCATAAGATGAATATCTCTTGGTACAATTCACAGCGTATTCTTCATGTGCCGCACATGAATCCTTTGCTTAAATCAGTTGGCATATAATTTTGAAAGTCAGAGCCAACCGAGAGAGGTACATGCAAGGCAGTCACTTGCAGACACAGACAATCTAGGATCTCTGTAAAATAAAGAGAGGAGTTGAGCGAGAATAGCCAGAAGCCCAAAATAAAGATTTAAACTCTCATTTCTACTGATTGAAGATGGAAACAAATGCTAGGTCTGCATTAAAAAGTGGATTCCGGAGGGAGGGGGGGGGGAATAAAAACATTCAGACCCAAAATTCAAAACACCACTGAAATATGGAATCTGGAGGTGGGAGACGTCAAACAGAATCCAGGTCTTGCCCTCGAAAAGTTTGTTGTCACAAACAGGGGGAAAAAAAAAAAGTGAATGTTTGCTGTTTCTCTTAAAACAGTGTCTTTAAGAGATCTTTTAGAAGCAGGGTATGGGGAAGTGTGGGATAGGATTTCACAGGTTTTGACAGCTGTCTTTTGCCCTTTTTCTCCATGCACAGTGACAGCAGGTTTCTCTCTAAAAGTATTGGCTAATTCCATGGGGAACAAGGATGCCTCAGGAGGAAAACATTTCTGTTGAACTCCCATTTGCACCAGTTCTGTACTGATGTACGTCCAGTTGGCTTCATTGGCATCAAACCTCATCTGTACTGATCTTAAAAAAAAAAACCAGCAAAACAAAACACCAAAAAAACAGCCTTGCAAAATCCTTTGTATCTTCTCTGACCTGATCTAATGACTGGAAATTTTTGGTTCTCAGTATGCAAGAAGATGCATTCACTTGAGTAAGGATCCAATGCTTCTTCCTAGTGGGCCCTTATATCCCATAAAAACTGCTTCTCTCCGAGCTGCCACACAACCCACTGCATTTTTCCCCTTGCACTGCACCAGCAAAAGTTCTTTTCCTTGTTTCACAAAAATCTCCTTATAGCAGTCATGAATGAATAGTCCACATTTGAGAAAGGGTTAAAAATATTTCCAGATGAGTTCCGATGTGGGCAGCAGTTCAGAAAAGTCTGTTACAGAATTCTGAATACAGGATACGCAATATCAGTAAATTAACCATCCCGCAAATAATTCAAGGGCTTTCAATGTGCACGTCAATTAGGAACACACCAATACTCAAGAAAAGAAGCAATAATTGCTGCTGAGATTGAGGTGGGGCTAATGATGACTAACGCACTTGTTGTGGAACATTCTTCATTAATTCCCTTGTGTAGGCAGCAGATCTTGTTATCTAATCTTACACACACATCTCTAACCTGCACTTATTTTCAAAAAGTATGCTAGGCACTTTCTATGCATAGAGGAAGCCAAAACACGTATGGTCTTCTGTGAGGAAGACAGTTAAGGTATTTCTGTCGGAGGACAGCAGAAATTCTGAAAGGTGAGAGGGAAACTCAAACATAATTATACATAAATGTGCCTAAAAAAGTCTGAAATGGGGTGAATTTGGAATAGGACCTTGACTCACCATCACATCAAGACAGGCAGAGCTGCTTTTCTTCTAGAAGGAAACCTGAGAGAGCAGATTTTCAGCTATACAAAGAATAAGGACTAAAAATATTTTCCATGGAGAATTCTAACAATGGTTTAGAGCATGATCACAAAAAAATGAAACACTTATCGTAATTCTTTGCAAGTAAAGCACTGTTCATGCGGAATATTCTCTGAAGAGATCTTGGAAATCATTACAGTTCATTTGATAATATATTGCCTAATAATAGTTTCCTCTTCCCTCATGCTCCTTTCAGTTGCAGTGATTCATGATGAATTCACACTATGTGATGAAGTCATCTAATGATCTCTGAATAATGATTAAAAATTTTGGTGCTGTTTATTGTTCTGGCTCAAATACAAGAAGCAGCTAAGAAGATAAACAGTAAATACCCCAATATTTCTTAAGCATTGTTCTCTGCAGAAAAGGGTTTATACAGGTGAAATATGAGGTTGCTACAGAAACCACAGGGGAGAAAGGCTGTAAATAATAAAACATAATAGATAAAATATTTGCATTACAGAGAAATTGCCATTTATTCCAGCTGCATATAGTAACATTTGAAAGGTAATATATATAGCTTTAGGCATTTAGTCTTTATCTTTTATAATATTTTAGTCAAAAAAGACCAGGAAACTTACTGAATGCTGTTACCGATATACGACAGGTTTGAGCAGATCTGGGCAAGTCAAATACAAACTTCACCTAATGGGTGAAAAATTATTGCCATTGCTTACATTATGGATAAAGCACAGCTGTTGAAAATTGGATGGATACTAAAGCCATACCTGCATGTTACCCAGAAGCCTGAATAATTAAGTCTAATTTTGTTTATTCCTGATGTGTTATTTTTCCCATGAGGAGGATTTTGGTTAGCTGGAAAACATCTACCCTGTACAGTTGCCCTTGTGGAAGTCCATCTGTAACATGTTTGGGCTTCTTAGTTCTAGTTTAGAACCTGCCTTGATGTCAGCAGGTGCTGAACACTAGGAAGACTCAAGTACTAGCAGGTCCCATATTGCCAGACTTCAGCCATTTGGCTGTGAGATTTAGGCGCCCTTTGCTCGTGTTTAGAGACCCAGGGAAACCTCCACCGCGTTTCTTCCCTCCCTCCTGCTTCAGTGAACTGCCAAGACAGAGAGCCAAGAAGAGTGAAGGCAGCCTTGGAGGCCAGGCTTCCACCCGTGGTTCATGCACAGCTTTTGCTCCAGATCGACACTCCAACTGCTCCTAACATTTGGAAGGGGCAGCGTTTCAGACTTATCTCTGCCACTCTGTTCCTACTGGCTTTTGCTTTACTTATTACAAAGGGCTCTACCATACACTCAAGCATAAGCAGAATATCTGTGTATGTGAAAGAAGGGAATCTAAACTGTCCCAGACAACCAAGGATAAGGCGGCTTATAAAAATAACACAGACAGGAAAAACATAAAATTCAAATTTCCATAAAAATAAAAAAGAATCACAGAGACAAATTCAATTTCCACTTTTTCATAGTACAGCATGAAATACAGAGGAACCCCTCCCTCGCTTTTCTTCATTAAGATCAGTCAAAACCTGTGCTTAAAAGACCCTCAGTATTTAATGCAGAAATGAGATACTCATTAAACGTTTGTTCTTTAAAAACTCTCACTCTGTAAAGGGAATTCAATCTGGTTCTCTTTAGATCCCCACGTTAAAGGGCCTTATGGTGGGTTTCTCATAAGTAACCTCTAACTATTCCGGCCTGCTGAAAGTATAATGTGGAAAAAAGCACATTTATTTGAAAAACAAATCTTGAAAGTTTAGCCATTAGCCTCAACGCCTATAAAATCTTCTGGTTCAGTCTGGAGTCTCTCAGGGGTAAATGTACAGGTGCTAAGTGCTGAGCAGCTGCAGCAAGTGATGAATTTCGGGAATGGTATGAAGTTTAAAAACCAAGATGACCAAATGAGATACATTTTACAATCAAAGCCCAAGCTTATGTTAAAAATTAGAATGCCTTTATAAATGCTTTTGTTTTTCCCCTGAGCCTTCTAAAATCAGTATGGCAGCTAATGCAGAGCTAACGGTGCAAGTATTGAGTACTTCTTGCAAGTTCTGGCTCAGTGAAAAGCTGGAGCATAAAACGTTTGTGGATTATTATTATTTTTAATGTGTGTGGTAGAATGAAAGGCACAAGATCAATGCTCATACCCTATTCATTTACATAAAAGCCTCCTCATTCTACTCAGACAACCCTAAGAAGCTACAAGGTGAGTGTAAACAAAATTTGCACGTGTTTCTAAGTACCTTTGCCTTGCCAAAATGGTATAAAGGAGCTTCAGTGTTACTCACATTTTTACCCTGTGAATAAGAAATCACTGGATTCARTTAAGTGTGTCTGTGCTGGCGCGGTGTTAGCCACAAGGTGATGTAGAAACAATCCCGCTTCTTGGCCCAAAAATTTGTGGCTGTAAACATTACATTATCACGATTTAGAGCCCAACTAGCAAGTCAGTCCACCCATCCATCCATGCAGGAGACCTCCACGTAGGAGCTCAGTGGGCGCCTGCATGGGCACTCAGGGCCCCTCTCCCCATCTGCACAAGTCTGCATGAGAGGGGCTTCTGCTCAGCTTATGCCACTGGAAATGAGGAAAGGCTCCCCAGTAGTCCTCAGAGTTATACAGGTTTTTAAACTGGAGCCATGATGCAGGACAGCATGGCATGGCAGGGGGGGGCAGAGAGCCCTGCCATGGCACCAGCTGGGGAAGAGGAGAATCCTGTACTTGGACACACTGCGAGAGTGGAAAACAGCTCAAGAGCAAGCCATGAGGTTTTGTTATAAAATCAAGCTGAAAAAGAGTCTTTCCAAGATGTCCCTCAAGTAGGCAGGAGCAACTTGCATTTGTCTATTTGTTTTGTTGAATAATTTCCCCCACATCATCCTCACAGTAGCACAAATGGGAAACCTTATACCTTTTTCTCTATTTAAACACTTGCCTCTGTTACCTACATGTCAGACTTCACCCTGAAATTTCCTCCAAGCTGCGTGTGGCCCCTGGCAATACCATGATCCAGTAGAGTTGATGGAAGAGTTCCTACAGCCTTCCAGAGAAGGAGGAACCAGGCCAATCTTAGAGTAAAAACCATGTATTAAAAACATCAGTCTTCCTTTAAAAATGATCAATCTAAATGTACATATTGGACCAACCACTACCAATATGCTTTGCTTTTATTTTTCTTACAAGAAAAATTAAACAACTTGTTTAATGAATTAGTGATTTTCTCCTCCATCATTAAGTCATTTCTAGAAAGAAAAAAAATACTCTTAAGTCCAACCGTATATTTATCATGTTTTGTGCAAAATAAATCCCATACCAGTTCTTCTATCCTAGGCTTCCCAAACTCTTGTACATGCTTTATAAACACTATTAATCATGCAGAACCTGTCACCGGCATTAGCAGAGCACATAATGTATTTGGAACATTTGCAGCATAACAACTTTGAATGTAAAGGTCACCATCTCCACATTAACTCCATCAAAGTAATTGGGTAATTTTCCTTTAAAAACACACAAAACAGTTTCTCTTTGAGATCCCATGTGGCAGCTGAATCTGACATCTGTGAAAGAAAGCATGGAGCTGCATGTATAGTATCACAAAACTGCATGGAAGATCAAAAGAACATATTTGCTTATGTTAGCTTGCAAACAGGGGAATGTCAAATCCAGGAACTACACCAATGCATCCAAGTCAAGCCCATGCAAGTGAAGCATTTTTCTGCAGGAACGATACAGCCCTTGTCCATCAGCGAGTGGGATCCAGCTGGTCTGCAGAGTGCCGGGGGAGTTACCGTGACTGAATAAAGCCCCCTTCCTTCCTCCTCTTCCTTCTGCTGGGAGCGACGGTGGATCCCCTCCGCTGGGCACAGGAGCAGAGGCTGACCTCCTCTGAAGGCACGCCAGTGCTACTAATCATCTAGTGGGGAAGCTGTCAGCGTTTCTTCCTTGCTTCTCCCGCAGCCCCTTTGGCTCCACCTGTCCCACGACCCAGGGGTGCACCTTGCCCTTCTGCTTCTATCTACAAAACCTTGCCTCTGACTAAGCTGATAGGCAGCCACAGGTACACAGCTGCTCTCGTAAATAAAATAACAAGGGATGGGGTGACAAAGAGAAGGGATCGGCTGTCTCCTCCACTGCTAGTACAAAGCCCTCAGCCCCAGGCGCTCACGCAGGAAAACATCGCTCTGAAAAGCAGGGCAGGGGACAGCTCTCTGGTCACAGTGAGCATCTCATTCACCTTTTTATCACACCTTTGGATGCATTTGAATATGTTGGAACAAGTTCTGGGACTTGTCCCAAATATTATATATACAAGCGAAAAAATCCTTGAGACTTAAAGAAACAAATCCAAACCACTAATGTGCTGGGGATTTCCCTAGTTTAGGCAGCAGTACTAGTTCCTAGCACAATTGCAACCAAACCTGGGTTGACTGCAAATATTCTATACTGATGRACCTAGAAGGCGGCTCTCAAAGGTTATCTTTGGGCTTTGAGTTTCATTGCAATCAGCCTCTAACATGCCATAGGTCCGATTTGAAGGTAAGAGACATTTAAGTTTTAAACAAGCCGTTAGGCACAACATGCTTTTGCACTAGCACAGGTTCGTGGCCTCTTCAGTGTCCTCCAGCCTCTGCTGCTCGGTGAGAGGAGTCCCAGGAGTAGTCATGGCACACCGCCCGATGTAGGGAGAAGATCAGATTGAGGGCAGAAAGGAGTCAAAAATCTCTCTAAGGAGAGTGGTGTGCTGAGGCGGGGTGCATCCTTGGTCTGTCCTGGAGCTTTCCGAGCTCCAGCTCCCTCAGGCATGGTGTCGCCCCAGCGAGGTGGCACCCGTTCAGCGTGCTCTTTTCAGTGCCTGTGCTTCAGACGGCATTGCACCAACGGTCTGAGACAGTCTGTGACCGACAACACCAGTCAGATGGGCTCTGCCAGATCAGTCAGTGATTGTGGACGCCCTCAGCAAGGGGAAATAAGCAAAGAGAAGTCTGCACACTCGACGTCATTTATGAAGGTTTAGCAAGGACATTACACACAAATACACACACATTACACAGTCATTTTGATGGAGTGAGTAGTGGTCTGAGTCAGAATGAGATGAAATAAACTTGTGACATTTCAGTGACTAGAATCCATTCCCTTTTTGCAAACCTTGTGGAAAGAAACTTTCCACAGCTTCATTATTAATGCTTTTTTAAAATAAGGCTGCTTCAGGACTTACTGCCTGACCTTTCTCTGCCRTGATACACTGACGCAGCCCTAGCCCATAGTTTTGTAGGATGGAAGCTGGAAGTTCTTTGAATACCCAAGATTTACCTCTTTTGATTCAAGATTCTTACATATAAGAAGTATAGGATGAAATTATTGCATCATATATCCCCCATTTTGGTTCTAAATCGCTGTAGGAAACAAGTAGAAAACATAGTGGGGAGACTATTGGACCTTACATGTAACTCCAAGAAGCAGATATGTTTTCCTTCCCATGAATCAATAGGACATTATTAGCATAATAAAAAAAAAAATCCTCAAAAAAAATCCAAAGCAGCCACAACAAACTAGAAGCTAACTATTGCTTCTCCTTTATGTATAGTCACATTTCAAAAAAGGATTTGCAGATGGAAAGCCACAAAAGACCACCAGACAGAATGAGTGACATCATGAGGAAAGAAACACACGTGCACTTTTATCTACCAGCTAAGACCATTGCTGCAAACACCAAGATTTCTCTAAATAAAACAAATTYGGAACCAATAGAGGCTTCTCTGTACTGCACACTTCTACTTGTCAGAAGATATAACTGCTTTATGAAGTTATCCATATAAGCTACGTTACCTTGTGTAGTCAACATTCAATGTAACAAACGGACTCCAGCCAGTGTGTCGGTTTTGACCTTTCCCAGATTTGTTACCCTGGAGTCTGGAAGATGACTCTTGCCACTTGGGGCCTGCTCTAGTGAATGGTTTCCACGTCCTGGGTGCTTCAAGCGGTGGTGTGAACCCTGGGTATCTCCTTCACAATCAGACAGCCATCTTCATCTAGCTTTAAAATAATTCCTTTCACGATAACTTTTGAGAGAACATGCCAATGTGCGATGTGCACCCCTTGGAGCTAAGTTAGCATATGTGTTACCATGGGTTAGAGCCACGGAGAAATATATCTTCCACTATTTGTGTTCTGAGCTGAGAGTGTTATGACACAGGGAACATAAACCTGTCTGAATGAGCTGATGTTAGAGAGGAGAGTCAAAACACCCAGCCCGTCAGGACGACCAGCACTACTGATAGAATCTTCATGGAAATATAAGTAATAAAATCACTTAAATCTGTCCAAATGGTGGACTGGAAAATTCATCAAGTCTTTTGTACCCAAGGAAATAACCAGAAATAGACTCTTTCATCAGCACTGAATTCTTATCCAAAGGCAAGCTGGTGTTTCTGAATTTCCTAGTGTCCTCATCGCTAGATAGGGTCACCGTGTCCTCCTCGGCATTGCAAATCTTTCCCTTCCTAGTGATGGGCTAGGCCAAGTTGCTCTCGTGCTGGCCTTACATGGTGTGGTGGGAGAAAAACTGCTTTAGTTCACAGCCATTTGATTCATTACTGTGACTTTTAATGAGTGCCAATAGCTTAGATTTTGCAAAGGAAACAGCTGCCTAATATAACTGGCCTTTGGCCACCAAGTTGTTTTCAAATAACATTGGCTTGCTCTGACCATTAGCCAAATCCAAATCCAGGACAGGGGGAGGGATGAGGCTCTGCATTTTACTCTTCACCCCTTGTACCATCCAGGGACCACTTTTAAGCCATAAAACTATACCTATGAAGGGAACCAGACGAAACAAGCGCACGGTCCAACACATTGGGAAGAAAGTAGCAAGAGCGGCCTGTCCAGGAGATTTCTTTCAAAAGGGCAGACAGAAGCTGTTGTTCATGCTATCAAAGTCGCAGTGAAGCACTGCCATTCGGCCGCCCCATCAAGCTTTACTGAGCCCAAACGCAAAGCCAAGACACCGAGCACAAAATCCTGGCTCCACAAAAGGAAATGGCAACCATTCCCTCCCAATGTCCAGCCTCAGATGCAGGGTTTCAGCCTCAGCTTCAGGCTCTGCCATTAGCTCAGCACATTACCCTAAAACCATGTAGTCCCATAACCTTTCCCAGCTTTCTTCCCTGCACAGAAAAGGCACATTTCCACCCTTGTGTGAGCTGCTTGGAGATGAAGGGCTCAAAAGCCTTGTGGAGCACCCATGGCTGCCATTGTGCTCCTCTTGCACAAAGCATAAAGGAGGATGCTGAAGCTGGGGCTGCAGGACGGGCTAGTGCTTCTGATAAATACAATCAAAGCAGCCCCAGCAATCAGTAAACAGTGGTATAATTAGCAAATGTTTTTCTATTTACTTCCTCTAATATGCAATAGGGGGAAATGAAATAAAATGTCAAGGACTTCATCAAACAGATGGTTCTGCACTTACTATTTTTCTCCGCCGTATTGTTTGCGTCAACTAAAGAAGAAACTCCTTTACGAAGTGTGACTCATGGATTCCTGGGAAGCTGCATTCTCAGCAGGGGGAGGACAGCATGGGAGGGGAGGAAAGGGGAGGGAAGAGGACTCAGCTCATGAGCTTTTATTAGGAGTATTATTATGTCTCATTAATTAATCTGACCGCCGCTTTAGTGACGTCTCGGTCTCATTTCACAGGAAAAAATTACTCTGGATTGCCAAGTTAAATAGACAATTACAGGAAGACCAAATTATGCCTACATTGCATTCCCTCAGGGCACCAGGCCAAGTTCATGTCAAATCCATAATAACTAGACTACCCTCACTAAAAACAGCTCCTGTGGACATACGTCATGAACCATTTGTAATCTACACAGAGGATGTATTGATCTTCCTTGGGCTTCCTTTCTCATAAACTCATAATAGCAAAGACAGGATTTTTTAAGTATCTAACTCTCTGCAGCACATATGCGGAACATAAGCTGTGTTAACTCCAATAAAGCCTAATTAAAGCATAACCATTAGCTGTTTAATTTCCTTTTCCTATCCCAAGGGACAGCTGCCTAGAGAGCAGGAGGAGAAGTTTAGTACATTTCAGAGGAGGAATTAAAAAAGAAAAAAACCTTGTATTTTCCCTGAAGAAAGACACACAGATAAAATCCAGCAAAGGTCTCTCTTTACCTGGTGAAAAAACCCRTTTTTCCAGATCTGCTTGGACTACAGAAGAGCTGGGACATCCCTAGGTAAAGAAGGGATGTGAATGAATGCATCCAAGAGAAATGCAATGTCCTTTAAAAACTATTTGACATCAGAATGACTTACGCCTTCAAATTTCACTATCATAACCCATTCTCCCACCTGCAGCCCTGAGCTCTTGGTCTATTCTTTCTCTCTTCCCCTCACGTGCAGGTCTGCCCTTTTCTCCTCGCCCCCATCCAACGGCTCCCAGCTGGAAGGACCACATTGTCCGCTGTCCCGGTACATTGCCTGGTCAGTCCCCTCAGCTCCGGTGCTTTGGAGGCCCCTTTCAAGTACAGGTTTTCTTACTCAAGGCAATGAATGCCAGTGGCTCAAGAGAAACTGATGTTAATTGAATCAGAGCACCAGGAGCCTGGCACAACCATGATGGCACAAACCCTCCTCTCCTTCCTCCCAGTCCCAATTCTTCTCAGTGCTTCTCTCAGGCCAATCATAATTTGCTTTTTTGTTATTCTCCAGCTTAATCTTTGTGTATGAAGCAGCTGTTTAGATCACACTGCGTCCTCCTCATCTGCCCTGAGCAGCTTTGTGCACACATCTGGCCTTTGTCCCCTGCCCAGCACAGGAGATCGGGGTCACTCTCCCTCTGGCACACTTTTCCTCGTCAGAAGATGCTCAGCCTCTCAATTCCCTTTCCCTGGAGCAGAGGTCCACGTGGCTTCCCTGGCAAGTCTGAGGCCACCCAGCTCAGTCACCACCCAGTCCCTGCAGACCGCCACCACCAGCCTGCCCACCACTGACAGCCGCAGGTAATGCCATCTGCAACGCAAACCCCAGCGGTTTCCAACTCACACACAGAAATAACGCTTTCTTCCTCCCTCAGCTACAGCTACTTACTGCTAAGCACACCATGGACTATTCCCTTCTGCTCCACACACCGATATACACACGCACATTTCTTGCTCCATGCTCCTGTCACCTCCTTCCCCCACCAAAGAGGGTGGGTTTTTTTGTACACCAGTGGGAACAACTTAACCGCATGGACAGCGTTCAGATCAAGCCCCCAAGGAGCAGACAGCTGAGTATGAATGTGTCTGCCAGCCTGGTGTAAATTTTAGCATTGTGTTGCACATCCGTTCTGTTGTTCTTGGCAAGTAGGGACGACGTCCTCGCCGCACGGTTCAYGCTGGTCAAGACCGGCACAACAGAGAAGCACAACTAGCCTCATGGAAATGCCTTCCAAGCTAGCATGGGGATCCTGGAAGGGACTTCGTTTTCTCTTTCTTGCCTTAGTGCTGTACAAACAAGCAATGAGTGTTATTAAGTCTGTTCCTTTCCCAGGCTGTGATGCTCTCTCCCTTTTTCTCTCTACTGCCCCAGTTTAGGAGTTTTCGTGATCCAAGCCAACCTATTCAAGTGACAAAGCAGATCACTTTGCATCGTGGCCTCCAGCCAAAACTGTGACCTTTTTAACAACGAGGTGAAATGGCAGCATTTTGATTATCGTGGCGCTTTGTTTTGGAGCAAGGAAAATTATTTTTCCTTCTTTAACAACCAAGCAGCTTTTTACTTTACAAGCGGTTGCTTGGCATGGAGAAGAATAGCAATTTTGCAAAATTGTCCAAAACTGGTGACAAGATATTCCATATTTTTCTCTGGCATTCATGGAATGTTTTGTCAATTCCTCACAACTCCTGTTAATCTTTCCTTTTAAAAACTACTGCTGGATGTTCAAATAACACTGTTGAGCAGTGCAAGAATGCCTACAGCACCCTATGCCTTATTTTGAGATGCATGAAGCATTCTTTCTTACTCATTTTAAAATTGAAAAATTGAAAACTCATTAAAAAGGGAAAATTCCAATTAAAAATGAGAACTCCAAACAGTCTTTGTGATGCAGGCTGATCTGCAAAGGATTGCACACTGATAAAGGCTTTCCTGTTCTGAAATAGCAATAGGAAGAGGTGGAAGCATCAGCTTCTTGTCTGGTTCTCAGCTCTAGCTCTAAGTGAAGGCAGCCTAAGCCATATTGCATTCTCCTTTATTTTACTGGCTTTTACCAGTTTAATCTTGATGGTTTTTGCACAGACTTCGCCCATTCTGCAGTCACCTCCCTGCAAAATAACTGAGGGATCACCAGCGCAAAGGAGATTTTCCAGCTAAGAAGTTCTGAGCTAAGAAGTTCTGAGTTTCCAGCTAATTCTGAGCTAAGAAGAGAAACTGCACATAGCCCAGAGCACTGCCTCTTGATTGCTAATACAAATATTAATTTATATCATGCTTTGAAAACCTTACTTCACCTGATATTAATATCCACAGAAACACAGAGAGTCACATCATTCAAATGCTCATAAAGGCTAACTTTCAAGCTGCAAAGTCACAGTCGTCTTTTTTATACCAAATATAAATCTATGTTCTGTATTTCAGCAGCAGCTTAGGCTACCCACTGAAGGATGTGTGTACCTATCTTGCAATAGCTTTACAGGGAATGAAAAACCTATGGCAGTTATAGCAGCAAAAGTTCCCAAACCTTAGGGCCTTCTTCTCTTGACTTCTCCACTGGAGTGATTTGGAGGCGAGGAAGAAAGGTTTGTGGGTTTGGGAAGGTGTGTGTTACCCTTTCCGTAAGGCATCTACATTATTTGCTATTGAAGGTACAGAGAAGTGCAACAAGCCCTAACTCTTTAGGAAGGTAAAGCCCACCCTGCACAAAGTCACATGTAGTAGCAGAGCTCTTTTTCTGCAGATGTGGACATCTGTCTCATCTTCTACTCTGGTCAAACCACCTTCAGTTCCCTCATTATTTACAATCTACTGCCCAGTGAAGAGGTGTTTATAAGGAGGGTAGCTGCCAAGCTTCACAAGTCAACAGCATAATCTTCTGGTGCATGTTTTCTCCAAAGAGCCTTCCCTCTCTTTATGGTCCCCCTGCCAATCAGTGGTGCTACGGAGAAGGTGTTTACAGGCAGAGGTGCTGCAGCACTTCACCTTCTCTGGCAGCATTACGCAGTTGTAAAAGTCATCATGTAACGTCTCACTTCTCCAAAGCAGGAGATGTCACGCAGTGTGATGAAGATGCTGTCTGGTGTGTACTCCTCCAGCAGGCCAGGAAGAACATCTGTCACCAATATTTCTGCTTCAGCTCCATCTGCACCTGGTTGTTCTTTCTGCAAGTTCCTGTGTTATTTTTCTTCCCTATACTCAGACACCCTGCAGTGGGTTTGTTATCTTACATGGATTGCCACGGTCAAAGTGTTTGTCCAACAGATGCAAGAAAAAGCAAAGAAATTAGCACCAAGTAACAATTTTTCCAGAAGAGAAAACATATGCTTCTTTTGTGGTTCACAAGATATTCTACGTATTGTATGTCTTGATGTTTTCTCTTTTACAAGGGTACAGCAGGAAAGACTCAACTTCTGGCCCATTAGAAAGAGCCATGGTAGTACGCTTCAGGGTGGTAGGACAGAATGAATACACATTTGTTCCAAATGCTGTCAAATAGATCTTAGTACTGGGGACAGGAAGGAATCATGCTGCAAATAAGCTGAAAACAGGGAGTCTGTAAGAAGACATCAGAGTCAGGATGAGATATCAGATTGGGCTCATGAGGCCCACTGCATAGAGGACTTGTCTTTTGTCTCTTTCTATTTCAGTATAAAATAAGATTTGAAAGAACACCACTTCCCTTGGAAAGGAGGAATTACTAAGATGTTAGTGGAAGAAAAAGCATTGTGTTTTGTTTACTCAGTCCCTGCTTGTTTAACCCACAAGAGAAGCTTGCGCATAGTCCAGTTAATGCTTTATCATTCATGTCCCTTATCATGCACTGAGGGCACGTATTGTGCATGAGTCATAATTAGTTTGTTTGTGTAATACCAAAAGGAAAACAAACAGCCCCATATCTCCCTTTACACTAACAATAAGCTGACACATACTTAATCAAAATAGAGGATGCTGAATTAATTCAAAGAGGTTGACTTTCAAGAAGGACAATTGGAAAGTTCTCCCAGAGCAGTTAGTCACTCAGGCGGAGTTCAGCCAAACACGAGATGAAATTCATCACATTCGTTCCAGAATTAATCATTTCTCAGAAATTATTGCAGTTTTTTGCTTTAACATATTTCCAGACTTTGCCATGAAGCAGATGATGAATGAAAGACTGATGCATATTACATATTAGGAGGCTCAGATAAAAGAAAAAAATCCACGGAGAAACTTCCTTGCTCACACTTCTGACACAAAGCCAAGAGCACCTTCCCGTGCCCTGGCAAAGCCTGCAACAGTGGAAAAGTGGGAAAAAAAGACACCCAGTTAACCAGTTGCTAAGAAACAAAATGACGAATAGTACCATTTGTCAAAGAATCTCATTTCCACAGCTGGCCCTTTGTTAAAGCATTACAGGCAGAGGTTGCTGGAGCAGGAAAATGAAGCAATTGCTGGCCCTTTGGCTGCTCTACAAGTGCTCAGGATGGGACTGGCTGTTCTGTACAGCTTTAGGTATTCCAGAAATCCTACACCATCCACTGAAGTAATACAGGACATTTGAGTGGACTCTATTGACAGCACTGTCAGGTATAGAAACAAGGTGAACAGATCCAGATACCTTGTCAAAGGATGACCCAGCTCAGCAAAAGCCTGCCTTTTATATCCAGAGGCTATGCAGGCACACTATATGTAGACATCTAAGTTCAACATTAAATATGGCAAAGAGCAAACGTCCCCTTGCTTTACATTCAATATCATGCCCTCTTTTCAGGCTTATACCTGGTGCTTGCTTGCCCAGCAAATAGTACTTTTGTTACACAGCATCAGATCAATGGAGGTTTCTAAAGAAATATAGGGAAAAAGGATGAATACTTAGAAGTCTGATTGAAGTACCTTTGATTTATTATATTAAAAATACACAAGTTTTCTCTTACAGGTAACAGGGAAAAAAAAAGGGGGTGGGAGGGGTTTTATAGCTTGGCTAGAGTCACTCACATATCTCCTGATTTAGGTGAGTAATAAAACCGTTACAAAATGCATTTGGAACAAGTCACACTGCATGTGTCTGATAGTCTCTTTCGAAGCTTATGCTTGCCCTCCTCAATTTTGCTTCCTTTCAGACAGTCTGGCTTTTTCCTGCCAATTTGCTCATCAGAGTTCTGCTTGTGTTTACAGCACCACAACTGAAAACCTGCATGGACTGAGTCAGAAATTATCATCTCATCCATACAATATTCTTAAGCACAGACTAGCCAAGTCTTTGGGAAAAAAAAAGTTCAATGTCAGATGATTAGTCATGTTAGCTTCATACCTCTGAGCAATGAATTACTCATTTTATATCTGCAGAAATAGGGGAAAAAAAAAAAAAGAAGAATGCAAGTCATGACTTCAATCTCAGAGTAGGCAAAGATACAAATTACTTAGTGGAAGAATCATGCAATATCATGAGTATTGGATGCTGCTGCTTTTATTTGAGAGGCCAACACATTTTTGAAAGGATTAAATGTGATGAGTAAGCAGTCTTTTCCAGCTCTGCTTGAAACGATTTTTTTTTTTTGTATATATATGGCAGCTAAAGAGTGTTAATTCATGTTAATTGACTTCTTCAGCCTACCGGAGAGGCTTCCTGGGGAAGCCAGAAGGAGGCTCATGATAGCTTTTGGGCTGTCAGACCAGCTTCGAGAGAATTAATTTGTTGCCAAAAGGACACTCTGACTTTTGGTCGGTAGCTTGGAGGATGGCAATTTATGCCCAGAGGAGGACATTTTAAAATTTGCTGTGCACAAAGCTCATTTCGCTTTGTGGCCATCTGCTGACAAAACCAGGTAAGCCGCCATGTGTCTGACCACCATTCGGGAAAAGCTGGGGGTGTCCTCCTCTGGGTTATGGCCCTTCGTCGTAGAAGTTCAGGTGTGTCCAGAAGTAACCCTTTATTTACTCAAATGATAACGTGAAACAGAGTATTTAAAAGAAAACAACACATTTTAAGCTAACTAAAATGAAAACCTTAACATAAATATGCTTATGAAATACTGTTAATAAAAACAGAGTGCAAGTAAATTCAAGGGAGTTTTAGTATGTAACAACTCCCCCCCATCTGCACCACAAGTGCTGTGACAGCCGGAGTCTCACGGTCATTTGTCACATGAGGATTACGGTTCAGCTTTCATATCTGGCAGAGAAACGAGAGCAGCAGCCACCTTGCCCCGGCAGCCCCAGCTGTTTCGTTTGCAGCTTGCCCTGCACGCTGTGCCCTCGCTGCCCGGCCCCTCGGGTGCTTGCAGTGCCACTCAGGTTTGACTGTGGGCTGACAGCACCAGGATGTCCTCTCCACTGGCGTGATCGGTCCTCATCTGCAGCCTCGCTTGCAGTAGGGGCGTAAGGCTGGTGCTGCGCAGCTGAACAGCTCGCTCACACACGTGCCTGATGGTGCCCCAGGTCTCAGCCTTGTGCCATCTTTGCCTGAGATGGACCACGAATCACCTGGTCTCTGCATAAGACAGAGTCCTCTCTCCCTCCAGAAACTCCTCTGTCATTCTCTGTGCTGCCTTTTGGGATCTCCCAGCGCTGTGAGCCAGCTGCTGATGCAGATCAGAGTATCCACAGGCAAACAGAGATGGTACAGAGGAGACCACCTTGCCTGCACACATGCCTCTCTGGCCATGCCTCTTGCCAGTATGCACCCAGGGCAGCACCAAATCCAGGTATGGTGCTGTGAAATGCCCCAAGACATGCCTGAAGAGGATGCCGGAGCCACATGCAGTGATCAGCAACAAGCAGCACGTGACCCAAGCATCCTCAGTTAAACCTCCCCTTGGTTTCGTGTGCTCGCACAGCCCAGCCTGCTTTGGCATCCTGTCCAACAGCCCTGGTCCTGAGGGTATCTCCCTGGTCTTTGCCACCAAATCAGTGCAAAGCAGAGCAAACAGCATTCATAGCCCCAGCCCAGTGCCAAAATCGCTTAGCACAGTGCTCTTGCGGCGGTGGATGTCATCAATTACACAGCAGCTAGGGAAGGTCATCCTCTCAGCACAAATATTTATACGAGGAGCCTATGGCAAATGTCTCCATTCTTGACACTTCTCTGTATTTACATCCTTAAATAAAACTCCTCAATAACTTCCCAAACTGAGCCATATCAAACACACTGTTGGACTTTCAGTTAATGTCACTTCTAATCCTTCTCTGAAGCAAATCCTCAACATCCATTAAAACCACTTAAACCATCCATTAAGACCAGCCTTCAAAACCTGCCCTGAAACACCCTGTCCCCCTAAGCTAATCATTCCTCCCGCAGACCTCCCTCCTCCTGACCAGCAGAAATCACTTGTAAGACACGCTTGAAAGCCTGGCATATAATTCCAACAGTTTTCTACCAATCCTATTACTCTTGTGCACACCCCAGCATCACCACCTGGGCTGCACTTCAAGCAGATGCTCTTTCCCTTCTTCCACAGTCTTCTCTGATTAGAATAATTTCAGAGAGTACTCAGAGAAGAAAGAAGATGGGGGAAGAATATTGCAGCAGGGTCATGTAACAGCATATAAAGTGGGATAAGCAAGGTAGAAAGCTACTCAGAACATTGCCTCTTTCAACCATGACTACACGACAGCCTGCAGTGAAATTCAAAATGGCTGTAACGGAGCTGTAGATATTTATCACCTCCAGTGTTTCCTATTTGCTGCGTCCACGGTAAAAAAAAAAAAAAAAAACAGTAAAGAGAGAGAAAGGGAGAACTCAAGGAGATGACATGAGAAAAAAACCCTTGAGATGAGGGGCAAAAACTCATACGGAGACTGGCAAAACAGAGGCGTTCCCTGGGTGAAGCTCTGCTAACCAGCCTGTGACCACACATGCATACATCAGGCATCAGCTGATGGCATGCCCTGCACAGAAGATACATCTGTGACTATAAAAAAGCCTATGGCTCTGAGAAGTAAGGGCCCAGAAGCAAGTATGACAGGTCATAGCAAAAGCCTTGGAAGAAACCAGAGGTATCGCCAGAACCAATGCAATGCCAGACTTCTGGCTCCTGATCCAGGGAAATAGAGTTCCCATAGCTCTTCACGTAGGTCAGATTGGTTTCTGCACTTGGCCACCAGACGGTGGGATTTAACACTTATGAAAAAGAGAAAGGAAGAGGGTTGTTTTGTTGCGTATTGCTATACAGCACAAAAGCAAGCTTGGCTGAAGAGGTATGAAAGGTAGAACCGCACCAACATGACAAGAATTCATTTATGACCTTTCTGTGCATCCTTCCGCTAAACAGCTACTCTTGCTCAAAGTGGTCCACACATTTAGAGTCTCCTATTTTCATATAGGCCACTCAAGAAAAGATATGGAGTAAAACATGRGGGGGGGGGGGGAAGAAAAAATTGAACAGGTCCAGATATTTATTAAAAAAAGGCAAATTTTTTTTAAGAAAAACAACGAATTATTGAAACCTTAACTTTTTTGCATAAGCACACCATTTTCAACTACAATTTGGGCAGCAACAGCTTCTTAATTCCATGATGGAAACAGTGAGTCAGAGACCTGAGGTTTAGGGCACTAACCAGGGACAGGAAGGTCTCCCTTTGAACCCCACCRCAACGAGAGACTTACTGGTGAAGAACCAACGCAGCTTTTCAGGACACTCCCATGAACGGTAGGAGAAAGGCAGGGAAGGGGCAGCTCTGAGACCCTGCAAGTGCAAGCTGTACTCATCGTGCTGTTGGCAGGCCTTAGAAAGAATGGGTGCAGAAGACATGGTATCCAAGAGTGCTTTTCTCTCTTCTCTTTCTCTCTATCTCCCTCTCTCTTATTATTATTCTTAACAAAGTGTGTTGAAAAGTTACAGCCTTCTTCCCCGGGTGGAAAAGGAACGTGTTTTGAAATCTCAAAACTTTGCAGGACAGGAAAACTGCTCTCTGCCCAGCTCAAAGGAAAAACCACATCACCTACAAGATCTGCACATGCAYGCTCAGGAAATATGACTCTACCTAGAGCTTATTAGTGCAACTATAAATGAATTGTTCAGCTCCCTGCAGAATTTATGTACCTTGCTTGGCTTGCTGACTTTGGCAGTTTCTTCTATATTCCAAGCAATAGGAATTGTCTGCTGCATTTCTTTTCTTGCACAGCTAGTTTAATACAACAGAAATATTTTCCTGTGTTCATTCTTTGTCATAGATACCTGTCAGACTTCAAAGAAACAGTCAGAGTACTATATTTGCAATTTTTCCCCCCATATCCTCTGTCCTGGTTCAGCAGTCGGCATTTTCCAGTCTCAATCTTTTTTCCTATTCTTTGTAGAAAGTTTCTGTAATATTAATTCCTCTTACCTAAAAAAAAGAAAAAAAGAAAACCCACAATAAAAACCTTCACCTTTCCCTTCCCAAGAGACATAGTCTAAAAGAGGACTATATTTTCTTTATATAGTGTCCTGGATCAAAGATATTTTGGAATCAGAAATTTGGTTGGTAGAATTTGATTCCTGCAGCTGTTTTCTTAGCTGCAAAGAAAAGAAGAAAGTTTTTACGTGAAACACTGAGAGCCTGAGGGTAAGGCCATCCTCCGTCTGAATGAAATCACATGAAATGTCTTTGCTGTAAGACACGACCCATACAGACACCACAGATTCATAATGGTGCCCAGGACCTGACCCATCCTCGTTAACATTAAATCAAAGCCAGTAACGCTGTGGGGCTGCTGGCAGCACGGCGGGAAGAGGAGATGTGGCCATGTCTGCATGGAGCCTGCCAGATCTCCCCACCAGCATCTTACTACCTGGGGTCTGATCAAAGCACTTGCAATGCCCTGGGCATGGTGTCACAGCACCCTCACCCTGTGGAGCCAGGTAAGTCTGGCCAGAGTCACAAAGCTCCTTCTCTGCAGCCTGTGCCCAGAGATGGGCTGTCCACACGCTTCAGCTGAGCAAAACAGCCATTGCAGTCCACAAGCAACAAGCTCTCTTCCCATTCATGCAAAATGCCAGGGCCTGAGGCCATTACATGCCTGATGGGATGGAGGAGCCCTGCAGGTGCAAAGCAGGCACTGACTGCTCCCATCTCCACAACTCACAAGGGGCAAGARATGGGAACCTTCCTTATGGCCTTGCTCACAAGTAAGTCTGATATGCCGTGGGTGGCTGATGGTTGGGGTATGCTAGCTCCCAAAGGTTGCCATCACCCTCTTCTTTATGGTCTCCTGTGGGAAGAGGGTGGCCACCCATCTCATGGGTAGATGATGAGCTTGGCTCAGCTCTCCAAGGGGGATACCTCTGTGTTCTCATTCCACTTAGGGTCATCCTGGCTTTGAAATAGTGCCTTTCCCTGTCCTTTTCATCTGCTGACGATGGTCACTTTGGTCTCATGGAAGACTAACTTGAGCTTCTGGGAATGCCAGGGCATGTRGGGTCAGCTGGCAGTTCAGAAGATGCRAAATGAAARGTCTTATAGCACAGGGCTCGGGATGGAGGAAGAGAAATCAGCTGCAAGCCTGACTTGTACTATTGACTAGCACATTASAGGATAGTGGATGGTTGCTTCCCTGGCCCACAGCAAAAGGTGTTAAGAGAGGGAGTGGGATCAGGATAGAAAAGCTGTTAGTCCCACACATACTAGGACTTTTTCAGCACCAGTTTATGAAGCTGTAGTTCACAGAAAGAAAAGTAGGTACAACTAATGCRAAGACACCCAGTGTCTCTGTTTGCCGCAATTCATGTGTGTACAATATATACATAACGCCCATACCAAACGCAAAGCGTATAGTCAGCTTCCCTGCTCTACCAATACAAAATTATTCAAGCCCACAAGCCAAATGAATGACATACAACTTGAGTTCTTTTATGCCCCACCAAGAGCCAACCTCCAGCTCTGTAGATCTGCAGCTGTATATAACCTACTTTGCTTGGCAGAGGAGATCTTCTGGTGTGCCACCTGTGCAAAGAACCACCATCTCCAGTGCTTTTCTGGCAACTGATCAAGCTTAATCTGCTTCATTAATACTGGTCAGGGGAAATGACATTTCTAATTAAAATGTTCAGCAAAGCTATTCTTACCATAAGTTTTTTCTCACAAAAGTCTCATTGTGGAGCTGCAAAGTGGAGGGGGAAGAAAGTACTGCAGGTACAGATCTCGTGGTTGTCTTTGGCAAAAAAAGAAAATAAAAGGCAACCATGGGAATCTGTTCCCCAGCACAGACTTTACGTTCAGGGCTGCTTTCCATGACATTTCTGTAAAAGTAACTACCTTTGGGTTGAAGTATAGCCAGTCAAGGGGGTAACCAACACACAGCTGAAAACATAGACATACACAGAAATATCTATGGCATCTTTGTTGAAAGCTGTAAAAGGAAATGCTTGTCTGAAAAAGAAAAAAAAATAAYCCTGCAACAATGAAAACCAGCCCTTGGACCAGTATGCAGTGTGGAACATAGCTTGAAAAAGACACAAAATAARTAAGGACACCTGTGTCCAAAGTACCCAATTACTATAGCAGAACAAAGACATTCTAAAACAGCGCTGCTGCTTGTCCTATCTGCAATGAAAGGGGAGAAAGAAAAGGCAGATTTGGGTAAGAGTAAAAACAAAGGAAAAGAAAAATACATTGCTTGCTTGTTTCTGTGAGGACTTTAGGTGGACATGGCAGAAGAGGGGATGGGCCTCAGCTAACATTCATTCAGCTAAATGTCATTCCTTGTCAGCTAAAAATCATTCCTTGACAGGAAAGGTGATGATAATTAAGAGCCAGATTGATTGATGGGGGCAACAGTGAGACATGGCATATATCCAAGTCAAATCATACCATCTTCTCAACAGCCCCAGTGAAATGATATGGTCTGCATCAGGCCAAAATTAGAGCCTGGCATATTTTTCATTGCAGCCTTCTGTTTCTTCATAAAGACCTGAAGGTATCGAAATCTAGGCTGACATAACACACTGCAGGCTCTCCCTTTCAAAGAGGAGGAAGGACAGAGCTTAATCCAAACATACGGATTCTCTTTTGCCCTAACACAGCTCCTGTAAATTGCCACTGCTTTTTTTTTTTTTGTCCTTTTTAATGTTTTGAGGACAAGGGATAGGGCACAGAGATCGCTATTATCCACACGGGGAGTTGCATGGTCCCAGCCTGCAGCTCAGGTTTGCTTTGTCGCACCCACGAGATCACCCTTAAAAGCAACTCCCTCCAGCTTGGGAAAGCAGCAGGAGAACAAAGCGATGCCAAGGGGACTGGGGGGCCACCGTGGGGCTGTGACCGAGCCTCGCCACCCACCTCAGCCCGTGGGCCAGGGGGGTGCTCCGTGGTCACAAGTTCTGTATGTTATGAGGAAAATAATTTCTAAATAATTGAAAGAGCTACCCGCCGACAATTCTTACATGCTATTTAAAGCTCTTATCAAGGAAGGAAAACAGGAGACTCAATGTACAGAAATACATCCCCCCACCTGGAAATTATGCTATAAAAAGGAAGTAACTTAAAATAGGAGTTAGGATGCAAAGACATCCAACATCCAGCTTCCCAGGCTCTGTGCAGATCCAGAGCTTGGACTGTAATAATCACTCCTACTCCAGTAGAACCCCAAACCTTGAACCAAGATGGGCCAGTGCGTGATGGCTTGCCGGTGGTTGCTCAACATGTAATGGCAGAGCAGGAGAAGAACTTACATTTTTGGGACCCCCAGCCCCATCCTGCACATGTGATACAGAGGCCAGAGCACCCACGGCCAGTCAGCTACCCATTTTGTGCTGTTTAGCGACCACCCGCAGCATCAAGGCAGTTTCTGCCACAGATCTCCAGCTGTGCTCTGCCCGACCCTCTGCCATCTGCACAAAAAGGGAGAACATGCAACCAGAGTTTAGCAGGTGGTTTTGCAGGTGCTCCGAACTTTATGATGGAGCCAGAAGGTTAATTATGGTCAAATGTGTTTTATTTCCATTCGCATACCCCTCCTCTCCTCTGTCAGTCAAAATTGACTGAGTAGCTGTAGCAATGTGAAAGGTCCCCCTAACCTTTTGGGCAGCCACTTCTCCTATTAGCACTTTGCAGGACTTGATGAGCAAGCACTTTTCTCTTGAGAAGAGAGAAGAGAGGTGAAAAGTTGGCTGATATTGAATCTGAAAAATCAAAGATGGCCTGTGACTGAAGTCACACTAATCTTCCAGGCAGTTTGGACTCCTTGAGTCCATCTCTGCAAACAAACAAGGATCTGGAACGAGGCAGGAGACTGCTGGAGGCACATGGAAGAAAAGGGATAAACACACTGTTGGGCTCAGCTCTTGTAAGCCATTGTATTACATATTTGTGGTTAGGGGGAGCAATTTTGTTGGAAAAAATGTTTCTGAGTGTATTTTCTATATAAAAATAATTCATTAATGGAGAATAACCCTGGGAACCAACTGGAAACGTCTGCATTTAAACCTCAATGCAAAGGGAACAAATTAAAATCCAGAAGAGATACCATGGCAATATAGGTGCTTGCTCATTGCATGACTCTATGTTCAGGTCAGTTATCCCACTTCAGTGTTTACCGAGATTATGCTTGTAGATCCTGAGATGTCAGAAGTACAAAAGCTTGCTGTACCACATCACTAATTAATTTTGCTAAGAAGATAAAAAGAGTTATTTTGTGCCTGATAAAGTTGTGTGGTTTGGAGAAATTGATATGAATGGAGTTCTACTAAAAAGGACTGGATATTGAATCACGGGAGCAAACAAGAACATAGACTTYATGTTTTTAAAAAAAGCAGTTAAAAATAGGTGAGTTCAGTAGGGAATCCTTCAATTTTCCATCTGTGTGTTATTTTAACTCAAAGTTGTCTTCCTTACTGAAGGAAGGTGCAGCAAACAAACCTCAAAAGAACATAATACTCCTCTGTATCATCTTCTTTCCTCCCTTGGCTGCCTCTCTTACCAGAAAAAAATACAGTAAGATCTGTTTGAGGTGGCCTGGTCATGTTGACAAGCTAGTCTTTAACCAGAAGTCACACAAGAATTATAATCAAAACCACATGGGACTATTTCAGGAAAGCATGTGGGCTACCGGAGTGAAGAATCTACTGTATATGAGAAATTGGTGTCTCTCTCCTGTATTCCTCCAAAACRACACATGTGCCACAAATAATCTTCCAGGGCTTGGGACTGAAGCTTGCTAGCCTGGAAGATTTATTTACATTCAGCCCTTGTCTACATAACAAAAAGCTTGACCACCCCTCATCTCAACATTAAGGAGAACTTACCCTGCTTTCTTTTACCCAATTCTTGGAGGTAGTTTCTCCTGAATAAACACTGTAAGAAATAGCAAGCAGAGATCTCGCATAGCCTCTAGGCTACAAATGGATCATTATTCATGCAATGCTTTTCTCCCTAAGACCCACATATTGTCAAGGTTATTTATAGGACTCCTCCCAGCRGCAGCAGTTAGCAATATAAACAGCCAGTAAATTTCAGGGGTGCACTGGATGCAAAGATAATTCTGGTTTTGCACTTTCACTGGGTGTTTTGGGAGGTTTTGTCTATGAACTTGGAGCCTTGTGGGACCTTCAAAGCCAAAATAATAAAATTCACGCTGTTAAACATTATTCATTGAGTTGAGAGGTTGCAGCATCATGTCTGAAATGGTGGGTGGCTTTTTAGCAAACGCCCTTTGCTGCTGAACAGGGGGCAGGCTCCAAACTGAAACTTGCCTTGTACCTTTGTGAAGTTATGGCTTTGTAAGAGAGATTTTCAAAGGTGTTGCTGAAAGGTAACTGCTTAAGTGCCCGTTGGTGCTTTTGAAAACCTCTTCTGCTTTATGAACCAATTTGCACGTCCAGCCCCTCTGAACTGCTAAGGCAGCGTGCGACAGGCAGAGTGGTGCCCTGGTTAAATATTTAAGGCTCAAAGCAGCGCCAGGAGCTCCGTCGCCTGCAGCCGCACACGCTGCTGGGCTGATGTCTCTAGCAGGCAAAGACAGCTTTGCACCACGTGTGGGCAATTACCAGAAGACTGCAGCCTGGCCACTTTTGACAGAGGATGTCTTGCAATAAAGTCTAGAACCAGCTTATAGATCCGTTGTCTCCATGTTGCCCAGGACTTCCAGGGGATCAGTTGCAAATGCCTCTGCTTCATTTCCCCTCTTCCCCCAACTCTTAAATGGGAGAATGTCATTTTTTTTTTCTGAACACTTGCCCTTCCTTGCAGTAGTCCTTGAGAAAGGGAGCCAGTACACTGCCTTAAGAGCTGATTCTGCAAACAGATAGGACACCAGACAGAGTCAGGAGGCTACAGCTTTCACCTCAACCCTGCTTTTCACTGCATATTACCTGCAGAAGATCATTTTACCTCTTGTTTCCATGCCAAATATTTGGACTGTGAGCACTTTGGAGTAAGGATAACCATTTTGGACAGCATCAGCCTCGGCAGAACTCTGATTTTAGGTGAACCCAACCACAACAGTAAAAGGCAGCCCATAGACAAGGTCACAGGATAATCAGCATGATCATGGCAAAAGACAAACCTTTTTCAGCTGAAGACACTGAGAGCTAAACCCAATGAAGTTAATGAAGATCTCGTACAACTCAGCAGCTTGAGTTTTCCTTAACATTTTTACCAAGTCATTCCCTCTAACATATCTATTAAAGATAAAGTTTGCTAATTATACKGCTATGCAGCACTGATACTAAGTTAAAGTATTCCAGCTGTATAAATAGAGAAACACTCAGGCAATTGCTTTTGATTTAGGTAATAGTTTTACTTGCTACTTTAGGGCTATTTAAAGAAGCTGCTGTCCCTTTTAATGGCTAAAGTAAAACAAGCTGATGGATCTGTCATCATTCCTGATGGGTGGGTGCCAGCATCACAAATCAATCCCACAGTCAGGACTCGTTAGCACCTTGCTGGCAGTATCTCTCTGAAGAAAGGTCCATGCCTGAGTTGGGGAGAAAACGAGCTTTCCCTTGACACTATCACCTTCAGAGGCTGACGCCCAGATACTGCAGTCAGGTCGGTCTGAATCTAAAAAATGAATGGGAAATTATGATGCCTGAATTATTTTTCTGAATGTTCCAAAAGGAGTYGTGTTAACTTAGCACCTTGTTCCCCAAAAACCTATAATGTTGATTCAAAATGATGCAACAAGCAAGGCTCAAAACAGGAAACAGAAAAAAGAAATACCATGGTGATAATGAGGCCAGGCAGTAAATCAGCAAGAAACAAGCACATTTTCAAACCATCACTTATTTCTGTTAAGTTTTTAGTATTAACTTGGATTCCCCTTTCTCCCTGATCTCACATCTTCACCTACTTCACAACAGTGAGTATTCAGGGTTGATATATGGAATCATTTGTAAATCCATGAAAGTAATTTCCTCAAGAGCAGAAGTTGCAAAAAGGTGAATGGAAAGGCCATAACTCTGGYCCAAACCAGGACACAGCAAGAAGCACAACTATGTTAGTCCCCCACAGAGGAAAGTGAGCAGAGTGAGGCCCATGGAGATGCAGCAATAGATAAACCTTTCTTAGGACAGATGACATTGTACTATCTAATGCACAGAATCAACACTTATATGCTTGCTTGCTTTCTCTCATTAAACTCCTGAGCTTTATTTGCAGAGTGGGAGGAGGAAAAAAAAAAAGTCCTGAAAGAACGGAGAGCAAAAGTAAACTTGCTTCAAAATAATTTTTAATGGGTCACCTACCCCTTGAAATTGAGGAAGTATAGAGTAAGATAATGGCAAGATTTAAAGTTCCAGCTGTTTAGGATATACCTGAATGCATGCCTGCATAATAGGTGGTGCTCAGATTGTAGCTAAAATGAGAGTATAGAAACATGGAAACTCATGAAACCAACTGATGTAAAATGCCTCTACGAGAGGAACATTGAAAATTTGGGAGAAATATGTAGTCAAGCTGCTCATATGCTTCTCACAGATGGATTGAGAACCTTTTAAAAAACATGAATATGTTTGATGAGATTGATCTTTAACAACAATTTGCTTCACAGCATCTGTAGGCAGCTGGGAAAAGCACAGTTTGGCTATCGGAAATCCTTCAAGTCTTGTTGTCAAATAGGTGTTACAGGTGGTTGCTTTCTTTCAAAAACAAGTCAGTTTTGAGGAGTGCAGATGTTTGGAAATCATTAGATAGATTGACCCTACCTGTTTTCAGAAGCATGGGAGGGATATGCTTCCACATGAGATACACATCTGCATTTGGTTAGAAATCCAAATCTGGCGAGAAGACAGGTCTTTTTTTGGTTGAGTTTCTAAAAGTATTTCCAGTCTGAACAGTGTACATAAGCCAAAGTAAAAAAAAAAAAAAAAAAACCACAAAACAAAACAAAAAAAAAACCCAACAAGCCTTTGAATGGAAGTCTTGCAAGGTTTTCCCTGATAAATATGAAAATGTATTTTCCGGAATGAGATTGTGCTTGCCGATATCCTGGGGGGGGATGTCAGCCTGGTGTCTGTGCTGGAGAAGGGTGGACTTCGAACCAAAGGTGAAGGTACCAGTGAACCTGGGTATGAGATTGACATGACTCCTCAGTGACAGGCAATTGGCTGTACTACAGTTTATAATTAATTTGGCTGGCCCATTCCTAAGCTGATTGGGCTGGGGTTTGCAGTAGGATGAATTTTAACTGGATGCTCTTAGTTGTAACAGCATACTGCATTTTAGTTTGGTTACTTAACAGTTTTCACCATGAGTGAGTGACATGCTCTAGAAAGAGAAGAAGATTAATCTAATCTAAGCACCTTCAATATTTTGTCAAGAAAAGGACAGGTCACATTTGTTTGACCTTTCTTTCCCAAAGCCCAATCTTTGCCCAGTCATGCGAATCATCACAGAAGTTAATTCCCCACAGTCAGCAGGACAGGCAATACTGAAATAAGTGCATGATGACATTCTACTTGTGTTAAAAATAGCAAACCGAAACAAACAAACCAACCTCCAAATTAACCAGCAACAGCAGCCTATTCAGTAAAAACAACATAGTATCGGCCCCTTTAAGCAAAGGAGATTTAAATCTCTGGGAGTCTCTGGGATGAATCTCCCAGGCTCTTACAGCAAAAGGGTCTCTCCGTCACTGGCTGCTTTCTCCTTTTCCCTCCATGTGCAGCCTCACACTTTCCCCAGGTGGCTGAGCTCCAAGGCACCATCACTAGCCAATTGCCTGCACTGTATTCTCCTGGGTGGAATAAAGATCCCTTTAAAAATAATTGTGTTTCAGTTAGGAGGGAGGCAGAGGGGTGTGCTAGACCCAAGCATGAGGCTAGAGAGCACTAGCTAGGGAGAAAAGCTGGTCTGGTCTGTTTGTTTGCCTCTTTGAAGGGCTGCTTTAGGTTTGGCTCCAAGTTCAGGATTTTCCACGCTGAACCTGATTTGAACCTGAATTGGAGCCCAAGTTTCCTTTGGACATAAATCAGTTTAGGGACAAGATCTGTCCAAAGACACATGTGAGCAACTCTTATTGAAGTTAAGGGCTGATGTGTGCATGCACATGTCTGTGCAACTGTAGGAAAGTCATGACTACGTGCCTATTTTATAAACTTTGGGTACTTGTTTGATGTGTTTTTTTGCCTTTCATTGCCTCTGTACTCAGTAGTGATTCTTGTTTCTCAGTGTTTGGAAAGAACAAGGCTTCTCCTGACACTAGCTGTTGCTCTCAGAAGACATCATACGTAACGACTAAGATGGAAATCCAGCAAGACAAGTGTTTACAACAAAGTTCTGGAAATTAGAAAGTCAGGGTTATGGTCTTCTTCCTGGCATACACATGCTGTCTCGCTGTGGCTGATCAGAGTGAGCCAACGCTATCCAAGATGTCCTACAAGACTGAAAACTTTGAATCAACTTCTCTGCACCTTCTACACTGCTCCATGCCACCTCTGGTCTCTGTGGGACTGCACGCATTCACATGCATACAGCAAGCACTTAACCTTAGTTAGATAGAGGTTTTTATTTTAAAAGAAAGCTGGTAAAAGCATTCCCCTTCAGCAGCCCCATCTCCAAAAGATTTTATTATTCTTATTCATTCTGAGATGTCTTTTTCTCCATGTGGAAAGAAGCCCTCTAGATTTCTTTAAGAGAAGTCTTAAACGTTCAGTCAACCTGCAGGTGTATAATAAGGTAGAAAAAAAAATATCACTGCGGGAGCTGTATGGCACATGCACAGAGCACGTGGGAAGATTCTTAGAGAATTATTTTTTTCCCTGTCAAAGGACACTGCTCAAGAAGTGATGGCCAGAGATGACAGCCTCACACCTTGAATAATGCAAAGATCCTAAAGTAATACAGACTTAATTACTTCTCTAAGCATCAGATAGAAAGCTATGTATCAGAGGCATGTCATCAAGTGAGCAGTCATGTTAAACATGTAATAGATGGTTGATCTGTTCTGGTCCCACTCTACAAAGGGCTGCCTCTGTCTCTATTGGATGCTGTTTCCATGGCAGATGTGACTTAGAAAATGATGGAGTCGGTTATGATGGTTATGATAACCTTACATACTTGACAACTACCTTTGTATACTGCATTCAAGAGACATTTTTGTTTGTTTTTCTCCTGAAAACTATAACAAAGGTCAGTTCAGCATCAAGTATAGAGTTGCTCTGTGTGTGGAAAAAAGCTAATGGCTCCAAGTACAGCATAGTATGAAGTGGATCTCCATACCTTCAAGCTCTCAGGGAGAAGGAGAAAGAAAACACTGGATCAAATTTAGCCTTGGCGTAAGCGGGTGCAATTCCCAGAGAGATTTGCACCCGCTTATGCCAGGATTGAGTTTGGCTCATGGAACTTGCAGGGTGGTCGTGTAATTAAATTATATGGTGGTTCAGTATATTTCTATAATGCCAAATGATGCAATATTTTTTCAAAAAGGACAGCTGTGCGTTATTTAAAACAAACTAGTCTACCTTCATTACCAGCTTGCTCTCAAGATTCAGCAGTTTTTTAAACCATCATTGAGGCATCGTAAGCTTTTGTCTTTAGACAAGAACACTGACAGTCTGAATTATACACTGCTTCCTCCTTATTAGAAGCTGCTTATAAAAAAAATACTGCCACTGTGGTCTACAGTTCAATGAAGTCCATTGTAAACTCCCCAGTATAACATAAACCTCCCTAAAACACATAAAATTATTGGCTTCCAAGACCAGTCTCACTGAAAGAAAGCTCTGTATTTAGTCTTTGCTTAAAACACAGGTATTTGGTTTGGAATTCAAACTCCCAACTCAGTTTTAAAAGGTTGGGTCCAAGGAAAGTTGACACGGACCATGTAATTTTAATTAAAGAAAGATTTTGCTCCTTTATGGCCAACAGGGGCATTGTAACGTTGACATATTGATGCTAAATAATTATGAGTCCATAAATAATTCAGTATATAAAAACGCTGCATGGCTAGTGCCAGGTAGCAAAGGGAAATAGCATTGAAATAGCTGACCTGCCAGGTTACTACTACAATGCCAGGGGATAGACAGGTAATGTGACCTAGCAGCTATCAAAACAGTGTGGCCTGTGGTGTTCAGTACCCACAGAGAGCACTTGAAAGTGGAAAACCAAGGGCTGTCCAGTTTTGTCACCTCAGTATTTTAGCACCACTGTCATAGAAGAGGATAAACTTTTAGGAGCGGTACCAAGGAGAAAAGCAGTAGGGAAATCACATGCAGAAAGAGAAATATTAAAAAGCAAATTAGTGATGAATTTAAAGCAGCTTTTTTTGCAGGAGCTGGGCAAATACCACAGACTTATTTCCATGGATAACTATTCAAGCTTTAAGACAGAATTCAGTTCAGATATGCTCCTGACCCTTTGGTGTTTGCTCTCCATGAACTTTCAGAAGGCATCTATTCATTAGAATAGATAACTGGGGAAAACAAGCTTTAACCTTTCACTCTGGAGTATTCATGCCAGTAGGGACGTATTTTAAGAAATATGGGATTTTAAAGATTTATTTATTTATTTTAAAGCTTGATAGGGAGTCTTGCAGCTCTGGACCAAATGAAACATGTCACACAAGTTTGTGATGAGAAACATGCCCGTGGTGCTTTCCAAATATGTTTCTGTTCTGTGCCGTTAGCCATGGTAACACTTGAAAATGCTCTGCCCATGGATGCTGTGAGATCAATACAAGTTATAAGCAGTGAACATGAGGATGACAGGGAATCAGAGGCCTCAGGCAGATACAATCAAGCAATCTGCCTAAAGCTTCACAAAGAGAGATGTGCACAAATGAACATTGCATTGAAACTTTCCTCTTTTAATTAACTATGAGATAACAAAGTGCACATGTGACCAGGTTTCATAGCAATACTCATCACATAGAAAAGCTCCACGCCCTGATAAAGAAAAAGATATTTTTTCCAGTTTGTTTTCCAAGAGCCTCCTTCCTGGTTCATCTGCTACCTTTCTGCTCCTTTCCCTTTGGGACAGCTCAGCAGTTTCAAGTACTTCCTCTGATTATGAGAGTTATATTGACCAAGAGGAGAACAACTGACCACCTGTGACCAACAAGAAGCCAAGCAATGCAGCTCAAACTAGAATATCCAATAGGAAAAGCCTCCTGCTGGATTAAATTAACGAAGCAAAGACAACTGCTAACAATTGTACTAGGAAACTTTATCAAATCAGGGCTTGCTGGAAGATCAAGTGCTGAACAGGGATAAAAGGAAATGCTGGACTGCTCCTTACATCTACCCAAATTAAAGGAATACCTCAATCTAAGAAAACCCTTGCAGCCCAGCAAACTGTATGGTTTTAGTAATTTACCCCTGAAGATTTAGTTTTCAGTGCTTGGGCTTGGTTCATTGCCCCTCTCACACATGATCTTTGTGCATGCTCCAAGCTGCCCCTGTGAGTACAATCGTGTTTCATTTTAATCAGTGAATTAGAACAGAAAAAAAATAAAGAAACCTTTTTCCTCAAGGAAATAGTCTGCAAACGTCTGTGTGTCCAGTTCTATGTCTGTATATGTGTTGCCAAAGACACAGCTGGTCCTACGCACATGGCTGGAGGTCCAGGCAGCACGATGGCTGCAGTGGGAGAGCCAGGTCTACCTCCAGGTTCACACACGCTGGCTGGCGGGATGCAGGCAGCTACCTCTGCCAGGCCCTGGCAACTGCAAGGGGGTATGAGCAGCAGGAGTGCAAAATAAAGCCCAGGGACACTTTTAGATGCCAATTCAAGGTTGCCAAGGGGTTTGTTTTGTTTTGACCCCACGTAACTCTTGTCACATCCCTGCTGCAGGTGCAGCCCTCTTTCATCCTCACATCAAGACACTTCCTTTCCCATAGCTGGGGAAAAGAATAGGCTCCTCCAACTCCAACCAGAACGGCACCTCCCGCTGAATGATTTCTTCCCTCTTATTCCCCTCCTCCCCAACAATGACAGCTGCCTTGTGGTTGCTGTTGCAAGGACCAATATTACAGGCAGAACTGGTAGTACAGGGCTATACTTGTGCCCTTGTTCTACTCAAAACCTTCATTTTTTTTTTTTAAAAAAAGAAGAATATACCCAGATCCCTGACCTGAATCCCTAGTCTCACTTCAGAGGTGGAAACCACACTTCAGTTTTGGAGAAACAGAAGACCCTGGTGTCCATTTGTGGGCTGGCTTCACAGAGCTAGGGAATGGTCTAGACAGAGGACCACCATCAGTATGTATCCCTGAATCTTCATTAGGACTCACGAGAACTTACAATGGTCACACATCCCACATTTATTTAGGAAGGGAGCTTTGCCAAAGCTTCAGCGTTGGACAAATTCTATCCGCTCCAAAACAGTTAGGCTTTGGGGTTGATTTCAAATTCAAGAGGACCAGAGCAAGTCCAGGCCAGAGGGTGTGAGTTCTTGGTTCGCTGCAAACAAGACGCAAGCCATCCACTACAAACTCACACACACACACACACACCAAGCATTGGGAATTCTCATAAAATTATCACTCTCCTTTTTGCTGAACCCTGCCAGAGGATAGAAAACCAAGACAAAAAAAAMMCCAGGCTTGACACAAATCCATAAAGCATCTCATGGGTAAAGGGCCTAGGATGTCTAATAATGAGGGATAAAGGTGTGCAAAGAGGAGGCAGAACAATTCATTGATCGCAGTGCACAGACTAAGGAGAAATAGAGACAAAGCTTAATACAGAGAAACCTAAACAGGACAAAAGCAAGCTCCATAACACAATCCACAGCTTACTGTTACAAAACGAGCCTGGGCTGGCACAGAGGCATCTCTGATTTCTGGGTGGCTTTTCCACCAGTTCTTGGCTCCATTTCCCTGATGGAGCAGGGGCATCCCTGTGGGGAAGCTACTGACATGGTCATTGCCACCATGGCAGAGCCAACTTTGACAAACACATTTGTTTGCGCACATTTGTTAACAGGCCAGAATTGACAGTCAGAGCTTTTATCTCCTTTTATACCACCTTTCCTAAAAAGCTCCATGATCCAAAAAAAAAAACCAAAAAAACCGCATTATTTCCATGGCTGACAGCCCAATATGCTCAGACTGAAAGAAGGAGCAACGTGTGCTTGCACAAATGGTTTACTTTCCAAAAGGCCTTTGTGATTTGTCAAATTAACACCTGGAGAATGAGACAAGGAGGAGTTTCATCCCCAGGCAGAGCGGGCCATCCCCCAAGTTTCCTCACGACCTCTTTTGCAGACGTAGTTCCCAGAAGAGGGAGAGCACGAGTTGCTGTACATGTGCCGTGTGTGGCCTAGCTCCTATTCCCAAGCTCTTAGCTGCTTAATTACCCTCCCTCCGAAGGGTCAAGCTTTGGCTAAAGAATACCCTGCGCTCAGTTATCCCTCATCCTCATGAATGCTAATAAAAAGCATTTAGTTGACTAATGCAACATAAAACTCCGTCCTATTTCATTGCATCTGCTTAATAAGAACCTCATTTAATATCAAATTACTGCCTGCTCAGCCAAAGCCTTGTATTTGTGGTAACAGGGCTGCGAGGCGGGAATATCAAGAGCTGCAATATGGAAATTCCTCACTAATATTCTCTGCAGGGCTGTGCGATTACTTAATTCATTTAGCTGAGCAAGTCTGATGGCTCAGCCAACTGTTTCACAACACSGAGCACAATGCTAGGCAACTGGCCTCCCCACGGGCTGGTCCTGCCATATCGCTTTTCCTGGGACCCAGCTATTAACAGTTGCTTTGGGGATTTCAGAGAGGATCACAGATAGTGTTACCGAATGAATGAGCTTGTAGTAGTGAACATGAAATCCTCCTTCTTCCCAGYCAATCAAACACCAGCCAGAGGATGCCCTGCGAGACAGCAGCCACAAAGAAACAGCATGGTTGGGTTTTAACCTCCATCTGTTCGTATCAGGGAATACCAGCACACGGACAATTGTCTGCGTTTAAAAACATTCCCTCTTGCAGTTTTAGAGAAATCTGCCCTAAAACTCCACCCTGCCCCTCCTCCTCCTCCCCACAGCCGCTTGACTCAGCTGGCTCCTGTAGAAAATCAAGTTCTCCATAGTGCACATCAAACCTTTCAGGGAAATTTTAAAAAATGTAAACAGTGATAATTCCCAGCTCCCATGAACAATCACTTACCAGAACCATTTTCACACACATTCTTCACAGCTTTAATCAAACCTCAGACAGTAATGTTTTAGGGGAAAGGATTTAGTGAGTATATTTGAGGTAGCAGAAGGAACCATATTAAGAAAGAATGCTAAATGTTACCATTCATAGACCATGGGTTTTTAAAACAATTAAAAAACTTCCTATCATGATTTTTAACTCTGTACAGAGTTTTGGCAAGACCAAATACCGAAATATTTTGTCCAGTCCTGGTTTACATTTGTAAAAAGGATATTGAAAAATTGGAGAGAGTGTAAAAAAAAAACACAACCCACAAATGTGATTCAGCAGCTGCAGAAGCTGCCTTACAGTGGAATTTAAAGTGTTTGATTTGGTTAGTCCAGTAAGAAGTGACTACATTATGGAATATGTGTCTTCACAGGAGGAAAATTGTCTAAAAAAAAAAGTGATGAACAGCAGTAGAAAAGTTGCCCATGCCACTGAAGTCAGGCCGACACAGGGTATCCCATGATGGGCACAGGCTAAGAAGCAAAGCAATAGAATCATAGAATAGAATCATAGAATCATTAAGGTTGGAAAAGACCTCTAAGATCATCGTGTCCAACCATCAACCCACTACCCATGCCCACTAAACCATGTCCCGAAGCACCTCATCCACACGTTTTTTGAACACCTCCAGGGATGGTGACTCCACCACTTCCCTGGGCAGCCTGTTCCAATGCCTGACTACCCTTTCAGTGAAGAAATTTTTCCTAATATCCAATCTAAACCTCCCYTGGCGCAACTTGAGGCCATTTCCTCTCGTCCTATCACTTGTTACTTGGGAGAAGAGACCAACACCCATCTCTCTACAGCCTCCTTTCAGGTAGTACCATTTTCAAAACGGATGTCTGTCTCGGAGGTACAGTTCCATCAAATAAGTTACTGAGCTCAGGAAAAGAYGTGGGTGAAGGGCAATGGTCTGCAGCAGGTCAGACTACAAGTGGTATTGGATGGGGTATGGCAAAAGTGCAGCAGGGTAAACTCCTGCTGTGCAGGAACCTCCCCCCACACAGGACATTGCTCTGAAGCAAGATAGCTTGTCCCTACATATCTTCCTCTATTTTCTTTTATCTCCCTTTATTTTCATCATGATTTTCCACCGTTACAGGCTCCCTTGCAGACGTAACGCACACGTGCTAACACTGGGACAAAGCAACTAGAAAACAGTGCAGGTATTCTAACATATATTTTCCTATAAGAGGAAAAACCACATAGAGGGCCAGGAAACCCACATTGTTTCAAGAATCTCCAGGGCCAGCAGATGTCCTGAGAGCTGTGGAGAAACATGTTTGTGGGAAAAGTCAGGCTGCTGCCRCCACACCACGTCCACCTCCCTGGCAGAGAGGAGGTGGACCATGGGCACAGGGTAGCAAAGTAGTGCTGGAAAATTAGATGTACCTATGACGRCACACTAATGCATCTGAGTGCCTGCATTTGGTAGGAAATAGTGACCCCCCGTCTCTTTCTGCTCCATAGGACTTCTGCAGATGGTTTCTGTGGTGTCGAAGCAGGAGCAATACAATCAGCTTCTGCCTTCACCACTGTTGYTTTGTGCCCAGGTTTACCACTTGCACAGTTTTTACACTGCTGCTCCTCACAAAATGCTTGGAAACCAAGGATGTACCCAACTTTGGCAATTATAAAAAGCTGTTTTGCACAGGAAGGCCTTGCTTTCCACCCCCACCCCCCCAGTTTCTCTCAAAAATCAAAGCTAGATAATTTGAGGAAAAATTTCATTCTTATTTGCATGTAAAAAAATCATTCCCCCTGCACCCCACCCCATCTGCTTCCCCACTCTGCAACTCACAGTCTGCCACCAGCAACATGCAGAACCCAAAATTCAGTAGCAACCTGGGGTCCTATCRTGATTCATTCTTTGGTATCTCTTGCCTGGTTTTGCCTTCAGTGGTAGGTTCCAATGGATTTGTGATCTCACTGTGAAACTCTGGAAAAAACCTGAAATAGTTCAGATTTGACTTAAAGCTGGAGTTGCACTTCATGGGATGCACAGAGTTTATGGGAAGAACTCAGCCCTTGTTCATCCATGGATGCATAAACCATGGCCAACTTTGGTATGGAACAGACATCCTCCTCCCCCCAAATGGCCTTGTTTCCAATTCAATTAAAATGAAATAACCTTATTCTACTGTTAGCTTTGCGAGTCTTCAGATTCTCAAAGCCAGGATATTTCTTCATCTGCAAGGAGCACCACAAAACTTAAAAACATCAGCCTTGCCAGTACTGGGCATCTAACATTAGTTATACACATGCTGAGAAGGGACCACCRTTACATCCAAAACTGCTGCCGGCGGTTATCGTCATGACAGAGAGACCTCCCCAGTTGCACCCCCACGTGCCCGGCGCAGAACATCAGTTTGGCTCTGCTGATGAGTGCTTCATAGGACTCTGGCAAAACAAGCCATTGTGTGCAATCTGGAAGGAGCTTGCAAGGAGGAGCAATGTGGCTCCAGGACACCTATGGCATAAACAACTTGGAGCTGTATTGCATCTCCCCTAGCACCCTAGCAGCATTACTGCTTTATGATCACACACTTAACGGTCTACTTCCAGGTAAACCACCACCTCCTGATCAACCACCACTACTTTTTAAAAGTCTTTCTGCTCATGTACTCCACAACTCCTTTGAACACCAAAAGGCATCTTTTTAGCAAATTTCTAAGAAGTTCCCCTATGGTAATGCAAAACAGCAGAATGAGCCAACAGGGGAAAAAACAGAGAAAAAAAAAAAAAAAGGACAAGTCTAAGTCAGCAAGGCTTGTGAACAGACAAGAAAGCGGATGAAAACCAGTGCAGCCCTACAGTAAGAGAGACTTCCCTGGACTTGTGTTTAGCCTGACAGCTCCCTGCCTGCCAGCTGTCATGGGTGGAGGGAACAGCAGTGGGGTCAAAATTGGAGACCCAGAAGGAAGGAAATCCCCACAGTGGACTGAAGAGGCAGAATCTAGAGGACCTCTGGATAGATGTGTGCCAAAACTAAGAAAATGTCCTCCCAAATCTACAAAGCATTTCTGAGTCCCTGCCTCATCCTGGTCAGGCCCAGAAGCCAGCAGGGCCTCGTGGGTTTGTAGGAAGATGGACAGAGCAGGTGAAGAGTGACAAGTGCCCCCAGTGCTCAGCAGCTGGTGGCAGAGCCTGCACGACCACCAGGACCCAACCTGGGCACGATGGGACCACCACCGGCTTGTGCCACTCTGCCAGGCAGCCACTGAGCAGAGCCGCTACCTCCAGAGCACCGCAGAGGAGCGAGCATATGGCAGGCCACAGTGTCCTCTAGAGGTGGAAAAATATCTTATAATTTGGTGGCAGAGAAGGACAGGAAGGTGCTCAGAAGCAGGATTGCTCCACCAGGCCAGGAGGGTTTTCTCCAGGCTGCCGAGGGATAAGGGTGTAGGACCACTGCTGGGCACGGGCACAGGAGGCACAGGCAGGCATGGGGTCACACCACCTGGCTCCTTTGCAGGGAACAGTGCCCCTAGCACAATGGAAATTGTCAAAATTCACTTACTCAGATCCAAACCACATAAATAAAATAGCTCCTCAAGGCTCCCAGATCTCAACCCCCAAATTTGGCAGCTTTGCTGCCCGTCACACCTCTTCTACTCCTGGAAGGAGTTTATAGCCATTTGGGTTGCCAAACATAATCAACCTGATACTGGGTGGGCACAGTGGAAGGGAGYCCTGCATGGCAGGGTGGCTGCTCGGTCTGGGCTCTTCAGATCAGGTAAGACAATCTTTGTGAGGATAAGGAGGAAGAAATATATGCAATTGCTCTGTGAAGTGTTACTTTGGGCTAGGAGCTGTTTCTGRTGTTGCCTAAACACAAGGAGCCCATGAGTTTGAGTAGCCCTGTGAGGCTTCGTACAATTGTGGAAAATGAGGCTCTTAAGTTCTCTAAAACTTGCTTTCAGCTAGTATCCTTATAAAACCAGGAAAGCCTCCCATGTATCTTTCAAAAATAGCTATGATTTTAAAAAACTATTGATGGGAAAGAGAGGAAAAAATTCAATATCCCTGAAATAGGCTTGATGCTTTTGCCAGAGACACTGTTCCTTGAAAGACAGATGCTTGTACAGAAGATCCCATCCTTTCTGTCTGTACCATTGTGGTGTAGCTGCTGGTAAACACCAGTCACCACAGGAAACGCAGCTGCACAAAATCACTGCATGAGGAAGAGCGCACTGAGGAAAGGCAGAAACCAAGTACCTGGAGGAGCATGGAGGTAAAGGGGCTGCCAGACCTGCTGGAGCCCTGACCAGTTACTTGCTGCCCTCTCCTATCRCTGCTGGAGCCAGCAGTCAGCCTAAACTCAACACACTGTGGGTGCTCTTCCAATCAGGAGGCTGAAACTAGATTTGGAAATGCTGTCTCCTTGCAAGCAGACACTGTTGCTTCCAAGTAAGTATGAAGGCCTGATGTTTGACAAATCAAGAATCAAATGAAAGACAGACACACGCACACACGAACTGTCCGACCATTGCCCTGAAGCTCTTGTCTTGCCTTTCCCTCCTTATCTTCTCTTAGCTGTAGGCTGCTGCTGCTGCTGCTGCTGCTATTCCCTCAAAATAGATATCACAAAGTACCCTGGCATCCACTTGCCTCAGGAGTCCCAGCAAAGCCTCTCTTGGTCAGCCAGGTCTTGTAGGTCCGTCTTTCGAGCACCAGACTCTATTATTGTGAATATTACTAAACAAAAGAGCTTTCAGCAACTCCCTTTAGTCCAAGGGGGAGAACAGCTGTTCCTCCCACCACCCTTTTGCCTTGGCCTTAGACCAGTCCAGAGCAAGCTGCAACACAAAGAAGCTGGGGAAGTCAACCACAATATAAAGAATTATTTATAAACTGATAATGGCTGCAGAGCTGCAGGTGCCAACCAGCTCTGTTTCGTGGAGGGAACGCTCAAAGTGCCAATATCCTGCTTGTTCACCAACCAGCAACTGAGAAACCAGATGTCYACAAGAGGACTGAAAGCCTCTGGGAGATTTATAAAGGAATAGTTAATGTCTACATCCCAGTCTTGCAGCCCTAGTTGCTAAAGCAGCCTGAAAAGTACAATATTTCCCCCAATTGTAGCCTAGGAAAGGGAGGAGAATGAAAAAACCTGAATTTTACTGTGKTTTTTAACCAGCCCTGATCAGTGGCCAAGCCCGACTATGTGTGGCACTGGCTGAACTGACGGTAGGTGCCCCATGGCAGAAGCTTACCCTCCCACTGGATCCCAAGTAGCTCCGGTAGGACCTGTGGGGTGAGACAACAGCTCTCCCTGCTCAGGGTGTGTGATCAAGGCTCTTGGCTCAACACCCCGGGGCACCACATACTGCATACATTTTTAAGTAGTAAAGTGTACCAAGAAATAAGCGATAAACACCTTTTGTGTAAATCCTGCACAGGCACAGCTTTTAAGCATGAAAATACAAACCAAGATGCCCTCAGTACTAAGTTCACCCGAAGATGCGAATCGACAGTTTTCATTGGACTAATCCAGCCAACGAATCTAGATTTGGTAGAAAATCAGAAAAGTTTCCTAGCCAGGAGACCTAACGCCTTGCTCAGGCAGGGAAGAGCTTCATTACTTGCCGGAATGAGCGGTTAAAAGCTGCACTGCTGCGGCATGCCCAGCAGGTGGTAATATTTGTTAAAAGTTCAGCCAATACCGTCCCTGAGCAGCAGCAATTTGCACCTGAGTGTAACCGAACAATTCCACTATTTGAGAAGAACGTCATTTAAAAAAAAAAAAATGTATTGGGAAATAATTATGTCAATTTGGTCAGAATTCTGCTCTTCTTTCAGAATAATCTGTCTCTGCACAGAGCAGTAAGCGCTGCGTGCTGAAGCAAAACTCATTTTCATCTTGTTGTTCRTATGTGCTGAAGTTCACAAAAGATTAAAAAAATTCTCCGCGAAGTAAACTAGGATTTCTGTAGATGGCTTTGTATCTGTCCCTAGCGTTCCCCATTTCCAGGGACAGGTGGTACAAGTTCACGGCTTCTTTTTCTTGGCCTCCATTTGACTGCAGATTTTTGATAGTGTTATTGTTCATTCAAATTATTTATTACCTGATAACTCAAGCACTTGGGAGTTGGTGAAAAACAATCACTGAAAGAGTCTTCCCTGAAGAGCTGCTGTATTACACCGCAAGCAAGGCCTGTGTGAATGCACATGGGAGTGTGTCTTTCTGATCCCTAAACTATAATTAGGGCAAGCGCACTGCTCACGCAGCCACATAGTACTGATCACTGCAGTAGCAGCAGCATCCTGGTCAGTCAGGCTTTGCTCTGGCACAAGTCGCCACCTGAAATACCAAGCAACTGGCCCGATCACCAGTGCTTACCTCTTCTCAGATGGTGTACGAAGTCCTCCACCTGCTGAGGATCCCCTGCAGAGGAAGATCGCCTTCTGTTCAGTATAGGTCCTCCCTGCAATTTATAAAGAAGTGGAGTTCACATACTTCTCTCCTCAGAAAGGTATTAACACATTGCACCAAATAACTCAAGGAGCAGGTTACGGTCCTGTGAGAAAGGCCAACAGGCAAGTATTAGTGCCCCAGAAACCCTAGAYTGGCCATGTTTGCCACACTCAGTGTTGATGTTAATTTTTAACTCTTTCACYTGTCTTTGCAATAACTGGGGATTTTAATGATTTTAAGAACTTCATTAGCTGCAGCCAAATGGTTTCTCTGGAGGTTTTCTGCCTTCCTCCTAGAAATCTAGTATCCTTGAAAAAAGTCCAAGTGAAGACTAATGCTAGTATGCATTTCTATTTTTTCAGACTTTCTTGTACTTGTCTGTATCAGTAAATGAAGAATATGAGTACAAGCACATCAGAGGCATCATCTCAACAGTTTTGCTCAATTTCTCACAAGTTTTATGTTCCTTTACTCTTTCTTGGAGGGCTTGAAAATAATACATCCTTTTTAATTCTGACCAAGACCATCTAGTRATTAACAACTGAGACCAGATTTCAAGAATAGAGAGGAGCATTACTATAAGCTGTCATGGCCTACTGTGATCCCCTGCATAACACAAGCTAAAGAGCTTCCCCACCTAGCTTGCCTCAAACTCTAACTGAGATCTGGTTACTGTTAACCAGCCAGAGAGGACCACAAGGGTACTATACTGGCCCATACATGTAGATCCCATAGTTATCRTTGTTTGACAGCTTGGTTTAGTAGCAACCATTTCCTCCCTGCCACCCCTCAATATCTTTTTGGCATAGGGGTCAAGTTAACACTTTTTTGGTCTGAAATAACTTAACAGGTTCCATTTAGCTCTGTAAGAAAATAGAAGATATCCTAATCGTAGTCTATAAAATAAAGCAGATTGCCATGTCTGAGAAATTACATTGTACTCCAACCCAAAGCCCAACTCCTCTACTAAAAGCCAAACCTGATAAAGACGACTCCTGCTCCAAATTCTACAACCGAGAACAGAAAGACAGAAGGGACCAGCTCTTTGAACCTCAGCAGCCTGAATAGCCTCCACCAGTAAAACAGAAGCAGTGGTAACTAACCATCCTCATATAGCATCAATCTTCTCCCAGGTGTTTTGTTTAGGATCCACCTACCTCTGTGTTGTGATCCTTATAATAAGATCCAGCTGGCTTCCCTCTCCAAACAGCTATAGTTCTCTACTTCGGGCTTTTCCCCTGATTATACCTATGGTATGAGTCGTCTTCCCTCCCCGTGAGGAGCCTGCCCTCAGGGCATCTCTCTGATAGCATTGCAGGTGTTGGTCAACTTAGGAACAAAATGACCTTCTAGCCCCCCCCTCCCACTAAAGCTCTACAGAAAAACACAGCTTCCTCACCCCACTGTGTATRTGTAACTGTTATGCTGCGTGACTTGTGTGAAAGGCATTGGGTGGTCTCTCTGTCTCTGTATTATCTCTGCACATGCACCGCCTGTCCTTACCAACACGCCTGCAGGAGCAACCTGCTGTGCAGCTGAAGGGATGACCCGCCTCCATTCAGTATTTGCAGCCTTTTCTCCTCCAGGGGACCAGGACTCTTTTTCCTCTTTTCCTCCCTGAAACAAGAGTCACTTTGCTTATGATGGGATGGGCAACAAAGCCTGAAAGCAGTATCCCACCAGAAAAGGAGGGCACTAACACCAGAGACAAGGAAACTGTTTGAAACAGTTTTCTCCCATAGAAGCAGCTCTACCTCGAATAGACTACTTAACTATCTATCAGGTCAGAAAGACATGGCAAGCATAACCATGTACCCATGACATGCGGGGCTAGGGAAGCCCTGGCATAGGTCGCTTGGGGTGAAGGTTTGTCAAAGGTCTCTGAAATGGCTGCCTCCTTGGACACCGGTATTCCTGTTCTCTCTCTAACTTAAGCCCCCCAGCTGGAAGGAGACAGATATGAACTGAGATCCCTCTCATACTGAAAATTTGCCTTTCAAATGAGCCTGTAAGCTCATCTTGGAGCTCTCAGAGCTAGCCAGCCACTCCTCTGATCCTGAAGGTCAGACTCTGAGACCCCTTAATGCTTTTCATGCTCCCACAGAAACTACGATKGAGACAGATGGGTTTAGGTGGGCAGGGACAACTCTGGGCTCCCCAAAYATGTGAATTATGACCCTTTGGAAAGGAGCTTTCAGCATTCTGAAATGATCAGAAATCCCAGCTTTCTGTAGGTGATCTGGCAGGAGAGGAACTCTGACCCAAGGATGAATATCCTCCAAGGCAGCAGATGTGGCACAGGAGCCTTTGGAAAAGACCCAGCAATCCTGCCTGCTAGTGAGGGAGGGGGCAAAATCCTGCTTACAACAAGATGTTCGTCTTTTGCAGAGGAAGGTGATGACAGCTGGGATGAGGAAAGGGGAAAAAAATTCAGGGCAGCACCCTGTGTGGGAAAAGATCACTCCCCTGCCTGCCCCAGCTAGCTTGCACTCAGAGCCAGCCAAATGGGTCACTGGCTCCAGCCAACCCGCSGTGTGGAGAGGGCTCACACCCCACTCTCCAGTGTCTCTCAGCAATTTCCATCTATCTATATTCTGTGCTGGCTCCATGGTTACAAAGCAGCTCTTTCCTGGGAGGGGTGGGCAGAGGATGCAGAAGGAAGTGGGGAAGGCAATGACTGCATCTGCCTGGTACCACTGCCTCTGGGCCAGGGCTGAGCATCTTCAAGAGCCACATCAGTGGGATACTACTGCACCTCCTTGGCTCAATGTAGCTACCTCTACAGAGTGAGTATCCTGCCCGTTTTGAATGGTTTCCTTGCCTCCAGCATTAATGCCCTCCTCTCCAAGTGCTTTCAGGCTTTCTCGCCCATCCCATCTTTTTTCAGGGAAGAAAAGAGAAACATAACAGAGGGAGATACTAATGAACCAATATGTCATTGCTGTTTATTAAGTTTTACCCATTTGGCAATCTATCTGTGCGTGCCTGTTCCTTTAATTAGTTGTSTCTCAGTCAAGAAAATCAGGGCTGCGAAGTGCTGATATGGTGCTAAATAATTACCTGGGAATAAGTGTTTGGTGTTGGACCAAGAACTTTCTCACTGCTATTAGCAGATCCCTGCAAGGCACCRTGAAGAAGCAGGGCTGGGCAGGGGTGGGAGCTGCAGCAGTGGGAGCACACGCTGAGGGATGTGGGGAGAGGCTGCCACTAGCATGCAGCCTGTGGTGGCTCAGCCCTCCCTTCCCATGCCAGCAGTAACTCCTGTGGGGAGTGGGGAAACTGAGGCAAGAAGGGACAAATTTGGCCCACATAATGGCCCACATAAGGGGTGTCCAAAGGTAAGTGAATGACTATCAGGTTGCTTTGTTTCCCTGTCCTGCCGGGCCATAAAGAGAAGGAAGACCTTGCCCAAACGTGACCCAGCACCGATGTGAGACTGGACTCGTATCTGTTATCTGTCCCTATACACATGCAAAGAGCAAACCATACATCTTCCTTCCATTTAAGGAGAGAGGAGAAGAAAGACTACACCATACACACTTATTTCAGAGGGAGACGCCAGGCAATGTGACTCYGTCTTATTTTTTGCAATGAACGTGTAGCACCAGATGACATTTGCTTTTCAGCTAGGTGGGTGGCTTTTACYTTTATGTGCACAATACGCAGCAAAGACTCAGGCCACACACAGGGAGACACTGAACTCAAGGTAAAACCTTGGAGCAAAGTGCATGGCAGCAGGAGCGGCGCAATAAGTAGACACTTCACTGAGAGGTGTGAGAAGGGAGCAGGGTGCGTATCAAAAGGTTAGGTGTTTCATCATGTGAGAAAATGGCCCACAACGAAGCCAGGAGTAGATCTGTTGTTGCTGGGTGGGCTTAATGGCTCCTTACAATTGAATATATGTATTCACAGCTTTTTGGAAACTGGAACAACTTGAGCTGCTGTGGGTTAACCCATTCACACACCCATGGCCTCAGCCTTATGCAAACACCTAGTTTTATTTCTGCAGTGATTACGGGACACTAATGTGAAACGCTTCTCAGGAGAGAGTCAGCCCAGTTTCTCAGCCCCCAAAGCTCAGAGCAATTTAACAGAGCACAGGAGATTTCAAGTGCACACCCGTCCCAGACCTTTATGTCCTGGGATGTTAACCAGTCTCAGCATCAATTGATAACTCCTATTTTGCACCTTCAGAGGACTTGTCCTCTGAGCGCTTTTCAGCCAGACACAAAGGATTCCCTGCAGAAGTGCAGCGAGCGGGAAAATACTGTCCCACCTCAGGGAGACGCCCGGAGATACGCACGGGTGGTACATGTGGGGCTGGTGACAAGGCTGCAGCCCGACCCCATGTTTTGGATTTCCCCGGTTTCTGTAGAAGGGAGCCGAGATGCAGAGGCAGGAAGGGAGATGAGACATGCTCCCAGAGGTCCCCTATTTCTGGGTCCTGAAGAGCCCAACCGTGGGACCCGCTACGGAGCTCACTGACCCTGGTGCAGCCAGGCTACAYGTGCTGGGGCCAGGACAGTTGCAAAGACGCCGTGGGACACATCTGCCCCACAGCAATGACACAGGCAGAGGAACTGGCTCTGAGCTGTGACTGTCCAACAGCGCCGTCCTACCAGACATCATGACACATCCAGTCTGAGGCTAATTGAATCAGGCGATCTGATGCACAGCTCTCCTGCAGACACACCTCCATCATCATACYGTACCTATCTGCTACTCTGTTATCTAGTCATGGGATTTATTTCTGGGTGTGACTGATTGTCCGTTTAGTTTACTACTACTAAGAAATTTGTTCTTGCATGTTTGTACACTGTAAATAAACTCTTTTAATTGAAGCTTCCTGATCTTCTAGGCTAATGCTGTTGATGCACAGCTTCTCTCTTGGTGTGTGCCAGGCAATGAGTTGACATGTTTTGTAACAGGCAATGAAAGACTGCACAAGGAAGCCCCCAGCCAGGAAAGGAGGTAACCTACTCAGCCTGAAAATCACACTGTTCTCCATCTTGATAATGTATTCAATGMGTGAATATTTTTCAAATCCATGTAGCAAGACCCACCGGGTGGATTGATAATCAGAATCAAATCCTGCTTCTTAAAATAAAATAAGTAGAGGGAGACACCATCTCCCCTTTGCATTAAACACCTTGGCTCATCTTGACTTTCTGGTTACATTGTTCTCCAGAATTCAAGCCAAGAAGGAATCTCACAGCATCCAGAAAAAAGATTAAGTTTAAAACCCACAAAAGCTGGCAAGCCTGCATAAATTTTAGTTCCGCTGTTTGACTGATACCCATGGGATGGTCATTCCTTACAGCTCGTTTATGATTTCACACAGGATGGTGCCCTCAATTAATACTACAGTTTTCTTTGCAGGAGGTGGAAGATGATTCACAGTACTTACTATCTGGTAAATGTAGCCAGCATCAGATGCACATACTAGTGTATAACAGATGAATCGCAATGAATAGACAAAAGGGTCGTCAGAGGCCATGTTAGAGCCAAATTCATGTGTGTGCACACATCCCAGGTAATACTGCAGACAGGAATTAACAGAACTCCACCGACAGGGCATTTCTGCCCAAAGCCCACCTCCCTCAGGCAAGGGGAAGTGCCAAGGCATTTCTGTGGTCATCCACTTTCAAAGGTGGGTAAGCCCACAGGCTGTCAAGCTAYGACATGACTGCCCTCGCTGACCAGCCAGCCTCTGCATACTAAGTCTCATCGTCTTTAAYGAAAATAAAGATTATCCTGACCCCGCTTTGCAGCTGTGCTGACTCAGGGGTCCAGCAGCATTCACACATGTTCTGAAACCTGTGCATGTCTATCGTGGCCATTAGGCTCTCAGAGCTACGTGTTTGTGTCATGAACCTGACTAATCTCATACCTTTTGGAGTCTGGTGGCTTTTATGAAGCAGACACATCGAACAGGGTGTCAAGAAGAACTGTAGGAGGTGAATGTCACCATTTCCCCCGGTTCCATATGTGCCTCTCGGCCACACAGCTCAGAGTTCCTCCTGGCATGATTCACCAATCGATTGGTTCGATGTCTCACAGTGCCCCAGTCCCAGGTCTGGCGGCTAGAGCTCACTGGCTTTCCACCCTGCTGCTTCACCAGCAAAGCATTCATGACCCTTCTCTCTTTACATCTCATGTTTTTCAACTACAGCAATATATCCCATGCCTAAAAAATATTGGGAAATATATTTGTGCGCTTTACAGAAACAGCTGAGTTGTTTATACAGCTGAGTCCATGTGTGAAGATGAGGAATTGAATTATTCACTGCATGTCTCAGACCTTGATGACTAAATTGGGATTTGTTTCTTTATCTTCCAGGGAGGGGGGGGAGTGGAGGCTGAGGGTGGAAAAGTCTAACAGAAAGAGGCCGCACTGTGTCCCTCTCCTCCACTGTTGGGAGCGTTGTGGATGCTATAATTAACCACCTATTGCAAGCAGAAGCCAGTTGGTACCACGGGAATTGCAACCTCACAAACCCTGTTATTAAATAGTCAYGCATGGTGCTACCTGACTTACATCTCTCAGGGTTTGTTTACCTTTTTTAATAAAAAGGAACAAAACCTCCCAGGCAATTTCCACAAGATTTTAACATGTCTGTATTAAACATCAGCCTGGAGCCTCTGGATTAAAAAAACCCACTTTTATGCTATTGGCAAGATGTTGTGAAGGGAAAGGCCTGGTTATGCACAGGCTGCGTGATGTGCTATGGTGGTCTGTCCTCCCCACAGTGACTTTGGGGTCCAGACAAAGACATCTTTATGGACCCCATTTGGCAGAAGGGAAAAGATTAGGGACCTTTAAAAAACTGACTTCTGTAGGATATCTCAAGCTGAATATGCAAAGATGGAAGTGTCTACGTCATCCTAATGCCCTCTGGATGCTTCTGCATCTTAAACAGATGAATCCTTGAAGAGGTCCCACTTGGTTAACTAAGTTAAACTAAGTACATCCAGTTTCCCACTCCTACTCTATTTCACCCTGCTGTTCAGAGTAAAATGGCTAGACTACTAGCAGTGTGAGAGGAAAGGAGAAAACTCTGACACCATGCAGGTACTTGCTCACTGTACAAAGAACCTGAGAAGATTTTGTACTATTTCTGTAATCTTGCTGCGCACCCTTCCGTTTCTCCATCTTTTTATAAGCTATTGATCAATGGACAGATGGGTTGAAGTCTTTCATTTAGCAGAAAAAGCAAAGAACCTGGAGATATATGCACTTAATTGTCTAACCTAGAGGTGGAGCAGTCCTTCTGGATTTGAATGAGGCAATTACCTGAGAGAATTTTTAAAAAATTCCAGGACAATAGGAAGTCTCAGCCACCAGATATTAATTTTTAGTATATTCCTCCCCATTCCCTCCCAAGTGGGATTCAAAGAAACTATGTGAAAAGAAAAAAAGTTAAGAAGAGATCAGAAAGGTAAGAAAGAAGCTGAGAAACACCTCAGGAGACCCAGAAGAGGACCGGGGCAGTCGATGCCATGGCTGAGGGCTGACAGATGAATGTTTTACAGAGGTCCTCTCCTCTTCCAAGACCTTTGCTTCTACCACCAGGCAACTACTCACCATAGCATCCCTTAGGAAAGCTGAGGTGCCTTGCCATGGTCCGTGCCGGTGGCTGGGCTGTCCCCGAGGCCTGCCCTCCACCAGTAGAAGGGTGCTGGTCCCCGAGGGCCCAGGAACTGCCCCGCACCACCACCCTTATCCGAAGGCTTCACCAGAGGCTTCTTTCAAAGGTTATCTGAGGGGACCATGGAAAACTTCCCTTTAGCCAAAAATTCATGATACACACTGCATGTATAAAAATACACATCCCCCAGCATGGAAATCAGAGAAACTATGTGAATAAAGGTGGGTAAGAAAGGAGGAGAGGAGAAAGAGAGAAACCAAACTTTGAATTATTCACATTTTCCTAGCTGACATACAATAGTCAGAAAAGCATTTGTTTTCTTGCAGCATTACCAGAGTAAAAGGTTTCACAAGTTCTCACTACACCGATGCTAATTCTGGAGTGATGGAGTGGGGCAAATGGGAAAACAGATACATTAAAGAAGCCTATTTGATTCTGGGTTGCTTCCAGCAAGTCCCTGCAGTGTACTATAAGAACATCATTAGAAATTTTTACTCCTTCACTTCTACAAGATTAAAGGTATTCCCTCCTTGCTCTGGCCCAAGCACTAATAATTCCCACCCAAAACCATTTCATTTATTGATAAAATAAATAAAGCTGTCTATTTTGTGTTTTCTTCTCCATACAGTGAGCGTAAACCAGTCTAGACATTCAAAGCTGTAAATGCAGCAAACCTTACAGGCCCACCTTCATTAACACAGACACAGTTTCTCTGTCTGCCCAGGTTGCTTGGAGTGTGTAACTTTGCATGTCAATATCTCTTGAAAGTTTAATGAGTGTAAGGAAAAGACACCCTCTGCGTTTCTTGCTAGGACTTAGATCCCAGTAATGCCTATTTAAAGTTTACACAAGGGCAGCCGAGTAGTGTGGCTGGTCTCCTGAGGAACATTAGTGCTTTCTGTGTCAGCATATGTCCTGTAACACTGCTAGGATCCTTAAGGTCATTTTGTACCCCCTSCTTAATTCATGTACAAGGTCGGGAGAGGCAGAAGTTAACTAGACCTTTCCTCTCACCTTCTCCCTTTCCTAACTCTCATTTGATGCACGAGTCCATTTGACAAGTTACATCCATGAAGCAGTCACCATCTGTTGGGAAACAGTTCAGTATTGCCTCCCGAGACAGACACATATAACATTTTGTGGGTCCCATCCATCTCACAACATGCTGGCAGGACATACTATGGAGAGAGAAAGCTTTATAAGCCTCAAGTCCCACATCAACAATGCAGTCAGTCAGCAATTCTGATTTCTCTGGCTTTTTTACTCCTTTGCCAGACTCTCTCTGTTTCACAGTCTGCAAGGCAACCTGCAGATTCCCCCAGGGAAGAAGACAAGACCTTGTACTCCCCCTTCTTCTCTTCTCTATGTGAACTTTACAGCTGGTTTTGGGCTCCGTGTGTCACACTCACATACACACTGCTGCAAACAAGTTGGAGTGTCATAAAATGAAGGTTAAAAGAAAAATGGAGATGAGCTGGAAGGGGATGCCTGGGAAGATCTCGTTAATAGCTGAGGGGAGTTTCATGGCATCACTGGTCCCTGCTGAGCTCTCTGCCAAAGATGGTTCCCTTTCAGATCCCACAGCAGTGCCCAGTGCCCACTTTGGTTTGGGATATACTGACTTGTCCCAGAGATCATGTAAAGGATTTCCAAAGTATTCAACACACAAGCACAATCTGGACTGCACAATTAAAATCTGTATTTCCTATCAAAATCTTTTTCTTTTCCCCCATATACAGCTGCTAAGCCCTGCTGCAAGATGTGGTATAAGTTGTTTGCTAAATGGTGCTGTCTTTTTTCCTTAAGGAAAAGGAGTTAAAAGCATTTTCATGTAAAAGGCACAAATTAACAAACTTTCCCATCCCTCTGTTCACAGAGCTCAGAGTTTACAACAAGGACGTTTTTAAGGAAGGCGTTTCTTAAAATACTAGCGGTACACTAGTGAGGGAGAGCCTTCAGAAGCAGCTACCATTCACTTCCAATCCTCAAATCATGCTCCAGTTTCCCAGTGTGTGCAATACCTGCCCTTTTACACTACACTTTCAGTTATACTACAATTGCCTTAGAAATGAGCAGTCTTGAACAATAAGGTGTTTGTATAATTCATTCTTTTGTGCAGTTCATCGACTTTCTACCCCTTGCGTCTACCAGTACTTACATCACTTTCCTTTCCTCAGGCAGTGCATACCTCCCAGGCCTTTAAATATAAAGCACATCTTGAGTTAAACATTAGCTACACACTAACTGGGTCTTGCTTTCCAACTGAATAATCAGCTTTAAAGGAAAAGGTTTTCTACAGCTCAGATGAGAAAGCTGCAAAGGAACTGCTTAGCAATCCTCGTTAAAGAAAACATTCAATGTTGGAAACCAAATTCTATTTTATCTATTTTGACTTGTCACTAATCATTAYTTGAAAGCTCTATCAGCTTCTAGCTTTAATGATGTAGTAACTGCTACAAGCCCTTCAGAAAGGGGGAGCAGATCATAAGAAAAACAAAAAGTTATTTTAGAGTAGGTGCRTATTTCCGTAAAATCAATGCAGAACTGAATGCCAAGAAATATCTTCATGTGCTCCTTGGCCAACTCCCGAGATGACTCTTGAGATCATCTCCCATTCACGCCAGGCTGAGCTAGCTTGAGTACTAGAGCCAGGAGGGAGCTCCTCGGTCCCTGGCGTGATGAGTCCAAAGCACAAGGGCCACATTTGCTCACTGCTTCATCAGAAAGGCAGCATTACTTAAAACATGTAGTCTTCTGAAGGCAGGCCACCTAGCACAGGCTGACAACAAAAGCAGCTAAATGTAAAATCTGGAAGGAAGATACTATGTATTTGGATACGTTGTTGTGAGAGGTGAGGTCTAGCCCCTTGGTGCCTGGGACCAAGCCTCAAAATCCTGCTCCAACCCAGAAACAGCAAAGGGCAAGCTTTCTGAAGCTGTTACTTGCAAGTTTTAGACTCTAAAAGGCAGTCCTCCCTTAGGAATGAAATAAAGGACATCAGTTCTAGAAAAGTCTGTTGATCCACGCTTATTCCCAATGTGTTAAGACTGCCTGGCAAAGGCTTGTTTGCACAGCCTGATCTTCTTCACGGAGCCAACTCCAAAAACTGATGCTTTGGAAGTAGGTTTGAGGACAGCTGCATGGTGGGAAGCCATCAGGGAGGACCAAGCAGATTTCTGGAACCTGGGGATGGTAAACCCTATCACTGAAAGAAGAAAATACCTGTCACTGGACTGGGCTGTAGCTAGCATCACAACCTCAGAGCCTTGCTGAAGCTTCATTGGTCTCCCTGACTGTCTGAAGGATCAGAAAATATTAAAAAAAAAWTAGTTTATCTAGTGGAACCTGTCTCTTCCTTCCTATGGTTACAACATTAGGAAAAATGTCAGTATGCAGATTATTTTCCTTCAATATCAAGTTGAGCAGAAGTTGCCTTTCATTCCCCAAGTGTCTTTTGGGCCATTTCCTTTCACATCATAGCAAATCAACAGGAAAATTATCCAGCTGAAGCATTAAAACAAATTTTGCAAAAGCCAGAATGAAAAACTACACAGGTCAGACACAAAGGAACATGCAGGCACTGTCACTGACGGCTGCATCTCCATTTCTCAAAGTCTGCSCAAGATCCCCTCAAATCAAGAGGGATGCTGAAGCGACAGCTGCGTGCTGAGATCAGAGCAGCTTCCCTGTAACAACCAGTGCAGAACTTGGTGAAAATCCTTTAAGATAATTATATAGCCAGAATGAGGAAAAAGCCTTTTGCTCCATAACATTGTGAATAATTCACCAGGTATTAGCTACATTTGAGATGCTGTGCTGTTCTTCCAGTCTCCTCTTACAAAGCACTTTGGAGGCAAAAAGGCGAGGGGGGAGAACAGCACACAGTGAGTGCTGAGGATTTTGTGCTTTCCCAAGCAAACTGATTTTCCGAGGGGCTGCACAGCTTGCTGTTCCACATCCCCCATGGGTCGAGCTCTCCTCAAGGTGGATGGTGACACATGTCACATAAGCTTTCTGCAATCAATTAGAAATGAAAATGTCTCATGAGCTTTTTATACAGTTCATCAATTCATTGAGTACAGTTCGTGCCTGGCTACCTTCCCTCACCTAAACCAAGGCTGCTTGAATGGGCCAAATCTGGAGGTTATGCAAAAGCTATTAAAAATGCTTGTAATGTGAAGGGCACAGTGGGATTTTTTTTTTAATTATTATTATTTTAAAGGTGGCAGTCACTTTGCCTTCTTTCACAGCAAACCAAATGTTAGAAACTCCTGCACAGATGGTAATTTTTGATCCATTTTTCTGTCCTAGAAATGGGATTTGTCCATCAAATTCTCATCTGCTTTCCCTGTTTCTGTGATTTTCACTTCTGTTCCCAGAAGTTCCCTTCCAATACAGGCATTCAGGTGCCCTTTGAAGGCATTTTTTGTCTTACATGTCCCTCTCTTGAAGAGAAGGAAGGGGCATTGTACTGCCCACTTCCACTTTCCCAGACAACCTGGTCCTAGATGCTCCTAAGAAAGAAACTGCTGGCAATTCTGGGTTTTACCAGAGCTGTGATCCCACAGCAAAGGAGGAGATCATGCTAACATCCCAATTGCTCCAAGGCCACGAGAGCTGTGAGCAGCAGCCATTATGGGTAGAGCTGATCAGACCTTGGTCTGTTGTCACCACCTCCCTCCTGTCATGCTCCAGGATATCCTGACCTTAGGAGAAGAAGGAACTCTGCTTCCTGAACCTGTTCACCGTTCCTATATAAGTAAGGCCATACAAACCACTGATGGTTTTGTGCGTGTCAGGTATTATGTTGCAAACTAAGGCAAGTCTAGTGCATCTCTGCTTTCTGTCAGAGTAAGTGCTGAAACAGGGATTCTCCTGCTATGTTCTGCATTAGGGCTGAGGCTTCAGCCCAGGGAAAGAGAGGTCAGCTAGACCTGGAGGARCAGATCAAGCAAGGCCTGGGAAAAATGCCTATGTATGGAAGGAATTGGTACCTGAAGAGCAGCATTGATACTGCACACACTAACCTAAATACTGACCATGAAATAGCTCAATTTGCCCACTGGGTTTTGTCTAAATTAGGCTTTAGTGCATTTTCCACCTGAAGTGGCTAAGCAGGTGGTCATCTCTTCTGCTGGTGCCTTTTAAGCAGGTTGCTGTAATGACAGCAGCCAGGCAACGAGAGTGAAGGAAGGACTGCTGAGTTCCTGCTCATCCACGCCAAAGCAGTCTTTCTGCAGCTTGGCATCGGATGCCTTCACTGGAGCAGTTTAATGCCACGACATACTCCCAGTAAGTAAGAAGCTATGGTGTCCTTTAACAGCAAACCCCATTTGTTACTTGTGCTTGGACGCATGACCTCTCTTTCTCAGCGGTGGGTGTGAGCAGTGATTTAAATGAAGCTTCAAAAGAGAGAAAAAAAATAACCAACCATGGAGAAACCTGCAGCGTGCCTATGGAGGCAGTAGAGCATTGAGATAAATTTATTTGATGGTTTTCTGCAGCAGGGGAGAGACAGCACCTGAAATTTATGTGATCATTAAACTTTCATGTGCAGTGGCCCCGTGAATCTAGAGCAGTGACACAAAGCCATCAACCCAAGAAGCATCGCTGTTCTTTATCAAACTCACAGCTTTTCCCCAAAAGTGGGTAATGGGACAGGGCAAAGAAGTTCACAGTTGAGGAATTGGAATCACTAGCATTGATTCTTGTATGTAGTCTACGGCAATTGCAGGCAAYAATTTCATTGTTCACCAACTGTTACGCTTTATAAAAAATGAAAATAAAACTGATCAGGCATGAAGGTGTTTTCAACCACTTTCAGAGTTCTCTGCATCTTCCAATACAAATCCACTTATTCCCAACTACAGCCARATATGGTACTGCACCAGCTGAGCTGAGAGCTGAGATGGGACAAGATGGAGACCCCATCACACTTCCAGAGATTCAGCTTGCAAGACAAACTACGGGCAAAACCAGGCTGACCACGGAAATCTCGAACTTCACCAAAGTGCCTCTGACCGTAAGGACTCCTTATTCTTTCAAATGTTKTATTCAAATGACCTGCCATTGTTGTTTTATGTCACCTTAACTACATTAGAGATTAAAGTGTTCAGGGTCAGAAGCCAGTTTTAGCAAGTTCCTGAAACGACTGCAGAGCCTTTTCTGGAAAGGAGATGGGCAGAGACACATGATACATTTTGGCTCCATTCGGGTATCCCCAGTGTGCCTTTGGAAGTGAGGAGCCAAAGACAGAAATCCACTCCGATCCTCARAATAACTTTTGCCACCATCTGTAAGATGGTGTGAACCAGGAAGAAATGAAAGGAAGCTGGTGGAAGGGAACAGCTGAGCAGATAGATAAGTCTGAGCAAAAGTCTGCAGGTTTCTGAAGKGGATCTAGAGAGGGTTGGTGAGCAATCAGGTAGATCCCACAGGACCAACAGTTGGCAGGGAAGGAGACTGAGAGGGTAAAGCTGAAGAGCTCTGATCTGCAGCTGTCATCTGTATTTTTCTAACATTTATCGAGTCTGAAATACGAAATTCAGAGATCAGGCTTGACAATGGCTCTGTTTGTTGAGGAGATTCATTTGTCAAGATCAGCTGATGTATACATGGATATGACAAAACACCTTTGTTAGCAGGCCAGGAGAGAAAACTTCCCATAATTGCATCCAATGTTAACAACCATGTCAGCCAACATCTAAAGTTACATCAATAGAGTATACGTTTAGGAAGTATCTCCAGGTGGTTGCTGGGAAAAGTCTAGGTTATAATTTAGGAACCTGCATTTCTACTTCCCTTTGTTTTATACAAATGTGTCTGTGCTTGACTGCCTTGCCTGATGGTGTGAAGGCAAAAGGCCCAAATTTATAGGCTTACCACTTCATGCCYGTTTCTACAGTGGAGCCTCAGGCTCAGCTATCCCCAGGTGTTGTCACTGAATTGTGCTCCTGTGGGTGCTCTGATTGGGTTTTGATTTGTGCAAACCAGAGGCAGCAATGATATGGATTGGAAGGCAGGAGAGGCRGTGTGCAACCTGACCATTCCCCATCACGTGGGGGTACCAGGAACACATGTTCTCTCTGASAAAGTCTGAAGGAAAGGCATCTCACAGTAGGGCTGCTCCTCCCTCTTGGCATTCAACGCTGAGAGACAGGATGGTGGCAATGAATGAAGAGACGTGGGTTGAATCAGTTACACGGGCACACATTAGAGGTCTGGTTCTGCACAGGATTTTAAACTAGGAGGTCCTTAAACAATCCCAGCAAAAAGTTCAGCATTACACATTTGCAGTTTAACGTTTTGGCTATAGCTTGTTAACTTGCCATATAACTGCTGATGATTTGTTCATTATATTAGCTTAATTGCTGTAAGCCTAGTGTGTCTGAATCAATCAAAGTTAAAACAATAGAATTACRTTTTTACATAATCACATTTGACTAGAAACCAAGCTGTGCAGGARGAGGTTCCACATGATGTTCTCAGATATCTTTACAAAGGAATGATAATTAATTCTGCACTACTTCTTCTGAAGGGATAGAAGAAGATGGGAAAAGATAATGGTCGGTGGTGGTTACGTAATCCCTGCCCATTCGGTTTGCTGCAGTACGCTGATAATGAACAATCAAGTATAAAGCTACTTTGAGCCCTAGCCCAAGAAAAGCTTAACACAAGCATCAGGAAAAAATGAATATCTCCGTTTTCCAGACAGGAGCTGGGTGACTTCTGTCCTGATTCACAATGACAATTCAGACCCATTTACGACGGTTCTGAGAGGCTGAATGCCAGCAAGCAGATTGTCTTGGAAAGCATGTTTGAGCACAGGGTGAAGACCATTTGCCACGCACAGCAGACCAGAGCTGAATAATCAGCACACCATGTCCAAACCTAGGTTTTCAATCCAGGCTAGGCGCCTTAACAAGTTGACATTTACTCCCAGTTCTAGTAATGGGTTAAACTAAACTAAAGGTCCAGATGAAGGACGGTTTCTCTTTTTTTCACTCACTCTTCCTCCCCCTGTGAACTTTTCTCTGTGACCCACAGAGGTCCTGTCATCTCCGCTGAGGTGAAAATTGATTGGAGAATATCTTCCTTTGCATTTACAGGCACATGCCATGTTCCTTCTCTCCCTCCTTCTGAGCTCATTCTGAGAAGTGGAAGWATATATTTATAAGGAACTAGTGACATACATGGAAGAGCATGTCACATACTAAGTACATGTGAGGTTTCAGTAGAAAATCAAAATGTTTTGGAAATCATCTGCTTTGGGAGATTTCTGAACATTTTGGGTTTCTGAGCAAAGAAAGGTATGCTCTTATTCAGGGAAAATGATAATTTGGCTAGACAAATGAAAAACATTTGATCAGTAAAAATTAGATGTGGCTCTGAGCTTTGCTCAGTCCAGGAGTGGCTGGATACAAGATGCCAGAGAAAGGCAGGGAGACATTTCTAGTCAAAATAAGGAAAAACTTGTATTTTCAGATTGACTCCCAGCAGAAAGCAGCAGTTATAACTGATTTSTTTGACTGTAGGTTTTAGATACCTATACGAAACAGAAACTAGATGATGCTTCTAAACCTTGAAAAAAGCTGAGGCTGGATGAAAGTCCCAGAGTGAGCCAAGTTACTTCACTCCTTTCCACTTGTGTTGCCATCCTTCCTCTCTTATCACACGGTATTGTACCAACACAGCAAGGGACTGCATTAGCCATACARTGAGCAAACTGTAGAACCAACGCACACATTACTCACCAAAATACCTGCCATTAATTCTAATATGACCCAATTATATTCTTAGACAGTTGGTTCATGAATCATGCAGAGAAATGGGTCGTTTCAAAATATATGGAAAAATCTTATGATTCTACATTGTGTAATGCTGCAGTACTTGCATATCTATTATTAATTATAATTTATCCTTACTGCAGAACCTGGACAATGAAATGCCTGTATTTTATCTTGTAGAAGGTTCTTCCACTTTAAAATCATTTTAAATAGAAAAATGAAACTATTTTAATTAAAAAAATGAATGATTGTAGRGGTGCTGGCACTACTATCAGCATCACTGAAGGCTCATGATGAAAATGACTACCATTCTCCAACTGCGGCATGTTTAAAGAAAAAATTGCTGTGATTTCACAAGACTTCACAAAATTGTTTCCTTGGAGCTAACGTCTTTAGCGACTGGGTAAGGCAATCTAACTAGCAAACTTTAATCAGAAAGCCATCCCTAAATTTTACATTACTCTAGCAGAAGAATAAACACAAAAATGCAGCGAGGGACCTTGATGCAGTCAGGAGCAATGCATGCAGAAGCTCAGGCAAATCTAGCATTAATGCTAGGTTTAATGCATTAATGCTACCAGATCCACATGATCCATCCTCACCCAATGCATTGACAGCAAACACCAGCACATCTCCAAGGACCCCACGAAAGGACTTTGTTATGTCAACCTCCATTTTAAGGACAGGGCACACGAGGCATTGTGAGCAGAAAGGATTTGCTTAATCTTAGTTAGGTGGTACAAGGAAGAGAGGAAATTGCTCTGCGTCTCTCACATGTTGTCTTATAACATTCATAAATTTCTTACAATGCCGAGGCAATGCTGATGCCCCACAGAGGACCAGGATGCTGAGAACCCTGCATTAGACCAGACCCAAGCTGGTTCCTTCCTCTGGGGCAGTGCAACATTTTGCAGAGGTACCAGTTTGTGTCCGCACAGCAGGGCTTACAGCTTCAGGTGTGGCACTGTGAAGGGATCCGCTCTACCCTCCTGTGTGAGCAACGTGCCTTGCACTGGGCACCCACCCTGAACGCTGGGGTCTCTAGCTACCACAACAACRCAAATAACATTCACGGCATAGCAGGTGAAACAAAGAGGAGGTCTTGCAATAAGAAAGGTGTTGTCAGTTACTTTGTCAGAAGGAGCTATTTTTCTTGAACCCAGTAAAGCTGACTGACTTTTGGGAAGAAGGGCTTGCCACATCATTGCAATTGTCACTCTTGTAGGTAGTGACATTTGTGGATTTACAACATCATGATTAAGAGAAGAGCAGACACACACCTACCTAATGCAGATTTGCAGTATGTTCCCCTTGTAGCTTACCTGCTATTAATTTATTCATGTGTCCCAGCCCATATATACTTGCTGGATTTTGCCATTCCTGACACAAAACGAAAATACATACTGCCACCATAGCAATGTTAGAGAAAGTAGTAAACAAGAACTTGTTACAAGTACAGACAATGCTCTGAGGAAAAGCCTAAGTCATTTTGGATTTCACTATTGGTACAGCTGGTTTATACCATTGAAATWGTAGTAAAAGACAGAGTATCTTTCAACCGAAGCAATTACTTCATTTAATATCTGATGCCACTGAAGTGTGGATAGAGTTCTGGTTATCTCTGCATTGTTTTCTGCCATTGTTTTCGCTATATGCCACTATCAATTTAATAATAGGAATAACAGCCACACCAGAGAAAACATTATTTCTGACTAYGGACTTCTGCCACCGCGTCTGTATAGAAAGCACATGAAAGAAGGACCTATGGAGGGCCATGGCTATGGGAAATGAGCTGTATTCCTGTCTTTTCTTCCCTTTCCCCTTCCCCAAACTCTTAATGGGGGTCATCTCTTTCTGGAGCTTCCCAGGATCATGGGAACCACAAACATGGAAATGCATCTCTTCCTTCAGGTGGGAAGAGAACTACAATGGCTCTGGGAGGAGTAACTGTACCAGGGAATCTGATGGCAAACCCCAATATCCATCTAAATTATATCTCTCATGTCAGCTTTGGGGTATTTTAAAATGTATAGCTCTGTGCCTGCAGAGTCACAAGGATTGAAGGAGGCTGGAGTGAAGTGACTCTCAGACACATTGCTGCCAGTCAGGAGAAAGAAAAGGTATGCAAGCCCCTAGCATGGCCTGGATTTGGCCTAGGTTATGGTGCGGGAAATTTGTTTTGCTAACGTCTTAAAACAGAGACAACCTTTCAACTCATGAGGTGTCATAACACCTTCAAGACAACAGTAAGCTAAGAAACAGCCTCAATAATTTGGGAATTTTACTATCAGATTCAAGGGGAGCAAAATTGATCTCTCAAGTTGGCAACTTACACAGAAAGTCTTAGTTTGCTCTGTTCTTTGACATATTTTCAGCTTCTGGAATATAAAACGTTAACAGTGATTAACATGGAGCTGGCACGGGCCAAGGCAACTTGTCATAATTCAATACATCACTATTATGATACACTCCAGGGACAAGCGGATTGAAGACAGCTGGCTTTGCAAATTTACACCAGAACTTGTCTCAGTACTATAGGGAAAATAAGATATTAATGAAAATATTCTAGAATCCCCAAATCAATATAAATTTGTGCCAAAAACTTATACAAAACAAAATCATTATTCAATAGTCATTACTCTTCTATTTATAAAGTTTCTGTCACTCACTGGCAAACAGAGGTAATAGCATTTGACTTGGAAGACAGATCACAAACCATGGAAAGTGGAAAGTGAATTGCAAGTCATCAGCCTGAGCGTGTTGCRAGCTGAAAAGTGTTGGTCCAAACTATTCTGAGAATCCTTATGAATAACAAATACATTTGAAGAAACCCAGATCATTTCATGCACAGCTCAACCAGAGAAAACCAGGCTAAATTTATGAGCATCATTCACAGTGGACAAATTAATCAGCTCTGTGATATGCTGCAACTTCGACCAGAGAAAGTATCTAGCATCAAACATGAGTAAAATTTCAAGTGGCATTCCCCAGCAACAAACTACAACTTCCTTTAATGTAGTTTCAGGCTCGTTTTCTTTCCCAGGGATGAAGTGGTAGAGATGAGTTGTCCCAGCTTGTCCCTATGAACGTATAATATCTCCAGTATTAGATAGGTTCTCGAGAGCGTGTACTTCGCATTCCCCTTTGTGAGCAAATGGCCAACAGTTGGGAATGTTGGCAGGACATGACACAAAGGGCAGGCCACTCTCAGAGATGAAAATGGCAGTAGGACAAGCGTGATTTATGGCAGTGACTTTGGGGTTTCCATATCTTTTTTGGGTTATTCTTGACACGAGCACACTGACTCAGAGGAGCTAAGAGCTTTGAGTTGGAATAGATACCGGATGTTTGGCTTCAGGCTTGGCAATCTTGTTGTGACCTTGGCAATGAAAGCCAAGGGAGAAGAGATGAAATGGATGAACTGGGCTATGAAAATAGCAGCCCAATCAGAGCCCCGTGGGTTTCCCTCATAGCCGCATGCATGAACACCATGCAAAGGGTGTCCAAGTCAAAACCTCGGAGTAGTATTTGTGGAGAGGAAATACATCAAACTAATTAATGATTAAGTGAATAAGAGTCATCTCAGAATAATACCACCAAAACCAAGGGTCCTGCAGCCTTACAGACCTTGCAAATTGGGGGTTATTTTCACTCCTGTCCCTTATTGTCTTCACACTTGTGGTCTCTCAGACCTCTGCCTTCTCCTCATGCAGCATCTTCCCGACCTGGACCTTCCTATCCACAATTTCTGTAAAATCTCTGGCTTTTGTCTCACCAATTTCTCTCCTCCTCTATCTACATGATCTAAGCRTCTTCCTGCATTATTTGTATGACCAGTGTCTACTCAGGCTCCCCACAGTGCTCCTGTCTTTTTTCTGCAACATGATCACCTGGAAGCTCTGTAAAATGCCCAGCGCCGCTCCCTCCTGTCCTGCTGCCCTTATTCCCCACCACAATCTGCTCTCGCTGCTCTGTGGAGCAAAGTAATGGGTCTACTCATGCTCCTCTGCCCCATCTGCTCCTTTCCTTCAATCACATCCCTAATCCTTGCGCCTTGCTTAAGGGAAGGTGGTGCATCCATAGATTCATAAACACACACATACACACAAGCTTTCCCTTCCACTGTCCTCAGCTACCACTTTGGAAGAACCGTCCTGGCAGGGGATGGCTTCTGCAGGGGCCATAGGGCCCCTTCCCCAAGACCACTTAGGCTACCTCTAAGGGGCAGACACAGGAATTCAAACACCATGAGGAAAAAATGGTGTCTTCCCTCAGACAAAGCAAATCGTGGCACGCAACCCAGTGAAGCCGCAGTCAAGGTTAGCCTTGTTAAGGCTATCTGGTTAGTTGTGTAGATGAAGCTGTAGGTTTGGGTTGTTTTGTTTTAAATTGCATCAYGCAAAAATGATCCACCAATACCCACAAAAAGAGGCACAATCAAATAGCCCCGGGAAAAAGAAAAAGAGACAGATGGAGAATTTGTCTGGCTAATTTTCTCCCCTGTGGCTACTGTGCTGTTTCTGCTAGAAAGGATGTGGAAGGAGGCAGAGTGAATAAACATAGACTGACTTTGTGGGATGCATAGATAACTGTAGTATTTCTTCAAGTCCACAGGAAAAACAGCAGTGAAAAGAAAAAAGTATTAGTGAAAGCCAGAAAAGAGAGGTTATAACTCAAACTAAGAGTGAAGTGGAATTTCTTTTTCATTCTGGTTCTTTGTTCAGTTTTGCAAACAAGGAACACTTTCGTTCCTTAATTTAATACCTTTGAAGGGATCTAACTGCACTGGAGGTAAAGTTCATGAGAAAGAGTTTTACCAAAAAGAGAGGATTTCAGCATTTGCTTCAATGAGGTCCAATGAGATTCTTCATATTTGCCAAGTGCCCGGCTGTGAGTGAACCCGGGGGCTGCTCTGTCCCATTTTGCAGAGCTGGGCAGGCGCTGCCGAGGGGGTGAAGCGCATTAGGACACGTGAGGCACAGCACGCATCAAATGACCCCCGAGCCACGGTGTTACCTACCGGTGATACCTGGTGATGGGCAGGAGGCTTCATCAAACCCCTGAACCAGAGCAACGGTAATGGTTAAAATACCAGTGGCCATATCCAGTGTACCACATAGCCATAGATAAACCTGTTTTCCACCCTGTCCTGTGAGCCAGGCACGCAGACGCCGGGGGACGCAGGCCAGGCAGGTGGTGCGGAGGGGAGGCGGGCTGGGGGAGCAGGCAGGCTGCACGGGGCACGAGCAGTGCCCAGAGCAGTCGCCGAGCGCAGATGGCGTGTGCCTGGCTGCCCGGTGGGTGCAGCCTGTCCTGCTTTCCTCAGAGTGATTTTCAGCGGGGGGACGTGGCAGCTGCTCGCTCATCTCCCCCAGGGACGTTTCAATCCATCCTTTCCCCCTGCATCCCCCCTTCGACCTCCTCAGTCAAGATTGCTGCCTGTTGTCACCTCCAGTGATTTCCAAGGGGTAGTTCTGCCATTTGAATAATTTACTGCCTTTCCCCCAGTTCCCCCCAGTGCCTGTGGGGTCCCCGGCACTGCTTTGGTCCCTCTGGGCAGCTGCAGCGATGTGAYATGGGTCAGACCCAGAGCTGTGAGTGCAGGGTGCCGGCAGCGTGCTGCCACCGGCAGAGAGACATGCTTGCAGCAACATGCAGGTTTGGGTCTTTTTTTTTTTTTTTTGCTTGCTTTGCTGGCTTGCCTCATCTCTTATTCCTCACATACCACATTAGGGAAAGGCTAGTCATAAAATCCTGTATGTATTTTCCTTAGCATCTCTGGCTGCTTAGTCAAATGTCAAAAATATAACTACTTCAGAGAACTGGTTTCCTTTTATGTACAAAAAGTGAAAGGCAGGGAAAGAGAATTCTGTCTATGTTAAGTATTTTCTTTGCTTTTGTTCACAAAGGGAAGGAATTAGGCAGTTAAAATAATAATAAAACCTGTAACATTCATTTTGAATGTTGTTTACAGTGGGGGATTATTTTTAAGGCTTCTGTTCCCCCTCCTCCCTTTTTCTCTCTTACCGAATAGAAGGGAGATTGCCTAATTTAGCCATATTAGTGCATCTCGCTCAGAAGAGCATCCCAGAGAAGAATGGCATGTTTTTAATGCCCACTTAATGTCAGTCTTTGTATTTCTGCTTAGTGTTGATTAGTGAAGTCACTCTGAAAATCTGATTTACAAGCTATTCTCCTGGTCTCTGAAAGAATGTTAGCTATTTCTCGGCAGGAGAATTACTCTACTTGTAGCTTGACCCCAGATGTAAACATCTGCTCTGTTCACCCCTTGTAAGGGTAAAATTGGAACATTTTCTTATATGCCCATTTTTGTGCTCCAGTTTCATCTCTCCTAAAAAGCTATATACAGTGGTCCCTCAAATATTAAGTAATCCCCTTACATATATAGGTGAATCTGCATTAGATAGAGTAAAACCTGTGTACAGATGTGTTTTGGCTTCTGCAGGTACAGTAGCAGTTAAAGGACCAGTGAGTGGTGGCAGTGGCCGTTCCCATGCTCAGAGCAAGTGCCTTAGAAAAGCAGCAAAAGCGACTTTGCAGAGTCAAGTTCTGTATTGACAAGGAGGGACTATAGTTTCCAAGAGCACTTGGAAAACAAAAATATTTGTATTTAAGTTATCTCCATCCAGAAGCACAATTGCTATCATGGAGTGGTGCCTGGGGATGATTTCTGCCATTAGAGGGAACATTAGAGGGACCAGGTTTTGTCTTGGCAGGACTGAGAACCACAACCAGGAGGCCACGTAACAGTGTGTGTGGTTACTGGCCCAGTTTGAAGTTTTTCTGATTTCATCCTATAGCAAAGGGCCAGCACAGACAAACACTTGGACTCTGTTATGGGTCCCCAAAGGTACCCTGCACAGATACTGTGACCTAGAGAGTGTGTGCAGGTAACCAGAACAGACTTGACTATTTTCGGAAAACCATGTTTTCAGTGTACAGCCATCCTTTCACATGTTTCATCTTTCAGCAATTACGATGCTTCCCAATTGCAGCTGTTTCTCACCAACCTCACATTTGTTTTCTCAAAGTAGGAGACACTTTTTGAAAGCCTACCTAACCATGTTGGTGGAAAACCTTGTCTGACAGCTCTTGCAGAAGAGTTTCACAGGAAGCGAATAAAGTGGGAAGCACATTAATTATCCTTCTTCAAACAAATTATTTTAAACCCATTTCCTCCCACCATTAGCTGAGTTCTCATGCTGATATGGGCATCGTCAGTCATGTGCTGCCGTTGTTGCACATGGCAAAGCCGGCGGCAGAAAGCAGTCTGGCACATCACTGAACACATAACCCTCCCCATCGCTGACCTGACTTACCCTGGGGACAAATTCAGCCCTGACATACATGGGTGTTGCTTCCATTATAGCTGTTTTGCAGAGATGAGGGACACAGAAGTTAAAGGAAGAGGGCTCCAGAGCTATCTTTCATCCTTCTGTAATCTGTTTTTCCTACTGCATTTGTTTTATTAGTCTGCAAGGCTCATTCCTCATCAGAAGAGGTCATGCTAATTTGCCACTCACACCCACTTTATTACAAACATGTACCCAATGTGCAATTTACTCCCCCAGTTATAATCACAGCTGGAATTATCACAGAGCCTTCCCAGGTGTTTCTTCTTCAGTGTTTCTGCGAGCTCCTGCTGGGCTGACTTTGGCACATCCAGAGGAATATCCTTCCAGTGAGATGGAGGACYGCCACCATGATATACTGGAGGCACTGCACTACTCTGAACAGCCCCAACACCTGCTGATGGTGGGGAGGTTCAGTGCCCAGGATGTGCTCGTTGGGAAAYAGGTTCCACTTGGCTTGAGAAAGCATATGAACAGTAAGTAAGAAAAACAAGGAAAAAAAGCACGAATGCCTCCAATTCTCTTTTCTAGTGCTTAGCAGGAAAACACACTTGGAAACAAAAAGATTGCTCAGTCTTTAAAACAATGAGTGATACTCCCTAAACACATCTAAGTAGCTCTGGAGTCTAATCTTACCAACTTTCCAAAYATAAAAAGCGTTTCCTTACTAAAATCCACAACATGTAACCTAAGGGCCAGGAGCCTCCAACCCTAGCAGTGCTGGACATGAAACTTTTAAATCATGTAGGATAATATTTGCAGAACCACATACTGTTTTTTTTTTCCTCTCGAATGGGAAATTTACACACCAATTCCTTCCATTTCAAATTACCACAAATGTGGGGCAAGATATTGCTTACTGTATGAAGAAGAGTTGTGCTTGCTACAGGTCAGAGTGTCAGGTCAAACTCATTTCTCTCACTTCAGCTTTCATAAATTTCAGTTCAAATTCTCAAGACTGATCCACACAGGAATGGATATGAATTTCTGATATTTTTCCTGGGCAGACCTACTGCAGCAATGGACGAACTTTGCACAGAATCAGGTTGTTCCATCCCTCTTGCACCTCTCTTCTTCTCTGCAACCTCTTTCTCTAAGCTGCGTGAGGCAGGGACAGGCAGGGCCAGGCAGCGATGGGGATGCTCAGGTGTTGTGCTGGGGGTAGTGAGACATTGTCATGATGGGGGCAGGCAGGATCCACCTGCATGTAATATCGCAAATCTGACCTGTCTGGAAACCTCTGTCTCCTCTTTTATGAGAAAAACCAACACAGTACGTCTAGTGCAGGGCCATGGCACCGAGGCAGAGACAGGAGCCATCTAAAAAGATAAAGTCAGAAGAAAAGACGAGAACTGTGTTTTGCCCCGAAATGAGACCTCCTGTGAAAATTTTCAAGCAAGAGTATTTTACCTAGCCTTCTCTACTGCCTTTCCATAGGGATTGCTTCATTTTCCCCCTCCAGCCACAGATGCACGACCTCAGCATGACGGTGCCCTCCCATTGGCTTACAAATCTCATAATTTCCCCTTTATGGGCACTGGCAGTTCTGCGGTAAGTGGTGTGAGACTGATCTCCCCACTGAGATTAGACACGCGTGCGATACTGACTCTGCGTTATCTGTGCATCCCCGGTGCTATCAGACGCGATAAGGATCTACCACAGGATGGACGTAATTGGCAGAGCGAGGAGAAGTGGGACTCTTAGAGGGAAGGAAGAGGTGAGATGTCCCCCGGCAGGAGCTGTACACCTTGTCTCCAGATGATTTCATTCTGTAGGCCTTGGGTTGCTGCTCTGCAATTTCACTGCCTGGGGATTGCAGAGGACAAGAAAACTTCTCCTCTTCAGTTATGCTGAAGTAGGAGTTGTCTGCAAGCACAGCTGTCCAGTGTTGGGTATATGATGAGCCAGTGATCTGAGCCTAACCTCTAATAAAAAGRATCCTGAAAAATTGCCATATCCCTGCAATTTATTTTAAGTCAATCTAATATAAACGGTGTTCTAAACCCCCCCTTGAAAACAGCTTCAAAGGCAAGTTCTCTAGTGGTAGGAGATGCTAGGATTAAATTGCCCATTTGAACTTTATTATGCTCCTTTCTTCACATTCATTATTATATAGCTTTTAATTACATCCTACATTTTGCAAAGAGCTCATATCTCCTTCACTGAACATGATGGATGGAACAAAGGAGTGACACGGACTTAAAATGCAGATTCCCGTCAGGGAAGATTTTTGTCCCAAACTGCTGAAGTCTGGCAGATTGTAAGCAAATACTGCAAAGTATCTGGTAAACTTAACTGTGACAACAGCCTAACGATAATAGTGCAGTGACTCCCATGGGAAAAACAATTTGATTTAAATACTCTTCACTCCCCTTTAAAAATTCTGTTTACACGATAAAGATATCATAAATGCACATGAAATGAGACAASAGAGGCTTCTGGGGAGGAGCAGAGATGGGGAGGCAGGGTGGGAAGAGTATAGGTGCTTTTGAATCAATGGCAAACAAAGAAAACCTTTAGGAAGTTGGCCAGTGGGATTGTCAGATAATGCTTCCTATAAGCCTTATGGAAAAAAAATTTATTTATGCAAAAGCGGTACAAACTGTGAAATGGCAAATCTGCTTTAAATCTTGAAAAAGCTCTATTTGCTTGCAAATCTCTCCTCAGCTGTAGAAAAGATATCAGAAAAGGACAGGACTGAAAGTCAATTTCCTTGCAAATCCTACAGATAAAGACAACACTGGGATACAATTGAAGAAATAACATGCACATCGTTTTCCTCATTTTGTCATTTGGAGCTTACAAAATTTTTCTGGAGCATATGAGCAAGTGAGTTTTAAGGGGTAAAAAAAAAAGGCTGGACTGTGTTTATTTGAACAAAGTTTAGATAGCAAGTTGCCTACACTTTGGCAAATTCACAGTTCTGTGGGAGCAAAAATAAACTGTTTAATTTTACTTCCAAAGAAAGAATGAAAGATAACAAACTCAAACTGCAGRAAACAAGAGTAGTCACTGTTGTTGTTGCTTTTGAAACAGTAAGCTTTGGCCTAAGCTATCTTATGTTCAAAACTCAACAACAACCAGAAAGGTAATATTCATAATAGATATGTATTTTTTCCCAGACTTCTTGTTTTTCTACTTTTCTTTGTATTTGTTAATAAAAGCTCATACAAGCAGAAAAACATTGTATTCACTTTGCAGATCATACACCAAGTAGACAAGTGTGTCTAAGAAGTTTCTCCTCTCTATATGCAAATGAGTTATTTTTTATAGAATGCAAAGGATACAAATGCAAATTACACAGAAGTGTTTTCATCAAGCATCTTAAAAAAAAAAAAAAAGGCTTCCGACTGCAAGATTAGCAGCTGGTGTAAATGCAACTCCACATTTCTCTTTTCCTTCCGTCAGACCAAATTCTGTCTTTGCTCTGGCCACAGTCCCAGAGCCCYCACAGGGTCTTCCCACCCCAACAGCAATGGCTTTCTGCTTCCTCACACGCCTCCCTCGCTGCCTGGAGAAGTGGGGGGACACCAGCACCCACATCTCCCACTCCCCATCKCCAACCCTTGCGTTTACACTCACTGCTGCCATGGCATGAGCAGGGACCTCGCTGGCAAGCAACCTGCCACCACGYGGCACCCACACCTCGTCCCTTTGCACGCACTTATCTGACGAAGGTTTTCCTGCAACCTTCCTGGCACAGGGACTTTGCACAGGGACTCTGCTTTCACCATGGGGTTATGGTTCATGGCTGAAGTGTGCATGTGGTCTGGTGAAAGGAGACATGGTATCTGAAAAGAAAAGCTTTACCAGGGCGAGCAGTGGAAAAAACGGTCTGTATCACATGTGCAACGAGGAGGCTGAGGCTTTAGCAGTACTGCCCCAACCAACTTTATCAGCTGAACAGGGCTAAGAAACAAGGCGGGCAGAACACAGCAGCACAGAGTAGGTAAAACAGGAAAAACCCTCAAATCAGGATGGACCCCAAGAAACATAAACCATAGGTGGCAACTGGAGCATATGCAGTCYGTACTGCTGTTCGAAAGCCACCCTCCCACACCCTGCTCTCTCAAAAGACCCCTCAGCAGTTTCCATTCCCTGGGGCTATTGCTGTTTACCTGGCAAGTCTTCAGCAGGCGGGCTGYGGTTTTTAAGGCGAAAGATGAGTAGCTGCCCCATGATCAAGCTGGGATCACACAGCCTCCTGTTGCCCTCAGGGACCACGTGCCATCAGAGCATTTCTGGCTCTGTTCAATCCCTTCCTTGCTGACGTGAGCCCTGGGGTTATTTCTAGTGAACCTGGAGCATGAGAGATGAACCCTCCCGAGCATCCTTTGGGAAGCTCCCAAACACCTTCGCTGCCYGGTTAAAGACCTCAATTTTTATAAAACCAACAGAGAGTTGTGATTTGGCATCAGGACAGCTCTTGCCTTGGGGTCAGTTTGCCCATGAGTTAGAGCTGGCTGCAGTGGGCATGGCTGGGGAAGGGGGAGGTGTTTCACGCAAGGAGCAGCCTCTCAGAGGGGCACTGGTGAAGGTCACGGCCCACCTTGAAGATCCTTTGCAACACCTTCATCTTCCCACAAGCTTTCCCCAATCAAGGAGTCCTGCTCAAAGCTGAAAGCCCTCATGCCATTGATTGCAAGAGAGAGAAATTAAATCTAGTCCAACCTGTTCTTCCTTCCTGCCACAAAAGAAAAACCACTAATCCTAGCAGATCTTTGACCAAGAAAAAAACATGAGGGAATGGCACAAACTCCATGAAACCCCTAAGGGAGATGGCTATTGCCTTTGTGTAAGAAATAGGCAGATACTCAAGTGAACAGTGCCAGTAAAAGGCCAAAGTCAAGAGGCAGGACCATCCTCCCTGCTCCCCTTCAGTTGGCAGCCATGTCCCATCCCCGCTGGCTCGGGCACRCGCTGGCCCATGCCTGGCTGGAGCTGTCTGGCTTCAACGGGGCTGGGTGTGGGGTCAGCACAGACCCTACTTCCCAAGTGACTTGTTGCATCGCTGAGTGTACGTGTATGCTGCTATGATTGAGTTAGATTGTCTGAAATGTTGGGCCTGCCTGGACAAAACCAAGCTTTTTCCTCCCGGCAGCCTCCAGAAGATGGGCAGCACTGACAGCATTCGCTCCCGAGAACGTTTGTTTCCATGCTGCTAAACCAGCAAGGAATCCAGCAACAAACATAACCAGCGGGGACTGGCATTTAGGATGATAGTGCTTCCTTAAGCCATTCCCATTGGTTGTAAAACTACTCTGGGATGAACTTTAGCATTCATGGTTCATTGTGAGGAAGTGTGAAGAATTACTGCAGAATGAAAGCCCGGGAAGGGAAAGGCTGATTCATTCTTTCTGTGTGAAGGCACACACTCTAATTGTGTAATTTTAAAAGCATTCTAATTTTCACAGCTATTATGCCGGTCAATGCAGCTTGAAGAGACAGTTGACTATTTATATATCTCTGCTTTGCAACAGGAGAAGAATAAGGGTGTTACTGATTACAAATACGGCATCTTGCTTACTTTGCTGAATTTAATATCAGTAAAAACTTCACATTTTTGCGAGGKCTGGATAGGCAAGTAAGCCCTAGAACGATTTTGTCTTTCCCAGTGCTAGTCTCACTCAGGTTATGTGGGAGGGATAGAATTTTTTTCACTGACTGCACACAATTTCATCCATTATCTTTTTCTCAAAGTAAAATAGGCTGCGCCAAATTCTCAGGACTTCATGTGCATGGCTGGTAGAAAAATATCTTCCCTGTTCTGATAAGCRACTCAGGGGATAGCAGGCCGAACACCTTTGCAGCCTGAAGAAGTGGAAACTACATGAAGAAGGGAACAGATTTGTGGCTTAGGCACTGGGTTAAGATGCAAGAGAATTGAATTTAATTCCTGACCATAAGCACTGCCTGTGCCTTGCAGCAATTCCTTCACTCTTGGTGTGCTCTAGCTCTCTATTTGTAGGAAGCTGCCCCGACACCTCCAAGTTACAGGGGTTCTGCAAAGACAAATGCATTGTGTTTGAGTGCCAGAGAAAAGCAGAGGCATGAATAACTTCTGCAGCTTCCCCTGGTTTTTGTGATTACTATGTTATGCCCAAATGGACTGAGCGTTATTCATAGTAGGAGGAAGGTAGGCGGTAGATTGAAGAGATGTGTCTTTTCATCCTGGAAGTACGCATCTGAAAGTGTTTAAGCAGCACGATCCTAAGTTAGCTGCAAATTCAGCCAAACGCAGAATTTTGGATGAAAATTTCCTAAGAGATTGGGGTGTTTGCCTCTAGGGTTGTATATCTGGCAGATGTCAYGCAATCTATTTTGTCAAACACACAGCCTTAATCAGGGAGTGTTATATGAGGGCTAAGCACAACCAGATCACAAAGGAATGTACTGTCACCAGAACACTAACGAAAGATTAGCTCTTTAATTCAGCCTYTGAATTTTGAGGAATCTTTTGTTTTGCTTTTAGGTTAAACTAAGGGCAGAATAAGCAGTAAAGCATGCAGATGAGGCACTGYCATGAGAAAATAATAATTTGTTTCACTGCAATAAGAAATCTCATTTACATAAAATGAGAAATAATTAAATCGGCGCTGAACTGTGTGCCCTATCAGTTTAATTGAATCTGAGCCACATGTCTATGGCTGTTTTATGGGGGCTGGTTCCTGGAAAGCATTTGTTATTAGTCACTTTTGCAGCAAAAGGATGAATCAACAGTTCTTAACTGAGCAAGAGAAATAAGTCCTGGAATAAACYCCTGCTGAGCACCACAGATCAATACAGACAACAGTGATGTGCCTGTAGAGCTGTGGAGAGCTTAGTCAACAGAGAATTTAAAATATTGGTGAGGAAAGCCTTCTGTGTATATTTGATGCCAAAGATTACTGCTATAGCTGTCTACTCTGACCCCTTTAACAGCTCAGGCCATATGATTTCACCACATAACTGTCTTCCTTCCTAACTACTTCCTTAYTACATGAATGAACAAGATGAAGCCCTTGGTGAGGTAGAACATGTCTTTCAGGATTAGACTTTCCCCATCAAGGGGGTCTATCCAGCCAATTTATGTTCAGAAAGTGCTCCAGAGCTGCCTGCTGTCAAAGATAGCRTTTATTTTCCTGTTTGCTTTTAATTTCAATATTCACTCATTGGATGTCCTACCTTTTTCCTGCTAAACTATAAAAGCCCTCAGAAATCAGATGCATTGTCCAGAAAAACAAAGACATCAACAACTGGGCTTTCACCCTTTTCTGGAGAAGTCTAGTCAATTGAAAATCCTACTTCCCCACTGGAAGGCACATCCCCTAGAGCTTTACAGTTTTTTACAGGTCTTTCTGAAATCCCTCCCATTAAGTGCAGACACCTTAACTACATGGCATTTCTAACTGTGACTTGATCTCACATCTTTGTATACATGTCTGTCTTTCAAATTGCTTGAGCGTTAAGGGAAGGTTTCCAGTATGTCCATCTATATGGAAACAAGGTCCCCGGCCCTCTCCAGCTGCTTGCAAAAAGAGTTTTTCCATTTCTTCAGCTGAGGAGCTCTACTGCTCCTTTCAATATCCCCAGTCCCAAAAAGCTACACCTGGAAAATCACCTTTTTCCCATCTCTGTTTGACACGGGGATTCTTCTTTCATTATTCACAACATTTTGTCACCAAATCCTGATGAAAAATACTCAGACTATGAGTTGAGTATGATCTAGCCTTACCAACAACATCTGATGTGCATCGGTCATCTGGATCACATAGTGTTGTTTCAAAGCTATGATGAGACTGTAAATTTGGGACTCATCAGATTGACTGGTTTAGGATTGACTGCAGAAGGTTTATCCTAAAAAGGATGAAATCAATGATCTCATGCTGTATTTCAACGAGCCCTGCCAGCTGCAAACACACTGTTTGTTCCAACATTGTGCTGTGCTCCTTCCAACGCATCTTTGGAAATATATGCTGCAACCTCCCACTTGTAGACCTCTGCTTCAGGTGTGGTCTCCTCTTCTGGCAGGTCAGGGCAAGAGCTGAGACTGGAAGAGCAGAAAGAGCAACCTGCACTACTCACTATGTGTTTACCTAAGGAATTAGGGGAATCACAGATTTACAGTTTGTACAAAAGAAAGCTCCTGCGCTACCAGCTTCTTGGCACAGCTCAAACACGTGTTTGGGACTCAGACAAAGGAAAGGAAATATTGGTGGTCTGTTRTCACCACTGTGCAATAAATGCTTTAGACAGTCCTCAAAAAACAATGCAAAGAAGTATATCTGAAGTGCCTGAAGCACYCAAAGCTTGAGTGACCTGTTAAAATCACAAAGGAAATCTGGGCAGACTGGGAAATGGAGTGTATGATTAACTCATCAGTTAGAAAATATGGCCATATCTAAATAGTACCATTAGGGAAAGGAGTAGCAGGTTCATATGTGACCAAAGACATTTTTTGTGACAAAAGCTTGGAGGAAATTTTTTCTTCTATAGATTTGTTTTGGGCAAAAACCAGCAAGTTTAGCAATTCTGCACGAACTCAAATTGATTTTGCTGAATTATTTACTGGAAAAATATCTTTACATATTTTCCTTGAAACATCTGCCTTTTATATTTCCTTAGTGAAACGTTCAGAATTTTCAATTTGAAATGGGTTTTATTCCAAAGTTCCCTTTCCTTTTATTTACAACAAGAAGAATTTTTTTTTTTAAAAGATCATATGAATGACATACGACCTTTTCAAAATGTATTACATGATGATTCTCCAGTCTTTGACTTCCTAACACTACCAAGAAACACTTAAGATCCAAAAGTTCCAGAAGAAAAGAGTGGACAGCTCAGCCCAGCTCCTGTTGCTGCTTTTACAGTCATCACCTCTGTCACTAGCAACACAGCAAACCTTCTGGCAATCTCAGCTCAGAGCTCAAAGCATATGAAAACTATATTTGGAGAAGTCAAAGAGAACAGTAAAAGAAAAAGCAGAGAGGCTAGAGCAGAAGTCCAGTTTCCTACTGTTCATGTCCTTTGTCATATAGGTCTCTGGGGAAAAAAAATAAAATGTGTGTATATTCCTCAGTCCTTAGCAAACAAGACAAAATGGGTCATAACTTTAAAAGATATGCATTTTGGGTGTTGAATGGCCAACTGTCTGCTGCAAGCAAAATGGCAAAACATCCACCAGATTTTTTTTCTTCATTGGCTTTTCCCCAGCTTCCATTTCTCATGAAASCTACTGTATCTGGGGAAACACATTTGAGACATATATATTTTTATCAAATCTAGTTGATACTGAGCATTGATTCAGAAGTGACCRTGAAAAGGCAAGGAGAAGAACTGGTAGACAACACTTTCCCTTAAGCCTGATTTCCTATACCAGCATATTTTTTTAAAAGCTTGTGAGAGGGAAAGGACAGGGAAATTTGGGGTTGAAAGAAGCGAAGGGGAAAACAAACAGGAAAAAAATAAGRTGGGAAGAGATGTGGATTGAAGGGTGCGACTTTCCCCCATACCCTGGTAGGAGAGTCCCTCCAGAAAATGTTGGTTTACTGGCAACAGCCTTATGCAGAGGAAGATAACCTTTTCTGGTTTTTGCARGGGAAGATGGCTGGAAGATGACTTTTCCAGAAGCTGATGTGTACGATGGATGAAGCACCCTTGCAGTTTCTCTACCTGGTCCAACTCCAAGCTGACCACAGCCTTGGGAGAAGGAAAGTGTGCTGGTTTTGGCTGGGATAGAGTTAATTTTCTTCATAGTAACTAGTATGGGGCTGTGTTTCGGATTTGTGCTGAAMACAGTGTTGATAACACAGGGATGTTTTCTTTACTGCTGAGCAGTGCTTACACAGAGTCAAGGCCTTTTTGGCTTCTCACCCCACCCACCAACGAGTAGGCTGGGGATGCACAAGAAGCTGGGAGGGAGCACAGCTGGGACAGCTGACCCCAGCTGACCAAAGGAATATTCCATACCATATGACGTCATGCTCAGCATATAAAGCTGGGGGAAGAAGAAGGAATGGGGGGAAACGTTTGGAGTCATGGTGTTTTGTCTCCCCAAATAACTGTTACATGTGATGGAGCCCTGCTTTCTTGGAGATGGCTGAAAACCCGCCTGCTGATGGGAAGGAGTGAATGAATTCCTTGTTTTGCTTTGCTTGCATGTGTGGCTTTTGCTTTATCTATTAAACTGTCTTTATCTCAACCCACGAGTTTTCTCACTTTTAACTCTTCCAATTCTCTCCCCCATCCCACCAGGGGGGGAGTGAGCGAGCRGCTGTGTGGGGCTGAGCTGCCAGCCAGGGTTAAACCATGACAGAAAGTTCACTTTGGTTATCACTTGATTTGTTGTTCTCCCTCTCCTGAAACACACCTTCAGGTAGAAGACCTGTTTGTTCTTTGCATATGAAAAACTTGACATTTCCTGCTCCTTCTGCACATTATTCTATGGGCGTTGTGTGTAGGATGACACTATCTCAAACACCACAGCTGCATGGGGGCATCTTGGCCAGCCTTTGCCAAAGGAGCCAAAGGCAGTGGGTGCACAGAGCAACCCTGCCTTCAGCTGGGGCTGTCCTCACTAACAACACCAAGGCCTGAGCTCAAAGAGACCTTCTCCAGGCTAAGAGGTGCTCACATCCTTCACCTTCAACGTGTCCTTCAGGCAACATCTGAACGATATGCTCCTTGTTGGCTCTCTGCTGCACTAGAGAGGAAGTACAGCCAAAGGGATTGATAGTTAGGAAGGAAAACATTTTATCACTAGGAAGGTGCAGATAAATCAATGTGTCTGAAGATATGTAAAGGTCTTACTGGGTCTTTAAAAACATTTAGATGTTAAGATGCTCCTGATCTTAACAGTAATTTTTCCACTTAGCGTTTTATACACAATTATGACGATCTACTCTGAAGATCAAAGATCATCTTTTCAGTGGAGACCTCCCCTTCACCTGTGCTTGTGCATTATTGGCAGTGCATTGACAGGGAATTGATTTTCTAGTCTAAGTATACCTCCATGCAGTCACTAAGGAAATGCTTTAGAAGCATCTGCGCTGTAGTTAAGTAGAAGCCATTTTTTCTTCCAGCTTTTCAAAGGCATCTGAGGAAGGTGGCACCCTTGTCTCCTCTACTGACAGCAGCAGAGGTGCCATTTTAACTGCAAGGGTAAGCCTTGGATGATGTATTAGCCACTTAGAGTGACCTCCTGAGAATGAAATGCCTGGGAGGGCTGGACCGTAGGTATTGCCCATCCTCCTGATAGGTACTAATTGACTGATGAGAAATCAGATTTGYTTTTCAGGGCTTACCATTATCTCCTTCCAACTTTTTTGTGACAACCACTACCTGATGAGAAGATCTGCCAGACAGACCTTTTGGGTCAGTGTGAAGTTCCACAGGGCATTTCTTAGTAACTAATAGGGACCTTCCCAAAGAGGCATTTGGCCTTGGCCAGATCTTGTCCAAGCACTATTTTTATCTTCATACCTACATCAGTTTTGGTAGAGGAGAGGGGAGAGGGGCACAGGCAGGGAGAACAGCTTGGGCAGGGGTCTCAGAGCAACACTGGATATAGAGCCACCATATGCCTAATGCTTCTCATTTCAGTGGTGCCATAGACCCTACATGGCTCCTGATTCAGGTCCCCACCAAGACTGGCTTTTGCTCATGGATCAGTCTGTTATCTCACAAAAGCTCTGTTACTGTTATCAAGGTATTTTTATCTTTCTAGGTCAAAGGCACGTTGGAGGTTCACTGATAGCAGGTGACGATTGCGCACCGGCCGCCAGGCCCCCAGGTGGGAGGTGCATTGCCAGCAGTTCTGGGAACAAGTAATTTGCCAGGGGCTGAAGCTGGCAAAAAACCTACCCCCTGACACTAATCCCTTTCAGCTTTCCCTGCTCCAATATAAAACTTGGGAAAAGGGTTGTGGAGGGTCACCTTCATATATGGTACAGCAACAGGCAACCGAAACGGAGACAGAGCTTTTCTCTTTTTTGGTCCAAGCAGTGAACGCTTTGGGCATTTTGGCATTGTGACTTTTTCAGTCAGTAATTTGAATTACTTGGTTAGGCAATGAGCTACTCCAGCCATGTACTTCTCAAGGAGAAAATCATAATTAAGCCCAAAGAAATGAGTTTTAAAGGAATTTTATTGCTCTGTGCAGCTGTCTTATTTAGGGTAGAGGTTATTAGAAAACACGTCTTTAAATGGGGAAATAATCAAATAAATTTGAGCACGTGTCCCTTCAATGCAAATATTGTTTCTACAGGAGATGGGAACCACCATTTAGCCTCCATTTCCTGAACACAGTGCAACTTTTAGCATAATCATGGCTACAGATAGACAGGAAATGTTTCTTCTCTAATTTGGAGGTAATTCTGTGCTTAGTCCCATTCCTCAGCTGCATAACCTGCATGTGCACACAAAAGGATTAACCTGTCAAAAGGATTAAACCATGGATGTGCCGGGGGAAGAGAGCTGTATTCACACTGAAGTCCGCTTTGCAGTGAGGTCACGGTTTGGTAGGAAAACCAAAACACCCCACATGTTGACAGAGCTCTACCTGTCATCTATCCTGGTTCACCTAGTTTGTTCAGCCCAGCTCCAGCCAAAAAACATAAATGAGTAAGTTAATGCAACGAAGACCAGGAAAGATGCATCACCCATCAATTCAGCCACGCATCATTCACACATTTTTAAAGGTGAGTGAATGGAATGAACCTACATCCTCCTTCTGCCACCTGATTAAGCAGAATAAATGCCTTAATGGAAAAAAAAATATTACCTGCTTTTGAAATCAACCCTATGAGATATAAATGACTGTTAAGCCAAACACACCAATCACATTGCACTCATCTGAATAAAAATGTGAGTCATTTTTCCCCCTGCTTATGCAGCTAYCACCCACTTCCTCAAGCCCTGCCATCCTGCTGGCAGGACCCAGGTGTCAGGAAGCCTCCCAGCAGGGCACTGGTGACGCCTCTCCAGGGGAACCTGTTTAAGGTTCTCTGTCCTTGGGCTCCTCACACTTCTGGGAAATTTTGGAAGACACGGGTCTCACATACCCTCCACTTGCTGAACAGAACTTCTGTGAGTTATCCCATTTGAACTCCCTTTTCCAGTGCAATTGCTCCACTGCAAGGACTTGCAACGGCGCGCTGACCATCACCGCTGCCCAGAGCCGGAGGAAAATCTACCAGCGCCTTTGTGCTCGTTTTGCATCTAAATGGTGTGTATGGCAGTGGTGGGGAAGCAGCATCTCAAAACTCAAGACCAGATCAGAATTTACCCTGTGTGCGCCTTGCAGGCTGTCTCCTGGAGTACTGGCATAAATCGAGAGTAATTCCAATGCGCTCAGTGAATTCGCAGTGCTGAAGCTGAAGTGAGTGAGCGAAGGGGCAAAGCTGCTATGCCCAGGTACAGGATTTCATCCATCAGGCTGGAATTACTGGCTTGAATGTGCTCTGAGCTTCATCCCATACATTCACGCTTGCTATGGAAACACAGGCCAGAACTGTAAAACCATGGTGGCACGTCTTCCTTTCCTCACTCACACCATTTCACTTGCCARCGGTGTAAGACACTGTTCTTCTTCCAACCACCTGTGAACTCAAGGCTCTTGCTGTACACCTTGGAGCAGCCTGCACAGGCAGAGAGCACCAGAGGGTGGAATAATGACTAACGCTTTGTACAGAGAAACAAGGCAATGGATCATTCTTGCACCTTCCCCTCAATCATCCTTTCATTCATCCAGAAAGGTTGAGCTACAGTCTGTCCCTACAAGTCRCTTCATGTATTCAGCCTTAATGATGTTTTAGGACTAGCAACTTAATTCTCACTTTTCCCTCACTGGATTGTTGTGAACAAGTTAAAAGAAAGCAAATTAAAAAACAATCCCAAAGATGTAATTACGTGTAAGGTGCATAGGGCCCAAGTAAAGACTCAAGAGGAATTTTTATCACAAACTGAGTTGTTCATCTAGTTATGCATCAGATTATTCTGCTAGAGATATTTTCGAAAATAAGTTGGTGTGAAAGCAAGATCAGACTCTGGCAGAGCATAGTTGTGCAGACACCTTCAGTGCGGACTTGGCACCTACAACAGAAGGTGAATGGGACTTCAGTACCTACAGGCTTTTTTGACCTCAAGTTCCCTCATAAAATAGAAATGTCACAACTTATTTATATTTTTAAAAGGCTGTAGGAAAAGTGCCCTTGCTTGGTCTCATGGTTTGTTTAATTCAGTATGCTCTTTTCAGCAGCAAAGTGATCATCTTTCACAGCTAGAGCTGTGAGAACTAATTAATAGCCTTGCTTTCAAATGTGTGAAGAACTATGTACGTGTCAGGTATAAGATTAGGCATGATCATTTTAATATATTGCTAAAAGCATTTGGTGCTTATGTCTGAAATGATCAATTCTTTATAGAATAGGCCAAAGGAGGCCCCAGTCTATGGAAGAAGCAGGGCAGGTAGTCAGGAGSCCCCACCACCATCTGGCTCAGCTTTTGTACTCCCCTGTGTGCCGCTGCATCCACAACAAAAGCCCTGTCAGTGCTTCGCTAAAGCTGCTGTGGGAAATAGCAAGGACGATAACAGYGGGGAGAAGACAGAGCGGTGGTTGCTGCTGCAGAACTGACCCCGCAGTTGGGTCGGGGGACAGGACAGACGCACGTGGCTGGTGGATGCTGGGTAGTTGGCATCTAAAAGTGCTCCCACCACGGCCTCCAGTCAGTACAGGTGCAGTGCTGAAGGTAACGTGTTCATATTTGAAAGGCAATGTCACTTTAAAGTTCCTTCACCAGAAGGTCAAATTAAATTATAGCTCTGGGGAAATCCCTGCTTTATAATTTACAACATGTCTAAGGGAATAGAGGAAACAGACAGATAAATAGTAAAGCACTTATACCCAATTAAACACAATATTCTAACATTTCCTTTTTTTGTTTTGTTTTAAAGACATAGCTGTAGATAAGATCTGTGGCTCTGAACATCACTTTCTCTTCTTCACTTTGAGCAGAAAGACTGGAGTCTGTATACTACAGCCTAGCCAAGAGTTTCTCCASGATGGATCCAGAGCTGAATTGCTTTTCTTCCTAAGTCAAGGCTGTTATTCATTCTTTCCCCACTCAAAAATCTTGCACCTTTTGCAAGATCCTCCAGTAAAAGGTGGTAACACTCTATYTGCAAACAAACTATCTCTCTTAATTCCACATATATTAACATTGGTCCAGTTGGGGAAAAAAAAAAAACAACAAAACAAAAAACCAAACCTAAGCCCCCCCAAAATGAAAGGAGCCAGGATGAAAGCCTTCTGAATGTCCCTYACTGGAAAGAGGGAGAGAAAAGCTATTTTCCCTTTCCAGGCCAGGAACTGGTGGTCTAAAATTGCAGGGAGAGAGGAAAAAACCTCTAAAGCCAAGGCCAATGCAGCATTGCAAGGACGGCAGTAGGAGGCTGCATCAGAATTCAAGAGCAGGTAAGACAATTGCTTTTCAAGGATGGTCTTAAAAAGCTAACCCCAGGTTGTGGCAGGACATGACATTTCGGAGTCCCTTCCACTTCCTTTCTTATGATATCTGTAACAGCTGCACTGAAATCAGTCACACTGGCTAAGGGTCAGGCCTAGAAAGCTAAAATAACTTTGCCCTAGCTTCTTTAGATATACTGTTTAAAACCTCAGCCTGAGGCGTCACTTCAGGCTTTGTTGTTCCTGTTACATGTTCTCCACCCCGTGCCAAAACCAAATTCTCACTCCAGCCTGAGGGCAGATCCCACTTCTCTTTTATGTAAGTGAGAGAACAAGTCAGCTGCACCAGTGAGCCAGCAAAACCCACTTAACACTTCCCATCACGAAATCCACCTGCTAGCAGTTTCATGCCAGAACTGATAGCCTGCTATGACATTTTCCTAAACTAGAGTTTTCCCGCAGTAAAAATACTCCAGGGATGGCTTGGCATCACTTCCCTGAAGATGAAAGTATCAGCTTCAACACTACTATATAATTTGATATTTCAAACCTATTTAAAACAATCTGAAAGCTGAGTACTAGAGAAATGTAAGGGTGCGTGCTCCTTCAGACTGCAAAACCCTACAGCAGAGGCCCTCTCAGATGTGTTTGCAGCTCTCTTTCCCTATGACACCAACCATGGACCCACAGAGGAGAGGCAAGAGCAGTCTTTGAACCTAAATGGGAGATGCAAAAGTTGCAGCTCTCCAGCAGCCTGAAGAAGAATTCATCATCTCAACTTCCTCTCCCAGTCCTCCCTCCTCCTCCCCTTCCTTTAAAATAAGCAAATAGAGAAAAGTCTGAAACAGTGAGTCAGTGCTAAACTGTGCAGTTTGTGTCTACTGTTCCCTCTCCTTCTTTCTAAGAGACGATATGAGGGCTCAGTAATGGTGAGTCTCAGGAAGACTTAGCTGAGTTAATTTACTGATGAAGAAATCTGGTAGGTTCGCCACACTGTTCAATAAAGAGATGCTTCACCTTACTTCATTACATGTGAATTCTGGAGAAAGGAACCTTAACCTTAGCTCAGTGCTTACACAGGAAGGACCACGTAGCCCAGTGTTTCAACAACTCCTGAAAAGGAAACAGGTGGCCCTGGATTTGGCTGGTGCTGTTCTTACCTATGAGATGCTGGACTCCAGCCCACGTGGCCCTACTCATCTACCACCATTTCGTATGCTGGCCATAGAATAGACATATAATATGTATCACTTCCTATTTTGCTACCTAAACACACATCTGAGGAAGCTCAAGAAAACTCAGATTCCTTGTTTTTGGTCTTTGTTGCAAAATCACAACTGATCGTTTGGTGCCTGGGGCAAAGAATTAGGGTTGCCATCTTCTGTACTTCTCCAGAAATTCCAATGTAGTTCATGCTGATGGAGAGTTCCAGTCACTAGATAGCAGCATTACGAGATGGGTTTAAAGACTCATCTAGGGAAATTTTGGCCATGCTGTATGTGAAAACCACCATTCCCCACAGCTGAATCACTGAGCAACACTTCTTTATTTTTTAAAGAGCAACTATATTAGTTAAAGTGACTATGAATGAAGTTACTGTCTCACAACTGCAAACAGGAAAAAACCTCCACTGGCAGGATCTTCCCCAATACCATTGCTCTCTGCGGATTGGTGAAAAACATCACCGCATTTTTTTCCTCAGTTCAGCAGTTACTTACACTTCCTTTTATTCATTTTTTCCCTGTAACCCCAACAGTGTGTTGCTGCCACATCAGCCAAGTAATGCCCTGGAACATACTTTAAGCCTGCAGAAGACTGCAAAGGGTGCTGTAGAGAAGACAACTTGTCTTATGGCAGCTTGGATGTTCCATGGAGAAATGTCAGCCATCCAGGTGGCTCAGCAGTAACACCAGYGGCAACAGTCCAGGCAGTCATTTGCCCATTCTGGCAACCTGAAGTAGAACAACTGGTTTTGACTTGGGATGTGCACAGAAATGGCAAATCTCTGCTAATGAAAGAAAAGGATAACAATGCTCGATGGCTTGCCTTCTCTTATTCATGAGTGACTACTCACACAATAATGAAGTTTTTTTTTAGGGCCAGCAGCCCTTAGATTAACTCTTTTGGTGTTAAGCTCTGGTTTTAAACTCTGGAAGAACTGCTTCAAGAGCCATTGGAGCATATAGATACCACAGTATGAGCAGGATTCTGCCTTTGATAGATCATTCATGAGAAGAACAGGCTGGACATCCTTTAAAAGGACATTGCTATGGAGCCAAGCATCTGATCTGTTCATATTATATTTATCTGGGATGCAATGAAAACAAAATTGTCACATCTTATGTATATACTATAAGCAGAGAGAGAGATAGATATCTCTACAGGAATATATACACTCGCATATACCAAACATGTCTGTCTTCTCTCATATACAGAAAGAACTTCAGAGCCAGGCAGAATTAATCATTAGAAAAATGAAGACTTCCAAGTTCATCCCGTTTGTATGTACAAGCACAGCGGCTGCAGACTCATTGGGCCACTACAAAGGGATCCAGATGTTCTTCCTTGACAATGAGATGTGGGGGGCTGGAAGCAAACAGATGACAGACTATGATCACTCTGCATCAGCCCAGAAATCCTTTGCTACTTTGCAATCATTTATGTTGGGCAAATGCATGACAGAAAAGCACCAAAAGATTTAATCTAAGGGCTGCTGGGCCCTAAAAAAAGCAACTCACTCTCTATTTATTCTTATCTAGCCCTCAGTAACTGTAGTGTTGTTGATCACATCGCATTTTAAGACTTGGTGATTACAAAAAATAAAACCTATTTGCCTCCTTRTCAAGCAACTATATTTGATCTAGAAATCCCTGAGAGACTATAAAAGAAACCTCCATTCATGTTTTCTTTCTATACCACATTCATATTACAAGAATGCTCTTAAAGCGCTTTCAGGTCCAAAAAGGTATCTCCTGTTTTCTGTTAACATCTACGATTTTAAATAATGCATGATTTCCTACTTTAATAAATATTTTAGCCCCTTCTTGCTGAGGAAAATGCTGCAACTCTTGCTCTATGAAACAAGAAATATGAGCAGGTAGGGARTTGTCTGGTAAGAGTTTCTCACTAATTGAAGGTCTCACTGGAGGTATGAGGGGGAATGGAAGAACCCTTACACTACCTATGGACAATGTCTAACTACAGGTGCAAAGTAAAATGGGAAATGAAAAAGGGGGGAAAAATACAATTTCTTACAGTTAAAATAATGGGAGACGGCAATGATAATTACCCACTGGAACATGTTCATTCATTCCAGTTGTAGGTCTACGTGTTATGTGTCAGTTCAATAAGTACCACAGAAAAGTACAAGGCACAGAACATGGCCAAGTATATTTTTCAAATATTCAATGTATAAAGATCATTGGGGAGCATGGAGGTGTTATTGGAGAACATTTTAAAGGGTGAACTCATACCTCTCATATCTTCTACTGTAAGGTAAAAATACATATGAAATACTAGCAGCCTCTCCGTTCAGTTCTTAGCCTGCTTCAGCTTTTATTTTCACTCTCTGTGCTGCTTTTAACTGAGAGGCTTGGTTTAACCTCGGCCAGATCCTTCAAACTCTCAGGCTATGTAAGGCACACTCATGCTATCTTTCTTGTGCGCATTTGTTGTATCAGGACCTCTGGCTGCCAATTCTGCAATGAGGGCAGACCCCCTCGCTGGCACAGACAGAGTACTCATTGACGGCTGGGTCTCGTCACTTTTGCTCAGCCTGATTAGTACCTTACTCTACCAGCACTATCACCAAAACCAAGAGGAAAAGAGAAGSAATAAAGAACTAGTGATCAAAGGCAGTAGGATTTGGTTCTAAAGAGGATGCGTASACTTTTGAGATAAATGGTTTGTCACATCTTCCATCAGACTAGTCACTAAGCAAACACATCTACAGCACTACCCAAAGCAGGAACAGATCGGTAGCAAATGAAGAACTATCTCAAAACAGCAGAAAGTAGAAAAGAAAGAAGGAAGTCTTGGGAAAACTCCTTTATAGGGAATTAAAGGGGGGAAAAAATGTCAATGCCTCACCTTCATTAAATGGATAACCTGTGTGCATTTCAGATGTAACCCCAGCCTGATCTTCCATCCCATATCATGCCTTTGCAGAAAGATTTATCACATACAGGTGCCACTTCACCCCTACGTGATTCAGAATGTGCAGTTGCCCTAAAATGTTGGATTTTCACAATGAATGTTGCTGATGTTGCTATTTTATTCTTTCGGTCATCTATGACCTACTTATAAGTCCCTCTGATAGCCAGCACTTCCAGCACCTTCCACATGTACGCTATTTTTAGAAAGCACACTTTATACTTACACTTACATCTGTCATCAGGAGATCTATGGCCAACATCTTATTTATGCTACTGTACTTTGACACATTGTCAGGCCTGCATTTCAGCTGAAGTTYGATGCTACGTTGAAGGTCATGTCTTTCGTAGGATTTGGACAGGCACTCTTCTAATGCAGGCTCTGAACACTGATCCCACCCAACTCCAAGTGCACCGTCTAGGGAAGGAGTCACCACTACCTTGCCACCCTCCCAGCACCAGAAGGGCAAGTGAAGGAAAAGACCAAGGGCTCTCTTTTAAACAGTAAAATGTGGTGGGAAGGGCTAGAGCAGTATGGCATGGAAGAACTACACCTGACTTTGGATCGCCTTTAAACCTTTAATCAGGACTTAACGGACATAAAGCTTTCTTTTTAATTAAAAGCATATTTTAAAAATCCCAGAGAAAAAAAAGCAAGCCTAAGGGAAAGGTACACAAATTTTTTCAGTTTTAAGTACAACATTTTCCTTTCTACAGAAAGTACAGTCCTTTCCAGAAGTCTTACAAGAGGCAGAGGGGGGCACTCGTCACACCTGAGTGAGAGGCACAAACCTGACTTTCCTTCGAGTAAGAATGGTGCAACGTGGCCATCCATTGTTATTTGTATAATTCAGAGATGATCTGTGCTCTTCCTTTTATATTTTGCCTTAAGATTGGCATGTAAGTCATAAGACATAAGCCAGCAGGTCATACAGAAATCTAAGAGGGGTCTTTAATTTACTTCACCCCTGTAGGCAAACAGCTGAGTGCTGCTTTGAGACAAAGAGGTGCCTCCAGGAATGAGTTATGSTCTTGCAAGGAAAAACATGGGGTGCTGAGAGCAGATCTCTCTAGTCCGAACCCAGCCTCTGGCATGCCTGTCACAGCCATCACTTCCTTAGCCAGGAAAAGGACCAGTAGCCCCAGATTCCTCCCACGGTGAGATGCGTCCCTCGTCCTGCAGCCACCGCAGTGACACCATTGCCTTACATCCTTCCGAGGCCAGTAAATAAAAGACAGTGCAATCTGTGACTGCTTCYCCATAAAACATACACACAAACCAGAGATATGTGAGCTGCAGCTCTGATGGGAAGACTTTACGCCCTGTGGGGTGAAGAGCAGCTCTTCTGACTCCTGGTTTGAATGCAATAGTTTGTGTCAGGCTGCACAGGCTGACTCATCTGCTTGGGGAGGGCTGGCYATCAGGATGCCTCTTCCCCCCACTTGTTAAGGACTTTTTTTCTTACTTTTAACTTTAGATACGTCGATATTTTTTCCCCTCGAGTATGAGATCAGCAAAGCATTTTGATACAATCAGATCTCCCTGGGATAAAAAGAGGAAACAGAAGTCACCTGAGCACTGGAGATACATGGGGACTGCAAACCCTGATGAGAATGGGCAAGTCAGCCTACTTCGAGTATTAACTCGAATAGCGAGGAGACAACATTCATGCCAAGTCCATGGCATGGTTGCATTTTAAATGAAACTGTACATCTTTTGCTGAAATTGAATCCCCAGAAGCAAAACCTTTTTAATGTGGATAATCTGTGTCCCCTGTATGTCTCTCCTGTTCATGACTCCTACTGTGGTATGGCCACAGAGGAGGGGGAGGATTACAGAAAAATATCGCTAAGTACAACATTTTCCGTGTTGTTCCTTTTGGAGGAGGGAAAAGGCAAGACTTTACAGCTCCTTGTAGGTGCCACAGCCCCTTGTTTCAGGATTGTCTGTCTGCTAGGGGGGTCTGGAAACCCAAATCTCATGTTTTCATGAAGAGTTAAAGCATCTTCCAGAGGAAATACCACTTCTTGCATCTTCACAGATGGGTAGATGRGCCCAGGGGCTGCTCCGAGACCAGGAGAGCTGTCATCCTACGTTATGGGCTAAGCAGGAGCACCAGCTGGTTTAGGGTGAGCCTGATATTTCCAGGGGCAGGCAAGGACTCCAAGTGTGCCCAGACCACTAGAGGTCTTTCCTAGGGCCTTTTTGGTGAGCCACAATGCATTTCCTAACAGAGCTCTGACCTGGTCCACACCGAAGGACAGAGAACAAGCAGGTCCTGGGACAAGCCTGGACCTGGGACAAGGAATGCAGGCATGGGTTACCCAGTCCCAGGAGCCTCTGCAATGCAGGGGGTGCCAGAGCCACGTCCTCAGCTGCAGAGCAGATGCAGCCATTAGCTCCATTTCCCGGGGAGGAAACTGAGGCAGAGAATGACAGTAAAAGCAATCATCCTGGATCAGACCAAGCACCCTTCTAGTTTTATTTTGTATTCCCTACATTTTTGTGTTTAGGAATTACAGGGCAGCAATAAACCTACCGATATGATTTTTAACCACACCAATAATTCCAATTACAATTAGCAGGCTTAGAAATCAGTAAGAAAGCACACCAGGAACTGCCTATGAAAGACTAGTTTTGTTGCATTGCCCAGGATTTCAGAATAAGTTCTGTAAAAATATGCAGACTTAATGCCTGCTCATTTCTATGCAGTTCTTTAACATTGCTGTATCCTGGGTATAGAAACAACTAGACAGTGTAACTCAAACCTGTAGCATAAATCACTGTATCATGCGTTCGGTGCTGCTGCTGTCTGGCAATCGGTGAATCTGGCTGAAGGAAAGCAGCAAGATTTGCCTCTAACCACTTAGCCCTTTTCCCGGTTGTTGCTGTTGAACCCTCGCCTCCCCCTCAGATGACAGGTTATGGAAACTATCACATGCAGGACCCTGTAGCCTGGGAGAAAATGTGCGTGGCTGCTCTCCTGGTAGGGAATTTAACAGCTGCAGGATTACACGATGATCTTCGTGTAAATCATCCCATGTAAAAAGAAGGGTGTTTCATCCAGTTTTTGGAAACAATGCAGCCCATTTTAGTCATGGCGGTTGTTCGAATGGCTGAGAAGGTTTCTTGTGTCAGGCCCGTGGGTGGAAGCATGGGCAGAGGTGGGATTACAGGGTATTGTTTCCACTGTTCCTGCCTGCAGCATAACCTCACCATGGGCATCCCTCCATGTATGGACGCTTGGCTGAGCAGCATCCCATAGGGATCTGTGTTCGATCTCTCTGTAATGCTGATTAACTACAGCAAGCACGTGTGCTGGATCAAACCACCTCTCCCTTCCTCCAGGCGGCCAGTCTTCACCAAAATCCAGTCCCCCCCCAAAACTGGCAGTCAGCATCTGCACACAGCAAACCACGTCCCTCCTCCATGCTCACACCTCAGCGTTCAGCCCCAGGGACAGCTTTTCCCCATTTTCTAAAGGACAAAATATTCAGGTGCTGGCAGATCAGGAAAAAAAATGAGAATGCCGAAGCTGATCATAAATACTGTGTTACAGGTCGTTAAAACTTTTGCTCCTGCCCCCTTTCCATAGCATCCAGCACTGCAATGGCTACATCATCCCCAGACATGTTTTGCAGTCAGGAGGAATTAATGTCGTTGTAGCACCAGGCAGGATCCCATGAATTATTGCACTTTTATAACATCTTATGACACAATGTGAATGACATCATACCCCTGATAAGCATTACATTTTCACCGATTCCTTTGTCTGTTTTGAAAAGCCAAACTACAAAAATATTCACTTGGAAGAGATGTCGTGGGAGAGAGGGGCAAAATCTGTCTGTCTGGTTTAAAGCCTGGGTTTCCCTGGAGCTGGAAACCCTTTTTGAAATGGAATTGCATCATGCTAGAAAATAAACACCGGGACATTCAAAGGCCAAGACATAGGGTTACCAACTGGAGATCCTTTTGTGAATCCCATAAATACTTTACAAAGCGGGCAAAACTTATTGTCCTCTTTTGCTGTATGGCATTTCGCAGCTACATTACATCTCCAAATATCTACCAAAAGGCACTGAGGCTAAAAAGTCAAGCACTCAAAAAGTTGTTTGGAGGGAGAAATTAAGGTAAGCTTGTCTACTATAACAGAGTCTTTAATTATATGATGCCATGTTGTTTTTCCTCCTAGCCTCCGTTTTGTTCAACAAGGAGCTACTGAGGCAAACCTTCCTCTTCTCCCACACACCACATACCCCATATCTCACCTACCAAACGTTGTGACCGTTTGCATGTGGTGCCCTGCAGCAGGTCTCTTCAGTGGGACTCAGGAGAATGCTATTACCCAAGGAGATCTCTGCCCTTCAGCTGCAGAGGGGCACCAGTGGGTCACCCTGTGAGGTTCAGCTAGCAGAGGATGCTGAGGCCCAGGTCTTCACACTAGGCTCTGCAGCTGCTTTCTGGCAGCGGAGGATGAAGGCTCAGCCTCATTTCAGACCCTGTGGAGGACATGCTTCAGTGCTCAGGTCCTTCCATCCTGTTCTTTCCCGGCCTCTTTCTAGAGCAGGTTTCTCTCCCTCTGCCTCTCACTTGCTGACTCCTTGCTTATCTTGGCTCTTTTTCCAGTCTCAGTTTTGCCCCAACGCACTTGGGTCCCTCCTAAGCCCCTCCATTTCCTCCAAGTTYACCGTCCCTGTGCCGTTGACCTTCTTCCCCCTCTGCATCCCAGTCTCAGTGCCTTCCCCACCAGGTCCTTGCCCCAGACTACCTCCACCAGTCTTCCTAGAGGAAGTCTTTGCCCTCCCTTGAATTTACACTCAGCTTTATAAGAAGAGAAATCAAAAAGTGTTGTTTTGGAGTACTTTTCCTGAGAACCTTTTCTAGGGTAATATGGCAGGCACAGGCAGCTGCAGCTGTCCCTCAGCCAGCACTGCACGAAATAGCCTTCCCTTTATCCTCAAAGGTTCACATAGGGGATATCCTGTAAGCTGGCATCCCTTCAAGTCACTACCAATAATAGGTGCAATGTACTCCCCTTCCCAGGGTGCTGCACATGGCCAGGCATGTTGGGGTCTACCTTCAGCACGAGAGGTGGATCTGAGTTCAGCCGTTCCCCAGACCAGAGGGGTTCTCGTTTTGGCAGCACCAGCCAGCGCTCCCACCGACCGCAACAGCTGCAGAGTGAGCCCGCAGGAGCTGCGCGGAGCTCTGACGGGCACAATTAGCATCACTCGGAGCACAGTGCTCTGCACTGCATATCCCAACAAATGCAAGGTACATGCTGGGCAAATGCTTAGCATTTGGGGAATCTACCCCCACACAAAATTTGAGTGTTTTCTAACCGGTTTATATGGTGTATTTCATCCAAGAAACATATGAAATATTGGCTTTCCAACTAATCACTTTTAACTATCTCTGTTGCTRTGAAGCAGCTGTGAAGGTGTCTGGCTGGACTGTGCAAGCCCACATATCAGGTGTTTGTTCAGCTTCGAATCCACAGACACAATATAAAAGAAGCAGTTGATTAAAAGGAGCATATCACTGCAGACCACAGAGAATTTCCCTTAAGTGGCCAGATCGCATCCTTTTCTTTCTCCCTCCACTCAGTTTCCTCCTGGAGGCAGAAACAAAAGACCTCATTTCTCCAAGCATCAGTCTCACTTGCTTCTGGATTTGGCAGAACACAAAAGCAAGAACCTCCATAAGCAAACAGTCCATGTTTTTTTCCCCAAGACTGATTTTATTTGGAGGTTCGACTTCCGAAGCTCCTTGTGTACTCCCTGTAGGCAAGAATGTCTTGGGAAAAACATGKTTTTTTTTGAGAAACTCCTATAACATCTACAAAGTGTCTCCATTGCAGTGCTGTCTTGCCAAGTTACCCACAGACAACCTGACATCTCGTATGTTGCCGATTGCCTTAGGTCCTCTGTTTGTGATGCTGACTAGCACCATTTTGTTATTTCCTTGTTGTCTCCTGCATGTCTTGGACCATTTCGTCTCAGACTGTGGAGTTTTTTGGGAGGGTGGGGGTTCATCCACACAGCGCCCAGCACTGCCATGCTTTGGGTAGGAAGTGGGCAGTGACATTACATCTCCTCCCCAGGTTTTGCATGGAAAAAATAAAAGGGGACATTGCAACTGTTCATTACTGCAAAACTGACACCTCTCCATCAATATATTTCATATTTTGCATTCAATTCCGTCCGAGAGCTCGTTGACACAGAGGAGCAGGTAACAAACCACTGTCCTCTTAACATCAGATGACGTAGCGGAGCCGGCTGGCTCCCAGGAGGGAGCGTTACGTGAAGTAGCTCCCACCTTACCTATGCTTTCTTATCAGAGCTGTCTGCTGACACTGCACCTGCTGCTTCTAAAAAGTGGTAGAGGAAATCTTATAATATACCCAGCTATTACATTACAACCCATGTGGCATGTAGCAAAGAATTGCACAAAGCCCCCAGCGACAGATTGCTAAGTTATAAATAGGTGCAGGACCTACATAACTGGAGTGACTTCTAGCTGCAGAGCAGGCCTCCAAATTAATGACATTTATGAAGTTTCTTGCTGCAGTTGGCTTGCTGGCTGCCGAATAACTGGCTCTGCAGACTGGGCAGCAGCAGCTCCCCTCCAAGTGCCRGCAGAGAAGGCGAGCTGATAACAGGCACATCCAGTCAAGAAAACTTGGTGGAACATGTACAAACAGAATTGAAGGCATACAGGTGGGGGAAAATGATTTTATGTAAAACTCTACACTTCCAGGGAGTGTTATGTTCACAGCACAGCCTGTATGCAATGCCAAAGCTTGTGTTATTTATCCACGTAAAGCCACGCAATGAGATATTCCCAAGAGCRACGTGAACAGAAAATGAAGGAGTTTGATTTATTTACTCAATCCAATTATCATCCCATCTGCCTGCTCACGTGGTTCTGACTCCTCTTCATAAGTGACTTAATTGAAAAAAAGAAAAAAAGAAAAGTGATTTCTCCATGGAGTTTTAACCATGTTTATACCATTGTTTATATATTGTGGTTATAGAAATACCCACAACCCATGTTGAGGCCACGCATTCCTTGAGCTGCTTCTCTGAGCCACAGCTCAGTACCCCCCTCCAAGCACCCCCAGGAGAAGCACGTTTGTCACTCCCTGCACGGCAGCCAGGCTGGGAGAGCAAACCCGTCCCCTGCACCCGGCTGGGCACATTGTCTGGGAAGCCACCTACTCTAATCAACTGGTTTGTTTTCACATGAAGAGTCATTAGAGACTGTGCAACAATTACATCCACTGGATTCTTTTTTTTTTTTGCCAGAATAACAAAAACAGAATGTTGTTTTAAATACCAGTATTGTCACATTTCAGAGTTTATAATCCGCTAAAATAGGGATTATTTTATGTCTGACGAGCTGCTCCCAGCAGCCTGCGGACTCCAACACACACAGTGCAGCAAGCTGACTGACAGTAACTTTCCTTGGGCACACTCTCACCTCAAACAGCACATAGTGACTGAACTAGTTTAACCCTCCCTTAAAAAACAAAACAAAACCCCCCCAAAACCCCACTGAACTAACTTAAACCAGCTAGTATTTGCTGTGAGACAACAGCAAGCCAGCAGATGGCTATGACAGATTAGCTGAGGAGAGGCAATCTGCACTTTTCCAAACCTTATGTAGTACAACTTYATATTTTGGGTGAAGTTTTAACACCTTCCTGTCTCCAAGAGTTTGCAATAGCATTTTCCCTTCATGGGACGCATCCCTCGAAGCCGATTCTCTGCCCGGAGGAAGTAGACATTTATACTGACATAGTACTGGAAAGTCTCAGATGGGATTTGGTCATATTATGCTGTGTCCATACATCTTTATCTTCCTGGCTATAGTCCATATCTTTATATTCCTGCCCTGAAATATTGATTGTCTAAATAGCATGCCAAATATACTCTGSTTCCTAAGAAAGTCTTTCTTAGGCATTTAATTTTCACATATGTTACCTAGGGACTATAGATAGCTGAATCATGCACACAGATTTCCCATATGCCATGGATACAGGCACTGCAAAAGGCAGGTAAGGGTACTTAAGTCTTTTTAAGATTGTGGGCCTTACTGACCTCRTGATGACCTACTGCAGGAGCCTTTATGCCCCCTCTATATTTGTATTGTATTTTATGYGATCATGGATATTACATCATACACATGCAGCCTGATCCCTTTTTTTGGATTACCCCAAATTCTTGGCTGTGATACCCTCCTTTAGTAGGAAGTGCCCTACAATGGACAGTGTTTTAAAAACAAATGTAACAAATTCTTGGTTTCCCAAGTAGTCAAATACTAAAGAGGTTACAAACCAACTCAGTCTCGCATCTCTRGTCTAGCAGAGAAATTTTTCTTCTTTTCCTTTTCATAGCCTTTCCCCTTTTTCTTGCTTTTAGTTCTCTTCTAATGTAAAATCCCTTCTTCTCTATACTCTCCTTGWCCACAGTTAATCCTTTTACCATTCTCCGGATCCTCCCAGCACCATCCCACCCTATTTCTTTTTCTACTTCAAATTCAGGCTCAAATATCTGATCTCTTCTCTTTCTCTCTGCTTTCCATTTTCCTCCTGGATCCCCCAGAAATGTTTTTCCTCTTGATGGACCCATTGCTTTCAGCTTCCAAATCACCTCCCAAAGCCCCCACCACAAATCTCCTGTCCTCTCCAACCCACCTGCCCTTGGCTGCATGCAAGATACCTAGTAAAGGCCAGGACATTTTTACTGAGTATTTTGAGTCGCCTACCAACTTTGGCTGTGTCCAGCAGGTTGTGTTAGAGGAGAGGGAGCAGAGCTTGGCATTGCACGCAGCGAGGGTGCCTGGAGGAGCTGTGCTGTGGGCATACTTGGCCAGCCGTCCCAGGAGCTGGGTACACCAAGCCAAGTACATCACCGGGCTTGTGAAGCCAACACACAACCAGCTTTCAGAAAAGCTTAAATGCCCGCTGGAGAGCTGACAGGCTAAAGCTTGCAGTGTTAATGGCAGGCCTAAAAATACCCTTCCCTGGGAATTCAGGGTGCATGGCATGATCGTTAGGACTTCTGATTTCCAACAAAGTCGGAAGGTGTTTTATCTATAAAAACCACCTGATCTCATGAAAGTTTTCAGAGAAATCTTCTGGCAGTTCCAGCTGTTACTGAAGTGCTTTAGATTAGGTTTCATACAGAAGGTAAGAATAGAAATACACAAACAAACCCCAACCCTTTCCACGGAAATAACACCTGCAGTGTCCCATGATAAATGTTGTCCTTCAGCAGCCTCAGCTCCTCATTCAATTCCTGGGCATACAACAAAGCCACCGGTGACGGGGGACTGGGAGTTGCAGAAATATCACACAAAGCAATTTTTGGAAAGGTTGGGACGGGGCAGATAGAGGTTTGCATCCCAACTTTCCCCACAGCCGGCAGCATCGCCTGGCAGCAGCCAAGCACGTCCTGCAGTGGCTGGTCCTTTCCCTCCTGGTASCTCGCTGGAGAGCAGCTCTCAGTAGCGCAACGAGGAGCTGAAGGTACTGAAACTGTTGGGCATACATTAGGTTAGAAAAATACCTTTTAGCCTGCTAAATCAATGTAAGGCATCAAGCAGCATTTTAGGCACTGGGATTAGAAAACTTGGCCCTATTTCCKGTTCTGCCACTCATCTGCTGTCTAAATTGGTGACTCGGCTTCCCTGCTGGTGACATTTCTCTTCTCTCTTAAAAGCCCTGAAGTGCTGAGAAAAGTATGCAATGAGAGCTAGTGAGCTGCTAACTGGAACTAATACCAGAAATTACTATTTGCCCTGTTGCTTTTAAGGCAACTTCATCTCACACATCTTGAAAAAGATGCAAAAAGGCTGAAGTGAAATTGTTGTCTTAATCTGCAGCTAAAATATTTAGGGGGAAAACCCAGCTCTTTCAGGAGTGATTGCTGCTAACATCTTGGTAAAATCTTAAGCAGATAGGCCCCAGTGAATAGTCCACCTCAAAAATACAAATTTACAATCACTTGGGCCTCAGGCAATGAGGGCTAGAAATTTGGTAGCAAGAGCTGACAGAAAATGTCATGCTGCTCTGTGTAGGGAGGACAACTAAAAATAAAGTAATATCAAAGCTGCGATGACTGCGTCATGCTCTTTGGACATTATTTTGATCATTTAGTACACTGGAAGTAAGGTTTATAAATTATAGATGTTATTGGGAGCAGCATGTAAATATCACAAGACAGAAACAGGTTATTAGGGAGAAAGTAAGGAATAAAGAAAGATGGAAGAAAATTTCAGACAGCCTGGGGAAAACAGTAAAATCTGTTCTTGGCTACAACTGTGTATACAGAGAGGTTTTAATTGGAAGAAGTAGCTTTTTCTGTCAAGTACGGCGCTATGTTGTCATCGACATCCCAGCAACAAATACAAATATATGAGTCAATGCTCTGAAAAAATACAGGACAGATTAATGAGTCATTATCTCCTACAGACCTCCAAATCATGCGAGTGAACAAGGCGACGAGCTCCTGAAGCATCCCTCCCTAATACAGCTTTCTCATCCAGCATAACGACCTGGATGTCAGGGCGAGGATCTTGTCTTAGAGGTGTCAAACTGCCAGAACTAAATAAGCCCATGTTTTTTAAATTATCGACAACAATTTCAGCCATTTTCTGACTCAAAAAGGCTGTATCTTGACTTTTTCTGGCAGATAACAAGGAAACACAAAACCAAAACAGAAACCAAGTGGTTACACTTTGGTACATGCGAGTGTTTTGGCTATTCATTTTGAACATCACAAATGCACAGCCCAAACCACTGATCTAACTCTACTTCCTGCCATTTCAGACAGCTAAAGATATGAGACAGTGAATGGAAAAAGACACATAAAAACATGAGTTATCGTTATTTAAGATAATTTTACTAAATAACCTAGAAATGAAGATTTCATGTTAAAAAAAAAAAAAAGCATTCAATAATTTTAAAAGCCCTTGGCTTAAAGAGGAGAAGCGGGCAACTGTACACTTGAAACAACATCAAAACCTGAAGCTATAACACATAGCGGAAGTTGTTAACTGATAATGCAAATTTAAATAAAAAATAATAGAAGACCGAAAAAAGAAACTGAATTTAGCACTAAATGAAGAGGATTGGAGCTTTCTGAAGATGCTAAGAAAAGCAAACGATACAGGAACAGTGGAGTTATCAGTAGTAGCAAAGAAAATAACAGTAGTAGTTGATAGATATTTCTGTGCTACAGAAATAGGTAAAAGAGCATCGACTCATATCATACGGTGATGAAATACCCTGTGTTATAAAAACAACAGGAGACGGTTTAATGAAAGTTAATGCAGATTCAAGTTTTAAAAAGAATTGTCCAAAGGGTTGTTTAGATCACTGAAGCTGAATCTWTAAACCTTTGAATGTTGGGGAAGGTCCAGGAGAGTACAAGAACACGTATATTGTACCAGAAGGGCCCGATTTTGGCTAAGACAAGAGGATGGCTGGTGTGGGACTTCATAACAGAGGTAATATAGATTTTACCCTTCTGCAATAGCTTGCCTTCTGGACCAAAGAACGACAACAACACAAATCCATGTGGCACATGCCAAGCGGCTCTCAACCTGGACAGCGGTCAGATCTTCACCTGCAGTAGTAAATAAGGGATCATTTCCAAACCCAGGTGGGGTTTTGTGGGTTTCTGTAGGAGCTAGTCCTCACTCAGTGTTATTTACTACTTTTTGTCAGTGACCTCGCAGCAGAAGCAAAATCACTCTTGATCCAGGGTTACAAATGACAGAGAGATCTAAAGACTAGTAAGTAAGGAGGACAGACATTGATGCTTGGTGGCCTGAATTGCTCGTGAGCCGAGAACAAGAAAACCGCTCCTGCCGATCGAGCGGCTCTGTACCCCTGAGCGAGGAACCCAGGCCACACTCATCGGGGAACCAGCAACTTTTAAAAAAGGCTTATGTTTACAGCAATTATCAATCCACTGTGACTTACTGTGATCAGTATATATAAAGCATGCAAACAGGGGAATATCAAGAAGCCAAACAACCTCTCATTTGGCTCTGTTGCTGTGCTCCATTCTGGTATCCACATGCCTAGAAAGCAGCTGAAAAACTGTAAAGGGATCAGTGAATAATGAAAACAATTAAAGAATGAGGGATGTACACAATTCAGTCTATTTATTTTATGGAAAAGAACATTACAAATGTTTTCATCACAGTTTAATCACCAACTTCCACAACTGCCATAACTAATGGCTCTTAGATTCAGCAACCAAAAATATAGCAGGAATCAACTGATGAAAGGTGAAGCTAGGCAAATTCATTCTAGAAATAAAACACAAAGCAAGAGTGGAATAACTTGGGATTATGTATCCCTTACCTTGTGATGGATCTTCCCTCACCAGGAATCTTAAATCAAGAAAAAAAAAAAATCATCATCTGAAAGGTATGCTCCAGATCAACTCTAAAGTGGACTTTGTGTTATAGGTAATTCCGGGGAATTGTTATGACCTTTGCAACACAAGAACTAATCACTTACATCCCTATGTATTCTCCAAACAATTCTGCTTGTAACCCTGAAATTTAAAAATGGAAATCAATATAATTCCTCAAAATGTATACTTTTAATCCATTTTGAGGCTTCTGTGCTATCCCATGACCTCACAGTAGCTCCATACGGATACATCCTTGTACGTCTGTTATGCTGATTGCTGAAAGAGTAGTTTCTTGGAAGCAGCAGACATCAGCATAAGAATCCAATACCTGGCTCAACTCCACCTCAGCAACAATATCTGAAAAAGGCCAGGGCAAAAGAAAAAGGTGAACTGACACACATCATAAAAACGGCCTTTCTACTAGTCTTCAGTATGTTTTGAGAGCAAGTGGGGTAGATTTTTGAAAGCGCAATGGGCTGCTCTCTCTGAAGACAAGAGGCAGCTGTGTCTGAGGCCCCTCACGAGCGAGACTTGGGTCCACAGCCAGCAGTTGGACTGTGCCAGGAACTTCAGCAGAGTTAGTCCCAGCACCCTCTGTGCTGGGCTGTCCTGTCCTGCTTCCCCACACCACCGTGCCACGAAGCTGGGTGCTTGTGGCAGCATTGCTATGCATTCCCCCACTCTTGCAGGTTTTATCTGCTGAAATGGCCACTGCCCACATCCCCATTGCTCCCTGTAAGGGTGTAATAGAGCATCTAAGCTAATAGACCCATTTTGAGCTCTGAAACCCTCCTGCTTTGCTCTGTGTTGATGGACGAAGCGTAAAGGGGGAGACATCCCACTTTGATTGTGGATTTTCCCAAGAAAGCGATTTTTAAAGACAAAGATCTTTTGGTGACTGGGGAGCACAGGAACAACAAGCTGTGCACCTGAATCATAGAATCATAGAATCATTAAGGTTGGAAAAGACCTCTAAGATCATCGAGTCCAACCATCAACCCAGTACCCATGCCCACTAAACCATGTCCCGAAGCGCCACATCCACATGTTTTTTGAACACCTCCAGGGATGGTGACTCCACCACTTCCCTGGGCAGCCTGTTCCAATGCCTGACTACCCTTTCAGTGAAAAAATTTTTCCTAACATCCAATCTAAACCTCCCCTGGCGCAAAAGCCAGGCTATATATTAACCTGTTTCTTGTAGCCTGGTCACACTTAACTTACAATCCAGCAGAAACGATAATATCAGGGAAATGCTGGCAACAAAACTTCCTTCTTTCTGTCCCCGAGCCAGACTGCGGTTTGTGCTGGAACATCTCCTTTCCTCCAGAGGGAATCCAGTGTGCCAAAGCCCAAACTGGCTTTATTGTGCCAGTCTGCCAAACTCAGGTTCTGCTCCCTCAATAAATCTCTAAGACTTGATACTTTCTTTTCTTGGGTACCTGAAGGAGACCCCTAAAGCTCACCTGAGACCTAAAACACACTCGGGGCATTTCTGAAAGCTAAAGGCAAGTCTGGGGTTGCTGGGATTGATGCTCTGCCTCCTCCTCAGCTCTGATGAGCYGAACACTTGGCTCTCCAGTCAGCTCAACTCATCCTGTTGCACAATGTTTGTTTTTTCCCTCACGAGGTGAACAGCAGAGGAAGAACTGCTGCTTGTTGGTGGGAATTAGGGCACCCTAAACTTGAGTGGGGGTAAAGGAGCTGCGGGAGAACTCCAGAAGCCTCCTGCCAGCTATATCACTCATTCCTAGCATTTCCCCAAAGAAGCCATTAACACTTTGTGTCTCGCTTTAGTCATCTGTGAAACAAAAGTAGAAGGTGCTGTAAGGCATAATGAAAAGCATGTATCAAAGTGCCTAAGGCTGTCTGATGCACAAGTTATCCAAGTACGAAACACCCCTAGTTTGCCCCTAAATGTTTACACAATGCTATGTACAACTCAAGGACTCCCACAGAGAAGTTATTGCAAAACTCTTATAAGCGACTGCCTCAATGACTGTAGAGTCAATAAGTCATTCAAAGTTAAGCATGAAATATTCAAACAGAAATACCTTGGAAACAGCAGTCTCCTTAAAACATCAACAGCAAAGCAGGTCATGATAAAGACCACAGGAAGATAAATTTTTATAGAAAGAGTTGTCCTATTTAAGCACTAGACTAGCAAAAAATCAGAGGTAAGAGGGCTGGCAGAGAGATGGAAAGAAAGATCATGCCATTTTCTGAAAGATAAGCATGAGATACAGAAAAAAAGCTCTAGGACAGCCCATGAGACTACAGTCTGACTTCTGAAGGGACTTAGGCTGGTGAATGCATTTATTTTAGTCTCTAATCTGTTATATTCCTCAGTGTGATGATGAAAAGAGTAATTTGATTTTGGAGCCCAAGAAAATGCTGTAGATGTTTATCAAACCTTATCCATAATTGCTACTGTCCATAACTGTGGTTATTCTAAGGGAGGGCGAACAAACTGCCTTGCAGGAGGAAAAGGGCTCATCACCAGTCCTTTGCAGGTGGACCAACTCTGAGAAAGGGACACTGAAATTAGGATACACTTAGCAATTCCAGCCAGGCAATGCCTGGGATCAGGTTAGAGTCGAGATCCAGAAAACATACAGAAAGAAAACAAGTAGGTGAGCATTTATCCTTCAAAAGTGCCACAAGGGCATTGCCAAGACAATGTTGCCATTCCAATGTTATGGATTTGTCCATAGCAAATTTGTCCGTGGCAGCCCCATGTGCCAGCCACTGTTTGCACCTCTTTGGGTCTGATTCTCTGCTGAAATAACTCACAGTTGAACATATGTCTTTGAGTTGCTGCAGAAAATAAGAGACTAAAGTTATTGTATAATTGTAATCAGTTAAAAAAAATTGTCAGGATTATTACTTGCCTCTAAAGAGATAATTGGAGATTTAAAAAAAATCAAGGCTTGACTGGCAGGAAAAATAATCTAGAAAACAAGACTCTAATTGCTTTATTTCCATGTGTTGAAGTGAGAGCAGTGTCTTTAAAGGCAGTCTTTTTAAGAGGGGTAGGTTCACTGATACGTATATAACTTACTGCTACTGTAGGTCACGTATGGACAGTCTGAAAATCAAAGGTAGAAGTTTCATGTACACACCTAGCCTACTTTGTAAAAGACTCCTTGGACAGTGCAAACAAAAGGGAAGGGACAGCGTGTATAAGTGACCGCTGATCTCTTCTTGTTCCACTAATTCAAGATCATATGTCATGTTGGTTTTTTCTTTAAAAAAGTGCATATACATAACTTATGTGCCCAAGTATGCTGTTTCTTCTTAGCATGTTGAATGCCTACCATTCARTCACTGTGAGTGATTGGCCGTGAAAGACTCAGCATTTCTGTCGTCTGAAGTGGGACAATCTTGTGAGAAGCTTGGGATTCCAGTCCCCATTTTATAGTGGTGCTTCTGCTGTGTTTCGGAGATGAGGAAGTGCTGCATGATTTTTCTAACGGACCTTGAGGCCCAATACTGCAAAAGATGACCATGAGCAGAACTCTTCTCCAAGTTTTTGTGGAGTCCCTCTCCCTGTTCTTGCTGCAAAACCAGAACAGCCACTGCCGTTTTTTATATCCGTTGTATACCCTCTGATAGTTCAAGTGAATTAAGTGCCATTTTGGGCAAATGGCAAATAGAGCAGTCAGCAAAAAAAATGAAGCATGCATCTTTATATAAAGCTTCATTTAATGTCCTTTGAAATCAACGAAAGCCTTGCATTGACGTCAGTGAGCTTTCAGTCAGACTCATACCACTGTAAATGTAAATTCAATCTTTCCAGTAGTAGAACTCATGTAATAAAACACATTTTTGATGTATTGAACAGCGCAATCAGACTTTCCTTTGATCATCCACAGCAATCCTCTTCTGTGGGTTTTAAAGTGTGTTACAAAGGGAGGCAAGCATCATCAGCCTCAATTTACAAGTGAGAAAGAAGAGGCAGGAGGAGACAAAATGATTAGCAAGGCTGCCTAATACGTCAGTACAGAGGTGAGAATATAGCACATGCTTCCCGACACCAGACTGGGGTCTTATTTTATCTAATAAGTCACACTGATAGAGGATCTAGTTTGTTACTGGGATAGCAAAACAATCCTTCCTCTTTATCTTCCTACACAGAGCTTTCAGAAGGAATGAGCTCCAAAAGCTTCAGACACAAATTCCAATCGATATGGAAGTTAAAAAAACCCAACCAACCAAGCAAAGACAACACCCCCAAAAGTCATAAACAAAACTGAAATGGTGCAAAGTCCCTGTAAAAACCTCATGTGACCTCTGCGTGATTCAAACTCAGGCTCAGGTCCACAATGAAGTTTCACATATGAGCCTTACCTTTAACTGGGCAAAGGAACCAGTTAATGGGAACCATGATTTGGGTATCTCCCAGCTCCTTTCTCCTCCTGGGGGTGGGCTCCCCGACCAGACAACACCTTCCATGATATACCACTGTGTCCCTTCTTGCTGAACGGGTCATCTCCGTGCCTCATCACACGTTCTCCTAAGAGGAGGTGGCCCCCCATTCCAGCCAGCTGGCAGTGTAGGGCAGCCATGGCTCCAATTTCCACCCAGAAGTTAACTAGAAGTCAGAGAGGGCAATTGCTCTGTGCACAGCCTCAGCCCTGCCCAGCCGTGGGGTCACCCGTCCCCACGTTCAGCTCCTGCAACAGTTAGTGGCTCCTCTGTGGGATTACCTGCATGATGCTCTACCCTTTGGGCACCAAAAACCTGCCGTTGGGCTAGTCAGCTACAGCACTGTACAGCACTCCACCTTGGGGCTGTGTGTCCTCAAAGTGGTAAAAATATATAAATGACTAAATAAAAGTAAAAAAAGAAAATCCAGTTCACAGTTGAAATTTTTTATATTGCTGTGGTCAGGTGTAACACCGTGTGCTGACCTTACTGGTGGAAAAAGGAGGAAAGTTAGGTCAAGCAATCACATAATTATTCAGTTTGAAAAAAAATATTGGATTAGTTCAAATAAAGCACCTATCTAATATTTTACACATCATTTCCCCTGCTCAAAACCTGCAGCACTGTCTTGCATCACTGTTCATCATTTGCAAGTAGTTTGCTTTCCCTAAATTTCAATGGACAGCATGAAGATAGCAATATCAGATTGCTTGCCAGAAATCCTCATCATTTATGCAGAGAAAAGCCTGATTAATTAATCAGTCTTTATTTAAGCACAGAATTTAAGCACAGAAGAGGAAGGGAAAGCGGAGATACAGAGCCACTCCAAAAGAGACTCTGTAAGGAAATGCTATTTTTAATACAAAAGATTGGCTCACAGTGCAGTGTTCAAAGTCAGAAGGACTTAAAAACTGTTTTCTATTTCTGTTAGCAGAGCAGTCACAGTTAGGAAAGCCGAAGCCCACTGCTGCTTGTGCATCAGCAACAAGCCTATTTATGTAAGCTGCCAAGTATTAATATATACAAAATCGCAGTGCACACAGTTTGTAAACAGGCAGACAATGCCGGAGAGCCAGGGACACAAACACGCACACACACTTCATCTCCTCTCCAAGAGGAGCGGGAAACACCGTGCACTGAACTACCTCAACTTTGCATTCAGAGGCGCCTCCACAAGTCAAATCTGAAGCTGCCAGATAAATGTTCCCTCGGATGCACCCGTGCACATCGGTGTGACATCCTGTGGCAGGTTCAGTTAGTCTCAAGTGCTTGCTCTTACCTATGCTTCCCCCACGCAGCACTACAACTTTTGTCCTTCCCTCCCCTCCCAGCCCAGGAGAATGCTGGTTGCAGGTGGCTGCTTCATCCCAGCCTGCCGTGCTCAATGCTGGAAAGAGCGAGAGGGCTTTGTTTTAATCAGCTTCGGGGTTAATTAATATCTTTCTGTCTTTTCTTGCTTGGTGGTCAGCGTTGCACCCCTTTGATCACCTCTCGTGCTGTGGGATGGAGGCAGCACCCCGAGCCCTCCTGTTATTTTCTCCTGCTTCCCCGCGAGAGCACAGGTTCTGCCGGGGGACGTGGGGCACTGCCATGCTGCTCGCCCCACATCACATCGCCTTTTAGTATTTCATGCGCAGATCCAGAAACAGCAGTGCATTTTTCTGTGTCACAGGACATACACCACATGGCCAAGCTACTGTTACAGCCCCTGTCTCCAGCAATCTGTGTTTCTCTAGGGTGCTCTTATGTTTCGTCTTAAAATCCCATCCCTCGCCTTAGGTATTTCCCATTCATCTAGAGGACCACAAGCAAWAGCTTTCCTCTGTGTCAGAGGAAAACCTTTGGGTTAGGTTTTTGAGATGTGCCTTGCCCCAGAGGAGGTCTCAGATGGTGGAGTCACCATCACTGGAGGCGTTCAAAAAATGTGTAGATGTGGCACTTTGGGACATGGTTTAGTGGGCGTGGTGGTGTTGGGTTGACGGTTGGACTTGATGATCTTAGAGGTCTTTTCCAACCTTGATGATTCTATGATTCTACAGAATCAGGCTGACTGGGTCTTTCCTAAGGAGGTCAAAATCTTAAACTATTTTAGAGTCCGTTGAGACACAGCTAGTGAACTAACAAAGTCTGGGGAGCAGGGCTGTGTCCCTTTCTCACCGGGTGGTAGTGATGGTGGTGATAGGGCCTGTTCACACCTCACGGATGAACAGTTCTTCCATTAAAAAAGAAAATATAAAAGGCATCTGTATTTATTTGCAGCAGCACTTTCATAAGAGCTGCCTGAAGCAATATTAGGACTGTGTCTCCATGGAATTTACTAATCATACATAAAATACCCATGTTCTTCTCCTGGGACTCGTTAATAGGGCTGGGGGCAGATGGGGCTGAGACTGCACTTCTTGATGGCTAGGTGGAAAAGGGAGCTTTGCCGACTGGAAAGGCTTGAGAAGCACTGCTGTAACGGGCTGCGATTTAATGCTAGGAAAAACTGTGTCCCCTCAGTAAATGTACTTGGACTAGACTGTATGTAAGTAAACGCAGAAGAACCTTACTCATTCTTATGTCACTAATCCACACACTTCATAATTTGCATGGGGCGCGGGGAGGAGAGGAAAATAGCACTCTGCTGCTTGCCAGCCAAAACACAACACTACCCAGATTTCCTTAATTTTCTACAAGACAACAGCAGGGTATATACACAATATACACTAATATACACTGATATACACAAAACCACACACAGACCCCTGGAGGTATTTATTGCCTTTGCTCTTTAATATCTACTATGTATAACTAGATGTCTATGCACAGGCAGATGTAGAGGTATAGCCTTTTTTTGGGTGCTACTTTTTAATGGTCTCAATGAAATGAAATCATGCCAGTGGTTGTTATTTGGCGGCATCACCCCTCTTTTCCTGTATGGTTGAAGCTCAGATATTTTACAGATCAGCATGTAGTGTCTTAATGTCAAGTCAGTCTTTCTGTGCATCCTTGTGTATTCTCTGCTCTTGGAAAGACAGCACAGTCATTATCTCCTCCTCTTTTCCATCGTTCCCTCTACCCACAAACACTTCAGAGGCATCAAGTAATTCAGTCGCTGCTTTCTCGTAGCTGCCTCCTTACCCACTGTGAGAGTCTACTTTTAAATAAGAGCAAATAATGAAAGACAGCCTTTGAGGAGGTAAGGGAGCCTGAATGCAGGGTGCAGGGTCCCTTGATCAGTAGGAATACACACGTGCTGAGCCCCATATACCCCAACACACGTCAGATCAACTGAGTCATACACAGGGACTTGGTAAGCTTCCACTTCATGAAGCAATGGATGTGCTTTAATCACGCATTGGCAGTACCCAAAAGAGTGTCTGCATAAGCAGAGAAAGGAAATTAATTAGTTGCTAACCCTTTCCCAGGAACCACATTACCCTCAGACTTAATGATCTCATCTGCTGGTTGCTGGCATTGGGGTTCTTCTTAACAACTCCCGATTCTCTTGGTCCTCTTTCCCTGGGAACGCTGCTTTTTTCATACACAGGCACATAATTGTCAAGGCCAAATGGTAACATCCACTCTGTTCAAAATTATTGCTCCACAAATACACCATCATGTTATGAAAAAGTCCCAGCACCCACAAATCTGTCTCATTCCTCCTTAATTGGGCCCTACAAGACTTTAGGACTACAGATAGCAAGAAGGAACTGAACAAACATATCCACTAAACAAGCCAAAACAGAAATATTTATCAAAAAGTTACTAGATGTTCTTGCCCTTGGAAATTTTGCTACCAAGTACCTTGTGGAAAGGTTTTGGAAGAGAACCAGTCATTTTTGAGACCTTCCTGAGGAAGCCAGCTCATTGTTTTTTGAAAACAGGGCACTGGTGTATACTCAAAACCCCAAACCCAGACACTTCTGACTAGCCCGCACCTTTCTGTCACGTAGCTCTAAGGAAGATGCGTTTCACCACAGCTGCTGCTTTAGCCACTTCTAGCAATGCATGCATGAAAATTGACACTGAGTTTAACGAGTTTTAGCCATGCTATAATTCACACTCTCCTGCAATTATTGTCATTTTATGTTTTTTAATTGCAATATTATGATCCTATTACATCTACTTAGAAAAGACATGATTTTATGATGAGACTGTACTTCACACCAGTTGCTGGCTATTTAGTTTTATGTGACAAACAGCATTTTATGAATTTTAATTCCCTTTTAATTTCAGCTTTACTCCAAGTTCATGCCACATTTATAACGAAAGGCTGGATTCCCATATACCCTTGGAGCTCCCAGCCTGTAGGCTTGGGGAAGGCAGCCCCCGAGATCAGAGGCAGCGCGGGAGCCACATCTCACCATCCTTGTGTGACCCACCAAGGTTCAAGTCAGGAGTCTTTGCAAACTTGCCACAGGGATAGGAGGCAAAGCACATGGCAACAACTTTAGTAACTCAGCATTGGCACTTCAGAAACGTTATCTCACAGTCCCTGAGCACCTTCCTTTCCGAGGGAAAGCATTGGGAATGTCAGGATCTCTTGGGAAAGCTCACCATTACCTTAGGACGAACTAGAACGGTTACCACAGTTTTTGACACAGACGTTTTCGGGCAAGGTGCAGATGTCCCGGACTCAAGATCATTTCCAAGTCCCTTTTTAAGCACTGCGTAACGATTGCATCAACCGGTCATTTCCTCTGATGGAAATTCTCATTCCCAACTGCCTATTTCCACCCTTTCCAGTCAGTTAGAAAATGCTACTTCTTGTGCAAGCCCAGTCCTAACCTATGTCCTCTTAACCAAGTTCCCTCCTTCATGATCAACCAGGGACAGATGTGGAGAGAGGACTGTGGTTCTGCTTATTATCCAGAAAGCTACTTCTTTTTTAAATGTCTTAAATTTGCTTCATTCAAGATATTTAATTCAACCCTTCCTCACCCCAAATTTTATGCCACTCAGAAAGACTATTCAGCCCTGCCTGCAGGCAATTACTGTGGCCCGAGTTTGTTTCAGGATTTATGAAAAGGCTTCTATAGATTCTGGCAGCAGATTTGTTTGTTATTTTTAACTAACATTCATAGACTGCAAGTGATCACTGAGGGCGAGAGTGTTATTGCCAAAGAACTTCATCCAGGCTGGCAGTAGCACTATATTACTTTAAAATAAATAAAAGGCAAGGTAGCTCAGTCTCCCTGCCCATGCACATAGACCAAGAACAACAATGCCTTTAAATGAAGACTATGCAGACTGATCTGCCACTGATTAAATTGCTTGCATAGTAAAAAAAAGCAGGTTTTAATGGAGGACTGCATGTTCCAACCTACAATTGGGTTTTACTGATGCTGAAATCACAACTAACATGCATTTCACATATGCCACAGATATCTCTCAGCTTTTGGAAATTACCTGGCTGGCCTGGATTTGATAAGTGACCTGACAATGCAGATGGACTTACCCCATCACCTTTCTGCTGAGCCACCTGATCCCCAGAAGCGGCAGAGTTAACACTCAAACTCAAAGCCAAATCAGTTTCTCAAGTAGAAACTTAAAGACAGTGCAGTCCATTAGGAAGGGAGGAGATCACAGGAACATGGTGCTTCAGAAATGGAATTTGTCAGGTCAGAGTAGCTTAGAAGCAAGGAACGAGGTTTACTTCTTTCTGACTTAGAAGTTAATTTAAGTTATTCATTGAAATTTCAAAACCCAGTGTTGCTAGCAGGATTGTAATGCAGTAAGGATATAAAAACACAATGAATGTAAAAAATTATGTAAAGTTCATTAATAAAATAATTACATTAAATAATTATCCCCTATTTACATTCAAAAAGAAATCCTTTAAAGGATTACTGAATAAGCTTGACATAAAATTAGTCAATCAACCAGCTAGTATGTGGCTAGGATGACAGAAAGTAGGCTAGCTAATTGTTTGTGGAAGGTTATTTCTGTGGCATTCAACCTCAGGGTCAGTTAAGGAGAAGATGATGAAGGAGCAAAGCTGAGCAAGAGCAAAATAAACAGCGTGAACTATCAATAGTGGGGAAAAATATGCTGTCAGTGGATTGAGGTGGGTCAAATTGTCAGCATGACCAATGACCATCACAATCCAAAAAGCTGGTGCTAAATATGACAAAGCTTGAAAATCTGGATTTATAACTAGCCACTTTTAAATAGGTACACAGATTTTGGCTTGAACTGCCAAAATTCGTGAGTAATTTTAAAAGCATGGGTACAGAGGGGCAGACTTGTTTTGTAATCGCTCCAACATTGTGGTTTTGATAACTAGACTGGAATTTGAACTCTCACTGATTTATTTTCTGGGTTAGAGTGGGCCTGATAAGGAAGAAAAAAGGACCATCTTTTCTGAGAAATATTGCATTCTGTCTGGAACAGGGTAATTGAGTGTTCAAAACATAGTAAGAAGGGAGGGATCTAGAAAAAAAAAAAAAGATAGATATTTTTCTTCACAAATTATCTCTAAGTTTCCATTTACAGAACACAACCAGAACCTGGGGAGAGCAGCAACAGGAACGAGGTGCGTGGAAGGAGCATCAAAGCCTCTGACTCCCTGAGAGCTTCAGCTTCAGGCAGTGTTCGCTGGGCTTTCGAGATCAGGGATTTGAGAGGGTTTCACTTTGCAGGAGCTTAGAAGCTTTGGGGGCTTCAGCCCCAAGGCAGTAAAAAGGAAAACWTGATGCTGAAAAGGAGGTTTGCAAACTCATCAGTCACCTGGACTTTATGGTAGAGGACACGGAGCTGTAAATATAGACGCACCAGGCTGTCTCTCTAGCTACATCACTTCCCACCACCCAGTCTCACTGGGGCGAGAAATCATCTCTCTTGGAGAGCTGAGCCCGCGCTCCCTTCGCTGGGTCACCAGCCCGACAGGTGGGACACCTCAGCCGTATCCTCCATTTTCCTCGTTTCTGAACTTGTGTTTGCTCAGCTATGCCAGGCTGAGTATTTGGACAAGTTCCAACCGGGGTCTTCCAAGAAACCACACACATCGTTCCTGAGGCCACTCTTCAAAAACATGCAGAAAATGCCATGGCACAAAGACTGTGTGTCTCTCACTTTCTTAAAAATTTACTCAAACTGCTAATTGCAAGGACACTTTTAAAGAAATTAGATTGCTAATGCTGTCATCACAAATCTGTAAAAATTTTGCTAGCAACTTTCCAAAAAATGCGATAAAAATCTATAAAATAATTCAGAGGAGACAATCCTAGTTTCATCCGTGCAAAACCAAAACTGTGCAAACAAGACACGGAATTTTGAAATTTACATTTTAATAGAGAACTGTTGCTGGAAATTATTTTAAATGATGCTTTTTACCTCATCAGCGGAATTATCTGTATGAAATGAAACAAATGCCCCTGGTAGCTGTCCTGCAAACAACATGCAGATGCTTTTTAAAGAAAAAGAGGTAAATTACCAACTGAAGAATATATATGTGCATTATCAAGATATTAAAATCCCTTTTTGGGATACTCAACCTTAGATGGTAGCTTCTCCACAGGACTGGTTTCATCATAGTTATGAATCGTTTTGTACTTTTCAGCACATTTTCAACTGATTTTCTTATTATTGTATTGCAGGTCTTGGTACCAGCTTTTACTGCTTGTTCTCTTTCATCACAGAGAAACCAACTTCAACATGTTGCTTTCTTCCTTTCACGATTTTCTTGACTACGCTAAACATCAAGCCTCCTTTAATTTAGCACTAATCATCCCTAGTTTATACCTAAACCCTTTTGCTGCATCTCTGAATGACCCAGGATAATTATGCACAAAGGCATGGGGGTCATACAGCTGAAAAGACAACAGGAACGTTCTTCCCCAAAGTGAGTTAAACGCTCTGAATTATAAAAGCCATGTGTTGCCTTTATCTCTAGCCTGGTATTCAGGCATACCTTGATTTCTTACTAGCACCTTGCAATAGGAAAAATATGCTTTCACTCAAGCTCACAACAAGCATGGCACTTCAGGCACAAGGCTGGCGGCATGGCCGAGCACTAGGAAAGTGGAGCTGAACAAGTCAACCATGGGCCCTTGGCTTTCAGGCGTACGAACTTTGATACTCCCTACTTCTTGAATTGCTCTTTGGCAATTCAAAGCACTATATTGACTTCAGTTGCGTAATATTGTTTCACAAACATATTAATGTTCCTGTTCTCTTCAATAAGCATTCCTATCCAGTTACTACATGCAGCGTCAAGTGCTCTTCAAGTGCTTTCAGGGTGAATCCAGAGCAATGCACCGGCATTTGCTCCTTAGGCCACAGCTCCTCTTTGAGGACCTCCAGCCTAACTTCTTCCATCCACACTTTCTGCGAGGGGCACTGAGCCCCGAGATGTAAGCTATTCCCTCCCCTCATTTTACAGGCGAGAATGCAGAGGATGAGAATTAAGATCACACTTTAGCATGTAAGTGTCTGCCTGCCCAGAAAGAGGACCAGAAACAAGGAAACCTGCCCTGACATAGCTGTGAGGTGAGGTCCCAGATCAGGGAGATCAGCCCCTGCTGTAGCCCCTGCACTGGATGGTGGCCAACCTCGGGTCAGGATGTGCTCCAGGAAAGGGCTGAAGGAGCTCGCATCCCTCAGAGTGGGAACACGGCATTGCTACAGCCACAGCACCACCCTCGGCAGCGTGGTTTGCTCCTGATGTTGGCTTGGAGGCGACAGTTTCCAGGGGTCCCAGCTGGGCTGGACCCTCACATGGAGATCCAACACTGAGTGCCCAGCTCAAACACATGCCCAGAGTCAATAGCAAATGAGGAGTTGCACTTCTCAAGACTACAAACTTAAAAATCCTGTAAGGCCTTCTCCTACTACTTTCCGGATATCACGTGAAGGCTCTTCCCAGTAAACATAGCTGAGTGCTTCTAGTCTGAGTGCTCCAAAGGGGATCAGGCAGATAAATATTAGAAAGAAAGAAAAGAAATACCGGCATAGAGTATGTTGTTAGAAACTGTCATCTAGAAGGAAATCTTCACTTCCCTCTAAGTGTGGAAGGCTGAAGAGACTGAAGTAGTAGTCTGGGAAAGCCTGAAACTCCGGAGAGCCTCTGTAAGTTAAAATTTTTTAAGATCTCTTATGAATGGAAGAATATGTCATTATTTTCTATAAAGAGAATTTCACCTTCACATCAAGACCCAATTCAGGGATACATGTCTATTTGGCCCCCCTTTGCAACCATGTAGTCTTGGTAGAACAAATACATTGTCAACACCTGCCCTCCAGGCAAGATGCAGCAGGCTTGCAAGTGCTGTCACCCGTTGACACGGACATTTTCCTTTCTCAACCGTAGCCCCATAAAGTCTGGTTTAGCGGTAGCATGACTAGGAGTCCATGCCACAGAACAAACTGCGTGAAGACAATACAAACAGGACACAGGAGCCTCTTTCTGTTTTCTCTCTCCCACCAAGGCCAGGCTGGACCCTTCTCCTACCTGGCTCCAACCACGAGTGAACTCTCGGAGTCATGTGGAAGAGCAGCAGCCACATTTCAGGATGTCAGCACACCGCTCTGACATCATTAACAGATCTGGGTCACACTCATGATGCAGGCACCAGTGGTCCCACCGGTGACCCACACAGACCCCACACCAGCCCCTGGGGAGGCACCTTCACAGCCTCAGGGTGCTTCAAAGTCTGTGAAGCAAACGAGGCCGTCAGGCAAAGTTCCTCCCTCTGCTCACATTTACTGTTTGGGATTGTTATTCACTGGGAAATACTGACATTCCTTATTGGAAGAAACACCATCATTTCAAAAACTGCCTGCACCGAGCCATTTAAAAAATGGCTCATTTACAGATGACCGAAAAGTTCTGACAAAAGTCAAAGCACTTCTTTCCAACAGCAACTTTATTTCGTTTTAGATACGCATTCAGAAGATGAAGTCCTTTTTTGGGGTGAGCAATTGAATGGTTTCATCACTAAAAATGTCGAAGTGACACACTCTGACCTTATGAAAAGGGTTTCTTTCCAATTATTTTCTAAACAAAAACCTTATTAGAATTACACATTCCATGCAATGCCTTGCTGTTAATGAAATGAATCATTTTCCTAATGAAAATTAAATTATTTTCATTTTCCTAATGAATAAAATCAAGACATCTTATTCCAAAAATTCTCATCAGTTAAAGTTAAAAGAGAATTATCTAAGAACACAATGGAAATAGAGTAAATCAGCTTCAGATGAGTGCACAGGGGTGCTTAGCCTTGACACCCACCCAGCATGGAAAATTTTAGCCCCAAATAGCTCAAGTTCAGCAAAGTTATAAGGAACTGAAACCTGAGCCTTCTCATGAGAAGTGCAAAGAAACAGCAATGAGATTAACAAAGCCAGCAGGGTGATGACGAAGTGCCCAAGTTCCCTCCATGAGGCAATGGAATTTAACCTTCGTGGCGAAAGGGTTGCAGGGAAGCCAAAATAGTTCTCAGGTGGACAAAGCTGCCAACGGGCTAGACGTCCAGCCTTGTCTCCCAGCATTAAGATGCCAGTCGGACCCAATCGGCTTTCTGTCACCAGGATGCAGCTACCCCCAGGCCCTCCCTGGGAAGCTGAAGACTCCAGGAGGATCTCAAACTCTTGGACGGGCACACAATGTCTTCACTGCCTTCTGCAGGTATCCTATCTCAACCCAGCTCTCCCCGCTGCCCAGAGCGGGGACTAAGGTGGACTTTTGGCCATGTAGAAACTCCCTTTCTACCTGGGTTTCCATCTCTCTAAACCATGCCAATGATATCATAAAGAAATGCACGAAGCATAATTATTGTTTTGCTCCAGCCCAGCTCCCAGGACCCATTTCTTTCCCTGGTCAGCAGCTCATCTCAAGAGGTCCAGCTACCGACTGCCAGGGGTGGTGTTCCTGATTCCCCACCACTCAGCAGAGATCCGGCATTGTCCCTCAAACCCAGGTGAGGGGGGTCTCTCACTTCTGTGTCCAGTTTTCCCTGTGTGTGCCATCCTCTCCTTCTTAGCATCTCCCACGCAAGGTACTTTTCAGCAAAGTGGTTATGCCTTTTCCACCCTCCAATTAAAAGCCTGAAATTTTTTCACCTTAAAGGTGAAAAAGGAAGCAAAGAGAAATACCATCTCCAGCTGAAACAGAAAGAAGAATTTTAATAGGCAAAACATCATTATTCTGTAAGTGTAGACCATGTGCCTGGAGTGCTACTGAAGGCATCTGGGAGACAGAAACATAGAATAGGAGAGATTAAAGAAGCAAAAATACTATAGTATATTTCCTTGGGATCTTAGGATGATCCAGAAATCCTTTTGCCCAGTTTCTCCATACATGACCCTTACTCTGACAGATTGCACTAAGTCACGGTTCCTCTGCTTCCTCACGTACAATGTGCAGTCATCCCAGCGAAAGCAAGGCAAAGGTAGTAGGAGTTGATTTACTTAGTTCCCCAGTGGTTTATCTAGCCGTATCCAGCCCAGTCATCCCAGGAATTCATCTGGGAGGGACATTATGTCCAGCGTACCCTGGATTGAACGGCTTGCAAGAAGCAGCTCTTTGCAAGGTGGTGAGTGGGAAAGGGCTCAGCTCTGCAGGAGCCTGTCTTGAACCGGGCTGGTACCGATCAAGCGGCTGCAGCTGGCTGCCAGCATTCAGCTGACACATTCCCACCACGTCGGGGTGTGCTATGAGGTGCTGCTGTCTAGCCGTTCAGTCTTCAAAGCCAACAGGATACACACAGTTAAAATGAAGAAAATAGATGAGGAAAACATTCCTAGCTTTCAACAGGCATTAGCCTGTCCCAAACCCAAATCTCCTGCCTGCACAAAACTTAGTGACCTGTATACCATATGGGCGCAGAAGACCAAATCACACCTGTGCTTGCCTTGTCGCTATGGTCCCTGTCTTTGCACGACTTTCCTCCATCCTGTAACACCGGGTAGGCAGCACTCTGCATCCCAGGATGCGCTGCCCAGCCTCTGCCCTAAGCAGGAACATTTCCCAAGTCACCCCAGCCTCGGCTTTCTCATCCGTGTAGTACCTGACTCCAGGCTCCTACTGTGAGGATTTCAGGATGATTGCAACAGTACTGAGTGCTAATAAAGACTCAGTTTTCAAGAGTAGCTCACACCGTCTCAAGAGAAAATTTCAGCAAACACAGCTTAGACTGAAGTCCCTGAGGACACAGACTTGGCTTGTTAACAGCGCTCGTTATAGCCCCCGGAAAAGCTTTGTGCAGGTGTCCAAGAAGAAAGGGGAAAAAGAGAAGGGAGAAGCACCATAGCATGGGCCCTTTACCCAACAGCTCTCTCTGAATTACGTCCTCTGGCTTTAAAGCCGAGGCTGTAGCGCTGTAAAGCCATGCCAGCCATGTCCGGGGCTGGTGGGGCCAGGGAGCGCGGTTCCCACCCCACCGGTGCTTGTGCTGCGCAGCTGATGGTCGCCGGCACGGGCAGCACCCCACCACCCCCTGAGCCATGAGAGAGGCTGGTGCGACGGTTCGCCGCTCACCAGCGTGACCACCTACGCTGCAGGACCTGCCAAACCAGCGCTCTCGCTCAGCCTAAAGTTGGGGTTGCACAGACATCTGCACGCACCCCAGTAGTCTCCCAAAATTCCACAAAGCCCCTCACGCCCTGGGTCATCTCTGCTGTGGAAAGGCAGCCCGGCCAAGTGGAAGTCCCTTTGGGGCTGTGCTGGAAGCTTGTCTTTTCCAAATACGTCGAAAAGAGAAGGCCAGGACTGGATGCAGGTTTGCTGAGGTCAGGGCTATTCTGGTGCAGACAGGCTATGTGCTGCTGATAGGGAGGATTAATGAGCCAGGCTGCTCATCCGTTGCAATTAGAAACAACACTACAACTATTTTGGTGCCATTTCTCTGCAGAGTACTCGAACGGCTTATCAGCCCCTTCTATATCTCCATGTAGTTGTGGCTTTGTTAAATATAGGACGGTAAACTGCCATATGTATGCATTGCTCTTCATTTAGAGCTAAGGTGCAGAGGACCATTTGCTAATGCTCATACAGGGGTAGAAAAGGGTTTAGCATATGGCACTAATAAGACCTCAGTGCAACTTTGTTGAAGCTAAAATTGCTCTGGCATTTTCAGTGCATATAGGACAGCCCGACACAATGAGGACCTAATTTGCTCTGGCTTCAAGGAGAAGGGCCTCAGCATCTGAAGCTGTAGCTAATCACCACATTTATCAGCAACCAGATGAAGTTTTAAGAAATGGTTTTGTGACATTGGTAAAGCAAGAGGAGTTCTAGCTCCTGGGCTCTGTTCCTCACTCTGCTCTGTGACCATGGACATCCCCTTCATCTGCCCCAGCTGCAAAATGGGAGGGACAACACCCATCTAAAGGACGAGGTCTTGCCTCCTGCTTCCACAGTGTTATTTACAAATGTGGATGACAGGGGTAGAGAGGACTCCCAAAGAAACCCAGTCCTGTCTTAGAGCCAACATACTGTTTCATACAGATCCTATAGAGCTCTAAACACTTTATCTGCCTAGATTGCCTGGCAAAGGTTATCTATTTATCACTGTGCACCAAATCCTCAATACACATCAAAAATTTGGAGTAGGAACTGGGCTCTCATTTCAAGCTTTCTCAGATTTTTACTGATGCTACATGGGCAGGAGTTCAGCCGAGTCCACTGGCAGCAACAGCCCACCCAGTGCGCCCGAGTTTCCCTTTCAGGCACTGTCACAGACCCCAGCCCAGAAGAACCAAGCCCAGAGGCTTTCTCCATAGCTTGCACTCCGGCGGAACCAACAGCTGAAGCACAGCTGGACCCCATGCCATGACCTGATGGTCACCACAGCCCTCGCCACTCAAACAGCCCAGCTGAAAACCGAGGAGGGTCTGGAGAAGGAGCACAAACTGTCAGTGTGCTTCTCAGCACCCGTTTGCCTCCTGCTGGAAACAAATCCTTACAAGCTGCTATCAGGAACTGCAGAAGTTCAGTCTCAGGTGTTGGAGTATGACAAGACGGAGCAAAGCAATGTGAGGCAGACGCACAGCACTGCATCCAAACTGGATGCCTTGAAAAGAGCTTTCAAATGGATGCTAGAGGGGCAAAGCTTTGTTCAGGACTGTCAGACCTTGTTCAGACTTCTGAAAACGTAAACAGCTCGGGGCAAGCTCCTCAGCCCAGCTGCCAATATCTCACGGTTTTTCATGCCAGCATCCTCTTCCATCACCCCAATGGATTTTAACAAAAGATCAGAACGTGCCCTCGGGGAAGCCGCTGCCTATGCCTCTGGCCAGACATTTTGTATCTGCATGCGTCCTGGACCAGAGAGAGATCTTACAAATCCAGCGGCTCTCTATTCAGAGTCCCTGCACCACAGACAAACCTCTGTCCGTTCTTATAGCGACTTACTACTCTGCTCTACAATGTGATCTTCTTTAAACTCTCCACTGGCGTCTGCCTGAAGTGCAACTTGATACGAAACCCCCAAGTGCCAGACAGCTCCTTCATCTCTCCATGACAAATAAATCTTCAAGATAAATCCATGCTCTCCAATGTCACCTCTTATATATAGACAATCAGAGAAGCTAAGGTACAGAAGTGTGAAGACAAGGCATATGAGTCAAATTACATTTAACCTCTGGTTTAGTGCTTTTATCTATCAGAAATAATTTGTTCCGTGTTTTAACTTTACTCCCTGATTCATGTTAGGTTTTTTTAAGTATTTTTGTACTGCGCTGAACTCTCCCCCTCCCAGATACAGCAATTCTTATCCCCAGGAATAAAATTGTAGGTATTTTTCCTCATCACCAAAATGAACCCAGCCCTGAGGCAGGAGCTCACAGGCTCTGTGCTCACTCTGACAAGCTCACGTCACAGCCCGGGAACACGCTGAACAGACGGGCATCTCACGGTGGAGAATTTAAGCCAGACTGAACCCAGCCAAATTCAACAGGAGCTCAGACAGCTTCTGAAGCAAGGCACCGTATCTCCCCATGCTCCAGGATACTGGCTCCGTAAAGATGCAAAGAGCAGACCAGCCACTGAGTCGCCAGCAGGATTTCTGGCTGCACACTGGGTAGCCCCTGCTACAGCTCATTGCACCCCTGACAGGCCTCCCCACCCTCGGCAGCGCCAGCTAGAGCCCAGCGTGCTACTCAGCAGGTGATGGCAATGTGCAATTTTGTCATCCCAACAGTGTCCCTTGTTTCTAGTAATAAGGTGGTTGCAAGCAGGAATTGCTGCAGGAGAAGGTCTTGGGCTCTGGCCTCCCTAGGAGAGATGCTGCCTGGATAATATCCCAAATCAAACCAGGAGCCCGTCAGGGTGGCTGAAAACGTTCATCCCTCTGCAGTGCACCTTGAAAATGGCTGGCTTTAAATTGCTTTCCTCTAGTCTGAGGAATGATAGGGTTGGAAAAGATGCAGAAGACAGCTAAAGCAAGACAAGAAAGGAGCCTGCTCCTCCACCTCATGCTCCAGTGGGATGAGAATCCAACAGAGGGAGTGGAGATCGCAGAAGAAAGAAACCGTCAGCAAAAGGAGCCCCCGACTGAGCAGAGAGATTAATATTGCGTCCAGCAGTGGGAGGATGCCGGGGCCTGGCAGCACCCGGGACCGCTCCTGGGAACACAGCATGGCTTGAACCACTTCCCTCTGCTGCCAGCAGCAGCGTGCTAAGGGGGAAAACCAATGGCTCTAGTTATCAGCTACTGATGTCAGGCTGTCCGCAAACCATTTGAGACTTGCTCATCAGTAACCTCCTCTGTGGTACCTACAGGAGCAGCAGGCAAACATGCCACGGGAAAGCAGATACCTGCTAATGAGACAGCCATCAACCACTTGTTATCTCTCTTTGATTGCCTCCTTAACTCAGTCCAGAGATAACATGCTTTATTTTTGTCCTCTCTACTGAATCAGCATCTTCAGTTCCCAGAGGCTTTCCGGCTGCTGGTAGTGCACACGCCGGGAGCCAGCTCCACCGTGGCCGAGCGGGACCCGAGACCAAAATGCTCCCAGTCTGCTCGGCACTTTGCACACCCCCTGTGGCTCCTATCTCGGTCTCCTCAGCTCCTGCGTGTGCTTTTGAACACACCTCCCTACAAGGAGTCATTGGCAGATCTTGTGACCATAAGGTAACAACGCACTTCCTACACGATTGCTTCATCTTGAAACACTTCTAGCCTACATCTGTCAAGCGGGTAGGAGAGGGACCTTTGATTCGTTTTTCCTCAAGGGATGTTAGAACATTTGTGAAAGGTAAAGTCATAGGAAGCCTCACAAAATTGACTGCCAAGACAAAAAGGGGGATTCGGTTCGATCCCCGGTGTGACCCAGAAGAAAAAAGCACATGAGATGCTTAGCATGGCAAGTTAAACAATCTCTTGGCTCTGAAAGTCCAACCTTAAAATCGGGATAGCTTGCAAGATCTATTAATTGAACAGTTTTAGCTGTAATAGAGATTTACAGTAGGTCTTAACACTCTCACACACTGATAGTTCACCATTCGGTAGAGGTCCCAGTTTGTAAAGAGAAAGTAAATTCACAACCAGAAGTGGCACTTGCTCCGAACACCCTGCCCTGCTTTGCAAGTTGGATCTCACGGACCCGCCCACAAGACCCGCATCTCAAGGGCAATGCTCTAAGAAACAAGGGATCTACCCCAAGCTCCCAAAGGGGAGAAATGGAAAATAAGTTAGGAGGTAATCAGTTTTCCAGGGCCTACCTATTTTAGCACACCTCGCATACAAGCATGCGATGCTGACGCTGAGCAGGGAAAAGCAGTTCCTGTCCTCACTGACACCCACATGTGCATCAAAGGCTATCGAATGATTTTCCTGATTTGTGTTTTGTTTTAACTGTGCCCCATCTCGGAGAGCCTGGGAGCGTGTTGCAGCCAGCGGTAAGAGCAGGGGATCGGTGATCAAGCCTCAATTCTGACCTTAAAGTCAGAAATAACTTTTCTGGAGGTTTCTGTGGCAAAGCAACACTGATGTCTGCGTAAAATCCTTCGCAGCTGTGGCCCCCACCCCTTCTGCCTTGCTTACTCCTAGAAACGAGGGCAAATCTATTTTTTTTTTTTTTCTGGCTAGGAGCGTGTGATGCTCAGACAGGGGTTTTCTACTGATACGCAGGCACATATTCGTAGTGCATCGCATCAGGTGCCAGAAAAGGAGGCATTTCCAACACACATGCACACAGGCAGGGCTCCCAGGTGGTCTAACACTCATACGAACCCTAACTGAATTTCTCCTGCCCTCAGGCATCGAGATGTCAAGTGATGATTCACTAGCTTCAATAAATCCTGCCTGAAAAAAAAAAATCATCATTTCTCCCCAGCCTGTCCCCCAGTGAAGTGATTCCCAGGCTGCCATTTCCCAGCACTGCCTTCAGAGGGACATAACCCTCCCGAGCTCCTCTCCTCCAGCCCAGCTTCAGTCCCCTCCAAGGGAAGAGGTCCGCACAAAGGAGGGGTTCGATCTAGCCCGTCTCCACTACCGACAGACCCACAGCAAGCTCCGCTCACTCACGACCTCGCATCGCCTTGCCTCATCATTTCCGAGTTCATCACACTGGAGAGCAAAACCAGGCACTACTTCTCACCATGGTGAGCACAAGGGCTGGCGGGGTTTCTGCAGCAGGGAGCAAGCCCTCCAAACCCCACGTTCCTGCATGCAGCAGCAGCGCTGCTCAGCCTTACCAGCAAATGCATCGGATCCCCCGCTACCAGTAACTTAACTCAGGGCTGCGAGGGCTATTCTTTGGCTTAAATAAGAACCAAACACGAGAACTTACATGGCTGCGAACTTGATCCTGATCCAAGGCAGCACATGGCGGCTGAGGCTGAACCAGAGAGAACACCATGAGTCACATCAGCGTGGCAGGCCCTTCCTCCCGCTGGAGACGTTCGCATCAGGCCGTTTAGCACAGAAACATGAAAACGGTAGTAACAGGTAATACCAATTTTGAATTTAGTCCTCCTTCCCCTCACGCTTAGGAGAGCTCTGTCCCAGGTAGGCAGCTCACACGCCCTTCTTGCTGAATAACCCTTTTCCCTTGCGGAGCATCGGCACTGTTACACCACGAACACGGGCTGTGAGGACCAACTTTTCAGCCAGCCCTCAGCCCTGCTGCTGCTTTTGCTTGTCTGGCAAGAAACAAAGAGGTTTTCTAACCTCCTCCCCGCTATCAAATGACCTGCACCTGCAGTTAATGGAGAACAGCTGGAAGAGGTTGAGTCCAAACGCAAGGAAAGGGAAGAGGGAAGGAGACCATCTCTGCTGAGGGACCTCCTTCCTCCCGGAGCACAAAGGCTCCCAACCAGCAAACAGTGACTTCTCTGTCCAGCCGCCCTCTCAGCCCTAGGAGCGGTCACAGTCCGAGAGGTTTTGCCACCTGGGCAACGCTCGCTGCCAAGGGCGTCTCAGCAAAAGGACCAATATTGATCATAGAAAAGAAAAAAATAAAAAAAAATCAATTCCAGTAGAAAAATAATTTAATAAAGGGATAAGTTTCAAGAAAATATCTGTATAGTAACAACATTTTAAGTAAAATGTCCACAAAAATATACATGTCTAATGTGATTATACATAAGTTTTCTGACAGGTCCTGTTTTAAACTTGGTTCAGTCCATCCAGGTTTTCATCTAGGAAAAACCTTTGCTGCTACCAGACTTCCCGGGATATATCAGTTTGCACAACAGAATCATACGAGAAATGTTTTCTATCTCATTTTAGGCTCATACAAATAAACTTTAGAGTTGGTAACAGTCCAGAAGAGATCAGGTTATACCATATCATTAAAAAAAAAAAGAAGTAAATACAAAGAAAGCAAAAGTCAGCCACCTAAGGGACTGTTAGGCAGAAACATCTACCCTACAATACACACCACACTTAACACTGACACAGCTGGAAAAGGAGGGGGATGAAGGAAAGATGGGGAAGAGAGAGGGGAAAACCCCAGGAGGAGGATTCCCAGGCATTGTGGAACTGCTAAAGGAGCAAGGGCTATAGAGAGGCCAGGGAAAAAGCACACAAGAGACTAATGTATTTCTAGAAACCGGACAATTTTGTAACATAGAAGATAAGCTAATTGCAGGAATATGAAAAGGAAGCGGTGAAGAATGTTTATTTCTCATTTTTCCAAATGGCTACTGAACTGTAGAAATAACAGGTCTGCCCCGAAGAGCCCTCACCAATAGTGCTAATTCAGCTGAACAGCTCCGAAACTGATGTACTTACAGGAGAGAAAAAAATCTGGTTACAGAAATTGAAGGATGCAAGACTACAGCAGAAAATAAAGAAAACTTGTTCCACCAGCAGAGGACAGGAACAAAACACTGAAGAGGAGATGCCAAACAAGAGATACCAGTTTTGTCAAAGGGAGATAGATTTACATCACAACAAAAAACAAAACAAAAAGAACAGAACAAAAACCCATCCCATAAAAATAAAATGGAAAATTGCTAAAGAAATAAAAGGACACACATTTTCCAAAAGATTTTTTGTTTTATAATCAAATCTTTTTTTTTTTTTTACATAGACAACTGAAACACACCAATATTTTGTGCGAAAAATATTTTTAAATAAACTTTGCTTGTTCTCGATTTTTGTACATTCTGATATACATATGTAACAAGGTTTATGGCACTGTAACCAGGATCAAAATCATATAAAGGAACGAAATAATTGCTCTCATTTATCCTTTCTGAACCAAGCCGGCTGCCGTTGCACTATTAGACTTCAAAAATTATCATCTTATTATTAGTGGGCAGCCAACTCTAATTGGTTTGAACACTCAAAACAAACCCCAAATTATTATTGCACAAGAAGCCAGTGAAGGCATATGGCATAGAATGATCAAAGTCCCTTACTGTTAAAACCTTACACCCCAAAATAGAAAAATAGAACTGGAACATGAAACACGCCAAATAAACTTTTTTGTTTCTTTAGTTTGAGTCAGGAGTGTGAAAAGTGCCTTGCAGCCTTTTTAAGCTGCTCTGATTTCCTTTGCATCGGTGAGCGTTTAGCTAGGTTATCTTTAGCAAAGCCTTTGCAGAATGAAGGCCCTTATGTTTCAGGGAGTTTTTTTTCCTGCTTTGTTTTGGCTGTTTGTGTTTCATCTTCAACTTAGGTTTCTTCAGTCTATGAACCTGCACAGACTACTTAGCCATAAACTCTACAAGTAGCTGGAGAGGCGGGAAAAATAAAAAGAAAAAAAGCCCAGTATTTCTTCTTCTTCTTGTTTTGATTTTAAAAAGTACTCCTTTTGCTCCGAAGCCTCCCTGCTCTGCCAGCGTCTGGGAAGGAAATCACAACAGCATCCCAAACATGGCGAAGTTCTTGGATCTCTTGAAAACCTTTCCTTACAAAAAAAAGGTTCTTATTCACAAAAAGTTTGCCACAAAACCCCCCTTGAAAGCTAAAAAGAAAAACCCACAACCCACCCATCACTGCCCCAAATCAGGGGAAGAATAGGTTAACCCCTTCATTGACCACCTCCTCGCAGCTTCGCCGTCACACGACAGTCTCTACGCCAATCAACTTTGGTGTGAGGATTCGCGGTGTAACACCGTTGTTCAGATCTTCTTCAAACTCCAGCAACTGCCCCATAAAGTTAAGGTTAGGGGAAATGATTGGTCGTTTGCCTTTTACAAATTTATAGGCATCCGTCATGGTCATGCGCGTGTGCTTCATTAAGTATGCAATAACTATGGTGGCAGATCGGGAGACACCAGCCTGGCAGTGGATGAGGAGACCTTTTCCACACTGATGAGCTTCCTCTGGAAACAAGAAAGAGAGAAGAAAGTAAGATTTTTGCCAGTTTATAAATTAGAAAAAGCTCAGTGCAATTAAGAGTAACTTAATGTGAAAAGTCCCTTTATTTGATTACAAGCACAGCAGCGTCTCCTCCCCTTCCCCTCCAGTCCATCTTCCTTCAGGGTTTCAGAGTTACTGAATGTGAAACACAAAGGCCAGCCTAACACTGAAAATCTTCACATTCACTTTTATCTCTTTATTAGACAAACTGCACACAGAGACACTGCTGCGCTGCTCATGCGCGCTGCCAGGGAGCATTGATTTAGGAGGTCGAGGCCCATGACGAGGCACCTTGGGCTCCATCCCCACCTCTCTCGCAATGCTGCTGCATTGCATCGGCATCTCAACCTCCCTATCTTTCAAACCTGGACGCCACCTTTTCAAAAACAGGTATTTTCAGATTGAATTCATAACAATACATCTGTTTCAAAGCCCTATTCTTTGAGGCTTTTACAAAGCTACTCTTGAAATGAGCTTCAACGGGGCACTCTGTTGTGGTGTCTCTGCAAAAGCAGGAGCTGGATCTGGTTTGTACCTCAGCAAGACTTCAGTGGTAAGAGACCTCAAATTCTTGACTCCTCGCTTCCTGCGTATCAAGCTCTGTGTGTTTTGACTTGGTCACCTTCAGCAGTGTGAAAAAGGGATTTGCCATCCCCGTCTCTTCGCGATTTGAGCGCAACATCGCATTCTGCTAAACGTTATCCCTCCAGAGCTTCTCACTGGGAGAAGGACAAGGTGGGGAGGGAGGGAAACAACAATCACACACACACCTTCTCCACCAAGACACATCACTGAGAGGGATGCAACCTGGGCAGGATTTAGGGAAGACAGAGCCCCTGGAACCACATGCTAACAGGACACAAAAAAAAGGAGAGTCACTACCATACCATCCTCATCTCCCACAGCTTGCTTTTAAAACAGAAGATAAAACTTTCAAGATGTGACACTTCAATCTATTTCATTTGTTTTAATCTGCAAGAGGAGCATGAATTTAGTTTGCAAGTTTTGGCACGACTCCAACCCTACCAAAAGTATGGTTCATCCTACCCCACATGTTCAACCTGTATTGTGAAAGCATAAATGAAGCCAACTTCCCTCTAGACATTTTTGCCAGTTAGTATTTCAGAAAGCTGAAACTCTCTAATGCATTTTGACACACTTTCCCAGAGAGTTTTTGATGATTTCACTTCCTATGGCTTTAGTCTTAACTAAGCCTGGGTTTGGTTGTGGTTTTTTCAAGACATATTTTAAGAAACATGGGCCAATGATCTGCTGTTTAAACATTTCCAAGTCTTCTAAAATGCAATTTAAAGTTTACCCTGAGGAAGGGAAAGCTTTGACTAGTTACTTCCCCAGCTGGCTAAATTTGTTATGGAGAAAAAACTCTCAATGGAGAAATATTTGTTTATTAAAAACAAAGACAGACCCTCAAGCTGTAATTATTAAAAAGGAAAGTAAAATAAGTTTTGAAATACTTTCTAAGCCTTTTTAGAGCAAGGCTGCTTTCTCTGCCCTTGGTAAAGTCATAAGCCAAACACTATCTTGTAGTGGTTCCAAGAGCTCTAATCCTGCAGTTCATAGGGATACTGGGTGCAGAAATCTAGAAATCTCCCTCCCACCCCCAAAGGACCTCAACAGAGCTTTGCAGTTTCTTTATGCAAGCTTAGCCTATTGCACCTCTCCATCTTCTTAAACTCAAAGTTTAAGGCTTTACCAGAATTCTTGACCCAGCTTTTCTTCCCAAAGGATCAAAGCGAGGTTCCCTCTCCCCTGCCCTCAGAGAGGGCTTCTCTTCACCCAAAAAGGGGCAGTCACCGCCCCATGCACATCGTAATCAGCAGTTTGGGGAGCTGCAAGCACTACTGGTAGAGCCGGGGTTGGGTTAGGAACACTAGGGAAAGTTGGCTTTTAAGTAGAGATCCTTTGGTCCTCTCCACTGTAGAGGACAAGCCCAAAGGCTGCTGGCAGCAGCTCTCAGCGGTAAGGCTCAAGCTTTAATGCTGCCCTCCATGCGAACGGCAGTGTAAGCAGTGATTTGCCCATTCACCTTCACTGAAGTAGCACGGCTGCAGACTGCGTGCATCAGCACACAGTGACCCCCCGCCAACYGAGTCACAGCCGGACCAGGCTGACGAGCTGTCTGCTTCAGAGCAGCAAGCCCCTGCCCAGGCATACGGCAGGGGCAGATGGGCTCAGAAGAATATGGTGAGCTTGGACCTCCTGCCCTGAGACCCAGTCCCGCTACTGGGGCCCCATCCTTGCTGAGCCTGAGACCACCTCCACAGAGCCAACGTAAGCAGGCTTGAGTTTCAGGAGCCACGCACCCACTCTCCGACTCAAGGGCCATAAACGTTAATGGTTTGAGGGCAGGGAAGAAGACAGCTCTGCACCCACTTCAGCATGGGGTCAGCTAAGGACCTAAGCTGTGACACAGCACAGAAGCACACTTCCTTTGTCTAGTCCTCCACCATCGAGCCTGAAGTATTGGCAAAGAGATTACCCCAGTCTCAGCACAAGAAAATAGAATTTTATGCCAGTGGTCCCCCCAGCGTATTTCAGAAAACCTCTCAGGACACGTACTTGTGCTGGGGAAGCACAAGTGGACATTCACTATGCTGCAAAAGCTGTGTCCACGAAGACATATAAAGGGGCAAGGGAAGTTCCTCAAAAGCTTTCCGTATCACGTGCTGATGTCCTCATTGACCAGCCCTGCTTAAAGAGGCCATCTGGCTTTAGTCTAGATGACCAACCAGAGCTGAAAGCACCCCTAAACTTGGCTGAGGGTTGTGCTGCATGGATCATAGTGAGGTTCAGAGCAACATGAGTAACATTGCTGGGTCATTTCTTCAGCAACCTCCCCAACAAGCTGCATGTCTGTGGTAAACTCTCTCACACAGCCTATAGGGTTTAGAGGCTTATTAATACAAGTTTTTAATCACAATCCACTCATCCACACATACACTCTGAAGTTATAAATCTAATGGTAGAACAAACGAAGTGTGAAAGTTTGTCAGTTTTCTCAGGAAATTAAGTTCGAAAAGACTCAGCCATCACTAAGAATAGTTACTATGAAAAATTGGCTGGAAGCCACTGTGGTAACTAGGAATCAAGAAGAGGGGATGACAGAAGTCTCAGTTTTCTGGGGTTTCCTGAATTTGGAAGTCTGGAGGTAGGCATCACTATCAATGGATAAAAATTGTACCCCCAGGCTACTTAACTGGATATGACAGAGATGAGAATCAGTAGAAACTCAAGGTGCTCAGCACTTCTGACAACCTAAACAAAAGTAAATACGGCCTTACACAGCCTTCAGGGTAGTTAGCGAAGCATGAAATTCACACTAGATTCTTACAACAGGTAAAAAAACCAAACAGCAGTATTTCCAGTCAAGGATAATTACCAATGAACTCAAAAGCCTCTTCAAAATACTGCCTGAGATTCTGCTTGTTGCTGTCAGTGGCCGGGAGCCGCTTGTAGTTGAACATGCCTTTCTCATAATGGTACAGGGGCAGGTGGGTGGTCACATTGATTACGTAGCCTATGTTCATCCTCTGCATTTTCTCCAAGTCCTGAGCATCATGCTCATTTCCGAGGAAGAGGAAGGGCAGGATGGGGGTGAGCTCAGCGTTCTCGATGTCTGGCGTGGTGGGGATGGACTGAGGTAGCGTGGGGGGCACGGCAGACGCACCGCCCCCTCCTCCCCCCTCCGGGCATTCTTGCAGCTGGAGGGAGTTATCGCAGAGGTTTTCATGGTTCTGCTTGAAACCGCTGAGTCCTCCTGAGAAGAGAGACCAAGTAGATATTTTGGTTAGACACCCCGAGGTCAGGGACGCTTTGGAACCACCTTTCCTCAGAGCACACACTGAGGCCACCAGGACTGGAGCGGGCTCTGTTGTCCCCACCACCACTGTCACAGTGACTGATGCTGGGCACGGCTGCCAACAACAAGGGTAGCATGAATCAGCGGCACGCATTGTCCTCCCCTCCATGAGGCTGACGGTGCCAAGGAACAGGCTCACAGACAAACGCGGCTCTGTGCAACATCAGTGCACTGGGGCTGCCTCACCTACGAGCCCGTGGGAGGAGGCAAAAGCAGGGGGGGAAAGACAAAAGGCATTTTTCCAAGAAGGAAAACATCATCAAAACTATGAGCAAATGGGCTAGCAGCACACCAAAGCAAAGCAGCGAGCCAGTTGGGACGGTCTTTTAGCTTTACCTGTCCACAGCAGATTTGCCTGCCAGGAGCAGCCCTGCAGGGCATTCCCCATCCAACACCCCGAGGAGGGGCGAGTGCAGCTCACGCCAGCATCACTACGGGGAACGGGAATGGTACGTATGCATTTGCACGGCTGAACAAAAGAAAACCGCTCCCCGTAACCTAACAGCGACTGAGGTGCTCACTTAACATGTGGCAAACAGTTCTCCTTCTTTCTGCCCCGGTTGCCTGAAAATATCTACCAAGAGTTATTTTTAGGACATTAATATGGATTGGGAAATGGATCCGAGGAGGGAGGGAGGGAGAAGTAATTTTTTTGGCTTGTGCCTCCCCTGGCTCTATTGCACATTTTGCTGGCTTTTTCAAGCAGCATTCCCTCCCCCCCCCCCCTTTTTTTTTTTCCCCTCAGGAGGGCAGCTCCACAGAACTGGAGCAAGAAAAGCAGACCTTCTTTCTACACCTCATTCGGCAATTACATCAGCCCCAGGCTCCCCACCTGCCTCGTTTCCATAGCGATTACACAAAGCACACAATGACATCAGCTGGCATGACATCAGCTCTTTGAGTGCAAACAATACAAGAAGAACTACTTTGTGTAAGGCCTTTGGTAGGAGGCAGCGTTCCTGGGAGCCGCTGATGTAATGCTAACAGGTGGCTCCTCCAAAAGAAAAAGGCGGAAAGAGGAGAAACGCAATGATGTACCCCCCCGCCTCGCCCGCAAAAAATGCGTGTCCATGTCGTACCAGGATATTTGGAGTCACGCACCGCATCAAGATGGGCCAAGTGTTCAGAGTCAATTGCACTTTGTTAAACGCAAGACAAAAAAACCCTAAAAAAAACAGGAGGGGGGAGAGCTACACTAAAGTTACTAGAAAGAGCTACACTAGCCAAAATAAATGCTGAATGTCACCATCCTGCTAGTGTTTTTTTTGTTTTTTTTTTTTTTTTTTTTTTTTTTTAAGAGGTTATTTGTCTTTTCCATGCTCTTTGACAGTGATCTGGTAAAGGAAAGTTTTAGAACAGAGCAAAACACGCCGTCACACCAGCTCTGAATTAGATACAGCAAAGGGCTTCCATGCCTGCATCTCAAGTGCTGCAACTCCAAACGTCCACGTGCCTGCCCATAATAGGGCACCCATCTTGGTGCCCTACGCAGTACATGATGGGCACAAGGTACCCAGACCAGGTCACAACCATCTGAGCCCCTCTAATACAAGTGCCCTTTTTAACATCCAGACTTCTGTTCTTCACATGCCGCTAGTAAGTCACTTTCCCAGAAATCCTTGAATCACTCAAAACATGGTATTTCCCCTGCCCCAAAAGCATGCTTGTCTTCAGCTGTTTCTGCTGCTTACAGGACACAGAGCAAACAGATCTGCCTTAAAGATCTCTACTTGCAGAGTTGTGATAACAGGGGAGCAGGATGGAAGGAAGAACAAGGACAAAAATCTGAGCTCGGCTGCCAAGACCTGGCCTTGACAGGGTCTGAAAAGCCTTCTCAGTCCACTCAAGAAAACAAGCTAGACTATGGTCCCCAAGCTGAAGATGTTTGAAGTCTTATCCAAACCAACAGCCCCAGCCTAGAGTCTGGGCCAAAGGCTAAGCCCTAACCCACATTCCCATCCTTCTGCATAGGCAAGCAATTCATTCAGCTTAAATATTGCTGTTTAAAACAATAACGAGAGCATGCTGGGATTCCCAAGAAAATCCCTGAGGAGTAAGCTGCTTTAGTGACTCCAGAGTCAATGCTCATTTTCCACCTCTCCTGCAGCCTTCTGGGAGTAAGCTGCCATAGGCAGAGGTAGGATCCCACTGCTTCATCACTCAGGTGTGGACACACTGATGGTGTGGCAGACACCATCCTACTTCACCAGCTGCCTTGTAAGATACAGGGGAGCTGGAGAGTCTAGAGCAAGCTCTTTCCTCACCACCTATGTCCTCCTTTTGGGGCCTCCGCCTGCCCTGTTGGCCAGAAGACACTATTACTCCTGTTACCAACTCCTCCTCAGTGCAAGCTTTGGTCCAGCAGATGAGAACAGGGAGGAGAGGACAAGAAACCATTACATTGTGCAGAGCTCCTCTGTTATCACTGTACCCAGAAGAGAGCAAGAGGTGCAGGGCAATCCCCACCACTCCAGCAGGAGAGTCGGGCCAAAGGATGGGAAGATGATCCCAGATACACCATGTGGAAGATGCCCAAACAAGCAGAGTAGCCAAACAAACATACAATAGCTTCACCCACAATTTCTTTCCTGACATTCGCTAGTGAAGAAGTCACCTTTCCTAATGTCAGACCACACACACAACCTCCTTGTTCTCCTCTCTCCTGTGGGTAGGGAGTTAAAAAGTCAGTTCAAGCAGTATTTAAAGTACCATACCCAAGCAACTCTCAGAGCAAATGTCCCTGAAACCACATGTTACTGGGGAGAGGATTACTAACCTGAACTGGCTCAGACACGTGAGCAAGGGAGGACTGGACAAGAACAATGGTACCCAGAAAGGATGCAGCAAGATGCAGTCACGGAGGGAAGCTGAACTCTAAAGCCAACAGTAGGAGCTTAGCTTGGATCTGCACTGCCATAAGAGTCATGCAGGTCCCAAAACAAGATCCAGACACCTCATGAGTGCTGTTCCCTTAATCCACTCCCCCCATGCTCACCACACACGATCCTTGCTCTTAGCTGATTTATGAGACACTAGTATAATTTAAGTGGAGCTCATGCATACATAACACTCAGGTTTTTCTAAAGTTTGAGACTACTTCCCAAAAAAGGTCCAAGAAAAGTTCATTATCATCAGTCAGAAAGAGTCAGAGGGATGGACTTCCCACATGAAAGTAAATACGATGTACAGGATATTCTGGTGCATCTGTATTCCTTTGTCAAACAGCTGCTATTTCAGCATTTAAAGTCTTCATGCAGTGGGGGAGAGGAGGTAGGAGAGAAGAGGCTGTACCTGGAGAGGAGGCCAACACACAGCTACTGCAAGCCTGGTCTAAGAGTTGATTCATTAAACTCAGCAAGGACCAAGACATATCGCTGCTACTGACAGCAACTCCAGATCATGAGGGAAGCTCAAGGCATGGATGCAGAGACTCCACTCGTGGTTGTAACAGAAGCTCTTTTGTGGCTGAAGCTGCTCAAGCCTTCCCAAACCTGGGACTTGAAGGAAGCATTACAGAGGGCAGTAACAGGGAGTGTGGAGGAGAAGCATAACCTGGCAGAAGCCTCTCACTGGCACTAAAGCAAGCTGCATTTTAAAAGCAGCTTTTCAGCTGCTATTTGCAATATACAAAAAGCCTTCACCATATACAGGCAGCCTAAGCAGAGAGGCAATATAATGTATCCAGCAGGAAAGACCATTAGCATGCATAGCAGTGCAGTTTGAACAACAGCCATGAAGCCTAGACTCGGCTGCGTAGCCACCTTCAGTGACAAACCAAAATGCCAGTAGCTAGATAAGCCACCAATGTTCACTTCTATAGAGTGTCATGCTTGTAACCAGTCTTTTCTAGCTTTAAACATACCACATAGCTTTAATAACCGAAGTACAGCAAAAAGCCTGAACCACCCAGCCGGTCTGACACAGCCCACGCGTGGATGTGGAGAACACCCCAAGTGCTTGTGTGCACCCTGTACTCCAAAATAGTTGCTGGGCAGGCTTTCAGGGGGGACTGAACCTATCCAAATCCAAACGAAGATGGACATGCAAGGACGCCCAGCAAACTGGGGAACCCAAGATATTTCTTCCACAAGGAAATGAACCAGTGAAGCAGGACCCTTCACAGCAGATGGCCTTGCCTGCTATCCAGTGGAACACAACAGAAGACAGAGGGCTCTTGCTTGCCACTGATGCAAGAGTCAGACATTTTTGCAGTTATCACTGCATGACATCTTCCAGAATCCTGCCCTGCCAGAACAGTTAGTGAGTGACAACAGACTTTGGATTGTCCAAGACCTCAAAACTTTTAGGAAGTCTCAAGTCAGCAGCGTACATGCTCCAGCTATTCATACTTGTTTGTCCAAGTTCTTTGCAGCCATCTGCCTGTAAACATCTCACTTAATGCTCCTCAAAATCCCCCACCGAGCAGCGCCTGGGCAGCAGCTGCACACAGATTTCCCAGCTCCAAAGCCACCCAGGAGCCCGGGGCTTGCACCAGCGCTACGAGGCCAGGTGAGCAGCTGGACAGGAGCCACAGCAGCTCTGAGCAAATAAAAAGAGACAAGCAGCATGGTGCTTGCATAAAAATCATGCCAAACATGGTGTCTGTCATTTGCCATCAGAAAAGGGCAAATACGATGCAAAACAGGCACAAAAAGTATGCCAGGAACTAGGCAACCAGCTTTTACAAGGGACCATGACCTTGCAATAGAAACAATCATCTTCAAAGAAAGCAAGAAAAACAAACCTCACCTGCACACATTTTATACAAGTGATTTTTTTTTTTTTTAAGAGAAGATTGAGAATTAAAGTACAAGTAGTACAGTAACACCCGCCCTCCTTCTCTGTGTCTTCTTTGGCACCTCTTTCAACCATCACTGCTGTCCTATGGCTGTGTGACTATATACAAACTAGGATGTGGGTTTACAGTACGTTTTGTTAGATCTGCAATATGTTTCCTATCTGGAAACAGGCTCTTATACCACAGCAAAGGGAGTAAGTGACCTTGTTCCCCCTGTAGTGAGAGCGCTTACAGAGAGGCAGTTACCATGAAATACCCTCACCGCAAAGCAACACCTTTGCATTACCTCATCAGTATCGCCATTCTTTGTTCTGAGCGTGGCAGGTACTGGGTGTTCCCGCTACGATTACAAACAGGAACATATTTTTATACATGACAGACTGCAGATGCAGGATCCACATTTAGACAGAACACGTGGTCCTGGGAGACAAACAGACCTTTTATACAGCTTTCAAAGCTGTCCAGGCGGATTTCTGGATCCGCTCATCCTCGATTACAATACCACTAAGCCATCTCAAAAAAATAAAACCAACACACACACACACCCCAAGAGCAGAAATCCCAGAACGCTGTGAAGTATCAGCAGAAGAGATGTTCGGTCTGTAACTTCCCCTGCTCTTGAGCTGCTCGGCTCTTGGGGGGAGAGCAGTGGAAAATTCAGCAATACTGGGGTTCTGGCCACCAAGAGTTTCACTTGCTCAGGAACAAAGCCAAGTTTTAAAACACCCACTCAGCATGTACCCTGTCGGTACTGACACAGCAAACCGAGTCCCTGCAGCTGCATTTGAGCATGTTTAAGACCAAAATATTACAGCTATCATTTGGGGTGCAGGACGGAGATATTCAGACAATTGGTGTGTATCTGTTTAAGATGACGCTTTGAATTTGTGCAAGTACAGCCTGTTCCTTTAAACCTGTGACCTCATTTATTTACATTACTGCAGAAAAGCACTGCCAGAAGCAACAGCTGATGACAGTCTCACGTATTTTTCCACTAAGACAACAATTAAACTGCTCCTGTGTTATTAATGAACAGATGACTTTGTGTCAAGTTGATTCAAAGTGCAGGATGCCTCAAGGTTAAGCAGATGTGACGCCGGCATGTAAAAATAGAGGCCAGGTACTGCCAGCTGCTTCACCCACCTGGTGCTGCACCTCTTCCCCACCCGGCAGGAAGGTCGGGGCCCCAGGGCCACCCCCGTGCCGTGCCACAAGCGGTGCCTGGAGGTCCTGCTGCAGGGTGGCACGCTGGTGCTGAGCTACCGCCGCTTCACTGCCGGCGTTCAGGCTGCTCCTGCACCACCACAGCAGGGCATGCTGTGGACTGTAGCACCAGCCTTCAGTGAGATGCACTTACCTTTGAGCACCGTGCATGCTTCTCTTTTCCTTACCGTCACATATTCCTCCCCTTTGGCTCAGGCTACAGTTCACACTGGCTTCTACTTATTTGGAGGCAGTGGGTTGTCCCCAGGTCACAGGTCTATGGTAGGAGTGCTTTCCCACACAAGGGGAACCATCGAGCTCCAGCACAGAGGCACTCCAAGGGACACCACTCCCTGCCCAACACAGGTTCGCTTTTAGCAGCAAATCCATCACAGCTGGCTTGCTTCCATCAAGTAAAAAAGGAGCTGTACAGGTTGAAGCAGAATTCAGCCAGTATACGCCAAATCCACTCCCAGGATGTGGACAACCACCCAGACCATCTCTTCATACCACCCACCGACACAGCCACATCTGCAGMAGTTTGTGGCTGTGCACAAAGGATCTTGTATCTGGGCCATAACCAAACCGAAGGCCCACTACCTTATCTCCACCACCACCAGATGACATGGAAAGAATAAAAGCAGGAGAAAAGCACCTAACTCTCCATATTTCTTCTGCAGTACTCCCTTAGCCTCAAGCAGGGGTAGGTCTACTGGGTACCAAAGGCACTAGCAGGGAGGGCACGGAGGCACTGGGGGTGCACCCATAGAGCACCAGAGCTAAAACCACCTTGCAGTGCAAGATCTAGCCATCACACCTTCCCACAGCTGTTGCTGGCACCATTTTAGCCACAGCAAAGATGGTTCACAGTGCATACTGGGGATCATTCTCTGTTCATCCTGAGGTACTGAAAGAAGGGATGCCCAAATTTCCTAAACAACACAAGACAGCCACATTCCTTGTCCAAGTAGGGCTCCACTTGCTGTGGCAAAGAACTGTGCTTCTAGAACCTCTTCTAGAGCAACAGGGCTAATCCAAGCAGGTCATTGTAGGAGTGTTCCTACTCTCCAAGACACACGTCCTCCTCACCACAGCTGCTGCTGAGCAGTGCTCAGGGCTTGCCCTCACTGCTGTGAAAAGCTCGACATGGTTGAAAATATTGTATTTGGCGCACACAGTGGGAAGCTGAGATGAGAAGGACAACTCCCTTCTGTCAAAAGGGGTGGGGACCTATCAGACCACACTCACCCAGGTGACATTAGGAGTTGCTCCTTTGATTTCAAGGAAGTTGTGGTTTGGTTTTTTTTGTTTGTTTTTAAAACACTGGAGGGAGATTTATGTGAGGTCAAGCCCATGACAGAGGGGACCCATCCTTCTGCAGTACAAGGAGACCAAGGAGGGGGAGGGGTGGGAAATTAAAAAAAAAAAATCCATCCTTTTACAACATAAGTATCCACATTTACCTCAACAATCCACATTGCCCCCCCGTTTTCCAAAATCAAAGGCATAACCGAAGGTTTTTCTACTTCTGTTGCTACTAGCAAGTAGAACAGGTCTGACTTTCTGGTCCTGCAAGCGTATTTCTCACCTGTCCACAGGAGGTTCAAAAGACCCATCGCAGGGTTTCTTTCCCTGTCACCCACATGGCATTCAGCATCAGACTTGCTGCAAAAGATTAAGCTTTAAACAAACATAAAAAAGTAAAAGTAAACATTGTTCACAAAGAACAGCTTCCACCTCGATACACTCAATCTAATCTAGTCTCTCCCTCTAATCAAGCTGCCAGCAACACTTTAGAAAAAGGCAAAACCCCGCATTCTGGAGAACTTGCAAGGTCAGGTTTTTTCCATGTGGGAACTATTCTGAGAGGTCGGTTTGTACACAAATTCTGGCCTAGAGGAGTTACAAGCACATCCTTGACACAACCGCTTTGAGATCCCTTTAGAAGTCAAGAGTGTGACGCCAGATAAAGAGGAAAGGTTTCCCCTCAGCACCGAGGCACATGTGCACGCGTTTGCATGTTATTTCTAATTTCATCTCGCTACAGCTCACGTCCCTTGCCACAGCACATCCTCTCCCACCAGCCTTTGCAGTCCCTGGTCTCATCTACTTTTATTTTGTACTTTGACACCCGGCACAGCGCAGCCGGCTGCCCTAGGGGCACGTCCCGGGGAGGCAGGAGGGAGGTCACTGAAAGCCCCTTCCCCTGCCGGGCTGTGCCAGAGGTCCTGGCTTTGCCCAGCTTCCCTCTCAGCTCCTCCGGCCTCAACACCTCCTGCTCTCAGCCACATCATCACCCCCAGTGCCTCCATACATGACTTGCTTCTTTCCACCATCAGCTCTCACCCCTTTGCTTTTCTTCTGAGGACCACTAGATCATCCAAATTAGTTCCAATTAGAAACAAACAATAATTATTTATTTTTTATTTTTATTTAACCTGCTGCTAGGGTACCTCTCTTGGGACTTCAGTTTGGGATTTCCCCCCCTCCGTCTTAAACTTCATTTTAACTCAGACTCTAAATTTTGAGCCCAAGCCACCCATGCAAATCCCACAAGTCCCTTCCCTACCTTACTCACCAGCTCTTCCAAGAGATGCCACTAACTTCTGGGCTACTCACCTGCCTGTCCAGAAGCCGCTGTGACTACTTCTGGACCACGTCTCTGAATTCAAGACAGTGGTTCCAGCTTGTGACTGGAAATCTCCCTATGCTGAGTGAGTGCTGAGTCTGCCCATTTGGGGGAAAAAAAAAATAATGTATTCACAGGAAAATAAACCACATGACAGCATCCTTCAAAGCACCGAGTTATCCTCGGTGAGCAGTCAGGAAGGTGAAAGAGGAGAAGGCCTGCTCTCAATTTTGGTACAAGGATTAAGCTATACAATACTGTAAATAGGAACAAGACAAGAAACCCCACATCCCAAACACAGTATGGTGACGATTCTGCACTGACAGACAAGGATTGGACTTAGACTCCCTGGAGGGCAAGCATTTATAGCAGAAACTCAAAATTAGACACATTACAACTTCTCATAGCAAAAGTATGCATTCCCATGGGGATGTAGGCTAACATGAAGTCCAATTAAATAATCACTGGAAATGTCAGCGTAAACCCTGAAGGAATACATACTTCTACTGTGAAATGCTCCCACTGGAAATCATATTAACAAAAAGGTCATCAAGAAATGCTAAAGCTATGTACAAAGGAGGCAGGGGAAGTGGGTGGGGAGGGAACAGAAACTATTTTAATGCAATAAAGATACCACAAATGGTTTTATATTGACAAAGAGCTATGAGTCTGTTTTCACAGAGAGAGGTAGAGCAGACCAGATTTGCCCAAAACACCAGGTTTGTTTTGGTTTTTTTAACCTGTTCCCAAATCTCTCCCTGCCCATCACCACGTGCATCCCTCAAGCAGCTGGCCCACTTGGCCTGGAGACAGCCAGCAGCCGGCRGGACGGCACACAGCGCAGCGCAGAGGCCTTTGGCTCGGCACATCCACACAGGGAGAAGGGTCCCGGCACTGTGTCAGACATCGGTAATCCTGGATGTGTAGGAGTGAACATTTCTGTTTAATTCGCATGTTTTAGAGAACACTGACATTTTCATGGTTAGGCCATCCATTTATTCACTTTACCCTTTTAAGGGCAACCTCTGCAGGACAGCTTCTTTCTAACAGAGCAGGCTGCTTTGTTTCTCCCAAGGATAACCACAGGCTCTCTTCCAGTCAAAACCACTGCTCCTCCACATCAGAAACACCAGCAACATTTGCATTAATATGAAAGGAAAACAGGGTGCTGATATACCACACCAGTGTTTGGGAATGCTATCCATTCCTGCTGGATCTAAACTCTTTTTAAAATGAAGAGTTTCTACCCTTTTRGCTAGAAATAATAATAATATCTGATTTTGATTTGACACTCTCCAGCAAGTTATTTCAAAGCACATGAAGAAAACCGAGACAAAATGAAGGATGCTGTCTTGACATATCTCAGTGCCACACTGTCCAAAAATAAAAGCAGCAAACTACTGGAACTAGCATGGTACAGTAGCCAGCCCCCACACTGACACAAGCTGCAGGGCCAGCCCTGCCAGCACTTAAATCCCAATCCTAATTGTCAGGGAGGCAAGGCTAGACCCTAAAACCCCAAAGAGAAAGTTGACCCAGTTTGCATCCATATACTCCAGAGCCAAGGGAAGAAGAAGAAAAAAAAAACCCCAGACATTTACAGAATCCAGAACTAAATAGAAATCAAACAAGGAATCTCTTCAGCCAGATCAAAACCAAGCCAGGTCTCCTTGTCTCCACAGGTGACTTAACACTAACATTTCCCAGGAAGCATAAGCACTGTGTTATCCCTCAACAGAGATGTCATGCTGCCTTACAGGACTAACACAAACACCTATGAACCTAAGATTAACCTCATGTTAAACAATCACATTAAGTGGTTTTRTACCTAAAATATGCCCACAAATTCTAAGCAGTGGCAAAAGACTTATTCTTAGTTTCCATCAACTGAGCAGACAGACTCCCATTATCTTAGCAGAGACCAAGAAGAATTAGAGCCCATCACTAACACAGTATAGGTCAACTGCTCTAACAACAGCTTTTGCTTTAAAACGTTATTGGTAAACTGCTTGCATACAGCTTAATATCACACTTTGGTGTACTAAACTGGAGACAATCAATTCAMCTKATATGACCGGAGCTTGCAAGTTATCTTCTTTTTTCCAAATCTCTAAGCCATTGTAAAAAAAAGTAACATATATATGGTAATTCATGTTTGGACAAGAACTAACATTTGTTCTTCTTTCTATTACCTTTAATTAGAAGTGGTTCTCTGTTGCAGCAAATCAAGTGGGAATTAACCCAGGCATGCTGTAGGCTTTCTAAAGCTAGAGCATAGTAAAAGAGTTGGAACCAACACATTCACATCACTTGTTTTTTTCCAATCTCCTCCTTCAAAGCCATTATCTTGGAAATAGAGTAATGCATACATGCAAAGCAGCATCTAGCCCTAGTGGGAGCAGTGGCTCCCAAGCCCYCCCACCCACTGAGCTCATTCATGTCCCCCCAGCAGAAGGTGATGACAGATTTACAGTCATCCTGACTGTGCTAACCCCAGACCCCTCCAGTGGGGACAGTYCAGTGCAGGGACACACGAGCTGGCTGGACCCCAGCCAAGGGAGCTGTGGGTGTAGTTGAGCTAGACAAGGCTAGCATTGGCCCAAGCAGCAGCAACAACTGGAGGCTCATTCCTTCAGGACAAGAGGGAGTAGGTAGGACTACAAGGTCCCAGTTGCTCCCCACAGGCTTGCTGTCTCAGATCTCTCTGCATGCATTCCCCTGGGACGTGCTCTTAGGGGCACCACTAAAAACAAGTGCCAGGAGATCATAAGCTTGTGCCCCTCCTGGATCTTYATCTCTTCACTGGGAGTGAAGCTTTCCTTTAGAAAGGAGGTAACCTGCTCACCCAAGCAGAGAAAGACATGAAAATGAACCCTGAATTTCTGAAAGAACAAAAATCCCCTAGAAACAAGTCAGAGCCTACAGTTTATCACTTAAGCAAAGATGTACCTTTAAGGCAGGAGGGGACGGGGTGCTTGCAAGCCTCTCTCCAACCTTCTGAAACAGGCAGCTGCATTGTTCCAGGGCACCACTGTGATGGTGGATGAACCTGGGTCGGCCACACTTAACACTGATGGCAATGAGAGATGAGCTCAGTGTTACAAACGGTGCAGAGGACAGAAAAAGAAAACCCAGACAGATTAAAATGACTTGTCCAAGGCCTCACAGCAAGTCTGTTGTGTGTGCTTAGTCACAGAGCCAGAGAACRACCATCGCATGGCCTTGGCCAGAGCTCCCCTGGCCCCGAGAACGCCCTGCTGTCTAGGCACAGAATTATCCCTCTCACCAGATTACCCCCTTCCTGCACCACATGGAAGAGACACTTACTTCTCCCACCTCCCCCCTCCTCTCCTTCAAGCCCTAAAATGCCGCTGTACAGGTCCAGAACCAAGTCAGAGACCATCTTCTGGAGGGACTCGTGCTACTGGGGAACCAACATCTTTCAGAGCAGGGGAGGACACACCAAAACCAATCTCCAGTGGGCCAAGATGCTTCCAGACATGAGGTTGCCTTAATCATAGATATTAACTGAAGTAAAGAGTCTCCTGTACTAAAAAGTCACAAGGCATTAAAAAAAMCCCCACAGCTTCACTACTGAAGCTACTGGAACACAGAGCATCGATCGGCCACCCCACAAAGAAACCATGAGCACCCTGGGACTTTCCAGCTGCAGAAATAACTCTGCTGAACCCCCCCATGCCTCCTGCTCACAGCAGCCCCCCGTTCTGCCTCCACACAGGGTGCATTGAGAGGCACAGCCAGTACTGGTGGCCGAACACAAAGGCTCACTGGTGTACACGTGAGCTTTACCACCACTGCCATCAACATTCACTGTATCAAGACCAGGTTAAAGGCAGCCACCTGAAAGACCTGAAACTGAAGCAAGTGCAATGCTCAAGACAGCCCCTTTATCCAGCCTGCTCTCAGCAGGACTCTTCACCAGCTCTGACTTTTAGGGGAGGTGGGGAAAGGTGACATCCATGATATCCACCGCTCTTCTTTAAGCCCTGGCTTACCAGACACCTTTGTGATAACAAGAACCTCAAAAAAAATTTAACTTCTACAGTACAGAGGTGTTTAAAAAAAACACTCAAGACAGATTCAGGTGAGTCTTTAGAAAACAAAGCTCCAGGCAAACAACCGCTCACGATAATTCAGGTCAGCCTTGTGATTTCTGTAGCCAGAGATCTTCCAGGCCCACCAGAGACTTCCCAACAAGGCCAAGGATCCACACATAATCTTATCTTATGTGCAAAGGGACAATGCATTAGGTCATCTTCATAGATTACCATAATCTATTTCTTTAAACAGCGTGACTTCTACAGCCCTGCAAGCCCATGCTGAATATTTGAGAAATATTTTCCTCCTGGTTGGCTGGTAAAGATGCAAAACAGACAAGTGTTAAGACTCTGTGCATGCTGCTCCTATTTATGGCATTTCTTCACTTCAGAGTTGCTTGCATAAATAAAAAAGCTAATTATCACATGGCTTTTCACGGAGTAAAGAAAGAGTCATAGCCTAAAGACAAGTGGCTGATCCCCCACTTCAAATGCATCATAAAGCCAAGGTAATCTCACTGARAACTTATGTGCTCCTAAGCGTAGTAAAAACATTGGCTGCTGCTTTGGAAGGAAAACCACCCATGTATAGGTCCTTAAAAAAAAAGTCTATCTGTATTAGTTAACATCCAGACACCACTCAAACCTCAAATACAGCTACTCTTCCACCCTGAGCCTCTCAAAAAGGCTGTGCTCACCTTAAGAATAAAAAGCCAGAAGACACACCAGCAAGCAACTTTATAAAGGTTTTACTAGTAAAGTGTCTCACCTCCAACAGGGTAAGGGTAAGGGCAGCACGTGAGGCATTCAGCTAATTATAACCCAACATCTACCTACCAGGAACATTGCAGGGKATGTCCTCCCAGTTTAAACAGAGCTGAGCCAGATTTTTCCTTTACAAACATCAGAGATACTTGCCTAATGTCACAGTTTGCTTCTCGACTCTTTAGTTTGGTTTCCAAGGGTATGAGAAGTTGGAGAGGTAAAAAAAAAAAAAAAAAAATCTCCTTCCTGTCCCTCTCTTTCCAAGGCAGTGTCATTGCCCTCTTCCCCCTCAAGGACAGTTAAACCTCGACAGGCACTGTGCAAGCCAGCACTCTGAACTCTCAGATGCCATCATCTGGGAGGAAATGCTACACTTTCCATCGCTGTTGAACAGGCAAAGTTTAGAGGCACACTCCTCTGCAGAAGCATCCCCTTGAAGTACAGAAAACTGTGGTCTCCAACCGTACTATTGCCCCAATTTATCTATATGCAAAAGGTATAGACACACACAACCGATTTTCAAGTGTTATGGCCAATAAGATTATCTATTCCAGTGGAGGAAGAGATACTTTAAGCTCCAGCAACCAGAGTCTGAAAACTGAAGGAGAAATCTCTGCCCTAATAGAGCCAGCAGAAGTTTCTTCCACAGTGACTGATGAGGCCAGATTTCCTCTACAGCACAGAGGGAACACGCTTTAGTTTTAAACACATTGGATGCTTCACACACRTTACTTAACACTTAAAAATACACATTTCCCTATTACAAGCATAACCTAATAATTATTCAGTGGACATCTCTGGTGGAAATAAGTGCCAGGCATGTGTTTTGTTGGTCAGCTGAATTTGTTGACCATTGCATCAAGTTTCACTCTCAAATACACTTGTGCAGTGCAAATCAATTAGGGTTTAAAGTAACACTGGCACTATTAAATTATATAATTAATAATAATAATTAATAATGCATTTSCAACATATTATGACCAGGTCAGGTATTCCAAAGGCAGTTGATCATAATACTTTACACAAACATGGGACAACATAAACCAAGTACTTCTTCCTTTTATAGGTGTGTCGGTCCCTCTGTAGTTGTTTCAACTTCGCTGATAACGTGACTTCAGCGTAAGAGATCTGAAGCTATTCTTAGACCATGGCAGAAAGCGTGAAGTGGTTTGCTGGCAGGTCTTATACTCCCCACTATTATGAGAGCAAGTCACTTCATTTATTTCCCTGTTAGATGAGCAATGAGAAGACTGAAAGCCAGAGCATAAATAAGCTCCTCAGACCAGGAACAAGAACAGCAAAGCAACCAGTTGTTTTCACCACCAGCCAGTTCCTCCCCATCCCCCTTGCAGCAGTCCAGCCATCGGTTTACAGCATGCAGGGAAGAGGAAAAAAAGGATTATTTGCCAAATTACATTTTGCACCTCTGCTTTTTGATTTTGGCATTTCCCTGCAGTCAAACACAGAAGCCTTTGAAAACTAAACACAAGATTTCAGTGGGTTCACAAGGCTCCGGCTGCTGGGGCTCGAAGGCAGAGGAGGAAGGGCAGAATGAAGACAATACCGCTAGACACCGGCCAGGGAGACAAAGGCAACTCCTCTCGTGTTAAAAGCCGTTGAAATGTGTTGGCACAGATGCTTCAATTTTTGATTTTTGTTTCATTTGTAGATTTAATTTAACTTGGAAAAGAGACACTCAACTCCAAGCCTAAACATTTCATTCTGGGTAAATTAATACTTTTCATCTGAATGCAAATGAATTTCCCACTTCCTATTTTTAGGTCCCAGTTGCAAACTCAAGCACACAAAGCCTAAGACTCCAGGCCACTTTTGCTATGAGCTGAAGCGCTCGGGGAAGGCAGAGATGCCTCGCCGTTGGGTTTGCAGGAGAGAAAGGGGCACAACCCTGCCATGGAGGGCCAGGGCTGCTGAGCCAGCCCGGGGCCGCACCGCCATGCTCTCCCTCCCCAAATTTAGCAACAGCTTTGCCATTGGCCTCAAGCAGAAGGGATGTTGGGCTCACATCACTGTTTTTTCCTCCTCTCCTTCCCAATACTAAGCAAAAAAAAGAAAAAGCATCCACAAAAAGGGTGGCCTTTAGGTTTCAGTAAGCATGCAGTACCATGGTCTAGTAGGAAGGTGTGTGGGTGCAGGGGAGAAACATGACTTCTTCCTATTTTGTATACAAAGACTGAGCAGCAGCTTCAGCCCTGACAGCTAAGCTGCTAGAGCCCATCCATGTAGCAGCACTGTGAAGTACATGATCTTTTTTTTCTTTTTGTGCTGTTGTGCCTTGTGAACAAAGAAATAAGCAAATCTTTGCTTCTAAAGAGCTTAAATCAAAATTATGCAAATGTTATATTTATGACAAAAAAAAGCTCCATGTTAAAGGAAGCAGCAAAGAGAGGTGTGGATAGGAAGGGAAGAACCGAGGTCTTAAAATCCCCCCTTACCACAGCATACATAAAACCCCAACGCTCTTGTCACAGTGCTAGTCTATATATTGGTCTGCTACATTAAAAATAAATCAGGCCACCTCTTTTTAACTTGAGCCTAATAAGGTGCCCCATACATCCATTTATCTATAGATCACAGCCTGGCCTTTGGAAACAGCATGGAGTTTCTCTGCCACTTAAAAAGACTCAGGCACCTAAAGCCTAAATACAGGCAGGCCCACAGTAACTCAACCCTCAGCTTTGCCGATCAGATTCGCCCCACAACGCGACACCACGCCACGAAAACGGCAACGGGGCCGGGAGCTGACAGGCAGCACCAAACATGGAGAAGGTGGCACCGGATCAGGGGGACATAAACTTGGACAGCCAGGCTAGCAACCAGTGTTTGCAAACACAACACGGGGGATCAGATGGGCCAGCAATAAATTAGGACTGGATTGCAGCGAGCAGGAGAAATCGCTCGAAATAACAAATGGAGGCAAAGCGGGCTCCCCAGCTACCCCCGGTTTCATTTCGGTGCCTGAACCCAGGGGCGTGCACATGCCAGCTCCCGGGCTGCTGAAGCAAGATGGAAAAAACCCGCTATCTGACAGTGAAACTAAATAATGAGTGCTTCCAGCCCCGCTCCTCCAGCTCGGAAACTTAACCACAGCCTTCCTAAATGCTGCTTTATCATACACTAGACTCCATTCAACCCCAGTTTGAGCCCCACTTCAAAGGAGGGAAGGGGAGTTAAGGTGATTGGGGAGCTCCTTGCAACACACTTCCCCAGGTGAGGTCTGCTTTGGCCCAGCTGATCACTACATCCAAAAAGCAAAGGATTTGGGCTTTCTTTGTCTTCTAGCACACTTCCAGATCTGTTGGCAGAAGTTTGGGGAGGGGATTTCTCCTAAGACCTCAAAGCAGGTCTTTGAGGCAGACGCTAACATTTCTCAGTGGTTGAAAACCAAAAATGGCCCAAGCAATCCCGCAAGCACTCAGTTAAATCCAGCGCAGCACCCAGGGGCAGCGACCAGGGTTGGAAGGTGGGAGAAGGGGCTGCCCACAACCTGCCCACAGGGCCCAGCAGCTCGGTGCTGCCCAACTATGACTCTGCGGCTCCMTCTCAGCCAGGATCTTACTCCAGGTACTGACAAACTGCCAGTTTGAAGTCCACAGGACCTTCAGTGTTTTCAGAGAAACACAGAGGAAAAACACCTTCAGCAACCCACTTTTCCAAGTGCAGACTACAACCATACATCTAGTTGCAAGGGCTGTACAACAGACTTCAGCAGTAACCTGACTCTGCGAAGCACCTCCTCTCCCTCTTTTACAGATGAAGGGTGCTGTCATGACCCGAGACGCCCAATAAAAGCATACTGGGAACCTGTAGCAAGTGTCAAAGCAAGCCCAGCATGACCACATACTTGCTGGGAGCAAGGAGAAAGTTCAGTGCAATTTTAAGCCTCCAGAAGATATGCCCACAGAGGAGGATCTCGCAGGACCCTTAGCTCCTATAAAGCTATGAAACTAAACAGAGGAAAGGGGATAAACTATCAATCAGCCCAATCCATTCTCCTGCCACATTGCGCAGGTTGCAAGTAGTAAGCTGTACAGAAAAAGTAAGTGAATTAAACACATACAGTATGAGCTAAGGAACAAATCCTTCCATAGTTTCTCAGTGCTACAGCCAGTCTCTGCCAGCCATGCCTCTGAATGGCACAAACACCCAGGGGAAAGGAGATTCAATCTAGAGGGCAGCATTGTTATAAATAGGAGCTACAGAATCAAGTGAAGAAAGGAAAGTGTTCCTGGATGGTGCCATAATTGGTGGGCCTCATTTCCCCCAAAGCATTAAGGGATAGACCAAACACCACATTAAAACAGGAGCCTCTACAGGAAAACCATATACATAGATAAGCATGCATACATGTAAACACAACACTTTTAGATCACCTTTTTTTTTTCAGATACTTTCAGAAGTATCTCCTTCTGACCATTATTCTGACCCCATACCACCAAAACAAAGCTTGACTGCTCCTCAAGTTTTGCTGACTAGTCTATGATGCAATGCCTCACACCAAGTGGCCTCCTTCATCTTTCCTCCTCCCTTCTTCTTCTCTCCCACTGCCCATCTCCAGCACCTATGAGTTCAGTCTTATACGGACTAAAGTAAGGCTGCTAAGTAAAGGTCAGTCTGACGAGCTAAAAGAGAAGTGCACCCTCCTGGACCTCTGCCCCTTGGGCTATAAATACTCAGAGCAAGTACTGGGGGAAATTCTTTGTCTGCACGGACAGACACCAGGAAGCACGTTTCCTCCTCCTTCCAGTTCCCACCCCCYCTGCTACTCAAGGGCAATAGTCAGAAAAAAGCAAGCATCTCCCCACTACCAGCACCATGATTTGTCCACAGAAGGCATTTGCTTTGCTACCACTGACTCAAAGCACACAGGCCTTCCTAGAGATAAATAGACGCTTTCAAAGTTCAACCATCAGCAAGGCTGACACCAGAGTACGCGCAGTGCAAAGCAAACCATGAGGTTACGTGTGGGCAAAAAGAAGGATTACCTTTTAGGACTAGGGGTTCCTTGCCTTCTCGCTTGAGTGACTCCAGCACTATGTGGAGTGGCTGGGAAGGCATTACTCTGCTTGGCTCATTGGTATTCTCATCATAAACTATGATTTCTTTGGAAAAGATCCTCTTGAAGGAGTCCTTGCCTTCCCGGCAGGAGATCAAGTCCAGGACAGTGATCTTGCCCTGCTGGAGCCTTCTCCGGCTGATCTTGTCAGAACAGTTAATGTGGACAGCCCCTTGAATGTGGCTCTTATTATACTCCATGAACGGCCTGCAGTCAATGATGACAGGCCCTTGGTTCTGTTGGTGGCTCTTGCTGCATTTGGTCATCTTCTTCGCCAAATCGTTGGGGTAAATGATTTTGACGCTAGCGAGTTGCTTGGTGGTGCCTGAGACCGGGCTCCCCACTCCGCCCAGCGGGCTCAAGCTGCCGGCATTCTCATTGCTGTTGACCATTTGGTTGGCAGGGCAGGCAGTGGAGGCTCCGGCGTTTGCGCTGCTGGTGCTCGCTTGAGTTTGGGCCTGAGTGTCCTTGTCGTACGTTGCCACAGTGCAGCAACTGGCACTGCTGCATCCACAACTCAGGGAGCGTGCAGAGCCGTTAGATGAGGGCATATACGTGAGATTAGCAGTCTTTAGGGACACGACAGCTGTGCCGAGCAGACTGGAGTGGCTCTCACCGGCAGAAGAGGCAGATTCAAGATAGCTAGAGTCTAAACAAAGGTTGAGATCCTGAGGTCTCACTGGCCTCGAAAGTGCCACTACTACCCTGTCGTCTAAAGGAGATGGAGGCATGAGGAGGCTGAGCACTAGCAAGTTAAGAAGAACTCAAGATCACCCTGCAAAAGAAAGAGGGAGGGGGAATGGGAAGAAGAAAAAGGTGATGAAAACAGGTCATGAAATCATATAAGCCCACAGATACGACAACTCGTTTTGCTAATACCCATTACGCATGGATAACAACCCCTTCTAACAGCTATCAGCGTACAGTAGTTGCTAAAGAACCTTCTCCAATCCTGCAGCAAATACTTCAGCTATCTGCATGCGTGCACATGGCATGCAGAATACATGCGACTAGCCTGAACTGTGCAGTTACACCCAGGAGGAGGCATTTGTCTATATGCAGATGGTGCTGACCTATTCTGAAACCCCCGGCTGCAAGGCATGCAAGTGATAATGAGAGAGAGGCACGTTCTCTTGTTCCCGTTGCTTACTGCAAGGGAAGCAACTACTGGGCTGACTATCTACTACTGGGAGGAAGGCACAGGAGCTGAATGTGTCAGTGGCAATATGCAACTTTTCCAGCAAGACRGAATAAAATTAGCTTGTGAATAAATTATCTGAGACAGTTACAAACTTGAACACRTAAAGCTAAACAAAAAACACCCAGGAGAAGACAGGAAAATTAGGTTCTGGAGACCTTCGCAAAAGTAAGCATGCGCCTTGCACTTCCATCCCCCCTCGTTAGAGAGGTTAATCCAGCTCCASTTAAGCCCCCAGCTCCAGGCCCGGGAAGGCTGCTGTTCTCTAGCARTCCCGGAGCAGTAGCTCCCTCCTCCCCAGCACCTTTCACAGCTTCTAGAAAGAGGGGTCCTCTCCGCCCCAACCAAGGTCACAGCCTGCCCAACCTTTGGCTTGCCATTTGCTAAGAGACAGCACACAGGACTAGAAACCCCACCCTTTCCACTCGGGAGGGAAGGAAAACGAGAAGAGCAAAGCAACCTAAGAAAGCCCAGACAGTGCCTCCCCTTCCCCAGCAACTTTCGGAGTAGCTGCGACTCTCGCTGGAAAACACATCCTAGCAGCAACTTCACAAACTCCACCAAATCTCCAAAAACGGGCGAGTACTTGCAACACCGCCAGCTTGCCCCCCCTCCAGCTTTGCACCGGGCCCATTGATAAAGGGCACGGAGATGCCCCATCCCGAATACCGAGATCTCCTCCCGGGGCGGCCAGCAAGACGCTGTCCCCCCGCAACAGCCACCGGAGCAAACCGGCGGGCACCTCCGGAGCTACGAAAGGTGCCGCGACCCGCCCGCCGGGTGACGGCGGAGGTCCCGGGGCCGGCCGGAGCGGCCCCGGCAGCGGCTCACACGGGAGGTTTTCCAGCCTATTCTGGCTTTCCCAAACCTCCCCTCGCCCTTCTCGCTGTTTAGAAAAAGGATAAACAAGCCCTGAGCGTCTCCGCCTGATGCAATTAAAGCAAAATTAAATAAACGAGGGCGATAACCCAGCTCCCCTAGCGAGGGACGGGGGAAACGAGTAAGAAGCACAGGAAAAGCGGGAAACTCAAGTTTTACCCCCGAGTGCAGGGACCCGGGGCCGCCGCCGCCCGCGCGGCAGGCCGGGCCGAGCCAAGCCGCTGCTCCCCTCCGGCAGCCCTCGGCCCCCGCGTCCCGGGGAGGCGCCCCGCTCCGCTCCGCTCCCCACCCGTACTCGCGGCACTCACCGGCGCGGCGCGCTCCGGCCCGGTGCGTCGCGGCCCCGCGTGGCCGCCGCTGCGTCTCGCGCCCGCTGATCCGCGCGCCGCCCGCCCCGAGCCCCGCGCGCCGCCCGCACCATCCTCGTTACTTTCTCTTTTGCTACCGCGTAAATGTACGGCTCGGCGGGGGCGGGGCGGGCGGCGACGGGCGGCCTCGCTGGCCAATGGCCGCGCGGCGGCGGGCGGCGGGGCGGGGAAGGAGGTGTGGCCGGCCCGCCGGGCGCCGGGGCGGTGATGTCATCGGCAGCCAATCGGGAGGGCGCGGCGCCGGCCCGCGCCCCGGGGCAGCAGCTGCTCCCCGTTGACAGGCGGAGGCGGGCGGGCCGCGCGCGCGCCCCCCGCGGCAGCGCCCCCCGCAGGACGGGGTGCGCGCAGGCGGCGGGGGGGGCAGCGCTGCTGGAGGGGCTGGAAGCGCCGGGCTGGGAAACTGGCCTCGCCGGTGCTGCCCACCTGCGCACCCGCCGGGGGAAGCCGCTTGCAAAAACAAATAATCATTAAACGTCCCCAGTCGGTCCCTTCACCGGGAAAAGCCGCAAACTTCCCAGTAACCCCCGGCCTGCCGCCTCCCGGGCCACGCCACCGCGTCAGGGAGCTGCACCTCAGCGGGATGTGCCACCTCCCCATCACCCCCCGCCCCCCAAACTGCCTTTCGAAGCAAGCAAGCTGACAGAGAGGGACTGCAGGCGCCCGTAGCCCAGGTGCATTGTTTCCATAGGCAGAGCCTACGGGAAAGGGCCAGCGAGACCACCGACCGTCTTCGAAGCAGGGCAGGGGGAGCAAAGCCCCCCGCTCCTGGAGTTTCGGGGCGGTGGGGCAGTACCACGTGTCCTCCCCAGCCCCTGCCACAAGCAGTTCGATGAGGTATAAGTGGTGTCAAATCCAGGCTTCCTTTTAGGTGCTTTTCCAAACAATCCTCTTCTAACAAAAATAAGCCCGCTGAAGTTACTTCGAGTAGGAAAACAGTAACYTCCCTGAATGGCAGCTATAAATCGCGGGGAGGGCAGAAGGTGTCCTCCGCGCCCAGCTCACAGCCAGCCAGGCCTGTAGGTCCCCGCCTGCCTGACCTCCATGTTAAAGATGGATCCAGTTGCTCCGTGTTACGCAAATTCAGATCAAACCCGGCTTCTGGCATGCTGCCAGTCCATCCTTGTCCGGCAAAGGTGGTGAGCGTTCGGATTAGACTGGACTCTCCCAGTGTGAAAAGGAAAGCGATACAGGCTTGAGGATGAGATTTTAGGGACCAGTTATGAGGACATCCTTTCTGTCAGACCTTGATATGGGTGAAATAATGAGCTCTYACCCTTGCTACGGGTGCATTACCAGGCAAAAGGTGAAAATTGATTTTCAAGCCRTATGGATCAACCCGTCAAACACTAGGAGCGTACCGGGCAGCAGCACAAGATTTTTGCACCCCTTCCTTCCCCACTGTGCGATCCATTTTAGCATTTCCTGGTTCAGCAACCACATCTCATCACGTATCAATCTGCCACGTATCAATCCGTCACGTCAGAGACGGGGAAAGTGGCATCGCCAGAACGGTGCATCCCACCATATCCTCCCTGACAGAGGGAGTGCCGGAGAGTTTTACCTACAACCGGGAATGCAAACCCTTTGAGCTAGAGGAGGAAGGGTGAAGTTAGAGCAGATAAGATGTTGTCAGTATGATAACATTGAACCTAAATTAGTCCCCAAAGATTTTGGTTCTGGGGTGAATGTGGAGAATTYGTTTTTCAACTGGGATTTTCAAGCTGTGACTACCAATCCAGCTGGGACTATTACCAAAAATAGTGTAAAATGCAGTAATATCAGCATTCGGCAATTCAGAATTAAAAAATCTCATGAAAACAGGTAACAAGATTTCAGAAGCACTGAATACTTGATTTTTTTGATGAATAGTTATAACTTAAACAGCAAGTCAAGTCATTCTCCTCACAATCCTTAAACAATCAGTTGCTTTTCCCTAAAGGTTCCTCGCAGGACAGTGACTCATCCAGCACAAACTCAGGCTTTTGGTTTCCAGTCTTGCGTTGCCACAGTAGGGCACCAGTTCTCCTGCACGCTGGAGAGGAAAGGGGAGCCGGGGCGAGGCTCTCCCATGCAACAGCTTCACCTCCAGCAGTCTGCTCCCACTGAGAGCAAACATGTGGGCAAAGACTTTGAAGAAGCCAGTCATGAAGTGGCTTCATCCTCACACCGGCAAAGACTGCAGTCTAGAGGTATTACCTTCTTAAGGCTTATAAAATGTAAGTTACCGCGATACCCAGCATAAAGGCAAGTTGGGCTTCTAACTGGCATGTAATTACTGCATTAGCAGTTGCCCTCCCCAACGAGACAGCAAACAGATCGATGGAGAAATGCACCGGCCTCAGACTCTCTCCACAAACATGGTTCAGTTCCCCGGAGGTGCCAGCATGAGACACCACTATAYCTCTCTCATGCTCTCTATTCCTCTTTGTCCATGGCTTGCTGTGGTTGGCACCGGGCTCACCACAGAGAGGAGGGTTAGCTCATGCTTCCCTCAAAACTGTCCTTTCAAGCCACGCTGGAGCTTGGGGAAGGAGGTCTCCATGGGCTTGTGCTCGATTCACCGCCTGAAATGGTCCTTCCAACCAGGGGARCTGGAAATGGTGTTTCCGTGTTTGGGTATCCTCCCAAAGACGTGTCCTAAARCAAACATTTGCTAGAAAACACTTGGAGTCATTGATTTAGTTATCTTTTACTTTCTGAGTACTAACAACGTGAACCAAGGAAATGTTTCATGACTTGTTTCTGGACGAGCTCACCTCGCAGAAGAGCCATGCAGAGCTTACCTGYGGCAAGCACTGCTCCCTTCTGAAGGATACTCAGCCTTTGCCAAGTTTTCTTATAATACAAAGGGAGCCCAAATGTAATTTTGTCTCATATTTGACTTAACTTTATATTTTTCTAAGAATGTTGACTATAAGTTGSTATTCATTCCTGATTTCAGAGGATCTCCTACAGAACTTTTACTGMCTTCATCCTTAATATATTTTATTAGTCTATGATATAAGATTGGCCTTTTTCCTGCTCTCGGAAACCACAACCCACTGTGGTTTTTTTTCTGAGCATATTCAATGAACAGCTTTCTAAATGCTTTTGCTTTCTGTAATTCAACACTCATAAGAGACACAACTTATCTATCACCTAACAACTAAACTTCTATTTTCTGAAAAGCATACAAGAATTCTTACTATGAAAGCTGGCAGATCTTAGTTAAATTCCCACTTCCAGCAGTAGCAGCATACAGGATTTTGACATTCATTTTCCTCAAATGCTTTTGCCATCATTGTGCACTTGCTCAGATATTTGTAGAAAACCACAAGCAGACAAAGAGAAATCATCTCAGAATTGAAGCAAATCCTCACAAACTCTCACAGTATACTAATTGCATAAAATCCAATCAAACCCGTTCAACCTCACAAAAGGGGTAAAGATTGCTAAAAACACACGCTGAATATTGAACAGATGTGAAAAAGAAGCCATTAAAATTCTCGCCAATAACAGACATCCCTTAAGTGCTCTCAAACTAAARAGTCCCTTGTTATTGAAAGACTTCTTCCACGTCAAACCATTCTTACCTTCCACTCTACAATCAGGGACCTTTTCTCTTGTTTGGGATTAAAAAAAAAAATAATTACCTTCGCCAGCACAGCCATGTACAGCACCCACCCTGCGTTTAAGTGAAGAGGAAAGTCTGCTGTCCTGTCCCCCCCTTAATATTCAGATCTCCTCTGAAAAGATGTGTGAGGAAAGGACTTGACCTGCTGTACGAGACGGTACGTCTGTAAGATGGCAGGACCGGGCACTCCTGTGTCCGCTGCTGTCAGTGCCGCCCTCTCAGTGGTAGTGTTACTTCGGTTTTAGGAGCAGAGTAACAACAAAGTTAGGTGTTCACCGTATAGGCTGTGTAAAGACAATAAAGGACAGTCGTCTGTCCCTCCCGAGACTGGGATTTAAACAGAGCAAAGAAAGTTCCCCATTTTACCGGCAGAAATGGGAAGCAAGAGGTTGAATGACTTGCCTAAAGCTACACAACATCTTACACCATGGAGCAGAAAATAGGGAAACCTGGGGAAAGCAAAGGTGCTAACGAGCACAGTATTTAAATTGCAAACCAGTATCTTGCACTTCAGCGGGTATCGCATGAACTGGTTAAAAGCAGATCTCCCTGGGGCCAGACTGAACTTCTATGTGTTCACTACTTAAGTTTGCCCATTTGGTTTTTTAAGCACTCTTTGATTCCTGATAGGTTTTAATGCACCACATCGYGTCTTTGTCCTCATTAGGAATGGCAGTTCACTACGCAGGCAAAGCTGAGAAACCACTTGATTTAGTTTCTGTTAGCCTTTTGTAAGAAAAGGATACCCCCTTCTTCTTTTTTTTTTAAAGTCTGTTTTCAAGGCCCTCTCCGCAGTAAAATACAAACTTCCCTCTTAACTGATCCTCTAGTACGAGAGGAAACATAACCCCTTTTAGACAAACAATTCATCTTCTAAGGAAAGGGGTGGGTTTAAAACTGTTCACAAAATGAGTTTATAAGGAAAATGAGATCCAGTAGTAAGCATAAAGATGTATCCTTGTACTCCTGCTTGCTTTTTATGGCTCATCCCCAATGTGGAAGCTGCTACAAAATGACCTAGGTGAGAAATTAAAATGCAATAGCTATGGCACTGTAACTCCACATGGATGCTTTTGCTCCACAGTAAGCAGCCCGTGTGGGTTTGGTAAGCCACGGGCGATGCCAGGTGTCCCTTCCCCAGGGCACGCCACGGGACCATTCGGGCAAGGAGGTCACGGCGGTGAGCAGCGTCGCTTAAACAAAGCAACAATGCGGGTGGTCAGACAGGTGAAGTCAACCCATACCTGCTGACCTCCGTGCCTGCTCCAGTTTAGCTCTCGGCCGCTGCCGTGGGGCTGTGGTCGGACACTAACGCTGCAGCCCTTGCAGACATCCTTGCCTTCCTGGTGCTTGGGGGCAGATCTGGGCTTGAGACCACCCTGCAAGCACCCTGGGCTGCTGCAGGAGGGACAGGTTAGGCTGAACAGCAGCTGAAGTAGGGGACAAGCTAACCTGGGGGAATTTGCCTCCAGCAGCCCCGTGAGCACCCCCGTGCCCTTCTGCCGGCAGAGCGTGGGGACGGCTGCGCGCTGGGAGGAGCGGGAAGTGGTTYGACACCTTTAAGACGCGGCGCTCAAATGAGAAGATGACCTGTGCTCACAGCCTTGTTTATATAATTTCATTAAACAAATGCAGCTACAGATTGACATTTTAATTCCTCTACAGGACATTTACCCAGGGCTTCAAAACAAACATATTTCCACTTACCCGGCAGTGTATGCAACCTTTAAAGCAACAGAGGAATGATTAAATAGGAGTTTGCTAGTAAAGTCAGCTAGTTTTTCAAACCTGCCTGGGTCCAGCTTGCTCATTTGTGTTTAAGCTTCTTCAACCATCTCTGGCTGCAGCCTGGCCAGGAACCTCAGCACAACAGACACAGACTGTTTTTTTACAGTCCTTCTATCTTTATGATTTCCCTATTTAAGCAGCAGCTGTTTGGGTGAGCACGCAGTGACTGACATCYCCAGGTACCATAGGGAGCAGAACAGACTCCAGTCACAAGAAGTCTTCAGGTGTGCTCCTGGAGCCTCCACGCCACCAGCACGAAGCAACACCAGGAGCACGTCAACAGGAAGGGACAGGCGGCACATCTGTGCCGTGCAGGAGGGGACATGAGGGCCAGGGAGGGAAGGAGTAAAAGAGCGTGAAAAGAAAAAGGGAACTGCTTTCTGAAGGTCTTTATTTATAAATCGTGTTCACRCCAGAACGGTCTTACTTCCTTTTCTTAGAGATTAGGTGAGATCCCTCGCTCTATCTCTCCTTAGGAGAGCCGAAGGGGAAGACGTCAGTGATGGGGAGCAGAGCTAGGAAGCAAGAGGACTGGAGAAGGTCCAGCTGGAGTCACTCCTACAGCTCTGTTCAGCAGTTTGGGGTCATAAAGGCTAGTCCCTCCTGGCTTCAAGAAGAGATCAGGGAAGGTGAATTATTCAAATCATCTCTTTCAGAAAATAAGTTGCTGCCCTGACAATAGCTGTGAGCTGAGAAAGGTGAAGCGCTATCGACAGCCAGGTGGGCCAAATCCCTCTCTCCATCGCACCCAAACCACCCTATCAATTCGGTGAGAGCAAACTCTGCCTTTCGGTGTACTGGCACAAGCTCTCCTTCCCAGAGGCAAATACCCGATTGTCCGGTCCCAGCAGCCTGGGAACTGCAGGCCGATGTGCACGGGGTAGGCGCGGGCACGCCACAGCTGACACCGTGGGACAGGGGGCTTCTGAGGGCCCTTCCAGGCCCCCTGCTGAGAGATGCTGTAGGTGTGCTCCCAGGCAAACCTGAGCCCTGGTGCCCCTTTGCAAAGTTGGGTAAGGCCAAGCCCTTTCCTCCTCGTGCTGGGGAGGACGGCTGCCTGCCTGCCAGAAGTGACAGCTCTTGCCTTTTGCGTGCCCTCCCTCCTGGTTTTTCTTTCATGGGCCAGTGCGGCTCCTCCCTCCTGAGCCACAAGAATGAGAATAATCTGTCTTGCATATTTCTCCCTCCACCCCCAAAAACAAAAGGGGAAGCAGGACGGGAATATGACCTTTATGGCTTATCCGCACTTGGAAGCGTACCAGAACAGATCTTTGGAGGTGCTTCTTTCAACTGCCGCTGTGCTGCTTCAGCAGCAGCCCCCGTACAGCCCCTCTTAGGGAAGGGCAGCTCCTGTCTTACGAGAGAAGGTTCTCGTCTTCCAGAACAAGCTGCCACATCAGACCTTCCACCCGGACCGCAGTTTTGCTCCTGCTCAGCTGCAAACACTGGCCACGCTCTATAGGTCAGAGGTGTGGAAAAGCGCAACCCTGCACAGCCAGATAAAGCCCCGCTAGGCAGCAGATGTGCCTTTATAACACAGCTGAGATCCTACTGGCCCCACTCACTGCCATGAGCGACCTGCCTACCGGGGGCAAATCGCAGCCCAGATAACCGGTGCTAGCGGTCCTGGTTCGCAAGCAACTTTTTAACCCAGCATTTTGTGCTTGTGTCACCTCCGGCTGCTGCTCCTGCCTCACTGTCTGCTCTGCGCTGGTCCATCCACGCACGCAGGCATGTGGTGTGGGGAGATCATCCCACAGAGACCAGGAACCAGCAGAAAAGGCACACATCCCCCTTCCTCTAACTCTTCTCGCACCAGGTCAGTTCTTGAATTTGCACCAGCACTTGTGCCAAAACAGCAGAGGGGCAGCAGCGAACAGCCACCGGGACGGGCAGCTCTGCCCCTGCCCAGGGGCAGAGAGCAGAAGAGCTTCACCGGCAAAGCACCACCCGTGCAGGGAAACCACCGGCTCCGCTCCTTTGTTCGAAGACCGCCTGAGCCTGCACCAGCCTTTCTCAGGGGCGTCAATGACATGGCTCACTCCCCGGCTTAACCAGTGAGAAGGACCCCGGGGCTCCCAGCCCTCCCTCCAGCCCAGGGGAGACGAAGGGACGGAGGACGTGCACAGGCAGGCTGCAAGGTGAAGTCAGCCGTCAGCAGTGCTGYGCTCTGGCATTTGCAGGTGTTTCAGAGGAAACTAATTGGACTATCATAAAACCACTCCGAATGTTTGTCCTAAGAGAACATCCTAACTAATTTGTTTACGGCGGAGGCTTTGTATTGTAAGTTGCTGCTCATTTAGATTAGCATTCAGTGCCAGTTTCCACTCCACCCCATTTCCATCTGTATTAGACAGAGCTGTCAGCATCTCGCCTCCAACGAAAAGAGCATCAATATTCTTTGGCAGCGGGCAAGGGAGGCTCTGCGCAAAGCCAGAGTTATAACAGTTTAATGGATGTGCAGACTTGCAAACCTGGAAGCTTTTGCTCGGCCAGACTAGATGGCTCAGCCCAGTCACCTCCCTCCTTCTCCTTAGGTGCAGCCGCCACCAGAAAGGAAGGAGACCCATGTACCTTCTGCGTGGCCACACCAATGACTGGACGGGAACAACTCCTGAACAGCACAGACCCTCTCTGTGGGCCAGAGACTCATTTCTTAAAGTATGTTTTCAAGCAACACCTCTCCTCCTGCCTGGGCTTCAAGCAACTTCCCCTCCATGGAATGAACGGCCTCTTCCTCGGCTTGATTACAGCAATCCTAAAATTGGAACTGAGAAGTTAACAGGAAGAAAGAGCTGGGATCTTATTGAGATCAACTCTATTTCTGTCATGTTGACTGAAATAGGTGGTTGACCTTGTTCTACTTATGACTACCACGGCTCAAGCCACCACTTGCTTTATCACCAGTGCGGGGCAAGCAAGTACAGCAGAGGCTTCTCAGCACCCTCCGCCCAGGGCTCTCACCCTGCTTCACAAAACCCATGCCTCCCACCATGGTCAAGCGAGCAGCGGTCACCCCATGCAGCCAAAGTCAGGCAGCAGGGAAAGTGGAATTCGTATTAATGGGCTCCAAATTTTCATCTTGCTAGTCAACCAGCAAAGTGCTCTGGGTCACAGGACGAGCTTGTTTCCCTCCTCCTCTGTTTCCCCGAGGCGGTGAGCAATAATTACACTCACCACCTTCCTTACCCTGATACGACAAACCAGTTTAACTACAGAGGGTGCTTCCCTTGCCAGTCTATTGTACCAAAGGCCAACAAGTCCCACGTGGGTTTATGCAGCTTTCACTGAAGGGATTTTCCCTTTGAAAGGGATGACAGTTCAATCAAAAGCATCTCCTGCCTCCACAGAGCCTCCCTCCCACCAGAAAACCACTCCTCGCTTCCTTCTCCTCTCACAGCTGCCAGCTGGGTCCCACAACATGCCTGTGATCCCCCTTAATTTTGGCCCGTCCACCCCAACACCAGGGGCTGCCGGGACTTCCTGGAGTGGGTGCAGGAGGCCAAGCCCCCACCAATCCCTGCAGGTGAGGCAAGGCRATGGGGGACACCAGCTTGCAGGTTGCTGGTACCAAGTTCTTTCCTCGGGAGGTCACTGCTGCTTTTAGCTTAGCACAATGCACTGGCCTTGCCGAGCCTCTAAAAAGGACGTTGCTCAAAGGGGAACGGCACGTTCTCTCGCCGTGGTTCAGGCGTCCCCTCTTCCTTTGTGAGGTGAATATATTAAAGCCACCGGGAGATGAGGGAAGGACACTGAGGGTTAAAGATGGTAGGAGAAAACTACAGATCAATTTCGCTCTTACTGGGTGAGCCGGTCTCTGTGGTTGATTCTTGCGACCAAACTTTAAGCAGGCAGACTATGCTCTTACCACATAAATCAGTGCGGGTCATTCAGATAACAGAGCAGTGGGACAGTATAATCAGCTAATTAGTATAATCAATGCTTGCAACTGATAAAAATTTTAAGGCGAATCCTGCGTGGTTGACTCATGGGATTGAGGGACCTCCTAAGGGACTTCTACGACTTGTGGTAGAAGGCAAACAACATGATGTAATTGAGGGAGAAGAGGAAGCTGGCTCCCTTGTGCCCACTTGTGAGACTACAGCAAGTAGTATTTGGCTGTAAATATAGATCTTGTGCAAAATGCTTGTTCTTGCTTAGAAGGTACATTACGCACGCTTGGGTTAGGCTGGCTGCTCCTAATAGGAAATCTCAGTGCCCTTCTCTTATATAGCAAGGTACAAAAAATAAAACCAAGTTTATTTAGGGTTAATATTAATGTCCCAGGCATTTCTTACAACTTCTCTTTTCCCACGCTGATGATCCTGCAGCTGATGGATTGTGAAACCACAGTGCAGGGACTCACACAACAGATGCCAGCAGTGGAGATTACGCACTAGGGCTTGCTTTCCCAGCCCACTGAGGATTATCACCACACCTACCATCTACTTAGATACCTCCTTGAGAGATTAATTTGTTGGTTGGACCAATAATCATTTTTCCCCCTGCTACCCGCTGAAAGCAATTCAGCATGCAGCCAACAGCTGACCAGTCCTTTTTCTTACTCCAGTGCAGTCCCTGTAGTTCTCCTGGCCTCTAATGAGCTCATTCAGTCTTTATAAGTATCGCGTTCTCACTAGGCAGCCACATGGCTGCTCCTGAGCTGGCTACAAAATCCCTACCAGCAAGCGGTGGCGCTGGCTCCAGATCCCAGCAGCACTCTGCCCTGTAGCAGGTGCAATGTATTGGAAAGACATCTCTTAGTGAGACGTTCATGCCATAGTTTTGGGTTACGTGGCTCTGCTCTGCCTATGGTAGTCTCTCAAGGAGCACAGCTGTAGCTTCACTTCAGCATCTGCTGGTGGTTTTGGTCAGCTCAGCCCTCGTTTCTCTGTTCTGCAGCAAAATGCAGATATGAGGAACTGGATGGGCAAGTTTTAATCACAACCCCCCTCGGTTTATCAAAGCAGTACCTGAAACGGTGCATGTGGTATTCAGGGAGGTGTGGGACAGGCTGTCACTACTATAAGGATCATTAGCATGCAACACTCTATTGCTCCATCACTTCACCACAGCGGCCTTTTGCAGGTGATCTCTGTAACTCATGGATCATCCTTTGAGCTCTGTCTGGAAAGAGTTGCTAGAGATGAAAACAGTGGTAGTGCCAATCCTCTACAGCTGAGTCAGTGTTGCCCACGCCACCCACATGGCAACAACYGCACCAGCCCCCAGGCTGGCCTCCTTCCTCACCACTGAAGAACAGTTTAGAGTGAGCTCATAGTAATGGACCTTGTGCGTCCTCAGAGTGTTGTCTGGATATTGACCAGTCCTCCATGCCACCTGTATGAGATGAGGAAAAGAGGACCTGGCACTTTGCAAGCCAGTCAGATGGTACCATACCTAGAAATGGCCCTACAAGCTCCAAAGTGACCATCTGAGTGATAAGATACTGTCCAAGGGGTGGGGGGGCATGGTGGTTTAGGGATCCCAGGTGACTTAAAACCAGACTGTTTAGGACATAAAACGGTGAGGAGCAGCCACAGAAGGGAGAATCCAGGGCAGATGTCTCTCAGCCCCAAGATCAAACCAGTAGGAGCGTGCCAGGACATGCGTCAGAATTTCAGTTCTACATAAATCCTGCATCAGCAGCAACACACTGAGATGGGCTGATGGCATAAACAATGCCTGGGTGTTTTTTACCATTGTTTCCAAATTCTGCTCTTTTTCCTAAAGCCCTGCTCAATTTTGCTTTTCTAAACATGCTCAAAGAACCACTGCTTCCCCTCCTTCTTCTCCAAAATAAGGCCATTAATTACAGAGATGCAATAATAAAGATACAGTAAACTTGCAGGACTTTGTATGTTATTTATGAGGTGGTGACTCAGCCTTAAAATGCTGCAGAAGCCAGTGTAAGTGACTGTAACCTAGCAGAAGAGAAAGGTTTCGATAGCAAAGCCAAGTAAAACAATCACCTGTACACCAGGACAGAGCATTGTGCAAATATTTCCGAGCTGTGCCAATCATTCGTGCTGCATCAGGCAAATCAAGTGGATTTCCTCAAAAAGGAAAAGGATATTTCCTAGCCCAGCGAGTGCATTTACTATTAGTCTGATTAAAGTAGTTTTTAAATATGACTAATCCCATCTGGCCAGAAAGAAAGTAAATAACAGCTTTTTTTCCCCGTCAGACGCAGTGGTACTACAGCAAACACTGTCGCTCCTGGTATCACGTGGGTCTGCTCTGAGTCCTGTCAAGGGATTTTCATTCAGGATTTTAGTCCCCTTTTACTTTCTAGGCAGCCATGCCATCCAGATGAGGCACCCAAACCACCCGGATGAGGCACCCGATTGTCGCTGCCTAAATTAGATGCCGCCCCCGGATCACTCCAGTGCTCTGAGTCACCTYCCCTGTCCACTGCTTATCGCAGGAGATCTAAGAGGAGATGCCAAAGTCAACAGCGCGAGTAATTACTCATGGTTGTAATCGAAGGAGTGTAAAAATAAAAAGTGATGATATAATGAAGTGAAAGATTCTTTCTTGATGAGCGTTAATTAAGTCATGGTCACATGGCCCCTGTGGGAGCTCTGACTAGATTATGGTCTTCAGGTGGGGCAACAGACGTGGGTCTGCTGAGCCCTATGGCCATCATGGGATTAATGTTCAGCAAGGGGCAGTTACCACCCCTGCACTCATCCTGCGAGAGAAAACTCTTTCTCACCATCTCCCTGATCCCATTTGGCTCTTCCCCTTCCCAAAGAGGGGATTACACCCTTCATCTGGTGTAAGATATCCTGGTTCCCCTCCACATCCCGGCCCCATTCTGCTTCGCTGCTTGGCCAGGGAAAATCCACCCAATAAGCAGCACGGCAAGTGTGGTGTTTCGGAAACACCACAGAAAATCGCTAAGGAAGAACAATTTTTCCAAGAGGTATTTCCAGAGGCATTGCAGCAGACATACGCGTTGACAATAGCGGCTACCAGATCCCTGCGTGTCTGTACAGGCACAACACATGTTCAGGAAGATTTATCTTCTCTATTTCTTTACTTCCTACAGTGCAGAATGACCTCTTCAGAAATAAGCACTCCAAAGGGACTTTTCCTGTTATATTACTGAAGATGTACTTCCCTGCTCACATGGGCAGCCTTACATCACAATTCAGCAACTATTAGCAGTAGCAGCACTGCCCAGGGGCAGTTGGAGAATAGAAAGGGATGGGAACTGGAGTTTTATTACCCTTTTAAGGGCACAGATCATCAACTAAACAGGTTCCAAAACCAAAAATGTAAAGGACTGAAACATGGTTTGCATTATCTTTAAAAAAAAATAATAAAAATCTTTCTGGCATCATGGCCAAACGGGGGCCAGCAAATGTCACAACTCAGCCCAGCTGCCTGTCCAGAACCACCAGTAAGCACAGCTGAGTACACCGGTGCTGTGTGCTCGTGTGCTGTTCTCACTGGTGTATGTGGAGAAGTCCTGGGGTATGTTATATGCTCAGCCATACATTAACCTGCCCATTTTGAGGACAGAGAACAAGCTCTGGGTCCACACCCGGATAATTTGCCTTGTAGCTCTGTGCCCTGTACCTGCAAACGGCATGTGTAAGTCTGTGCCTGCAGCCAACAGATGGGGGCAAATCTATTTACTATAACTTTTGCCAAGAATGGGGAACCTATGCTGTAAGAAACATACCTTGTGTGTGTTCAGTGTTAGAGAAGAGCAACTCAATGTCAGTTTTTAGCTCCAAACTAACTTTAATGGYTGAACCATAAGCACTCAAACAACAGGGTAATGGAAATCATCACAAGCCCTTATCTGCAGCAGCTCTGCCAGCTGCTGCTGTGATGCTGTTGCTCACTTCTAACATTTTTTTTTCTCAAAAGAGTCTTTGCCTGTTGCCTAGTTATCTGCAGGATGAGCAGAACAGGGATTGAGAAATGTGCAGCAAAATTGGTTTAGACCCATGGAGGCTCTGACAATGAATCACCAAAGCTTCCCCTGCCAGAGAACACATTTCTAATCCCAAGCACAGCCCGAGCACTGCTTCTCCTCTGCCCTCGTCTTCCTGCCACTCTCTCGTCAGGGCGTCAAGACCAGAAGAGAAGAAGGGTCCTGCAGCTCCCAGGCATCCTGGTTTTTGTCCTGTCCACTGACTGGCCCCCTCCCGACTCTCAGATCACACCTTCATTCCCAGGAGGGCTTGGGATAGCGCAGGGTGCCCGTGGCAGGGATAAACTGCTCTTGGTGAAGGAAATAGTGACATTTCCACCTATAGGTTTAACAAAATCAGCACCCCTTTGGCTTTCGATTTAGGTACCACCTACCTCTGACTACACTGCCTGTGATTAGCACTAACTGTAAATGCCGTGGGAGTGAGCAATGTCCTCTGTGTGTCCAACAGCACACAGCAACAGTTAGTGCTCAATACACAAATAAGGAATTGCTTCGTCGGAGGAAGGATGTATGCAACTGCCATGATGGACAATAGACAACAGGTCTCTTCATCTGTTTCATTCGTCACTGCAAATATAAGTCATCTCTCATCCACAGCATTTCTTAAAAGACTGCACTGTATTATAAAATTATACATCCTTTCAAAATAGATGAAATAAAAGCTTAGGAAGACAGTTGTGTGATCTTATGGGTATTTCATTCATGACTAACATTTTTCTGGCAAACTTTGCATAAATAAAACTTCAGCTTGGGCTCAGGAAAGTGATGGGGGCTTCCAAACATTCTGTTATCCCGGCTGGATCGATGTCCTGCAGCCTGACCCGCCAGGGAACAGCAGGGACCACAAGCCACCGCGCAGAGGCCCCGGACATACACATTCCACTAAGGCATTCCAAAGAAATCTGGATATCAGGAAGAGCTTGGAAATTTTAGCTTAAACCGGTGTGGGGATCTTACGCAGTGCAGATTTGGAGAGGGAGCTGGGAGAGGAAGGGAAAATGAGGTGGTTTTAACCTTACTGCTTGTTCAGCCCATTATAAAGGTAAGGATTTGCAAAATTCAAACCTAGCTCAGTGTAGGATTTGGGAACATGCATGGGTAAGCAGCTGGGAGGCTTTGTTTTGATTTTTTTCCTTGATACTGCTGTCCTCATTGCTACATTTGCTGAGGTCAGTATATAAAATGGAGCCTGCAAGCAAAAAGGTGATAAACGCAACTTTTCTCCTTGACAATGTCATGCCTTCAGACTTCTCAGCCATAAAACTTAGTGAGGTCTCAACAACTATGCATATTAAATAGTTTCAATTTACATAGTGTGCATAGGTATACTTACGCACACACACACAGAGAATGCTTTTGGTGATTCCCTCCATGCTATACAAACAAATTGGCGTTGCAGGTAGTCCCAGTGACCCACCTACTCTGATACTGAGCCTCTGAGAGCAGAGAGATTCAGCAAAAGATTGAATGAACCCCTCGGTGGACAACCAAGGAACAGCTACAATATCCAAGCCTTGGCAAATGCTCCCAAAGGCGAGAATCGTTAGTGCTTTTGATTCCTTCTAACAGAGCTGTTAGGAGCAGTCTCATTAGCCCTCCAAGTGTTTCATTCACTCTCTTAATCCCGCTTGCCTCTTGACCTCAAGACTCTCTCAGAAAGGAATCTCCACGTGTTAATTATGCCTTGTGTGAAACAGTGTTACTACTTCTCACACATTTGCTGCCTCCTAATTTTTCTGGGATACTCCCACACTGCGAGAAGCACCGTAAAAATTTGGTGACCTAACTTCCCCAATTCACGTGCTAGTTAGCCAAGTGAAAAGGGCTGTGATAATCTCAGGCAGTTTCAGTGAGCCATTCCCTAATCTTCTGGTTTGATCTTTCCTATTACGGGAGCCTTCCTGCTCCTCTGTGACTTTATTCCCCTGCTAATGAAAAAAAATGCCTGGGAGAAGAGTCACATTCGGGTCCCAACGATGAGCTCACTCSTCTTCATCAAGGGACTATGTTGCACAATTTGCAGTCGTTCACCACAGTTATGACTGGAGTTGATCAGTCATGGTCAGACCTTCGCCATACAGGAARCACTTTAAGGGAAAAACATTTGTTATCAAGCTATGGAAAAGGGAAACAAAAGGTGATTCATGAGCTTTATCCATTTAGAAATCAAAAATGACACAGAGGTGGTAATTATACTGGAAAGGTGGCACAGCATGTAAAAAAAAAAGTGAATACTTCCAGCGACTGCCCTCCAATCTGCATGCAGCTCACACCCTGCCAGGTCATAGAGGGAAGATTTTCTTTTTCAAGAGAATTATACATAACCCTTGCAGGGCAGGGGAAGAGAGGTTTTGCTGAAATGCCACCACCAATAGAGGGTATAACATATACCCAAGGGTTTCACAGTGCCACAGTTTAACAGCAGTTGGGTGGATGTGCCATAAAATGTGGCCATACCCTATGGATGCTGCAGTCACCCCTGGGACTCAAGAGATTTCAAGAACAAGACTCCTTGGGCTGCAAAACACCTTCCTGGTGGTGCAGTACCGCAGCTCCATAACCCCTTGAGCCCGCTGCTTAGGGAAAGGATCTGAGCGCACGCTATGCATAAATATAAATTCACAGGCAGGATATGGGTCTCTCAACTTTTCAGCTCAGATCTACTTGAACAAATCAGCCAGTTGATTTTTGTTTTCCTCTGACGATACCTCTTTGTTGGCAGAAAAACAAAGGATTCATACACTTTTTCTATGCCAAAGGACTTTTTTCCAGGCTTGCAGGCTCTCAAGAGTTGAACGGATACCAGAAAGTAGTTACCACCGAGCGTGTAAAGCCAGGCACTGGTATTCCAGGTCCYGCAGAGTCAGAGGAGGACGACAACCCATCAGTAATGCAGTACTGCACACCCACTGTACAGTAGGAAGACCAGGGACAGTATTTCTTGGGACAGCTGTGGGCAATGGTGACCAAATGTCTCAGGCTGCTCCTTTCTGCACAGACATCAGGAGCTAAATATTACAGTGCATTTAAAAGCCTTTTTGCCTCCCAGTTCCCTTGCTGCATCATTTTGCATAGCCCTGTGGAGCATTAAATCCAGTTCTATATAGCTGCATGCAAAATAGTAAACATCAGTGGCTGCCTGAAAGTTGATGCGATATTACAAGGAGACATCTCTGTATATAGTAAAATACTCATCTCCCCCAGTAGATATACGTTTCATAAATCATTAAAAATAACAACTCATGTTAGCATAAGATATAATGAACTATGTTAGACTCATCCAACCCAGCTTAGTCACTACATATATCCCATTTGTAAAACTGGTATGAGTAATTCTGAGTGGAAACCTGGAAAAATGAGTAACCAAGGCCAAAAGTAACAGTGAGGCCAATGTCCCCTGTCATGTTGGGCAGAATAGCTSCAGTGAGACCAAGGGAGTTTTGCCTTTTTATGCCACTTGTGGCTTATGCCCTTAATTACAAAGGGATAGTGGAAGCTATCAAGAAATCCCTTTACTAATACCAAAGAAGGGCAGATATTTTGCCATTACTATCAGACCCAGTACTAACAACCTACTGATTGGAGGCTTCGCTCCACATAACCACATACCTTGAGSATTTCTGATGGACCAAATGTTTAACATTTTGTTGCCTCAGAGAAGAAAGTGACCAACTCTGATATTGCTCAACTCTCCTGTTACTCTTAGGGCATTGATACTTGCTGGGTGACCCTGACCCCAGGGAAAATTTTCCCCCTCCACAGCTATGTTCACTGCCACGGATGGGCCAGATCTGCAGCCAGCAGTGATGGGCACAACAGCACCGGTCTATCCAGCTGCTGATCTAGGCTTGCCTGCTGAAGCTGAGGACAGAGCCATTGCCTCCAGTTTACATGCGCCATTAATAAATGCTCATGATATGTGTATCCTGAGAAGAAAAGACCTGGGAAATAATTACAAGGATTATTCAATGGTGCATTAGTGGTGCACAGCATTCAAGAATCTGTATTCCAGGTCTGGCAGTGAAATAAAGATCCTGGTCCTACTGAAGATACCACAGATTTGCCACCGGTCTCCAGCTGAATGGAAGAATTGAACATCATGCAGGAGCAAGGCAAAAAGAAAATTTTACTAAATGCCTGTTGTGATTTAAACCCAGCCGGCAAGTAAGCCCCACACAGCCACTCACTCACTCCCACCCCGRGGTGGGACCGGGAAGAGAATCGGAAGGGTAAAAGTGAGAAAACTCATGGGTTGAGATAAAGACAGTTTAATAGGGAAAGCAAAAGCCACGCACGCAAGCAAAGCAAAACAAGGAATTAATTCACTCCTTCCCATGGGCAGGCAGGTGTTCAGCCATCCCCAGGAMAGCAGGGCTCCATCACGCCTAACGGTGACTTGGGAAGACAAACGCCATCACTCCGAATGTGTCCCCCTTCCTTCTTCTTCCCCCAGCTTTWTATGCTGAGCATGACGTGATATGGTATGGAATATCCCTTTGGTCAGTTTGAGTCAGCTGTCCCGGCTGTGCTCCCTCCGAACTTCTTGTGCACCTGGCAGACCATGGGAAGCTGAAAAGTCCTTGACCATGTAAATACTATTTAGCAACAACTAAAACATCAGTGTGTTATCAACATTATTCTCATACTAAATCCAAAACACAGCACTGTACCAGCTACTAGGAAGAAAATTAATTTTATCCCAGCCAAAACCAGGACAGTGTCATGCTGGGAGATCACTATGTCAAAAGCCTGGCTATAATCCTGACTTCCAAGTGACATTTTTGTTAGCCCTAAGGTGTGGCCTGCATTACCATTCTCCCACTTACCAGCATGCCAGGAGAAGCAGTGCCCTACTGAATGACTGACAGATGGAGGATGGGAGACGACTGAACAGCCTTCTAAAATAACTATTTATGTATAGATACACATGCATGGATGCACAGAAACTAACAGGGTGGAGGGCTGAGGTTTTTGTTCTTTTTTTAATTGCAAAGTTTCCTTGACTGCTTAAAGCTCAAAATGGACAAATACTCATTTCACACACTCCCCAAATCTCCTTCCACCTCCCACAGGCAGCTGGCCAACATGACTTTTCAGAGTCACAGAGCTCCCTGCTATGCAGAGACCCAGCGCAAGGCACCATGTGGCACCTCTGTCCCACCTAAGCTTTCAGCTACAGCTAATGTGGATCAGAAAGTGTGACAAGGGCTCCCAGTCACCTGGAGGAGTGAGCTTTACCTGCAACCACCRCCACAGTCCATCCTTATCTGGGAGATATGAATAAAGCTGTCTACAAAGCTCAAGAATTTTCCCCACGCTTCCTCATACCTCACGCACCAGATGTGCAAGAGGCATGCGGTGCTTGCATCAGGCAGGCTCTTTCCACATCATCCCCCTTCTCTTCAGAGCCCCGACTGGAGTAAAATCTCTGCCACTCCCGCAACACTTCCCTGATGCACTCATGGTCATGGGATGCCCCGTGCCCGAGCTGCCCTGGCCTGAACAGTTGCCTTAGGGAAGGTTCAACTTTGGAGGGGAACAACCTCCCAGTCCATCACACGACCTCCACCCCAGAGAAGGAGTCCAGTTAGTCAAGAAAGCAAGTGGCAGGCAGCAGAGACAGGCAGACATATCTCTCATCATACTTTCCCTAGCAAGTACGTTAGCTCCCTAGCTTAGCTGACTYTCTCCAAGGCAGGTTTTTAGAGCAACAGAAACAAGGATGGCTGCATTTGTAGGCAGAGGCTCTGCACCCTTTCATCTTCTGGTGAGGATTTGACTCCTTTCTATTTATCCATATCAAGGTCTCTGTTTTCACACACGGCATTTCTACACCAGCGCTTCAGTYACCCTCTTCACACCAGCATCCAGCACTCATGAGCAAGCACATCAAAACAGAAGGGCAATAAAAGGAAGAAATCTATCGCAGAAGAGAAAAAAAGAAAAAACATTGCCCATATACTCTAGTTGTGTCTTTATGCAATTACACACCTCTGAATTCAAACCACTAACTTTTTCCTGCAATGCTTAGTGATACACGGGCCATGCGATACAACCTAACCAAATAGATGCCGTGAGGTCTACACAAGGCTTCCACTTTGGCTCACCCTTCTTGGAAAATCCCCAGTATCTGCAGATGAACTCTGCCTCTGGAAATCCCCCGCTTATTGCAGTTCAATCCCTTCTGTCTATGGACAAAACCCAAGCTGCGTGCTTTACTCTCCTACACGGGTACCACGAGGCCAATCTTGCATGAACAATGTTTGGAAAGGAGAGGAGGCAGAGGTTATTTTTGGCCACTCAGATAAGGAAAGAAATACAGACTGAGGAAGACAGGGAAGAATTAGACATGCCTCAGCTGGCATTTATTGTCCTACCAGGGGCAGGGGGAAGATCAGATTGAAGAAGCAGCAAGCAGGAGAATCACATGTATCAGACCCAGATCTTCCCCATGCTCCCAGCCCTTCTGCAGCCCAAGCCAGGCAAAGGGGACGTATCATGACCACGGGGACCATGCTGAGTGCTCCACTATGGAGAGGTGGCCTTACCCAGGACAGCACTAGTGGGATCGTTCCCTCATCCCACTGGAAGGAGCAGCCCAGCAGCCCTCCAAGGCCTGGGGTGATCAACTCCCTCCTGGGTGACCTGGTAGCTGTGGCCACCAAGTGAATGCCATGGCCATTCACAGACCGTGGCAGCTTTAAAAACTRCCAGCAAACCTCAGGGATAGCTGCAGTCCCTGACAAATGCCCCTCTCTCCTGTGCCAAGCAGATCTTGGCACAAAAAAGAGCTTGGCCCGGTAAACTGAGGGCTTCCCTTCAATGAAATCAATGCTGGCAGCCACACTGAGCTTGTTTGAGGGCAGACACGGGCTGGCACCACGCCGCACTAATGTGTTGGCCCTCAGCAGCAAGGAGAGCTGCCTCCTCCCCTCACAAAGGGTTAAAACAATGTGATCTCATGCCCAACGTAGTACCAAAAACCAGGTCCCTGCTGCCAGCCTGCAGCTGCCTTACGCAAGGGACCCAACTCCTCTTTGGCCAAGCTGCTACAGAAGTGTATCTGCAGGAAACTTTCCATTGCAGCTCCTAATGGGACATAAGGAGAACAATTTTCACTTAGGACAATATCGGTCATGACTCGTTTGCCAGAACTGGACAAGCAGTGACGTTTCTGTGCTCAACCACAAGGAGCCACACCACCGTCTCTTCTCTTGCTACCTCATCAGAAATGGAAACTGAAAAAACCTGAAATATCCCAACAATTGCTGCCCCATGGCTGTGTGCAGTCAGGTCTGCAGACCCGAGGACTTGCAAACTGCTGAGGTCAGGCTGAGAGTCTCCCTCCAAATCCTGGGGAGGAGGGCTGAGCAAGAACCCAAATTGCTGTGTCCTTCYCAGTGGCCTTGTTGTCTGATGGAGCAAATGCAATCTCCTCGAGGACTACACAATGCTGCTGCATTTTGTACTGTCTGCCACTCTCCAAGCTCTTTCTAAGCCTCAACTCCTTGAGCTATTTAATACTTTGATAAGATAGGCTGGCACAATCATTCCCACTTTCTAGAAGGAGAAAAGGGGATAACAATGGGAAGCATAAGTCCATGACAGTGGAAATGGGTCTCAGCAGGCCTCARTTAGACCTTAGACTTGCCTTAGCATGAAGTCCAGCCTTCCTCTTTTTTCTGGTGCTTCCTACAGGTCTGAGCTTGGATCTCTGAAGGTAACCAAAAATGAAAGGAGGTTGTGGTCCTGTAACTCAAGCAGAAAGAGGAAGATAACACTCRACAGACAAAGCTTTTATTAAATAAGCTCTAGGTCAGACCAAATTCTGCACCATGTGGGTCCTTGAATAGCACCATTTCCTTTAACAGAACTGTATCAGGCATAAAATAATACTTACAGTTTTACATGACTGATGGTGGGGAAACACTAAAATTAAGCAGCGATCATTTATTGGTCATTTAGCAACTAATTAAGATGCAGGTAAAAGGGATGAACTCTGAACGAGACAGTTCATGGAGAGTTGACACCTGYAGCCAGCTCTGCACTATATATGTCCCTGGGGGTCTGTCTCTGATACCACCATCACACTGCTACAACTCCACTAATTTCGGTGATGCAGGTAGGATCTCTGGGGGTTACCAGGTGCAACCACCTGCTCACAGCAGGGCTGGCCTTGAAGCCAGACCCCAGAGTTTTAGTAATTATAGAGGGGAAGAGGGAGGGAAGGGGGATGCAATTCCCAATTCAGCCGTCAAGCTGCAGGGAYGTCCAGGTAGCCCGTTCCCCACCCTGGAAGGGATGTGATGAAACATTCGTGCTGCACAAGCTGTTTCCTGCTGAGCTGCTGCGTGCGCAGTCAGCGCTGCGTAAAACCCACCGCTGCGGCATCATGAATCTGGGTCAGCATCTTGACGCACCCCGTGGAAACGAATCCTCCCTCGCTCCCTCTGCCCTGGCTCTGGCCGGGGTATGCGCTGGGATGGTCTTTTCTTCGTATCCCCTTGTTTGACAGGGATTTTCATCTGCTAGCCTTCACCCACAAAACACACCCACCCAYCATTTTTTGGACACGTTCCCAAATTCATTTCAGACCCCAGCAGCCGCAGAGCGGACCTTTTGAGYGCGTGAAATGCAAAAGAAAATCCACATGGAACAACATGCCTTGCAGCTGGCATCTCAAGTGAACGAAACCATGGCGTGCCCCAGATTTGCTGCAACTGCCCTGGGAAAGGTTTTTCAAAAGCCACTGTCATACGAGTGCTTCTGCTGCACTGCATTCATTAAAGTCTCCTCCTAATCTTCAGTGAATATTTGCCCAAGGCCCACAGCCTTCTTAAAATTGACATGAGACTGGAAGTCTCTGATAAAGGAAGACACGAGATAGCAGCAGCAAGAGATATCAAAGGTCAGAGTTGAAATATATTGCAGGTCCAAGCAGATTAGCCACCTCATTTTCAGCCGATTCCCATTGGCATGCCACACTTCCCCCTAAATATTACAGACAGAAAATATACACAGGCTACAACATCTGTGGGGCAAGGTCCCGTGCTGAGCTGAGACTCTGCTGCAGCTGTGCTTCCCCTGTAGCAGCCTCGGGGAGGAGATGCCGGGGTGTCCTGCCGGACATCAGGCACCGGCAGAGGCRTCCCTGCTCCCTTCCCTGGGCTTGAGAGCCGTGGCACTTCATGGCTCCATTGCAATGGAGCACCTTCTCCAAGCAGCAGTGTTTTCTCACTCAGCCAAAGGCCTGATGGACTCATTTATATCAAAACCATCTCACAGTCGGGGAAAGGCCTGAAATCTTTTCCCCAAACTTTCAAAGGGCTCATAGATGCATTTTCAGCTCACAGCCACTTCCATCTCTTGTCTCCCTGCTCTGCATCAGAAATACCAGTTACATGGGCAACTACGTCCCTGCCATTACGGGCTGTGTCCTGCCTGACTAGGAAACACAGACACCATCCCTTTGATCCTTCTGAGCTAATTGAACCTTGATAGTAACAGCAAAGGAAAGCAATTCAGGGGAAAATTGTATCATTCCCCACTGTCCCATAGAAGATGTCCTCCAAACTCACCACTTCAGGCAAAAAGAAGAAAAAAAAAGATGCATCAAAAAGACTCCCACTTAAGTCAAGGTAGGGAGGAGAAGTCCAGACACCTTTCTTGGCAAGGTACTAGCAGACAAGAGTCCAAGAGCTGTATGCAAAAGTGAATTTTTGTGTTTGGCTGGTTTGATTTTTTTTATTCCCCTTGGGCTCAGGGAGCTGGGCTGCACCAAGAATAACAGCTCAGTTCCCAGTTTCTCCATCTCATGAAAACAAGTCCCAAAGAACCTGACTTGAGGTAACAGCTCCCAAACAAAAACAGTCCTTTGAGTTGATTAGGCACGGCATAATGTAGTGTTTGGAGAAATTATTGTTGCCAAATGGAAACCTTTTTAATGTTAAATGTACTAAACATTCTTTTAAGTAGCATTTTGTTTTGTAGAAAGTAACACCAGAAAAAAAGGAAACCAAAACCTACACCAAACTTCTGCACAGTGTGACAGCCTGCAAAGCCTTATTTTTCATTTCCTAACAAAAATATTACCATGAAAATGTTTAAAATCTTWAATAACCTACAGAGATATGGTAGTAGTCACTGACCATGCTTAATTCAAAAGAATCATATCTCATCATTTTGAGTCATCAAAATTATACTGAAAATCTTGCAAAAGCAGGCATTTTGCAAGACTATCATTATTCTGCCCCTTAAATAAGCCTTATTAACAGGAAGAATCTAGGTGGCACTGTGATAGCCCGCTGCATGAAAGTTAATCAGGAGAAGCTAATTTCAGATCCAATTTTGCTGTAACATTCTGCGGACTTGCTGGAAATGTTCATTCTCATACAGCCATTAAAAAAAGACTTTTTTTAAGAAGCTGATTGTCAGTTTAATCCATGTTTGAGATTATTATTTGCCTAGCTGAGGAGAACAGCCAGCTCGTACGCCACAGAGGACTAGCGAAGCGGAGGGCTCTCACGCCAAACAAGTCCAGATGAGATTTCCAAATCGATTTAAAAGGCTTGCCTGAATATAATTTCCTTCCTTATTCGGGAACTGCTAAAAGACAATCAATAGATACACAGCCCTTTCTTTTGTTTTAGAAGATTTTGGGGTAAGGAAGAAACATTGTTCTTAGCACAAAAATCCATCTGAATGGAACATGTTTGAAACAATCCCAGGCACTAAAACTATTTTTATTAACACGTTGTGGTAATTCATTCTTTCCCGTGTGTCTGTTGGATGACATTAGTAAGACAGTAGCTCACGGCAGGGCAGCAATCTAAACACCACGGATGATTTAAAACATTTCTATTATTAGGAAAGTTGACAACCCGTCTGCTCCAATGCCTTCATCTTCGCCGTGGCAGAGGCAGTTACTGAGGAAGAAACGAGGAGACAAACCATACCTTCCTCCACCCCAGCCGATGCTCCTCTGCTGCCCGCTATGGGATCACGGCTGAGCCCCCAGGCTTGTCYGGCTTTGCCCTGCCATGGACACAGTCCCGTTGGAAAAGCACCCAGGTGAGGCTGTACTTCCCCGGGGGTCATATGCAGCAGTCATACCCTTCTGCTTGCACATGGGAGGAGAGCGAGAAGGGGAAATGGGTGCACAGAAACAGGGAAAAATCTAAGCATTTTTTAAAAGCCCCAAAGCGGGACAAGGAGCCTAGTGTGGGCCCCCAGGCTCAGGTGGGTTGCGCAGGGCTTGCTCAGGGGTGCCGGTGGCACCCAGGACACAGGGATGGCTGCAGGAGGCTCATGTGTCACCGGGCAGGGGAAACGCTCCCCTAYCTCTTGCAAGCCCCAACACCTTCTGTGGGAGCTCCACTGTGTTACTTACAACAAAAATTTTAAAAACAGTTATAAATTAATTCAGTAAATAAAACCCTCCCAGTTTTTTTTGGTCTGGAAACGTATTTTTTCAGATGTTGGCATCTGACATGGGTTAGAGCAAGAAATGGTGTGGACACAAGRACACACTCAAGTTAGGCAGGAAGCTGTAGTCACCTCCAGAGTTTCCGAGTTTGTGTCATGATAAACACAAAACATCCAAATTTTAATTTTTCYTGCTAGCTAGAAATTCCTTTGAAAGAAATCAGTTTAGAAGTGTGGAAATRCCTCACTTCTACAACGATATCACAATATAAAGCACCGCTGCCTTTGATGAGTGTTAATATTAACATTCCCCTTCAATGTCAATAGACTGAGGGAAAAGTAATAGGAGCATTGAAGGTTGAAAAGAAATGCCTTGGTCTTGTCCAATCAAGGCAGCCTGACACCGATCGGAACAAACTGAGGATGTTGAAGCGACCACGCGTGCCCTCGTGCCACCCCCTGAATGCTGGTGTGCTCCCACAACATGTGTCGATTTTGACAGACTCCATTTTCTGATGCAAAAGTGGTTCGGAGAAAAGCTCTGAGCCACCTSTGGGGACAGTAACTCCAAAGCCTCCACGCCATGGCACACGTGTACACAGGCTGAGCACTATCCTGTCAGAAAACATGTACAAATTCAGTGCAAGGGGGGACAGAAGATATTTTACCAGGGATGCAACGACCTCTTCCTTGCTTTTTATATCCCTATGTAACAATTTCATACTTGGATTGGAAGTTTTCTTTTTTTTCCCTTAGCTGAGCTTCAGAGACCATGTGGATACTACCGCAACATACACATTAAGCAGTCGTTGGCAGCATACTATARTCACCCAGGAATGCACTGGTTGTCACATGGGGCTTTGCTCAATACAGCTGTTAGCTGGCCCAGCTGAATAATAAACATTTGAAGTATGGCAAATGTTCTTYGAGGGGGAAGGTTTGTTATTAATGTAAATACAAAAGGACTCTTGAAACAGCCCRATGACTTCAGCTTCACTTGAGGAGTGCCCAAAGTTATGAAGCTGGAGAATACAGAAGTTGAAAACCAAGACATTATTTCCCTGTTATTCAAGCAGTGAGAATTCATTTAAAAATATCTGTATGACCTCAGGGGAGTCACAACCACAGAACCCAGAAGATTAAAGAAAATAAGCTTAAAATACCTTCCTCACAGAGTCATGCATTTCTTTCCTGATCGTAAGAAGTGATGGGCAAACCTCAAAAGGTCCAGAGGTTTGGATACATCTCCAGAGCAGCTGATGCCTTCTTAAAATCCCCCTCAGGGAAGATTTCTGCTCACATTTATTGGGAACAAGAAAGATGGTAAGGTTTGAGCTCATTCCCTTGCACTGCCAACCCAAGTCCTTCATTACCTGCTTGCCCTTGTTGATTCTCACTAACACAAATAATCAAGTCTCCAAATCCAATACCACTAGCAACAATGTTGGTCAAACCACAAAGGAGGTCAGAAGCTGTGAAGAGCCCACAGAAAGTTGTTCAGATGGCATTTTCTGTGGACAGAGGGTCCTGGGAGAGGACCATTAAAACCATTGAGAGTCACAAACTAAAAGAAAATGCAAGAAGCAGGCTTTCTYGGAGGGTGCAGTTTTCCCCATCAGAGATATTCCTCCCATCATGCCAGACTACCAATAGCTGATTGCATTTGCACAGCAACCAGCCAGCAACTAGCTTTTTTTAATTTATATTTACTCTGAATTACATGCTTTCTGGTGTCGGCTTTAGAGGTAGATAAAACCTAGCTGCAGCAATAGCTTTCAAATTAGCTATCATCCATGCTTCAGTCAACAGAAACCTTTAATTAAAGCATTGAGTTACACAGGTTCTGGTTACCATACAACTAGCAACATCTTCAAATATTTGGATTGTAAACAATCTTCTTAACTTGGAGACAGGCATCATCTTTCCTACTTCATGTTGAAGGCTTTGCAGGCATTTTGTAGGTGTCTGGCAATAGGGCAGGACAGAAGGCAGTGCTGACAAGGTGCTGCAGCTCAGCAATAAGGTAGTGCAGGAAAAATACAGTAGATATGTAATTGTTTGTGATCTTTTAATTTTCTTGGTTTTGGAACAAACTCCAGGATCTCTGCACTTGTATTATCCCAGACCTGGATTTGATGGTACACCAAGCCATGAAGCTCATTTATGCTCTGGTTGAAAGTACAAAAAGGTGCTGATTTTACAGTTCTTACTATCCAGCTGCTTTTAATGGTGTAGAGCTATTTATTTATGTGCGATATCGTAAGCATCCTATTTAATCTTGCTCTTCRGATTCAGGAGAGAGGACCTGCATATTAAAAAAGAGCACTGGACATTAAGAAAAGTATTTATGGAGGGAAAGAACGACTAAAGAGATTCCTATTAGCTAGATGAAAAACATTAAATGTGCTAAATCAGTAAGTATTCTGATTAGTATGCAAAAAGTATCTGCTCAATCTAAATAGACTGAGCGTGCTAAAACACTCCACAGGCCAGATCTAAAATGGTATTTAGACAGCCTATTAAGTAACTTTATATTCTTATTTATATCAAGGCAATAGAATTTTGTATACAAAGAGGTATCTATATTTTTGTATATAGAGATAGCTATACCTCTTTATAAGTATCCGCTATGAATGATTTGTGCTCCTTATTCCTCTACCTTCAGTCACAAAGTATAAGCCTGTTGTCTATAATCCAATACCAAAATACGTGTCAAACAGAACCCCTCACAAAAGAGCGGACAAGAGAAGCAGCAGAGCAGAAACCCGTCAGTGCCCATGGAGAGAGCAGCAGATCAGGAAAGCCATATTCTGTTATCAGATCCGAAACCTGCCTGCTCTTGGGCTCTGGGCAAATCCCCCGAGGCTGTATTTTCAGATTACTCAGATACCTCAAGGTACAGATAAATACCCAGTGGGATTCAGCTTAATCTTTACTGAAACCCTCAAGCACCTACCCATTTAATCACTGGGGGGAAAAAGTACCAAAGGCTTCCTTTCCTGATGCTAGACATATGGCTATGTTTAGAAATCCTGCCCTCATCCAAAACTATGAAATAATTATATTTACCCATTCCAAAATGCACTTTGAGGTCTCTGGTCTTAGGTTTCATTTTAATAAAGCATTCCAGCAGAGGTGAAGCATCCAAGTTTAAAGCTGTGACCCAAAATGGAGTGTCTACCTGCCATTAAYCCCTGGAAGAACATATGTTTATGAGATCCCTCCTGGACCGCAAGTTCATCAGGTTCATCAGAAAGCCTCTGCACGAGGAGAGCTGCCCTAGGGGAACCTGGTAATACTCACCCTAAGCCTCAGTTGTAACCTAGATGTCTCCTCCATCTTCCACTCGCCTTGAGAGACAAATCCAGCAGGCATGTCTGCCCTCTCCTATGGTCATTATCTCTCAAAAATGAAACTTTGGGACTGCATTTTTATAGCAGCTGACTGGGAAGGGGAGATTCGGCACCTTTATCAGCCCATTTCCTACCTTCTCATGGGGCATTTAATGGCCCATATGCAGTCCAGATTAGGAAGAGAGTTGGTGAAGAAGGGAAACAGAGACAAGGAGAGCTCTTCACCTGTCCCCTTGGAGCTCTGTCACCATGCAGTAAAAAATTCACTGTTCATGGACTAGATAGAAAGAAGGACAGAACGAGCACGGAGTGGACATCAGTCTGGAGCCTGGTCAGGACAGACTGGTCCCTCCTTCTGAGGTTGTGTTTGGGTTTTAATCAACAAGCACTCAAAGTTAAGTGTCTAAATAGCGACTGAAGGAGCTCTGATCTGGGCCAATACCTAAGAGGATGCTATTAAAATGCAACAGAGATTGCCTCATTAAGAACCATGCAGCACAAAGTGCCCTATTTTGCAGGGCTAGGCATGAGGCACATTGCCTTGGAAGGTTTTTAAAGGGTTACGGTATGATCCAAAGCCCATTCATCTCAATGGGAAGTTTTTCACTGACTCACCAAGGTTGGATCAAGTCATTATGGCAATAGATCTTGTTATATGCAGAGACATATCCCCGATTCTGGAGTGGCCAGCAGGCTGCCGAGCATACATTTCTGTATTAGGCCATAGGACAGGCAAATGCTATGAATATTGTTATTCTTCCAGTAAAGTATCCCACAGCCACACGACCGCTCCACTTCCAGCATCACCCTTAGGCAGTTAACATTTACTTGCAGGAGGTGTCATTCGATACACCCAAATATTTCTCTGTGCTTGTGGGCTCCCTACAACAGGTATACTCCTGTATTTTTATTTTTGTGGGCTGCACGTTTAAATCCTTAATCACTGTATTGGTTAAAGAAGCAAGAATGCATTTGGTGTTCAAAGCAGTGCAGATATCGCTAGGAAGGCCCCCCTCCTCTAATTAAAACCATCCATTTGCTGTTTGCATATAGAAGAACCATAACACAGCAGGAAACAACTGTCATATCAAATACCCCTTTATGGTAATTGTGGTTAAATACTGACTTTTTAATGGTAACATATTTATACAGGTTTGGCAACAGATGCAAAAATAAGTAATCATTTTTTCTGGAGGGCTACCAAAAAGGCAGGATTCCCAAGTCAATCAGTCTGCCCAGGGACTGGGAATGCAGAAAGCAATTTAGTGCTGCAAGGAATATGACGATCTATTTATAATGGCACAGTGTGCGAGGCTGAGAGGAGAAACTGCAGCTGTCGTATAAGGATTATAAGTGACTGATTGTTTCTAACAAAATGTATTGATATATCAGAAGGAAGTACAAGTTTAGCTGCCTGGCTGATTCTCTTTCCATCGTACAGGTGTGGTGCCAGCTTGAAAGAAATGAGGCGCTACAGCTGAAAATGCCATTTTGCAATCTCCCCCTTGACATGCCTGGGTAGCCTTTGTCAACTCTCTTGGGAACTTACTGCGTCGGAGCCCATCCAACCTTTGTTAAAATGAAGAGAAAGGCTAGCCCAGTTTCAGAAGACCCCACAGGAGCATCCTGAAGGGTAGAGAGCATCCCTAAGTGTTAAATAATAGTCCTGTCTCTTCAGATCTTGAAAAAGCTTTGCTTCCTGTTTCCTTATTTACTTCTTTTCCAGCTGCTGTATGTATTTCTATGGGCTGTTAAATAACAGTCCCTCCATCCTAAGGGAAGGCTGCTTGCCAGTGCAGAAAAGCAAATGATTCCTGCATTCTATGTATAGCACATTACACATGCAAGACGTTATAAAGACTATTATGTCTAGGATCAAGGACACATCAGAGCACCCAAAGCCAAGGGACTTTGGTGAACCCATGATCCAGCAGCTGATCCACTCCCAGGAGGCTCAGGCCCATGCCATGCTTCCCACCCCAGTTTGAAAGGGCCCAAGGACTACAGCAGCAGCAGGATGGGACTTCTCTAGCAGCGTATTCAAGGGCCTTACATCCTTTGTAAAGACTGAAACAGAAAACACGCTTAGTGAAATGTGCTTTATCAACTAGGATGCTAAGCACGATCTTGCTGTTAATACAAGCAAGGGGACTTTTCACTCGCTGTTGTGGTTAACCGTAGTGCAGGGTGTAGTCTACCTCCTAAATCTGTGTTCACTCTTTCCCTGCAAGAAGATAATCCAGGCCTGATGGCTTCTTTCCTACACTCTTATCTACTACATAGTCATSTGAAATTTGGGGGACAAAGAGAAGAGTCTGATGAGAAACCTCTTACATGTAAATAGCTGTATTTTATACCTTTTATGCCCTTGGAGCATGCATTTTCCATGGTTGTTTGGACACACTCATCCTAGAGCAATGGGAAGAAACCTAGTCCTCAGCTTATGCATCCCACTACCCTGACTTCCTCAAAGCCAAAAATCAGCAGACATTTAGGAACCCTTAGGTCTCTTGATTATAGAAGTTCAGGACTGAAAAACACACCCAAACAATTAACCTGTCACCCGCTGCTTTGCCTTTCCCCATCACCTCGTGATCATTCTCTGACATGTGAAGGTCTGATGCACACACTGAGGCTGTCTGGCCAGTGGTGGTTACTCCATTGGGCTGTTTTCAGCTAGCGCTRTACGTCTTGAATATGTGCCATTTCCACACATTTTTTCATGCAGCTGGAAGAAACCCCTGATTATATGGCAGCACCAGCTAACGAGACACAGAGACAACACCACACGAGGTGGGGGGGTCACCCCAGCATTGAGACAAAGATGAAGCAGGCAGCAGCACATCGTAAAGGAATAGATCAGGTAGCAGGCTGCTGCAATTYAGCCACCAGCAGTCCTTCATTTTCACCTTGCTCTAGCATGGAAAGTCACCTATATGCACAAACCCTGCACCTGGGAGAGGGTTTTTTTGTGCTCTTTGTAGAAGAGTTTTTTGTTCTTTGCATTGTACAGACAGCTGCAGCAATATGACTCTACCTGCTCCCCCAGCCCTGCCCAGTGGCACAGAGGGAAAATAATTTTTTCTTAAACCCTAGATGRGCAGCCAGGGTATGCGAATAAGATAGAGATACACACACACACACAGAGTCCTAGCAGACTGTATTCTTGTATTCTCTCTGTGTAAAAAAGGTGCATTTATACAGCACCTTTCATCAGGGATCTTAAAGCACCAGACCCCTGTAAGAGCTAGGGTAGTCAAGGGAAACTGGGAGAGAGCTCTTAAAATGCCTTGTTTCAGCAGGCTGGTGTAAGAGCAAGAAACTATCTAGGCATCCTGAGAAACCGTGTGTGGGGCTTCAGGGGATTTTTGCTTTCAGAAAGTTTCCATTTGCAACTTTCAAAACTTTCTTTTTTAAAACATCAGTTAAAAGATAATTTAAACSATGTTCAGAGATGAAACCCTAATTCTGGTACCCTCTGGAAACCTCAGGTCAGCTCCACAGCTCTGCCGCGTGCACTAATGCTCTCCAGCCATTGCCAAGATACACCAGCACGCACATAGATGGTCCGAATACATCAAGCAGTGATAGCAAGAAGCMAATGCAATTATTCTTCACTCTTCAACACTGAAGAATGAATTAAAGYAGTGCTTCAGATTAGTGCAATGAGGCCTTTCTGCAATTAAAATTAGACCTAAATGAAAGACTTAAATATTAKCTACCCTTTGGCCTCATCTAAACTGTGGGACCTGGGAGCTTGCAGGACTATGTATGACCCGCTTCCATGCTAGAAGGGGCCCAGGTATGTAGGATTTTMTCTCCTTCCTCCTCCCAGCAGCCTGGTTTGTATGTGAAAGAAAACCAATTCCGTAGGCCAGAAGCCAGCTTCAGCATGCTCCAGCCAGGTTCACTGGGCACCTGCAGAGCATTTCTGCCCCACAGTTTAGTCATGGCCCCTATAAGGTGCCATGCCAGAAGCTGAAAGAGCATGATTTATTCAGTCCATCACAATATGCAGCAAGAGGACATCACTCAAGGAGGATGAGAAGCAGGAACATACRGCAGTTGGGCATTGCTATAAACAGTCAAGGTGAAACACGCTGGTTCTGAGTGCTATGAGAGAGCCCCCAGCAATCCCTGCTCCATGGTTCCCTCCCCAAATTGCATGCAACCCYGACCCTTTCCTGAAGCCAAAAGACAGAAAGAAAGCCTTTGCCCATATCTCAGAGTCCATCCTCCCTGGGAAATTATCCTCTGTCCGCTACTATCTTCAGGTACAGGATCATAGCAAAAACATATGGCACAGCGTCTGCTTTCTCCTTAAATCCAAGAGCTTCWCCCCACGAGACTTCCCAATTGCTCCCGAAAAGAGAGGCCAACAGTTATGACCAACCCTTCCGTTGGGGTGAACAGGTGCAATGAAGTATGGAAATTTACAGCAGCAGATAGGTACCCCACGGATTCAGGTCTTCATTGCAGCTAAAGGTCCTGACAGCTACCTTGCGTTAGTAGTATCTTGCTACTGCACCACATCAGCAGTTAAAGCCAGGTAAAGAGGATGAACAACCCTTCATATTAAGAAACCCAGAAGCACTCTGGTAAGGAATGCCCACACTAAGATGAAGGTGACTTCATTTTAGTAGCTGGATCCTGCACATATCTCTTCAAATGCAGTCTTTTTATTAGTCATATTTTGATGGGTGCCAAAAATCTAGCTACAAAGAACATTGTATAACTCAGACATGGAAAAAGTTAGTTCTTTGTAGTATCGCATTTTAGATGAAAAACCACTTCCTCTCCTGCACAGCAAAGCAAGAAAGCGTAGGCTTCGGTTTTATCAGTCATTGCATCTGTGCCTTCTTAACAAGCTTAAAGTCTGTAAGCCAAAAATGTGAGGTTCATGGTCTGAATCTTTCCCTCTTTTACATTCGTGTAGATTTGAAACATCTATAGCTTTGTTGGAGTTTACAATGGTGGAAATGATGAATGCTGGAAGTTTGTCTTTTTCATTCAAGAAGAACGAATTGTTTCACAGAATAATACGCTTGCATTTGAGGAGGCTCAGAAGTTATTTCTCCAACTATGCCAGCAAACTACGTGGAGTTTCAATGTGCTGCTGCGCATGGGTTCAGGGTGGGTTGCAGGTGAGCTGTTGGCTCAGGGCTAACAGCACGGCTCTGCAGCGACAGTGGTCGCTGGGGAAGAAGCAGCATTGACGGTCACTCACAGCCCTTCTGGCTGGTCCCTCGTGGTCACAGCTACAGCCTGGCTTGACCATTCAGAGAACCAACCTTTTCTTCTTCTGGCACTTGTTACTACTTCCACTTACTCTTATTACAGCAGAAAAACACAAGTATTTGTTTTAAGGTTATCTTTATACCCTGAATTTTCACTAGGAGAGTAAAACAGCTGACAGTGGGCAGGTGTACCTTTCTATCCTTTATTTCATGCTACTTCTTACACATTCAGGTATCTTCAGGAGGGTCATTACTTCTTCAGTGCCTTTCCGCAATTGAGTTAAGTTTAATCCTCAGTGTATTTCTGTGGTCATCCCTATCTTTTTTATCTGGCTGTCTGCTTAGCTAGCTGTCTGGTTTGATATTTCTAGTTTGCACTTAACCAGGCTGGATATTTCCCCTTTGTCTTTCCCTATAGTCATATGCATCAATCAGAGCTTTTTTTCTTGCTTTTGCAGCAGATAGGGAAAAAMTATAGATGAAGCCATGCTTACCAATGCTTCCAAAGAAGAAATCTACACCACACAAGATGTTCTGGCAACATCAACCTTAAGATGTGGTAACAATTTGAAACAGCATGTAGGCCTATAAAGTATTAAAAAAAAAAAAAGTAATAACATCTTGCACTTATGTAAGAAAAATGTTAAGCTCTTAGTAGGAACTACAGTATGGCTAATAACAATATATCCCTGTGAGCTAAAGGCCTGTTTTTTATTATAATCATTTAACTGATGGATAATTTTAGTTGTAGAAAAGGCAWAATAATTTATACAGAAATTACACACATTTTGGTAGCAGAGTAGGAAACACTGCCCAGGTGACCTTCTTTAAGAATGAGATTTACACGTTCATAGGCTGTTAATAACTGGCATAATTATTGAGGGTATTTAATTCATTGATTTTAATAAAGTATGACAATAGCTGATGAACATTTCACCAGAATGTCACTGCTATCACTTTCCCTGTGGCATCTCAGCTTTCCAGTGTTCAGAAAACAGTTTCAGCATTCCCATTTGAGTTTTTCAATAATGAATCTCAGCTCTCTAGTCAGCCTAGGATATTATATTACCAGTCTTTTTCAGAAACATCATCATTCACACATCCTGCACCTACTGACTAARTAGAAGGCGAAAACATCCGTCACTGGAGTTACTGTCTCCCACACAGCTGCCACTTGTACGAAAGGGGAATCCAATGCTTCTTTCCGAGTCTCCAGTCATTTCCATCTCTGATTTCTGACATGGTACACATTTGTTGGATGACACCCTTCAACACTCTTTGCCCCAGAATTTTGCCCTTACAAGCCTCAGACACCAAAACCCTTGGCCTGTTTCTATGATTACAGAACAGTCTCTCTACCATGATGCTGATTTTTCATACTCAAAGTTGTATTTTATAATAATATTTTGTCTAAAGTTATTTTATATAAAAGGTTGAGCTCTGGGGAAAGTTTAAACCATACCCCTCCAGGAATTACWGAGTTTGTTGACTGTGAGAAGAAAAAAACCCACCAAATTTTCAAACTTTTTAGAAACATTTTAACCAAGTACAACTAATTAGAGCCTGATCAAAGCCAAGTCAAGCCCTCTGGAGCAGCTGCATTCCCTATATTTCTGAAAATCAGGCCATTTAGATAGTTATTTAAATAAGGAATATTGGAAGTAAGCCAAAGCCCTTTGAAATCAATAGGACTTTTTAATGACTTCAATGTAATTTGTATCATAGCTTTAGAAAAATGACCTTTTTTATTTAATTCATTGTTGCTACTGACTGGTGCAATATAGATTGAGAGGTTCTTCAGTCACAAAATCTACATAGGGTGTATAAATTCACACAGAATTGTTTAGGTTGAAAGARACCTCTTGAGATCATCTAGTCCAATCCCCCAGCTCACGCAGGGCCAGACAGAGCAGGTTGCCTGAGACCATGTCCAGTTGGGTTTTGAGTATCTGAAAGGGTGGATATTCCACAACCCCTCTGGGCAACCTGTGCCAGTGTTTGACTACGCTCACAGTAAAAAGAAAAAAAAAAAACAGAAAAACATTTACTGCTTTCCCCTTGTTCACCGAGCTAGTCATCTCGCTGTAGAAGGCAACATGGTTGCTCAAGCACGATTTTGTCTTTGTAAATCCATGCTGACAATTCCCAATCACCTTCTTGTCCTTCATGTGTTTGGAAATGCCTTCCAGGAAGATTTTCTCCATCACCTTCCCAGGGATTGAGGTGTGGCTGACCAGCCTGCAGTTCCCCAGATTTCCTTCCTGCCTTTCTCGAATATAGGAGTGATATTTGCTCTTTCAGTCTTTAGGAACCTCTAACAGTCATAGTGACCATTCAACATTGTCAAAGATAATCAAGAGTGGCCTCGYAATGACATCAGCCAGCTCCCTCAGTACTCATATCTGAGTGCAACATATCAGGCCTCACAGGTGCACGTCCAGTATGTTTAAGTGCTCTCTAGTCTGATCCCCCTTCACTGAGGGTAAGTCCTCCTTGTTCCAGACTTTCCCTCTGGTCTCAGGGGCCTGGGATTCCCGAAGGCTAATTTTATGGGTCAAGTCTGAGGCAAAGAAGACATTTAGTTCCTCAGCCTTTTCCATGTCATTTATCACCAGTTCCCTTGCCCCATTCAGCAGCAGCTCCATATTCTCCCAAGTCTTCCTTTTGCTGTTTATGTACCTTTAGAAGTCCTTCTTGTTGCCCTTCACATCCCTTGGCAGATTCAACTGCAGGCTGGCRTTGGCTTTCCTAATCCTATCCCTGCATGATCAAAAGAGCAACTCKGTATTCCTTCTGGGTCACCTGCCTCTGCTTCCACCTCTTGTACACTTCCTTTTTATGTCCAAGTTCAGTTAGGAGCWMCTTGCTCATCCATGCAGGCCTCCTGCTGCCTTTTGCTCATTTTCCTACTTTTCAGGATGGTCCTTTCTTGAGCTTGGAGGAGGTGATCGTTGAATATCACCCAGCTCTCCTGGACCCCTTGTCTCACCAGGGCCATGTCCCATGGGATTCTTCCAAGCGGGTCTCTTAAGAGGCTGACGTCTGCTATCCAGAAATCCAGGGCTACTTTCTGCTCCCTCCTCTCAGGGTCCTGAACTCCACCATCTCATAGTTACTGCAGCCAAGGCTGCTTTTGACTTACGTYCCAGACCATTTCTTCCTTGTCTGTAAGTATCAGGTCCAGGAAATCACCTTTCCCTGTTGGGTCCTTGATTACCTGTGCCAGTGCCTTGATTACCAGTGCATTCCAGAAACCAYCTGGATTGCTTCTGCCCTGCTGTATTATCCTTCCACCAGATATCGGGGTGGGTCCCTCATGAGGACAAGGGCCTATGAACATGAGGCTTCCTTCAGTTCTTTGAAGACCTCATCTACTGCTTCTTCCTAATCAGGAGGTCCATAGGAGATACCCACTACAACAGCACCCATATTGGACTGCCTGCTAATGTTGACCCATAAACTCTTTACCTACTCCTGGCCCATTCCGAGGCAAAAGTTGTTAAAAATCATTTTACAAGTCCCTGTAAGTAAGAAAGGACCATATTTTTGTAGTCATTTCTACTTTAAAAAAACCAAACCAACGAAAAAAACCCCAAACACCCCAAAGTACAAACACGCAACTCCACGACTGAGCGCACTCTTCCAAATGACAAAGGTACACTGTAGAAGTTCACTGTGCCAGGTCAACCTTCAGTTTTGGAACCTCCTGCCTGGTAACACTCTAGTGTGTGACTAAACACTCAAAGACTGCTTAACTCAAGGTTTTCTACCCAGCCTCCAAGAACAAGGAACYTAACAGTGATGCTGCAGGCCTGAACTAAACCCCACCAAAACGTTTCATGTTAGAAGGGGTAGTGAGTTTTGGAGAGGTACAAACCATGAGCATGATAAATTGGGAAGGCACTCTGGAGGCAGTCAGTGCTGAGCTATGCAAGTACAAGTGTTGGCAGAGCTGGAGATTTCACAGCGARTCCAACATGTCCTGATGTATTGCTGCTGTTGTACATGGCACTGTGCTGGAGGATCCTGCACACGCARTGAGCCACACATCCTCCGAGGCCAACAGCACCAGGACAACATGCCTGGGACTCCAGCCCCACTAGCTATTATGCAGAAGTTGTAACCAGGGTCTGCAGAGAGTCCAGACCGCCACGTCAGTCCATARCGACAAGTCAGCTCCAAGGTCAAGCTAGAAAGTCAAGTCCAGGGGTCAGGATCTGGCCCTGAATCAACAGGGCACCTGCTCAGGCAGGACCAAGGGCAAGAGCCGGCTCAGGAAGTACTCCCAAGCAAAGGGAGCTGAGGCCTGCAGCCAGAGCTGTCTGGATTAGAGCAGGGTTTCCTCCAAGAGCTCGTCCCAGGGCTGGAGAGCTGTGCCCCCACAGCCAACCCACTTGGAAAGGGGAGGAAGCTCAGGGCCAACACACCTTCAGAAGGAGGCAGGCAATCCAGAGACATCTGGACTTAGGGCAGCCTTCCTATTTGTGAGACAGCATTTAKTTGCCACAAGGAAGATTGCTATTTTGCTTTAATTTTGACATGATGAGATCCCTCTCAGGTCTTGTTTCTATGCTTTTCAGCTTCTCCCTTACTTCAGAGGGCTATTTTCTGATGCTCTAATAATAGATCACGCTGTAATTCTCATGACTAACACATAATTCTTAATGCAATCCAGGTCCTACCTCGGCTTGTCTGGAGTTCAATCTTGACTGTCTAGCAATTGCTGGAAATGAAACTCAGACAGAAACTAAGCAATGCTTGACTGAGCATAGAATTTATTATTCAACTCCCTGCTACTATTACATATGGCTCAATTATCATTTCCTGCCTCTTTCAGAAATCTGGATATGCACAATGATAGATATTATGAGACCTCACAAGAAAGAGTGTCATACTATGTCTGAATCCAATGCTCTTCCTTTCATTTCTTGTTTCACTCCTGTATGATAGTTCACCATTTTTTAAGAATCTAAATTATTGCAAGTCCCAGTTGGTTGGTTTCCCCAAATACTATTGCCTTGGTTAAAGACCCACTTTACAGATAATTTGAATGTAAAGGTTTCTACTGCATATTAGTCTGACGCCTCAGTTTGTCCATTTGACTAGCATTTTTAAAGTCTTAATAGCTGTTTTACTGCATCATTATCAGGAGGTTTGAGAAGAAAGAGCTCCACTGCTTTCTCCAGCCAGGAGGAAGTGTGATTTGTGCAGTCCAGCATTTACACAATGACCTTTCAGCAGATGGAAAAGAAAGGGCAGGTGGAGGACTGCATCACAACTGTATGTTTTTTATAACATTATATATAAGATATTATATAAAATCTGACTATCCATTTACAGATAATATGTAATATGAAATATCAATACATATATAAAAATTGTATTGATTCCTCCCTCTCCAGCCCTCTTGTTTATTTAAAGATTTCACAGGGACATTTGTATTTTTAGAAAGTGCTTTAAGGCATTCCTTGTAAATATGCTGCAAATATGGGAATTGATTGATTGATTGACCTCATTGTGAGGCTAGTGTTAATAAAACTCATTGGCAAGTTATCAAGAGACATAAACCAATGCCATCTATGTCCTTTCCCCAAGAGGGAGAAGCACTTTTCCCGACTCTGCAACAGCTCATTTGCAAATCTCAAGGTCACAGTGGCTAAATCTCCATCACCCGTTACTGTCTATCCTTGATTTGTCTCGCTGCTTGCTGTTTAACCAGCAGTGATGGAAGCTAGTGATCAGTGTGGAGGGTTACCAGCAAAAGCATGTCTGGTGTGTACTGAGGCTACGCAAAAATAAGGTATGTTCCCACTGCTTTAGAAGTGGCCCTTTCCTGTTGTGACGCTAACATGAGGCTGCTCAGCACCAGGCAACACCAGGCTCTGCATCACAGGGACAACRGTGCAACCCCTTGGGTGCCCGCATCCCATTCCCAGGGCAGGTGAGAGCTTGGGTCCCATCTTCCACCAGCCTTCAAAGGAAACAGAACTCCAAAGTCGGGGAATTGTTCCCTGATTTTTGCTCTTAGGCAAAGATTTTGTATTGTTTTTCTATTGTTCCATTTTCCAGTGTGATGGCTATCTGATATTTTAATGGYAAGCAATGTCATGACAAGCTGGAATGGTGCCTCGGACACTTCCTCTACCGTTCATGGTCCCATCTCATAATTGTTAGAATTTAAGACTAATGAAACCATCTGATCATTTAAACTAGCTTGTGAACTATCACAGCTCCTTCAGATTCAGATTTTTTTTTCTTCTGCTGAACCCACTAATCCGTATGAACAATTGGTATATATTTGTTTCCCAAAAGACAGCCTGTCTTGTTATGAAGACATCCAGAGATGAGAATCCACTGCTGCCATTAGTAGTTTTCCCAGTGAGTGATCAACACAGACCAGTAAAAACATTTTCTTAACTTTTAGTTTAAATGGCCTCAGCTCTCAGTCAATGATTTCTCTTACAGGTTTTTTTCCACTAAATTCAGTATCCGTTTAGATTCAATACCTGCTATATTCCCCAYGTATTGGGTTTATACATCATAACCAAGGAACCTCTTGATCTTATTTTTTGACGAGTGAAGTGTGATGAGTTCTTCGAACTCTCTTTGGACAGCATTTTCTCCAAATGCAAGAATCATTTCCTACGCATTTTTCTGCCCATCTTTTTCCACACATTTTCTTTAAATGAGATCAACAGAACCAGACAGACTGGTTCACTGTTGTGCCCATCAGTATCATAAGTCACCACTCTCCACAATTTAACCTCCCTGTCTATAAACTTAAGAGCCTCATTCGACTTTCTGCCACATTATCAGATTGAAGCTTGTGTTCACTTAACCCTAAATCCTTTTGCTACTTTCCACAATATTATTATTCATTCTGTAAGGCTTATCTGCATTTCTCCATGTTCATTACTTTGCAAATGGCTGTAAAGCATATTTTCTTTCATTGGGGCACACTAAGAAAGAAATTCACGCTGCTCAGTGTAGCTGAAAAATCCTCAGCATAGTTTACCAGTGCTAGTCAGGAAAAAAGTGTTGAACTGGAATTTCCCTTGGAGTTTCCCTAACCCAAATGTTTTGGGAAAACAGTTCAATTTCAACAAAGTCACAATAGAAACCAGGCACAATATCATAGAAATGGGAGCCATAGGGCTTCCAGGGGTCTTCAACCCTGCGTTCCTGCRTGGGAAACTTAAAAAGTTATGAATTTCATTCCAAATCGGAGCATTCCAACTSCACCAACCTACAACAAAACCCAATTTTGAAGTCCGAGTCCTCTGCGAAAGAGGATCACCTTTCTCCAGAACTCCATCACTTGCCCCTCTACCAATCTTTGTGTCATCTGCAACTTCTCAGTAGCAAACTGGAAAATCCATTGTTTGTATGGAGAGTAACATAAAGAACATCTCCAATGTCTTTTTAATTTGTTTTGAAWGTAGTTTAGCAGCCGGAGACAAGGAACTGAGCCAACTCAAGAAGCTCAGCCAACTCTGTGGGCCATCAGCAAGTGATGATTCTTGTTTCCAGAGTAGGAAATCCTACACTRTTTGTTTCTGTTTACCCTTCTAGTTGTGTCTCCTCATTAATATTCCTGAAAATGGTGTCAGTTATCTTGCCTCGTATTGTATTTCAGTATACTCAGTATGATAATGCTTAGGGTTATATTCTCCACCAATATGAAGTAGTATATTGTTCAGTGATCCTTTGTGTCAACTTTACCAGTACCTTGAGACTCAGGGAAGAAAACAGAACTGACAGCAGCTAACTTTTTCTTTTCAAATAAAAGACTATTCACAGTGGTTCCAAGTTCTCCTAGTTTGAACACAGACGCTAATCAGGCATGTATTTTGACACACATAACCGTACCACGTAGGGGTTGAAATAAGGATCAGACAAGGCCATGAATAACTAGTCCCTCATCATTGCTTCCAGTGGAAGTGTATTCTGTGGGGCAGAAAAACTGTTTTTGTAATTTTTTAGTAGTTGTTTTRGAAGTTTTTTTCCTCTCCCTTTCTCCGTTCCCTCTTTCCTTAGCATATTTCCTCTCTTTTACCACTTGATCAGCAACAGCAGCTCACCCTGGAGCTGAAAACATAATCTGCTAACRAGTACTGATGAGAAACCCTCCTCTACTCCCTTTAGACAAACTAATGTGAGCAGGACTCATTAGATGGTAGTTGTCCAGGATGTGAGAGCCCAAACAGACACCCCATGGAGTTAGTTGTTGCAAGCAGTAAGGCTGCCAATTTGCAAAATAATCCTTCGCCTCCAAATGAAGATGAGGCTCAGGATAAGCATGGCTAAGCCACAGCTTTGTCACAGACCTCCTACGTATGCTGGCATCACTGCTCGCACTCAGCCAGGGAAGAGTAACAGGATTCCCAGGGTTATCCGTTTCAATTATTAGCTTTTGGAGCTTCTGGTGGCCTTKCACTACACGTTTATCCATGTGTGCACAGCGGGGCCTCCAGCACATTCATGGATCCCATGCACGCTCTGGTCTCTATTGCGCAGAGGTAGCATTAAAAAGGTAATCGAAAATCAGCCAAAGTCAAAGGGAGCCTAAAAGGGTTCTTCCAATCAGGCCTGACTAAAGAAGATTAAAGAAACAAATATCCAAGAATTACAAAAAGGACATGTTACCATTTCTGATCCCTGTTGATTTGACAAGAAAAATATGTAGAAAGKCTGTATCTGTGCACACAGCTTAACCTACTGTTTGAACTCCGAAGAGTCTTTACCACAGCCCAAGTCCCAGGTAAGTCTCTACTCTGCTTTAGACTTGAGTTACACACCTCAACTCTGCCCCTCCGGGAACACTGAACCAGCGCTCAAGCCCAGCGTCCATGAGGAGCCGCCAGGACTCAAGTCCTGAGCAAATGCTTCTTTGTACATGTTGTTTGTTCACGTAAAACTTTGTCCTGGATGCCAAATGTGTAAGCAAACTGCACCCCTCTGCTCCCCTAAATGCCTTAGCCAGCATTTTAAGCAGTGTTGCTCTCAGAGGCTGCCCCAAGCTCTGCACGCAGYGGATTGCCACAGCTCCCCAGGATGGCTTGTGGACCTTCTCTGTWGGGGAGGGAAGAGCCCCAGAAACACGTGCAGAAGGTGGTAATGTGGCAGAAGGGAGACAAATATTTGTAAGCAGTTTAATTCATCACCCAGGAGATATGAAACAGCAGAAGCAATGAAACAGCAGGAGCTATGCCAGTTCCCTCTTCACAAGTGATTGCAAATAACATTTGTCTCACCCCTTGTCCCCTCCCAGACCAAAACCAGAAAGTAAGAGCACTAGCCAACTCCTTCACATCAGTTGAATCCATGTTCTGCAATAATGCTGCCACCTCTCATATATTCCAAGACTTTGTTATTTTAAAATACTTAAACTTTAATCTCTTCTATTTCCCTTGAAAGACCATCAGGAAGACTTGTCAGCAGCTTAGGGTGGGAGAAAGAAGTGGATTGTTAACACCGATGACACTTGCTATGAGGCTACACTCCACATGAATAAGATGAGAGATCTGAATGCAAATACTGGCTCTGGCTGCTATGTCAGAGACCTCAAGACTAGCTGCTCAAGGCATGACTGTGCAGAACGATGTCTGTATTGCCCCAGGTACCTGAGGCTTGCTTCACAGAGCCAAGAAACCGGTATTAGGTCCTAAAGGGACCAATAGACTCAATAGCTCTAACCCAACAGTTGCGAACATTGGGAAGGTACAGGGGGTTGAGAACGTGAACAGCAGCCAAACTCTTGTTCTCCCTAAACAGCTTCTCCTGTTGCTGCTGACAGAAACCAAATGCTGGGCCAGATGGTCCCTGCACAGGACAGCTCCTGTGTTCATCTGCAGGCAGATCAGCTGGAGAAATGGAGCCAATTCCCATCCACCTACAGTGCCCTCAGTCTGGCCTCCTCTGCCACCCTGCCCTAGTGAATGTGTGCCTGGGCATAAGCAAAAGGTCCAAGCTTGCACAACAGTATAGACCACATAACAGTGCAGACCATATAGCACCATGGAACTGTCCATGTTAGGGTACCTAAACGGTGCATCCTCTCAGGTTGGGCAGCACCTGATTTCACCCAGAGAACGGCCTGGAACAAAAGGTGACCATATCTCAAGCACATCACAACCAAACATTGGGAAGCTGGTCCTGGACCCTAGAAGACCAGCCTGACTCCACGGCGATGCTTTCACCCAGTGCCCAGCGTAGCTGTGACGTGCTCAGAGCAGCCAGCTGGCTGTCCTGGGCAGCGAGACGCCATTGTCCACACTGGGCTGGCCAGACCACCAATGCAAAAAAGTTAAGCTGCTTTTCTACATGCAAGTTGAGAGCAAGGAGAAGAGTTCCTTTAAGACTGGTGCAAATATATCTGCAGGATAAAAAAAGTCCTTTGTCTTAACTCAGAAATATCCCCCAAATCTACACCCACTCCCTTTCAAAACCTGTTGCCCAGGTCTGCAGTGTTGTGTCTAAAATGGTACTAGCCTAACTTGGGAAGGGAGAAGAAATCTCTAAAATTATTTCTACCATTATTGCTCAGAAATTCATGAAGTAGAAATAAAGGCTTCTGGAGACTTATAACACATGCCACATATCTCCTAAGGTCTATCGATTTAAGCCACTAGAACCTCACTTCACTTTGACCTCTGAGCCATATTTGCATTTATTGTGCAATACCTGGCAAGATAGCGCCATGTATTAGGTGTCAGCTATTCAACCCCTCAGTGAAATCATCGGAGCAAATATGAAAACCAAAAAGTCACCCGACCAGTATGGCAGCTGTGTGGTGTGAAGAAAACTGTGCTTGACATAAAGAAAAAACAAGGTATGGGTTAAGGTGGGGGTAAAAAGGAAAGAAAAAAAGATCTACAACACTTAAGGAGAACAGTCTGGAGAATGGGAGCACTTTGCTGCAAGTTCTTGCAAATGAGCGGCAGCGTAGTGATGGCACAAACATTGGGAAAGCATTAGTTCAAGAATATTTGTGGATATTTACTCTCCGTCAATGTTTTAAAGACAGTATTTGCAAAAGCACTGAAGTGCCCCTTCCCCTCTGCTGCTGAAACCCAGAGGGGGATTCTGCTGTTGACGTCAGAAGGAGCCACGTTAGGCCAAAGCAGATCATTTTCAAAAGTGTCTCTGAAATATAGTCAACACAGCCAAAAGTACAATTCCTACAGGCCTACTTATATTGACCAGGTAGTCAAACTAAATTTGCTATATGATCCATGAAATCATAAAAAGCAAAAAGCTATATAAAAACAAAATAAGCCTGAGCTCTTAAGTTCAACGCACAATTTTACACTGTTATTTTTAAATATGATGGTATTGCCATAAAAATGTGATCTGCTGTCTTCAAGAATGGTCACACTTGCATAAGGCTAGCACTGGAGGAACAGTTAAGGAAGCGTGAGCGCTGCCCTTTCATACAGTTCCAGCACACTCAAAATTTGTTGGGGATCTATCCTTTCCCCTCGCCTCCCTGTAACATGAAAGATAAGGATGGTTTGGGGTGGTTTTTTTGGTTTTTTTGAGAGGAGGGTTGCCCAAGAAGTCCGTACAAGAGGACTTACTTCAGAGGTACAGCTACCCCCAGGAAGACACCTCCCAGTGAAATCTCTGTAATCCTGTAGCCCAGGAGGAGAGGACAGTCTTTGACTCATCATAGGATGGGTACTTTCACAGATACGTTCACAAACTCACAGGAACGTATAAGATTACAGCCTCTGAATTCATAATATTTTCCATTTCTTTTTTATGCAGACTATAAACTGTTTTAAACTATTTTTAAAAAAGGCAATGCTGCTGGGAAGGTGGCAGAGAGTGAGATAAGGGAGATGAGCTCTCTCTTATCACCACCACCTTGAGGAGGAGGAGTGGTGTGGGTTTTCCTCACCACCGTGCCCTGCCACCCACATGCCTGGGTGAGCCATGCTGGCAGCCCTGCTGGTAGCATGGCCATGGGGACCACAGGTGAACCAGGCAACAGGGCCTACTATGGCAGGGCGAGGAAAATGCTGTGCCAAAAGGAGCCTCCAGGTCTTGGCGGCTGAGCCACCACCAATCCCAACAATGCTGCCCCTGCAGAGGTCCCAGGCATTCTAAAGGACACCAACTGCCCTCCTGAGGCTATCAGTCCAGAAACAGAGTGGTGGCTCCATGATCCCTCTCCTGCCTGGCTGCGCAAAGTTGGCTCATCCTCCTGGATGAGTGGCCCAAAGCCTCCCTTTGAAGCTGCCTGCTGCAGCTACAGCCCCATCAGTGTGGAATTTTTTAAGCACCTTCTTCAGCCTCTGAATATCCGCTTTATTTTGGCCCTGGGATGAAGAGAGAGCCTGGGAGAGAGGGAGTATGGGGAACACATCAGTGACTTCAGCAGTTTTTAAGCTCAAGATTGCCTGCTTGATGCAAAGCCCCAGCTAATGAGTGAAGACATAAGCTACACTCATAGACAGGATGGATGCTCAACCCTGTCAACATCTATGTACCTCTCTTTATGTCCTTTTTATTAAAGTATTTACATTTTCATCTTAAAAACAAGAGTGTCTTAACAGACATGCCATTCATGAGACACATCAGTAAGTTATGCAGCTTTCAAGCCTTAATTGTAGCATCAAAGATGGCAGAGTGGCCACAACTGCTATAAATACAGCATATCTCACTTCCCACACCTGTGATCACAAGCTAAAGAGAGCATGAAGAGTGGGAAGATGGTCATTTGAATTTGTGAAACTCTTCTGGGATGCCTAACAGTAGCACTAATTTTGTCTCATAACTTTTACCGCAGTAACGTATATCCCTGTGGGACTCTTCCCTTAATCCATCCACAGGCACTAAAACACCCCAGGAGGATTTATGGCCAGACTCTTGCTCCAGAGGGACTCCCATGAAGTCAGTGACAATCTGGAGCTAGCCTTTAACACGGAATGACAAACTGGGACCAACGTAAGAGATCAGAGGTCATCACACCGCTTATCACAACACCGCCCGTACGTGCCTTCTCACGGTGGCTTTGTCAGACGTCACGTATTCACTTACGCTGTTCCCAACGGGACCGGCATGAGTCATGGAGCAGCTCTTGGCACGGCCACAGGAAAGACAATAACGAAAGGAGGGAGCATAATTTTGATGACAAAAGAGGTATTTTTGGTTGGTTTTGATGTTTGTCCGGTGTTGTTTGGGGTTGTTTCATTTTTAACAGCAACAGATCCCAGGTACAATCCCCAGCATTCACCAAATCCTGCAAACCCTCACCCCGTCAGAGGAATAACCCCGCTCAGCCGGGCTCCCAGAGCCGGCCGGGGCTCACCAGCTGGTGCAGCAGCTGTGCCCACAGCCACTCGCACCGCCCCGCGTGCACGACTGCTGTGGCCATCGGGGGCACGTCCAGCAACGCACGAGGTTCACAGCAAGCGTGGCAGCCTTGGCTCCATCGTGTTTAATGAAGAGGCATTAATGCCTCGCAGAAGCAAAGTGGATGAGGGAAGGGTGGTGCTTAACAGAGTGGCTTCAAGGGTAGATTTTGGCAGGTTTTAGAGCACCTAAGAGCTGTAGGGCAGCTGGATACTGACAGCCTCCGCGTACAAGAGAAACCTTTTTTCTTTTTCTTTCGTTTGGTTTGGTTTTTATGAGGCCTGTTCTTGAGCAGGTTCGATCTGGGAATCAGCTCCAGTAAATCACCAATATTATTACAGACTCGGTGGTTTATGCCCCAGCCCACTAATGGCTTTTCACACGGCTCAGCTTCCTTTTCACTGGAGTTTACTTCGGTGGACTGTAAGTTGCAACTAGAGAAGTGATTTTTCACCCCCTGCTTCTCCCTCCGTGTGGCTGTCCTCTCTCACCTTTTCGTCTGGGTTTAGTTGAGTTTTGCATCAGCACAGTTTTATTTATACCGGATACGAGAATTCATAAAAATGCCTTTGTGACCAGTAAAAAATTAGCTGTGCCACAGCTCAGTGGTATCAAAGCTGAGCTCAGAAACCAGAACGGACACGCAAGTCCTGGACACATTGCAAGGCCTCTTGTGGGGATTATTTGCTCTTTTGCGATAACAGGTATCAAATGCTGTGCAGGTGTCAAGTCTGGGGTGAGGGAGGAAGCTGTCCCTCCAAGGTCAGATAATCCATCGCTCTTCGTGCCTGAGGGGAAAAGGCAGTGTCAGCGCAGCCTTGCTCTCCCCATGCTTATTCAGCCATACGTTATGTAAATAGGGACCTTGGTATTGTGTGGCTAGTACATGGAGGTATTTTATGTTCACAGCCACATTGTTGGTATATCAACTGGCATTTACATTGGTTCTCCTCCTCTCCTTTATTGTGATTCATCCTCCATGCTAATTAAACAGCACATGACAAATGCATCGTTATTAACAGCAGCTGGAGAGCTAGTAAATCTTGCAGCAGCTTGAACGGAGGAACTGTGCGGTGCGGTAGCATCCTCCAGGTGCTGAGATAGGGCTAATGAAGAATGCTGAACCGAGGCAAGGCATAAACGCCTCTTGCCAAGTACCCATAAAGCAGTCTCAGACCCTCAGCAGTGAAAGATCACTGTGTGCTATGTGCATGGACAGCCGCAGGTGATACCAAACCCTCACCCACCCGCTTGCGATGTGCCAGACCTGTTAGACAAGGGTAACCTGGCTGAGGCTGTTTTCTCCTCACTCAGCCTGCAGTCATGGAGACCCTCTTTGTGTGCTGGGTATTTTATTCGCACCAGGATCCTGCTCCACATCTAGCACTCTTAGCCCAGAAACGCTACCAATACAACCTTCATTTCTAGCCTCAGCCTAACACTCTCCCATCCTCAGCTTTCCCCTCTGGCTCTAGGGCACCACGGCGCAATGAAGCGGCTTGCACTGATGTACACCATTGGGAGATAAAAGCAGATCTTCAGCATCCTAGAACTAGGCAAAAAAAAGCCAGAGTGATACCAGATACATTCACTTAGTTTAAATGGCAGCCAAGAGTTAAAACTCATGTGCATACGCTGTAAAGATATTCTTTCCAGGGGGCAATTGCTCAACAGACTTTTAGAATCCCATATAGTTATTGCTTTTTTCTACGCATCTTCTTTTTCTCTCTGTAAAAAATATTGTTGTCAGACAACACAGCAATGAGTAAGGAATGATGATTTGTGATGATTTGGTGGAAGAATTCTTTAAGAATACGAAGTAGCTGATGCACTTTTACAGCAAAAGCCTGCATTTTTCATCACTGTTGTCATGGGTTTATTTATACAGAGCAATTCATGTAGAAAACCTCCCCCCAGCACTGGGCAATCCAGGGCACAGCCACGCTGAAAGTCACAGCCCATAACTGCAAAGTAAGCCTGTACAAAAGAAAAAAAAATAATAAAAAGGTTTGACCAAAAGACCTTCAGGGATTTTACATCCTTAAAGGCTTCTGGGAACAGAGGATGCTCCTGAAGCTCAGGTGCTTGCACAGCATGTGGCAGTGACCCAGCATGTAAAGGGTGTCTCTGGCAAAAGAGGTTAAAGCTTGGAAAAGCAGAAAGATTTTGACTCCTTGCTTAACTAGGAGAAGTTAGAGATTTTGTTTTTGTTGCTGACAAACATACAGTATAAAGGCACTCCCATTAGATTTAGAGAATTGCTTCATGAGTCAGGCAAGCGTGAGAGGAACACGCTTTTCATTTCAGTCTGCCTTAAACCTCTGCTAGTTCATGTGAACATTTTGGCACTCACACCATTTGCAGAATCTTCCTTCTGATGTTTTTTCCTCTGTATGAATACCTACATGGGGCATTTGCCTGAGCTTCAAATGCCAGCCTGCTTTCCAAGCACAGATGGAGAGAGCAAACCCACCAAGAGCTCTCTTGCACCTGAACCTGACGAAGGTGACTGAGTACTCACAGCCTGCTCCTGACTATGGTGATGGACCCCAGCAATGGCTCTTTCACCAGGCCACATCCCAGCCCTGGAGGAGACTCTCCAAACCCATCAGCTAAACAAGCGTAACAGAGACCCAGAGAAAGGGAGAAGGAGCCATGGGGATCAGCAGCACACCCCGCTGCTTCACCCTCAGTCCCGCTGCGATGCACCCCCGAGAGCTCTCCATGTCCCACCCGCCCCTGAAGGTGCTGGTGGCAGCCACAGCGTTCACCCGGCTGCCCGCCCTACCCTGCTGCGAGCTCGGGGATACCCACACCCAAGCTGCTGTGCTGGGGCTATGCAAGGGCGGGCAGGGCCTGGCCCTTGTGCCATGGCACACTTGCATCTCTAGCCAGCTCCGGTCCTTAGATGCATTAGTTTTTCACCCCCTCCCATTTCACCAGGTCTAATCAACTATGCCTGACCTTCATTTCCTGCAGCTGGGCAAGGCCTGCCAGCTCCAGCCCCATGTACTAACCCCTGCACCACGTCTGAGGTCGGGCTCCTCTTAGCAGTGGCACACATCACCCTAGTCCTGACTGTCACCTGCTCCCTGACCGCTCACAGCAAACACCCAGCACTCATGTCCCAACCTTCCCTGCTCCCCTGCCATTGCCCTCTACAGGCCCACACCCTCATATGCCAAGCGTCCCCGTGGACACCCATGTCTGTGGGGTCATGCGGATGCGATGGGCTGCTAGCTCTGCTGCATGGTCAGTACACACTGAGTCACTGTGGTTCCAAGCACGCAGCTGGACTTCTGCTGAAGCTATGTAGGTATAGGATGGTCTATGTCTGAGCTATTCTGGCCCTCTAGCTGTAAAATCAGCTCTCCATCATAAGTCATCTGATTATCTAGTACCAGGGAACAAGCTGGACTGGAGGTGACACCACCCTCACGCCCAAGGACACAGAGATAAATGTTTTGAGACACTCTGCATCTGTACCAAGCTGGTGGTGAGCACCTGAAGCCAGCCACTGTTTTCACAGAAAACAAACCATAATGCTGCTGGTAATCTTGCAGCATCTTTCCACCATCCCCCTGCATCCGCCCAGAAGGATGAGCACAAAGTCCTACAATTCACTCTGCAACTCAACTCCAGGGCAGCAGAGACCACTGTGATGCCTCCCAGGACAGAGGCAGAGGAGGGCAGCACGGACGCAGCAGAGGTGGTCGGGACCCATCCACAGGGGCTGAGCAAGTGCCACAGCAGCGAGCCCCAGGGAGCTGTGCCCTGCCCCAGCTCCCGAGCTAGCTGGTTATGACCACCCCGGGCACGCGGGCAGTAAGCTGATGCTGCAGAACACGCTCTAGGGGAAGGAGACAACGTCAGCATGCAGAACACTTACCATCTTTGACAGACCTTTGAACAGGAGGTCAGTCATCATGCTATAGGCAACACAGTATTAATTTGTCCAGCACAAATGACATTTTTGTTATCGTCACCCCGTGACTCAGCACTGTGCATTTTTCATTTACTGCCATTACAAATGACACAAGAGCTAACGCAAAATGGGGGGAGACAGATGCGAGTCCCTCAAAAGGGACGATGGAGAAGTGTGCCGAAGGGCTGATACCGCTGGCACAGCACGAGAGCCCTGTGACAGCTGGAAGAGGAATGAGTACAAGTGATGCGTAGCCAAGCAGTGTAAATTCATCATGCGTGCGAGGGAAATCTCTCTGCGTCTGCCAGCACAAAGTGCGTCAGAGCTTAGACACAAAGCTGAATCTTATACCCGCTGAAGTCAGTGGTAAGGCTCCCGTGGCCCAGGACGTGTTCCTTAATGCTCTCTGTAGGTAAGAGCAATGATCCTCACACCACTTGTTTGCTCTCTTACATCATGAGAAACCAAAGCTCACTTGGTTTGGAAAATATAATGAGTTTCAGCAAGATGTTAAAGCAGCTAGCAGATGAACACCACACTTATGAGGTCAGGCAGCATTTTACATCCCTGAAACAGCACGTCCCACGTTACACGAGGGAAAGCACAGGTAGCTGGGTCTCACGCCCGGAGTCAGAGCTGCTCCGCAGCCGTGCGGGCGGCATCCCCCGAGGTCAGCCGCTGGATGAAGCGGGCAGCACATTCGGTCGCCCCAAGCAGAGGGGGTCATACCTGTCACCGCGTGGTACAAAAGGTTAGCGCAAGTCTTTACAATTAGACTGTGTCGGTTCAGGTAATTGCCACTCCTAGTTTGGGCCAGGAGCAAYAAGCTACAGCAGGGTAAGGGCCAGTTTTATTCCAACAAGCCTGCCCGCACCTTGGTGCTTTTGCAGGTCAGGCATCCTGCCAGCCCAGGCTTCTTTCTAGCCTTTCAAAAAGCGACAGCATTCTCAAAATGAAATCAGTAGCTCTCCCAGGTTGCTACAGACATAATTAAAAGAAACTGATTGACATTTTAATATCCATTGCTCTTGAATCAGTAACGGGATTGCTGAAAAGATCCCTTGGTCTTAAGCTTCAAAATGTAAGCCTGTCAGAGCGTGTTATGGCTCTGGCCAGTATTCAGACTCCAGTTATAAACTAAAATTAATGCAGTTCAACGTTAGACTGTAGCTTAACTGAGCCAATGAACAGGAATGTTTTGTGCTCCAGTAGGATGTGAAGAAAGGGAAGCTGAGTAACTACTACTTTCTTTCTGTATATAGAGAGAAGGCCAAATTCTGACCCCTTCTACATTGATTTAGACCCAACTTCATTGCTGCTGGTGGAAGCTGTCCCAGGAAAATCAATAGGCACACTAAAGTGCAAAAAGGCCCAGAGTGGGGGGGAATATCAGCTAGAACACATCTGGAAAACTACCTTCAGAGGGTCCTGGCTGCACCACGTGTCAGCATGACTATAATTGGGTTCATCCCAGTTAAGTAAATCCTCCCCCAGTGAAAGACGGGGCTATGGGAGGCTGTAGCTCCCGGGGTCCCCAGATCCTGGAGCCCCACCGTGGCGGCAGATTGCGGGTAGAGGAACAGTGGCTCCTGGCATCACGGTCCCCTTGCCCTACAGGGATGTCCCACAGAAGAAACCGTTGCTGTTTCCTCCATGACAGCACCTGATTCGCAGAATAAATCACCACAAGATACAATGGGGCCAAACTGAAGAGTGAGGACCGTACYTCCGCACAGCCAAGGATCAGCAATATACAGCAGAGCCTATTAACTTTATTCCAGGGCAAGATAAGTTTCTCAAGAACAGCTACAATGAGGATCTATTAAATCAATCACAATCAAAACCTAGTCTGCCTTCAAGTGACTTCCAATTAGGATGCAGTAACATTATTAAAGTGCTCAGACAGGCAAATTAAAGAGCTACACTGAGGAGGAATCATTTCCCAGAGGGCTAATTTTCATCATCCTCAGAAATAAAAGCCTCCAGAAGTTCAGATTTCTCATTTAAAAAAAAACAAACCACATTATCAAATTAAAAGACTTGGTAACATTATGTCACTATTGAGTTTTTCCTTTTTGGAGACTTTTTTTTTTTTTTTTTTCTACCCAACTGCCACCAAACCGAAAGGGTAAAATAATGAAGCAAGGCCTTCTTCACATYTGAATACCCACACTTGATCTCAAGGCTTGATAAAGAAAAGGACATGATAACAGGAAAATATTAATTGCAGCTTTATCGAATAGTTTGTATTTTTAGCAGGGGAACAAAGAGAGGAAGCCTACTTGATCATTCAAAGAATCAGGAGCCAGCCTGAAACAGAGTGATGAGCTCGGATTAAGGGAGCAGATTAGAAAGTGGAATTTTGCAAATCAATTTCAAAAATACGAGAGCAAAGGAGGACGTGATCCATTTATCTGTTTACTGATCTGAGGAGTAACCACCTCAGTAACTCCTGGAARTCTCTGCCATACATTCAAAATGAACCAAAGGCAAAAGCAGTAGTTTCCCATGCCTGGGAGGGGAACTTTTTATTTTTTAATAGATACATATAATTTATTACTATATTAATTAAAATACTACGGTAAATTATTAATAATTGTATAGAAACAATATATTAATATATAATTTTATGTGCATTTATATATATGTATGAAATTAAAGTTATCTGCTCATAAACAGCAATATTTGCCCAGCCTGAACGTTTAATTAAGAGCCTGAAAAAGCCATGTTCTTATACCACATCAGAAACCTCACAGATATGAGAGGCAGGTGGTGGAAAATTCATCTCCAAGAAACTACAGGAAGAAACTTCCATCATCTTCCAGCTGGAGGTGAGGTGAAGCCCTAGCATAAGTCAGGGGTATCACAGCTTTTCTCATTTTCCTCTGACAAACACTAGCTTGTACAAATCATCTCTGAACCAAGATTGCWACAGGTTACATTCGTACAAAATAAGGCATTTTTTTCAATTTGGTGSAAGAGCCAGAAAATAAACAAACCTGAAGGAAAGACCCCAACTTACATCACTCCTGATCTAAAATATCATCGCTTTCACCAACCCCTCCCTACCCTTCACACTCACTTGGCTTCAAGTTCAGCATTTGCTTTCATTCCTCCCAATCCCCACCAGTCCTTTTTTTTTTTTTTTTTTTTTTTTTTTTTTNNTTTTTTTTTCCACATTTGTAATTGCAATTAGTGCAACTCCTGAACAAAAGCCATTGAGGAACAAAAGAGTTTTGCTTAAAGGTCTGAAATAAAATGCTTCAACTTTCCCAAGAGAAACTCCACACAAACAGCTGGCCACATTTGACTASCAAAGTCATCTGGCTGACCTGAAATTGCTTTCCACTTCCCCCAGTTTGTTTGGGTTGGGCTTTTTTTTTTTCCCCCTTGTTTTGTTCCCCCCCACCCCCTTTTTTTTTTAATAAGTAACTGGTCACACAAAAATGCCACCCAGCCATATTTCGGTCCCTATCCCTGGGATGCCAGCAACAGCCAGCTCAGGGCGAGCATACAGTCACTCTGCGTATTTCCGTACCAGGGGAAACCCCGCTGTTGGGAACCTCATCCCGCTTCACACACCCACTGCTGAAACCTGTCAGATACAAGATGTGTTGGAGTCRAAGCCCGTTCCTGACTACACAATTTTAATTTGAACTGCACTGGAAGCGGAGCTGACGAACCGGGCGTGTTTTGAGCAGAAACTGTGACAGACATGGAGCTCTTGCAACTAAACACATTCGTACGTGGCCGTGAGAGCCATTGCCTCCTCCCCAGGCTCACCCGGCCCCAGCCAGCCCGGTACACCTACAGGCAAAATACATCAAAGGCCTGAAACTGGAAGGAGGAGAAACATTTCTTCCTATGCAATCTRCGAACTGCATCTGAAAGGAGGACATGGATGACTCCACCTGGCATCTTTAACACCTTCCCCATCTCCTRTTTATTCTAGCTTTTAAAACATTAGCTCTGTTGAAATGGCAGGCCTGGGTGGTAACCATCGGGAAGTGACAGAAAATATTAAAACAGAAAGAGCAAGAAAACAGAGTTCAAGACATCTGGGTCTACTTTCCAACTGCAGCCTTGGCTGCTGCGTGACCATGGAGAAAGCCGGCTCCCTCTCCTCCATGCTCCAGCCTCCCCATCTCCCTAGTGGGATGGAAATTATTCTCCACCTCTTAGGGGTCTTCCTTCACAATACACGCTCATCTGAAGAAAAAATGGCTGCACTGAAATATTTTTCCATAGCAAGGAAGTTTCATATTAAAAAATGATTTTTTCCCAATTGGATGTGGCAATTAACCAAACCTGTGCCTTGCTCCTGTGTGGAGACACAAAGAAGGTATAGACAAGGTTGTTTTTTTGTTGTTTTGGGGGTTTTTTTAATGTTTTGTTGTGTTTTTTTAAAAGCACCTTAGTAATCTTTGAGGCTGTGCAGGAGCCCAGACACAAGGTCACACCTTGCTGCACTTCTGCAGTTCTGTGTAATCCCAACCCTAAATGTTAAACCAGAATGGAAACCAGCCTGCAGGTTCTCCCACTGGGCTGCAGGAAACACCTACACTAATGTCATACAACATTGTTGTCAGCARAATGAGCAACAATTGTAGCAGCTGCTAATTTCATGCCTCACTTTCTAATTTCACAGGCCAAACGTGGCATGGGTGCAGGACAGCCGGCTTATTCCAAGGCTGCCCCGGCCAATGACTAAGGTGGGTGCTGATTTATCTCAGCAAAGAATTTGGCTCCATATAAGACTGGAAAAAAAAATATTGTGGACTAAATTAGCACTCGTTTATCTCCACTGACAGCAAAAGGCAACAAATGAATTTGGCAACATGAAACAGATGAAGGAGATATGAATGTTGAGGCAGACAGCACAGGCTCATGTACTTTGTCTGAGAGCTTTTATGTTTATGGCTTTAAAATGCATGCCAAGTTCTTTCTCTAGAAGTACATATCTTTAACATAAAATATGCCTTAAAGCATAAAACTGTATCTGCAGGCACAAGGTCATAAGTGTTTTGTGTGTAGAAATATTTTCAAGCATCATCATATATGGGATTACCATACTTTCTATGAATAGCAAGTCTGGCAATTACACCTTTTACGCCTTGCTCCAGGCACCAGGTGTGGTTTCTGCTGGAGGTGAGGTATCGTATGTGCACATCACAGCTCCAACATCTGGTAAGCTATGCTACAAAATGAGGCTGACAGGTTGGTTGCTTCTCTTTCACATGTAGTCTGTAGATAGCTCTCCAGCAGCTGCCAGCTATGACAGCTGCTTTTTCCTGTAGCATTTTGCTTGGAGGAGAAGGGATGATGTTTATCCTGCAGTGCCTGGCACTCTGAAGCTGTGATCCTCAAACACAAGCAACAACACCACTGTAGTACAGTTGCATGCATGTGACCCAGAGTCACGGATGTTCTGCTACTTCTACAGAAGTCAAAATGAATTCAGTGAAGTCAAAGCATCCTCCACTCATGTAAAACAAACCAGTGTAAGCCAGAATACTGTTTTGAAGATACGAGGATCCCTCTGTGAAGGGTGGATTTGGTTTCAACTCCCAGGCCCTGACACACACACCCACCTCAGCAAGCCATTTCTTTCAACACCTTTATTTTTTCCTTCCTGGAGGGCATCRTTCTATTCCTGACCAGGCTCACACAGCAGCAGTTTGTCACTCCCAGGAGCTCCTGGTGGGTGTGTGCAGGGCTGCTGTGGAGCTGCAATGCTGGAAGGATGTGAAAGACCAAAAGAGGATTTTGCTCAAGAAGCCCTCATTGCAGGGGCTTGAAAGGATCTGTGGAGAAGATGATGGGTGGCAGGGGGAAAGGGGCAATATTTCTGCAGCCAGGGAAATAGTTTGGAAYAGAAGGGGCTGGTGCATATAATGACCCACTGCTGAGGCATCATACTTTTGTAATAGAGACACCCTTTCCAAATCACTGCCACTCACCCAGCTTACCAAGACAGACCCGAGAGCTGCTCTTCCCAGGGAGTGGCACCAGCTAACAAGGATTTGTCCTCTATTTGGCACCTTCCTCAGGAAAACACTTAGGGCAGCCAACACACATGGCCTTGTCACACACAACTCCACAGCTCCTAGCTCTGCCCTGGTGCCCTTCTCACCGCCAAATTCTTCTTGCCAGCATTTGGAGAGAGGCGGGAGGGTACAAAGCAGCTAAGGCTGGCACAGGGCACAGACAACAGCGTGCAGAAGGATATGTCAGCAGAAGAGGCTGTGAACAGATCGGGTTAAAAYTGCAACAGTGGCCTGGAGAACAAGCAGTTGTGGTTAGGCAAAACGTGCGTCACAAGCAGTCGGGAGTTGGGCACATCCCTTTTCATCTCCAGGCTGTTGCACTCACTGCTCTGCTCAGTGGCACCCGGTGTTTGCTACAGATCAGTTCCCTTGTATGGGGGTTGATACAAGGTGAAATTTTGAGGAGCACCAAGTCTCCAAGACTGTGAGCTAGAGCCRTGGCTTGAAGGGAACTCGCAAATGCCACAGAGCCCCAAGGAACCGGCTCTCACCTGGTAAGCAAAGTGTGCAGTGAGAAGGATTATGACTTTTTATAGGCTTCTACTCACTGCTTGTCATTGYTGCACTTGAGTTGGCTCAGATATACAGAGATCCTCTTTCTAAAATGCTCCACAGAGAAACAGAGCGATGACCAGCTAAGACGTATTCACTGCCTCTCAGAGAGTATTGGGGGCCAAACAAAGAATGTAAGTTAGACAGTCATGGTATGGGGGCAGCTCAGCTCCTTCTCGAGGAGTTTGAGAGACGGGAGACGGCTCACTCAGGCTCTCTTGGCTCCTTCTGATGTCCTGTGCACCAGGATGGGACAGGGAGAGAGCTGGGTGAGCCCCAGGCCACCTCTTCTCTCTTGTCAGGCAGCTCTGCCACCAAAGCTCTGCAAGACCCAGAAAGGAAAGAGCTTTTTTCCTCTGGTCGACRGGGCTCTTCAAGAAAGTCTCACCTGAAGCAGGCTGCCCAGGCGTCTGGCCCCAGCAGCCCCTCACTGACTGCACACACTATTGTGGGGGGGAATAATTGGGAAAAATAGCCTCAGCATAGATGTTGTGGTTGGGCCATCACTATTAATGCCCTGTAAGAAGTGGGGGATGGRGGTGGAGGGGTGGTGTACCAACAGAGGCAATGCCTCTGCGGATCCATTTCTTCTAGCTGCTATTCAAGCCAGGAAGAGGACAGTGAGTCCAGTTTTGCTGCAGCCCTGAAACGTCCTGTTTGCCCAGCCCGCGGACAGGGGACAGGGATCTGCATGACTAGATTTGATTAGGTGCTCTTGGCACCGGCCTTGGCTGCTGGTCTGAGCTCCCCTGTCATAAAGCAGCAGTAAATGAAACAGGAATTATGCAGCGCGAGTGCTGAGTGATGGAGTAGTAGGAATGGAAACAACTGCCCCTCAAACCAGTAATTTGGAGACATGCCATATCATTTACTATCATTTCACTGTAACCTTTCTCCATGAGGAGAAACGATATTGTGGAGTAGGGGGTTATATCTGTGGTGTGCAGCTAAAGGCTCCTGTAAGGAGTTGACTGCTGGCTACAAGATGCTTTCACAGCCAAACACCATGAAATAAGAGGCTCCCCTTCCAGTTCAAAGTCACCACTGGATGCAAATGATTCAATTTCTTCTATGTCGCCATGGAATTTTTCAGCCTGAGAGCAGAAAAATCAAGTCTTTTTGGCTTCCTTTTCATCAGTAATAAATATCCACTTGAATCCACGTCAAGTCTCACGAAGCAGAAGGCAGCCGCAGCGCATGTTGCTAGTGCAGAACTTGCTTGTTTCTCCCCTCTCCACATACCACCTGGTCCGATTTTCTGCACCCCTCAACTTCCTCTCCAAATTTCTGGACRGGTCAGGRAAAGYRAACACACTTCCCCAGGGAACCTCCCCACGAGCTGCCTCAGCCAACAAACTGCCTGGGGAAACATTAAACTGAGAAGTTTGGTATCTGCATTGCAGAAGATAAACACCTTGGCAAAGCAGGTCAAGCAATATCCAAGGACAAATCTCTGCTTCGAGGGAGGTGAACTCAGAGCAGGACCAAGGGGAGTGTAAGCGAAGGAAAAAAAAAAMCACAAAGGCRCTGGAAGCAGAAATAAAGATGCTAACTGTGGCATGAAAACCGAGAATCAGGATAACACAAAAGCAGCCTGAACCACAAATACAGCCAAATACATCCACACTGCGGAGGGATGCCACTATCGGGGCTGGCTGCTGCCTCCCTGAAGTTTTCCGCAAGTGTTAAGGGGGGACTTTAACCACCGGGCACACGTGCAGAGGGCAGAACTGCAAGTGTTCAACACAAGCCTCTTCCTTTACAACCGCGATGACTTTTTGCTCACCTGAACAGAAGCATCCTACTACACTTTCAACTTTTTGCTAAGCAACACGCCACTTCCTAACTTGCTCTTTGCGGTATTTTCAAGAGCCTTCTGGTGGGTGTTGTAGGGGTTTTTCGCCCCGTAATGTCCTTCCCCATTCACCCCACGCCACAGAGAGACCCACACGGGGAACTCACTCAGTACATGACTCTGACTCATCCCTGAAGCACCATTCAACAGGTGGTTCAAGAAAAAAATCATAATGCACATCCTGAAAGAGACATTTCTAACCACCCTCACTGCACAGAGCGCTCCAGAGCTGGGCTCCAGCCATGACAATTATGGATTTGAGCCTCAAATGCTGCAGCCACCGACAGAGTTGCTTCAGTAAGACTGGAGCTTTTGTCACCTCCGAGGCACTGGACACCCGGGGCACCCATTTTACCGAAAGCACAGGGTATGAATGAGCGTAACCAGAAACGGATAGCTTTCAGAATAGGAGAAAAAAAGCTGTGACTTAGGAGACAAACCTTGTAGGGAAGAGAAAAAGCAGGCACAGCGATGGGACTGAAGATGTTTTCCCCCAGGTTTATGCTGTGATCTCAAATACAGTTGATAACTATGGCCTTACTGCAAAAAGCTTCAATCCCTGCTCAAATAAATGGAGTAATAGGAAACACTCATTCAATGTACATCATTTGCACTTAATACAGTTAACTAGTCAAAATAAAGTTATTAATTGCATTAAGTTTTACCAGATGTGCGTGTTCCTCAGAAATACAGCTAAGTAGGGAGAGGAACAGAGAGCAATTATTACCTGGTCTGCAGTCATACACACTCATTTATTGTTTCCACTGTGGTTTGGGTTTGCTCTCTAGCACGCTCTGTGTGAAGCAGCGTGACAGAAATTACTTACCAGCAAGTGAGACCTTCTTGCTCTTTTATGAATGATCTCCCTCCTTCCTCTTAACCTCTTCGCACAGCGGGGAGCCTAGGTTGCTAAATACACCGCCTGCTGTGGTTTGTCACTGGCTGCTGTCAGCCTTTTTTAATGACATGTTTTTCCACCCAGCAGAGCTACCACCCTCTTGTAATTTCTAGTAGTGCATTAGTGTCTCGTTACACAACGCCCGCCATGGCACTAATTGAAATGCAAAGGACAGAGAGCCCCAGCATTAACTTGGTAGCGGAGGACAGATCCATCACCCAGCCCTTTCCCCTTATGGCTGGTTTTAAGCTGTGATGAACTTCCCGGTTGTGATTTAAGGTCAGGCTGCACTTACAGATGTTCTTTGTTGTACCAAGAAGGACAACCCGAGGGCGGGGATTTCTGGGCAGCTAATGGCCTGTGAAGGAGCAATAGACTGCTGACGGGTGCCCAGGTCCATCACTCACAGCGCTGATGGCTGGGCCCCGATGGAGAGGGGCTCCTTGGCAGGGAGATGAGAGGGGAGTCTGGGGGGCAACGGCACTGTAAGGCACAGGAAAGGTCATTTTGGGGAAAGGGTCTGTAAACTCGGTTTATTTGCTTCAGTATTTTACAATCTGATTCCTTGACCGAGGGCTAACTCCCCTGCACCGAGCCATGCCAGAGGACAGCATGGCTATTTCTAACTGTCATCTCCACTAGCACCATCATTTATTTCACCACCTGTCACCATCTGAAATTGGAATTACACGAGGTTTATGGTGGGCAGTTTCCTTGCTGAAGGAAGGGGAGGGAGCAAGGGAACTTCAATAAAAGGAGGAGGATATTTTACCTGAAGCCAGAGCTTGATGCACACAGACCCCTCTCTCCAGGGCTACTGCTCACCTACGCGCCCTGTCTTTTCTCAGAGTCCTGCGTGAAGGGCAGCCAGCTTTCCAAACAGCCACGAGACACTCACTGTTCACATCCACCTACGGGCTTCGTACGACCTTGTTCAACTCCGCTGCTGCCATAACCAAGGGACATARCCAAAAGGGCATCGCCCAAGCTTAACACTCTTAAAGAAGAGCAGCCTACTGAGACTGAATCATCACAGGTGGCACCAAAGTCATTTGAATTCAACTCCGCAAACCCTGCGTTCCCGATCTAAATAAGTTTCCTGCCAAACTACTCTTAAAAAGTCAGGGCTAGCAGACCTTAATTGCCTTCTTGTTTATACTTTTTCCAGACTGTGCAGTCTGACAGATTTTGATGAACTCTGAGTTGTTCTTTATCATCTCTTTTCTGATTAAATGAGGGAAAAAATAAGTTAGAACTCAAGTAAACCCATTCTGAGAGCAAAACATATCAGTGCTTTGACCATATTTCATTCCAGTTTGGTGAAAATGCAAAGTAGTCCTGCAAGTAACTTTTCAGCACTACAGAGTCAGAAGTAGTCTATGCCAAGACAAATTTCCTTCTTATCAGGCCCTTTCCACAGTAACATTTTTATTAAAAAAAAAAAAAAAAAAACCACAGTAACATTTTTATTAAAAAAAAAAAAAAAAAAGAGAGAGAAAAATTTGTAGAATTTACCAGCAATTAAAATGACAACTAGAAATAAAGCAGTTCAAAAATCTGATTTCTCCATTCTCAAGACACAGACACACACCCCCAACCACTAGTCTAATACTTTTCTCAGATAAAGCTATTAAAACAGAAATCCTAATCTCCAGCTACATGAAGGGTTTACAAAAACCCAAAATGAAAGTTTTACTGCAGACAACTTAATTCTTTTAAATTGTAGTGAACATCTAATTTCAAAGCAAAAAAAACAAAACCAGAAACACTTTGCAAATATTAAAATGTTTTCAATTTTCCAATTTCTCTTTCGGAAAGAGAAGCAAGAACTGCACAATGAATTGACCTGAATGCTTGGGCTGTCCTGGTCCACATCTTCCTCTTCCCCTCCTCCAAACACAGGGACTTTAAGATGCAAAACACCCTCAAAAATCTGTGTTGTTCTAATTGGAAATTTGAGCAGAAGGCCACAAGCCTGTAATTCATAACAACATATTTTTGGCGTTATCTATTGAACTCACTAAAGCTTCATTTGGTGTCAGTACAAACGGTATTATGCTGCCAAAACAAAGGGCAGTCGGATTTAAAAACACGGCAGCATTTTCTCCTGTTAAAGACATCCCACTCCGTGGCCCATAAACATCCTGCTAGCGTGAACCAGACTGTGGAGTAAGAGCAGCCACCCCACTAAAACGGCAGAACAGAGGCGACCTTATTACGGAATAACTGCCTGTAATAATCCAGCTGTGCTATCAGCTGCTGGCATTTACCTCAAGCCTACAACAAATTCTCAGACTTCACTGACAGATGCGCCGATTTTGATCTCCAAAGACAGATTAGGCCAAAATTCATCCACTGGCTAGGCAGGTACTCAGGATTTGAAAACAAGATGAAATGTCCACAACCTCCACAGCAGCTCAACCCAGTGGCCAATTGTTTTCTTATCTCTTTGTGCCTGATGTCCACTTTAAGTTTGTTGAATTTGGCTTCCAGGTACTGACCCCTGCTCTACCTTTTCCCCACTGCTTTCTCCCCAGTTACCATCCATTGCTGTCCTCAGACTTCTCCTCTTCCTCTGATCTTCTTGCCAGGGCTGAGCTCCTGGATTTCACCACAAGAAATCTAACCCCAACCCTCTGTTTGTGGTCCTCGTCTGAATTTTTGCAAGTTTGTTTGGTGTTTTTTTTGTTAAACCTCACACAGATCCATCAACACATTGCACGCCTGTGATGTCTCCTACTCACCCCAGCTCTCCAGTCCTTCCCTTTTCATGCACAGGGATGATACTAGCAGCTTTCCCCCTCCCTGTTGAAGGGTTTTGTCCCAGAAACCCACCCATAGACAATTCCCAGTAGATGCCTGGAGGTATGGAGGGTTACAAGCACCACTGCATTCCCTTAAAAAAAAAAAAAAAAAAAAAAAAAAATCTAACATTAAGTGTTCCCCCCTGCCAAGAGCAAGATCCCTCCCTCATTAAGGCTTCCTTAGATCACTCCTCAACAGGGACTAATGGGATCCAAGACCTGATAAGAGCTTCAAAGCACCCTAACATATCTTCCAGTTAACTTAAAGCAGATTTCTCCACAGAGCCTTCCTCCTCTTCACACACACCTCACAGGAGCCAACACCAGCAGATCCAGCTCCTCACTACAGAGGCGAATGTATTTCTGCTGGGACTTAAGCAGCGCATGAGATCTCAAAGGTACAAATGACCCTCAGATATCACCTCCCACTGGCACTCAATAGCACCTTAATATCACTTTTTATCTTTGTTATTTCCCACATTTTCAACTTCTGTATATTTCACTGAGTCGGTCTTGAACCCATTTCATGTTTCCCATAGTCAGTCTTGAACCCATTAAATATTTATAACCAAGTGAGATGCTCCCAGAAACACTAAGCCCTTGCAGCTTCCAAAGAAAAATCTATATTGGAGAGAGGCAACGGAGGAAGCAATACTTAGCCTTCACTGAACCAAAGGCAGAGCGAGCTCAACCCTTATCAGACCCCAGAAAAATACACCAGTGGTAGGACACCATCCCCATCGAGGAAACACTACATTTAGTATCCACACCCAGTTAGACACCAGAGAACAAAGCCACGATGCCCAAACACCAGATTTAATCCACTCCACTGATAGCTTGCAGGATTTATTATTATTATTATTTAAATAAGGGTTGTATCACGGAGGAACCACAAACTTGAGACCCTTAGAACAGCCTCTACTGCAACCAGGGCCCCTCCAGCTCTCACAGGTGGCAGCAAAAGCCTCTGGTTAGTAAGGACAGCTTTTTAAAATTATTATTAGCCTCTCTCTCTAACAAACTACAAACTTTAAAACCAAGTGATAACTAATCCCAGGAAAACCTGGCAGATTTGGCAGCTCCAGTCTTACACATACTGGGTTGTCTACGCCCAAGGTGACTTTGGTTTGCTAATAAATCAAGACAGAAGCATTACAGAACAAGGAAAGCAAAACAAAATCTGTTTGGCAGAAGTAAATTACCACAGCTCATACATAGCACACTCAAATGCATTAGTTTGGCACAATGTTGAAAGGAAACAAAGGTCCAGATTTGGCTGCACATGCCCCAGTAGTTTACACTAAACATCTAAAATACAGGCTCAGCAGGTGAAGTCTCTACAGATGTAATTTTGTCCCCCAGCTTTCTAAGACATTAGCCATGTGCCCAGTTAAACAGAACAGCAACAAGCCTTAAGCCTTTAAAGCTTTAAGCCTTTAAAAACTATAATGCAAGTAGAAAACGGTTTGTAATAGGGCCTTATACCTCAAAGCCATCACACACAACAACTGCTTCCACATCACGCTGCCAGTCCTGGCTTCGCTCACTGGGCCCCAGTGAACTACAGGAAAGAAACCCCCCACAACTCCCCCCAACAACACTTACTGCCCTCCTGCAGCCCTGACAGCATTCAAGGACCAATTCAGCTGCAGATGCAGAGGTAAAACCCGGCCAAAATGAGAAGAGCTTGGTTTGAGATAACCACTGCAGAGGACAGAGGCGTTTCGCTGGGTTTTCCCTCCCAGGATAAAACAGCCTGGATGTACGAACAGGTTTGCAAACTTCAGGATCATAACACGCCCCTAACATGCAAAATCTTACTTGGTACCAGCGGTAAGTTTTAGTCAGATCAGACTGCTCACTGCCCTTGGTCACAAGCCTCAGCGACATGCTGCAAATACTGAGCCACCCTGTGTTTTCCAGCACTGCTGACCTAAAACACCTTGGCTCACCACAGCTGTGACATGGACTGGTGATGAGCCCTTATTTCCCTGCCAACCCCATGTGGCTACTGATTAGTGCATTCAGGTAGCTGCCGTTAAGGTTTAGATAGTGCCACTGCCTTCAGCTCCTGCTTGGTTATATGAACTCAAAACTACCAAAGGAATGAACCACTCTATAATGCAGTCTAATAAATTTTGTTACAGCCTGTCTCACTGCATAAAGGAGATGCATCCAACCCAGTGGGGTTCTGCTCTAGAAGAGCTCAGTGTTCGAGGAGAGGAGGGGAAAAAAAGGCTTAAAAAACAAAATCCAGCACTGCCGGTTAGAGAATCCTGAACACAAGTACACAAAGCAGGGCCTAGAGGCTAGTACCGTGATGAATTTAGCTGCTCTCCCTGCACACAGTCTCATTGGTTTTCATGTATGGTTACCTCCAGGTTCCCAACACCCTGACCCAGAAAGTAAATAAAAAAGAAGGTTTGTCACTGCTACAGGTGTAGAAAGCACAACTCGATGGCATTTTTTCAGTTAGATTGCAAAAGGACTATTCCTGTCCAGCAACACTCGCCGGCATCTCGCCCTGCACTGGCACAGCCAGCGACATCCCTGCTCTGACACTGGCTGCTGCACGGCAAGTCCTTCCAGCCTTGCACGATGATTATTCTGTTTTGCAGAGCTACTTTCACGCTACTTCGCACGAGAAAGCAGGCGGTCGGGCAGCCCGGCCAGCCGCTGCGGTGAGAGAGGCAGGAGTGTGGGGGGAGTGCTGCCGGGGCGGCAGGTGCCCCTCAAGATTCCACACAATCTCTCACCAGGGACTCCTAATCCTGTCAGAGTCAATTTGTTGTCAATTTTCCACAGCGCTTAAATACCAAGAAAGAATTGGTTTATCACGGGAAACACTTCCTCTCCAAGGCTTTTTAATGATTTCCGTATGTGTTGGGTAGGCGTAAAACGTGTGCAGGAGTGATTTACGGGGAGGGAAGCTAGAGAAAGGGAAGAACCATGCAGGGACCCATCCAGCTCATCTCCATCACAACGCACGACTGCTCCTTACAGATCCTGATAGAGAGTCCATGCCATTTGGTTTCTCCCACTATAGGAGACTATAGATCATAAAGCTGCACTTGAGCATAAGGTTAATGTTAATTCCTCTTCCCATTGCTCCATCAAGGAGCAGCATGCACGTAGAGAGGAAGCTCAGCCTGACTGCCACATCTCAGACCACAGGGATTAACTTTCTCTCTCTGAACTGCTGATTCATTGTACAAATCTGGTCATCTTGCAGATGGCTTGATTTCCAGAATCAACAGTTTCCAAAAAACAGGTCACTAACATCCGGCAGCAAATTTATTGATCTATAATATGGCTACAAGAACATCTACATACTGTCTTTTGCAGCAGAGTTACGATGCTTCAACTACTGTTGGTAAGACTTTTGCAATCCCTGCAGAAAAAGCAACATATTGATCTCATCACTGTCATTACTTGAGATGCCCCTTCTCATGTCGATGTTTGGTATGCAATACTGTTAGTCACAATAGTATTTGATGAAATTCTTCCAGCTTCAGGCTGAATTTCTTCTCAAAACCAGAAACAGAGAAAAAGAGTCACACCAGAAGAACCAGATGAGTTTCCTAACCACTGGGCTGGTGGGTATTCTGGGTGGTCTCTTGCACTCTTTCATGAAAAGTACTTAAAAGCTTGAGCGTTAAAACCAGATGTCATAACTTTGGAAAGTGTTGAGAAAAGAGTAGCTCATTTCCCAACATGGTCTGCCTGGTCTTCAAGTCCATCAAGAGTCTATGAGAGCTTCGGAGGCTCAGCATTTGCAAAAATCAAGCTGCAACCTGGATACCTAAGAAAAGACCCAAATTGGACATGCTCTTGAAAATCTGGGGTAGACAGGAATCCTCTCCACAGCACAGGAGACATCTGGTAGAACTTGTTTTCCTATAATTCAGTATTGCTCTTAATTTTCTTACATAGCCCATACTAATTTACAAGTACTTTAGTACAGACTTAGAGGGGTTTATCAGCCACTGCACAGTTGAGCTGATAAAATTTATTCTCTTACAGCATCATATCAAATTGAACAAATTACTTGAGAGCTAGTACCATTTCTGTAAAGAGACAGCTGTAAAATTGTCTGGAGGAAAATGAACTTTCTACATGCTAGTATGGTAAAATTTACCCTCTGGTAAATAATAAAGTGATTGAAAATGACACAGAGTCATGGGTGGTCCAGCTGCCCCATGGCCTCATGTGGTCAACAGACCCAGTCTTTAGTAAGAATGACACTGGCTACGACATCCTAGAGGAATTCAAATTTGCACAAAGTGTTTTATAAATGCCCAAACAGTGTTAGAAATGAGCGCAAGGCTTGTCTTCACCCTCCAGCTTCTCCATTAACATCCCCAGTACATTGTTAATCTGGCGCTTTACCCTGCCTGGAGGCTGAGGAATATCTGGAATATTCTTGACTCCTCCCTGTTCAAAATAGAAATCAGAGGCTCTCGGTTACCACCCTGAAATTTGCAAAGGAATTTCTTTAATGAGCTTAAGTAAATAATAGCTTTCCCACTGAAAATTTAATGTATGGAAAATCTGGACCACTCTGCCGTGAACAGAAAGAAGGAAATAAAATAAAATCCAACCAGTCAGTGGGAGATACCTTGTTAAGACAAGAATATTGTCAGTAATTGATGATTTAGAACATTTCTAAGTAAGAGATTCCAGGATTGGGCATGGATTTGCCTCCACCGTTATGGAAATCACAAGGAGAAACAGTGCCTCTTTCAACATCGTTATCCTGAATTTGTTATTGTGTCCACTTCAGACTGTTTCAATCATGTTTTTCCTCTACTCAGGCTAAAAAACCATTTTTTTTTCATATCCCACTTCAGGATCCTTCCTCCTCTGTAGAGCAACCCGCCATTCCTTGCTTCTGAAATGAAACAAGCAGTTGTTCTGCGATGTTATGTCTCTCTCAGTAATGGTGTTATAAATAAGGAGAAATAAACCCTGGGGCAAAAGAAGATATTAGTTGCTCTCATATCTTTACTGGCAGAATAACTGGCTGCACTGTAAGCCTGAGACTACTTGATTTTGCTATCAGTCACTGCTGTGGCAGGTTACAATTACTTTCTCCCTCTCCCTGTCCCTTTGCCCTACGCTTCCCTTCCACCTGGGCTCCTGCCATGACCCCTTCCTACTGAAGTTTGATATAACACTGACAAAATTCACTCTTTCCTTCGCCTTGTCTCCTCTCTTACTGTATCATATAATAAAATACCACGTGATAAGGGATTTTAAGAGGGAGTGGCAATGGACAGAAGAAGGGGAGATGTCTGGGCCAGTCTGGCAGGCTGAGGTTGAGCAGATGTCGGGAAGAAGGGAAAAATGGGCAAAGCAGCCCCATTTCTACATCTAAAATGCCCTTTTCCCTTCCGTCAGTGCATCACAAAGACACTGACTGGCCAAAGGTCTGAAAAGAAAGCAAGCCCCAGCAGTGTAACTTGGATAATCAAGGATATATGAGGAAAGCTGATATGACCTGACAAGGGAAACCCACCAGTGGCACAGCTAAATGAATTTATGATGGCAAATGAAGTAGCAATGGCATGGTGCACCAAGGGGAGAGGAAGAAAGGACAGTGCCACTGAAGCAGAAGGATAAGCCAGGTGCCATGGGAAAGCTGAACAACAGTGATGTGACTTAATGCGATGAGGGCATGTCCAGAGGGCAATTAGGCTTTGTAAGAAGAAACAGTCTAGCCTACTTCCAAACTTTTCATCTTATCCACTTATGGGTTACACCCTCCTGCACTCCTAACTAGCATGGGGCTTGCATTGGTTTAACTTGGAGGTAGGTGAGAAGGAGAAATTTAGAGCTAGAGCTGAGCAGCAGCCAAGTTTAGGGTGCCATTTGCCTGCTGGACCCTGATAACAACAAGCTAAGCCTCTGAAGCACAGCTGCAGCAATCAGCTTGGCTGACATCGTACTCAGCATCTGTGTGTGCAGCAGGACTCGTGGCATTGAACTCCTTGGTTGTTTTTAGTGTCATTGGGAGTTTCAGGGCAGGGAAGGTGTCTTTTTTGTGAGCAAAAAAAGAAAAAACTAAAATGTGCACATGGGTTTGCTCCCCACAGCTGAAACCAGGAATCTGGGGGAGGAAACAGAGAAGGAGGTTTTGGTTCTGGTTCTGAAGGGGGGCTCAGGTTTCAGGGCTGCCAAGTGAGCAAACCACACTCCCACATCCCTACAACCTGAATGTATGCAAAACTGGTCTTGAAATGGAAGGCTGCAGAGAAAGGAGAAAGAGGCTGCATTAGTATCACTCCATTGAGCCCAACAGAGAAGAGCAGGAGTGGATACTGCTGTACTCTGTGACCTGTATTTTCAGCATCCTTTTATTTATTAACAGCCTGCCAAAAACAAACCCTCAGCCGGCTTTGCTGCAGAGCAGCAACATGGGTCCTTTGAAATTTGCCCGCATTTTGGACGCACCAGTACAGCAAACAAACACACTCCCAGAGACAGAACTGGAGGTGGGCAAGTCAGTAACCACCATGGTGTGGCCCACGCCTGAAATCTCCACAGGGGAGATTTCCATCTGGGGAAACTATTCCAGGAGAGGAGATACCATGGGGGCTGACTTTAGCCCACGGAACAGAGTAATTTTGTGGATTAAGCACAGCCTCTGCAAGAATGATGTTCCTTGCATGTACATTTTTTATTTCTCTCAAGGTAGACTCACTCAATCCTCCTCCCTAAGATACATCAGCTAACACCCCTCTATTTACTTTCTGAAGTATAGAATGGAAGTATATCAAGGCTCCTGAAATGGATAACAGTGGTCTGCGCGCACTGGATTTGGATTTGCTCTGAATCCAGAGTGAAAACAAGCAGATCACTACCGCGATTCATGGAGTCCCAGGGCTTTAGATTCACCCTTGTGAACAGGCTGAGCTTCTGGCTCCACAGACCACAGGAGCGCTATCAATGAAGCTGTATAAAGACTGAGGCACTGTGTATGCTGTAAATAGGCACCATTTACTCAGTTCTCCTTGTCAGTATATCTAAACAGTGGCCTGTTGTCAAACAGGAATATTCGGTATCTTTAATTAAAATCAGCATCTTACAGAATAACGGGATCAATACCTGGCCCAGCTGGCAGAAGGCGGCAGAAGACCAAGCCCTAACCATGGCAGAAAGACAGTCAGTCAAGACTGTGGCCTTTGCAGGCACACCAAAGAAGCCAGACTAGGCCCAGGAGCAATGAACCCAAAATGAGTGATTATCTAAAGCGACGAAGGGAGGCAGAAAGAAAGACTGGGACAGCAAGTTTCTCAGTTTCTCTCTAATCACTCACTTTCTGCCTCTCAGGTGGTATGATCACCTCAAACCTATGGGAAATGGGAAAGAAATATTGCCTTTTCCAGCAGCTCTGTACCTGTCTACATCGGATGACTCACAGACCCCTTGGCAGGGAAAAATCTTGTCAAGCTGGGACAACGTGTTACTTACTGGTGTTGCTATCCACAGCTCTCATCCCTGTGCTTGAAGACCTCAGCCACTCCTTGGCATGCAGTATGCCCTTGGGTGGGTGATACAGTCTGGGTTCCAGGTTGAAACACAAAGTATATTTTTAGTACATTGCAAATAATCTGTAGATATTTAGCTCTTTTGGTGGTGCTCAGACCCACTCAGGCAGGGAACAGAGTCACCAGCAGATTCTGCTGTAGCTGTGGGAGGTGGGTGGTAACACAGTTAAAGTCTCTTTTAGTCCCAGGGAGTGAGCAGTGCCCAAGTATACCTTCCAGGTCATTACGATAGCCTAATTTCCTTGCATGTTTCTCATGGGTGAGGTCACATTACTACTCTCCTCTGGTGTTGTCTGTCTCTGGAACTGAGGAAGGAAATTACAACACAAAACTCAAATCGGGGGATTTTTTGAAGAACTTGAAGTAGCACATAATAAAAATACTAATAATATGTTGCAATCCAGTTCTCCTCCAGTCAGATGGTTTTGCACCAAGAGGAAGCTGTTGCAGATGCCCTGCAACCTGGTTAGTGTAATATCTGGGCATGAGAGGACATCCCAGAACAAACTGTTCTGCTCCAACTTCCCTAGAGACCAATTAACATTGACAGCTCTTTTCTTTTGGGCTGGGATGATTTAATAATTCAAACAGTCTTGTTACATTTTCATCTGTTTCTGGTCTTCCCTTTACTAGTCCACGGTGATGTGAGGTGTGGGAATCAGAGTGCAAAACAAACCCAGACCAGTGGACGGACCTGATCTCACTTTTTTTTTTTTAACAACTCCCTATCCTCGACACGTTGCTCCCTACTGCAGTAGCTGTGACAAAAGACTGGCGACTGGTACGAGTGACCTTCAAAAGGATTAGCCAGAGATGTGTGACTGCCAGTGAATAACTCTATTCATTTATTATGCGTGATGAACAGTAAATCATTCTAGTAAGATACTTTTCCATTCATTCATTGCTTGAGAAAGATTAGCAGCAAATAGCCCTTAGAAGCTTTTCCAGTGGAGCTGAGCAAAACACACACAGGGAGAGCCAAAAACTTCGTCCCATTCACTTGTGGTCAGCTCACATCAATAGAGTTGGCTAAATGTTGCGAAAAATGGTGTGTGAGCACGTATCTGTGTGAGCATACACAGATGTCCTTTCATCCTAACTCTTATATCTTCTGGTCTCCTGACCATGCCCATGCTACTACTGGAGACAACATTTGCCTAGTTTTTTGTTCAGATGGAGCAATGGTTACTCTTTGAACAACAGAGTTCCTGTGTAAACTAATACAATTACAGACAAAATGGAGCATTTCCCTTATCCAGACGGATAGGCAATGGATGCCAGTGCTAGGATTACGTCTACATCTGTCTCACTGTGGACACCAATGACTTATCAAAACTAGCAGGCTTAAGCTGCTGCTTGACACAAGGAACTGCCATTTCCACCCACCCACAGGTGTAAATACCATACCAGAGTTAAAAAGAAAGAAACCAGGGATCCTGAATCAAGGCGTAAATCAACATCTCATGTTGTGTCTCCTCCCGCCCCACCCCAGATATATGAGATATTCCTGTGTTGTGCTCACCAGTGTGGTACAAATGCACCAAATGGCTGGAGCATGGCTAAACTGGATGCTGCTTGGCTAAGGGGATCAAGGACCAGTGTGTCCCAAGACTGCTGCATAGGATGCTTTCCTGACATGTGTGAGACCCCTGCTCAAGTCCTTGCCATCCAATTTGGAGCAGAAGCTTGCCTTCACAGACTCAGAGAGCCTATGACTTGGCTGCAGAAAAGGTGACTCTCATGTTAAGGAGGCATGATGGCCTAGCAGCTATTCTACCAGGCATAACTCAGGAGACCTTGCTTATCTTAGCTCTTTCCTAAGACCTGGAGAAACTCCATCTATCCACCTGTTCCCACTCAACTTCACCATTACTTCTATTTTATTTTTAGGTAGTGACTGCTTACAGGTCCATCGCAAAGGGACTCCTCTCTCTCTCTGTAGGCATGACTGAAATTCAAATAATAGCAAATGAATTTCTCTTTTCAACTACACTTCAAAGTCAAAAGAGGTCATGTGTACATGGACACAAATAGAAAACCAGTGGGGCTATTTGCTTCAGATGATAATGCTGTATTTCACAGCCCCATTCTCCAGCAGCAAAATTGTTGGCATTTTGCTCAACATCATATGACTCTTGAGTAGTGAGGACTCAGTGCATCTCCACTTGGATTTAACAAAATAATTAACTGTTGTTCGGCACAAAGAGAAAGTCACAAGATTGCAAAGACCAGTGCTAAGAATGAAGCTACATGGAAGAAGAAGAGAAGCTCTGACCTGATGATTAACTACCCGTATAGCTAGGGCACTGGCTGCAGCACTGTATCATTTTCTGTCTATTCACAGCTGGTCTTGGCCAGTAAGAACTGGTATGAAGCACGGGCTCCAGATTAGCTCATGTTCATGCAGAGCTAACCATTACCTTTGGTTTTGACTGTTGCAAGGAACTCCACAGCTTCCTTCCTGATCCGCACTCATATTTTCCAACCCTCAAAAATGTCATGCACCCAGAGAAATAAATTCACAGTGGGAAGGAGAAGGTAGAAATCTCACGTCTTTCATGGGTCAGAGGGATTTCTTGGAGTAACAGCAATTTTCCTAATTAACATCTTTTCTCCATATAACCTTACCATCCCTCCCTCTTTCTTCCTGAAATCTATGCTGCACAGTTCTTTTCCCAACAGCTATAATGTTTATAAATCATTCATGAGAAGTAGCTATAAGGAATGACTAACATTTCATCTTTCAAAAAGGGCTTACAATGCTATCCCTTCAAATGCGCAGTGGATTCGGGGCTCCAAATCGCAGTGCCCTTTCCACATGGCAGCTCTCAAGGCCACCGAACCTCCATGAAGACTACTCCTTCGCAAAGATAACCAGCGATAACCACAGGTTTTTCTGCTCCCACATAGCACTAACTAGTAATTCCCACTGACAACAATCAGACTTCTCATGTGAGTAATAACCTATTAATTTGAGAGAAAAAGGTTATTTAGTCATTCAAATCAGGAGCAGCCACAGCCTTCTAATTAAGGAGGCAGTTTGTTTTCTTCACACAGTTTCCTGAGCAGACAGATATCTCAAAGACTAACAACTGCTCTTATCTACGGTTCAGAGCTGGAAAAGCACAAGAAAAATGCATACCAGTCTGGACGCTAAAACAAAGACATATGGCTTTATGTGCGGAAAAACCACAAATGGTACATGATTGATGGATTACACGTCGTCATACGAAAAGCCCGCAGCTAATGAAGCATAATGATGAATAGATGAACATGAAATGAACTCCACTAAATAGCCTATAATAAACATTTTGTTCCAAATAAGTTTTCTAGACTCTTTTAAAAGTCAAAAAATCATAGTAATATTTGATACCTGGACTGCTACAACATAATTAATGAACTCTCAAAAACTTAATAACAACTGTGGCAATAAAAAGAAAAAAAAGTATTTGGGCCAGGCGAGTCTCATTGTCTGGAGCAGACAGGACTCCCTTGTTTCAAAATAACCCCGGGCCCTTCCTTGTTTGCAAGATAAACTATGAAAAGCTGTACAAGACCATTCCACCCTGGCTATGTCAGAAACTCCCTCGTGGGGCAGGGAGAGCAGTGCCAGCCGACGGCGAGGCTGGAGGATCTAGCTCCAGCCTTTTCTCAGCTGGTTTCCACCTCGCTGGGGACAACACAAACAGCCACTTCCAAGCGGCTGAAGTAAAAGGCTCAGCTGGAAAACCCACCCATTTCAAAATCTGGCAAAGAGTTAAATGCGGCAGTACAGAACACAGTGCACGGAGGAGAAGGGCAGCATCGAATACGTGGTGTTAACCCATCTGCAGAAGGTGGGCAACCACCCCACCAACTCCAGGAGCACCTGGTCTGTGCCAAGCCATGCAGGTTTACTTCAGCTGGAAACCTAAGCACTGGCTGTCTACTGTCCTCACTAGGATACTGTACGCTACTTTTGCCTCTGCATTACCAGCAATGATCATTCCCATAGATCATTTTCCCTCTTTGGACAAAAGTACAATTTCCTCAATATCAGTCAAATGCTTTTCAATCCCAAGACATGCAATAACAAATTTTTGAAGGTAGGAAAACCATCAACTCTGAAAAAAATACTACCTTTTTTTAAGCACTGACAGACTCCAAGAATCATGCTAACACTGAAGCAAGAACGCTTATGGACATATTACACAAGTGAAAAAGAAAAATCAAAGTATTTTCTTCTTCTGCAGCAGCTCACATCCTGATGTATCAAAGCACTTTACAACCCAGTGATCTTTCCGGTGCACTGAGGTTTGCAAATATTATGCCCATTTGAGAGATGGAAAAGCTGAGAAATGCAAAGATGATGTTTCTACCTATTAGAAATGACTTCTTTCAACCACTACGAGTGAATATGTTATTTTGAGTCCTGAAACGGAAAGTGTGAAGAAACGTTCACTAGAACTCTCATTTTCCACAGATAAGGTAAAAATGTTTCGAACAGCTGAGTTTTATGATACCTTTAAGAAATGATGGCACTCCCACAAACACATTCGCAGGATTAGGCATTTCAAGCAGAGGCAACTTTTTTGTTTTCCTTTAAAAAGTGTTCCCTGCGATGTTTTTTTTCATTGTTTATGTTGGAGTTGGAGTGACTATTTTTGCAGGTGCTCAAATGGCAAATACCTCCCTTGACTCTCCCAACTTTTGAAAATCACAGTAATAATTATAAAGGATAGAATGAAAGAAGGGAGCTATTTTTTCTAGCCAGTGAGAATATCTAAGACAGGTACACATGACATATGCTCCCAGCTGCAAATGGGCAGTTGGACCTTCAAGGACTCCAACCTGCCAACCTCATTTTGTACCTCCACCTTCCTGCCACATCACCAGCACCCTCTTTTGCCCCCAGAAGACAAATGCCCACCTTCATCCCTTTGAAATTAGCTAGCGTAGAACGCAATAAATTAAAACATGAAAACTTTGACATGTAATTGACAGAAATCCATTCATCCGCCTCTAGTAGCTGCTCTTAGAAAGCACAGTGGTGTCAAAGAAATAACTGTTTCCAGAGGATCTCTGTTCATACCAGATTGCATGGACCGTGCTGAGGTAAACATCTACATTTCTGCATGTCACCATCAGACCTGATAAAACTCATTCCTACAGAAAGTCTTCTCTATCATAAAATGGTGGAGGCTAGTAAAATATTTCTGTTTCTTTGGAGTTTCTCTACATTGCAATTTTGATAGGACCAGTCTGTCAGTGCGTTCTTCCTGTTATTACCATTAACAACAGAGCACAAGATCATTACCTTCCAGTAACTGTGTTGACTCTGTAATAGTAGGTTGTGGTGGCTCAATGTGATGGGAAGTCACTCTGGAAACCTTGCATGACCTTTCACACTTGTAAAGAACATCACCACTGTTTGCCTCCATTTATTCTGATCACTTCATGTAGCAGCATTTCCACCAGAGAGGGCAGTGAAAGAAAGAAGGCATACAGAAAGAAAGGAAAGAGGAAGTGTGTTTGCATACACATAATTTCTAGGGAATCTTCTATTAACCCAAAGAAGACAATCCTGAGGATCAGAAACAGAGTGGAAAAGTAAATTTCCACTAAAATTTACAATACCTATTTACCAGCTACATTTTTAAGTGTAGGAGCCAAGTTAAAATACTTTGGCTGGACTGGCTTTATTAGGAGCTTATGAATTAAATTGAGAATGAATGCTTTAGTAGAGGTTTTTCTGGCATCAAAGAACTAGCTGCAATAAGCTTTCTTGGACAAAGCTGAATTATTAATGTTGATTATATAAGAGTACAATTCACCTTTCAAATGCTGAGGGTAATTAGGAATTGCTCAGCAGAATAGCTGGGGAGAAATCACTCAAACAACTTTCTTATGCAGCTCCTTTGAAAGAAAAAGAAAATTAAAACCCTTGAACAAAGGCTGTTCTGCTAATACGCACGCTTTCAGCAGATTTCAAAAAGACAAAAAAAAAAATTATTTTCTCGCAAATTACATTTGTAGTCAAACATTCGCTTTTGAAATGGGATGTGTTTTCAGTACCACAGCATTAGAAAGAAAATGGAGATGTCGCTCTGAATGCTTAACATTACACTGAGCTGCTTGCTTTTAATAAAATCTCATTTCATTAACATCATTCTGCTGAGCAAGATGTGTTGAATAACGCTGGAGAGCCACCGAACCAACACCACAGTATTACATCATCAATATTAAATATTCTTCTTTGTGTGTTCACGGCATGTTTCCATGCATTTGATGCATGAGAAGTGAAAACGACAGTGAGCTAAAGCGCCTCAGTGTTCCCTTCAGTGTTAATCAAGCTTCCAGGATGTTAAATGCCTGCAGGGTTAAATCCCTGACCCAGCCAAAACACTGGCACCAAACTTTATCTCATACAGGCAGGAGGTATCATCGAGCACCTGATGCGGGGAACTCATGCAGCACAGTCACGCACAGAGCAATTAAAGGCTGATTTTTAGGTACATTCATTTCCCAGACGACGTTTCTCTTAATCTCTGAAAGATGAAAAGGATGGCAATAAAATGTACAAATTAAAGAAAAATGCTTGCCTTTAAAACAGCCCCGAATGATCAGTGCCTCAAATGAAATGGAAGCCAGGGCCTGACTCTGCGCCTGCTGCTGACGCTGAACCTGCCTCACCCCACCGGTGGAGCTGGCAAAGCCAGCCAGGGTTGTCACTGGGATGGATTTTGGGCACACAAAAAGCCCGCAGAAGCCAACCCCACTCCTCCTACCCAGTCTTACATCTCCCTGTTTTTTTCCCAGCCCCTGTGCCTTTCTCCCCTCGCTACCCAATTTCCCTTTCCCTTCCGATTCATCTCGGCTCAGCTGAGCTCTGCTCTAACAGCCTCACCTTAGTCTCTCCCTCTGCCTCCCTACTCCCCCTCTCTCCCTTCTCACCCCAGACACTTTGTGACTGTTTTGAACATCAGGAGAACACATTACCCATCTGCATGCAAACACCAAGCAAGTCGTCCCAGGTGTGAAAAGGAACTGAAAACCTTTGAAGAACTTGGGGGACAATACGCAGTGTCCTGCTTCCATGTGCACTAGAGGGAATCTGCTGCCAAAAACTACTTTTAGGCTTTTTCTCTGTTTCTTGCTGTCAGTGTTTCATAGCTGTTTCTGCTTCTTTTCCTTATTTTTCTGTTCTCACTCTTACTTCTCTCTCTCCTTCAAGCACACCCCAGACCAAAACCTAGCAAAGCCTTCTTCCTGAAGGCCATCATCTTTGGTTTTGTTTCTGGCACCGTCCTGTGCATCTTCTTGCTTGGTGACCTCTGTCACCTGTCTCCTGCTACAGAGAGTTTGTATGGGTGCTTGCAACTACCTTCACCTCAGGGCAGAGGCTGCCTCACCATGGTGGGCAACGTTCAACCCAACCAACTGCAGTGGGCCTGGAGAAAAAGCAATCTCTCAGTTTCAGAAGGGAGGAAAGTAAATCAAAGGCTTGCGAGTCATTTATTTTATATACATTTTCTTACTGCATTTGGGGGGCTTTTTTTTTTTTTTTTTAACAAAAAGAGCCTTGTCATGAAATAGAAATCAGTTTGCAGTTGGTGTAGTGTAGGGAAGCCTGAGCCAGTCAGCTCTGCTTCATTCATCCAACTCCTCTGAGGTGCAGGGAAAGGAAGAGGTCTCCCAACTACCTCCAGAACAAGGGTGCAGAAGTGATAGACAGCCAGGGGCAGGGGGTGTGGAAGGAGGAGGAGGGCCTTGGTTTACATTTTTAAGGAGGCCTTGTTTTAAATTTTTTAATTGAGACATTCTTTAGGAAAAAAGGAACGAGGCACGGTATATTTGGACGCTCTCTTGTTTCCCCTGCCTTTACAAAATTCTGCTTCTTCAGGCAATTGTTTGTGCCAGGAAAATCAGCCCACTGAGCACAGGGTCTCTAGATGGGGTAAAATTTGAATGTGGCTCCTGTTGCTGCCAGTCATGCCTTGGCAGAAGGGTTACACATACAGTAACTGATCCCTCAGGACTTCATCATTTGGCTCCTTCACCAGCAGAACAGCAAGACACATAATACACACTTGCCATGTGATACTTTAACAAATCTTTTGCTGTCTACATCTTCATAGGCTTCGCCTCAGCCACTTGGGCTCATGTGTGCGAGACCGACAAGTTACAGGCTCTCCTGCATCAAATGTACAACTTCCCTCCAAACCAGCGGGATCTGAGCAATGTAACACTGTCCTTTCTCCTCTGATACCAACCAAGCACTCCTGTTTCCCTCAAAAGGTAAAAAAGCACATTTGCACTTACTAGGTCTGTGCCACCTGAGAGGGGCAGACCAGGACTTAGGACAAAACTCTAGACCTAAACTTTAGTCGCACTGGAGAAACGGAGGCTTCATTCCAACCCTGATGTGGGGATTCTTCCATGTCTTTAACGGGCCAACCTGAAATCCCCATTCAAACTACTTCTGAATCCCAAGGCAGTTCATTCTCCCTCTGGTTTGAAAGGAAGGAATTTAGGAGAGGATTTGGGGGAATATGAGAAGGGTTTCACTTGTCTACAGAAAAAGCAAGCAAGCAAGCAAATGAACACATAGTCTTCAGTTCATATAGACTATGAGATTAATAAAAGGAAAGTACAAAAGCAGGACTCCACAAGGACACCTAGGCAGTCAGTGCTGTAACGAGCCCAGAACGGCTGTCTGTCCTTTCTGCAGCAGCAGCCTTGAGCAGACGTGCAGCACACAGAAAGCAGTGGCCCGGTTATTGGGCAGTTAAGCCAGTCACACATATAGAGCCAGAATATGCAGCTCAGCCTGAGCTCCTTGTTAACTTGAACTTGGTAGCAGGACCAAGGACACATAACCTAGCTGATGATGTTGCTGCTTTCGTAGTGATGTCCTTGTAACTTGACTAGCTTACCCTAGCAGATAATAAATTAGGGGACATGCTAACCGAGTACATGCATACGGAGAATAACTTCACGCTTGCTAACATCAGTGATGGCTCTGCCAGGTTAGCAATGCTTTCGCTGTGGAAACTGGCTGTATACCATTTGCTGCAGGGAAGGCAAAACATTTAAGCTAAGTTCTCCCAGCTTTTACAGCACAAGATCACCTACAAGGAGCAAGTCTCACTTTCCTTAGTATGCCATACAAATGTATTACCTTCCTTGGGGGAACACTCAGGCTGATGTCATCAAGCAGAAGAAAAGTCATCAGAAGGGCACAGCTCCAGGTGTGTGCTCTACCAGGGCAGCTGGGGAACACCCTGCCCCTCTTATAAAACCAGCCTTCGAGTCCTTCCCATCCTCCCCTACAGGCAATGGAAATTGCAACTGTACAGGGAAAAGATGGTTTGGGCCCTTAATTAATCAGTTTATCTTGTGAGCATTTTCCACTGGTTCATTTTGAAATGTAACTCTCTATAGAAGAACTAATACAGATGGGATCATAGTGTCTCTGGTCCTATCCACTCTCAAATTACTACCGAAAACCCCTTTTGGCCCCAGATGCTATGGTGCAGGGGAGATGCGTGCACGGTGCAGCTCTGGGTACCCACCCAGGCTCCGTGGGCAGAGGGGAGGCAGCGAGCCTTGGTGTCAGGTCCAGATGACAGACGTGGGACTGCCTGAGGCTGGGCTCCAAACGGCACATCCCTGTGAACTATCCCTGGGTCAGCTTCTTTTAAAAGGGGATGAGGTAATCAAAGTGCCCATATTCACATTGCCTAAGCACTCAGATAGGCCAGTTTGGAGTATGGGATATCAAATTTCTTGTTTCTTTGCAAATATTTTGAACATGTCAGAGATGCTACACAACCCAGCAATAATTTGGAAACTGAGGCACGGGGCAATTACACAACCAAACGCGACTGGCAAGCAACTTAACAGCCAGCAACATCTCCAAGCTTCCACCAAGCAACTCAGGAAAGCAATCAAAACTAGCATTACCCAGAGCCAAACACCAAACAGCCCTAAAAAGTAAAGAAAAAAAGAAAAAACAAAGCATGCCACAAGCAACAGGCAACCTTGTTTCATTTAACAAATCTCTTAAAAATGCTGTTAGATGGGAAATTACAAGACAAACCAAAACATCCTTGTGAATGAKTCCACTGTCAGTAAAGGTCAAATATAAAGGAAAACACGCAAGCTAGAAAAACAGGGATCAGCTGTATTAGTGCTGTTATCCCCCTTACTTCACTATGGCGCAGCAAAGAATATTCCCTCAAATGTTCACACGGTGAACGGAATATGCCAAGCACCTGCTGGATGCCAGGCGTGCTCTGCGATGCCTCGAACGCAGCAGTGGGCCCCGGGCTCCCCTCCGTCACAGCCCTTGGAGGTGGCACAGTGCTGCCCTGCCCGCCCCTCCCTGCAGCGCTGGAGGAAGAAACCACACTTGCTCCTGAATGAGAGACTGTGTGTCCCGGGGCATGGGGTCCTGAGGGGGTCCTCGCTGCACCCACAGCCACTGCATGGCCTGAAGCAAATCATTTTTTGCACCTCCACTTTCCCAGATCGCAAGTTCTGGGGCCTAAGGTCTTCCTCTTTGGATTTGGCATCGAAGTAATAGTTTCTACATGAAGCAGGACTTATATTTGTGTCACCTGCACAGCATAATTAGAGAGCTTTGCCAGTAACTTTTCCTTTGTCGGCCAGGGCTGGGAGAGGACTCCCAGCAAGGGACACACACATAACTGAGCTTTATAAGCACACCTGTACAACTAGAGCTGATTCAAACTTCTCTGGGTAGGCATGGATGTACTGTGCACTTGTACCTAGACTGTAGAAAAACATGGTTGCACTTTGAAAAACGTATGTTACTCTGTTCCCTTTTACCTTGAGCAGACCAATGATACATGTTTCATCTTGGTAAGGAAACCCTAATCTCATTTGGGACATTGCTTTTCTAATGTAGTACTAATAATAATGACGGTGACGAATCTGCTCCTTAACAAATAATTGGCATTATCGGGTGAGTGTAGCATTTGATGTCCTTATATATTTCCATAGATAGACATAAATGCTGTAGATGAATCAGACTGCACTGGTCATTCACAGTTCATGATTACCCTCTTCAGAGTCAGTACTTTTCCTGTCTTCAGCTCCTCCCTGTGTACAACCACAACATGTAATAAAAATCAAGTGCTGGCTGTGAAACTTCCACGTCGAAACTGTTTTCTCTGCCTCCCTTGCTAAAAAAAGACCCAGTGCTTCCACGGTTTGTTGCAAACTCTTTGTGAATCCTAAGAAACAAATCGTATCCAGATTTATGTTTTTTCATTTTCCTGTTTCAAGTTCAGGCATAGCTTTGCCAAAGTGCTCCTTCCCACAGAAGGTAAATCCAAAGTGTAAGTTGTATGCTCCCCAGTGGTTGTTAATAAATTTAATCAGCAATAATTATCCAAAACAGATGCTTGCAAAGATCAGATTACTTTTGGCTTCATCCCTCTGCCTGAGAATACTCTTTTATAACAGGTGGTTGCAGTGCAAATGACAGTAGTTGTCTATAGTTGTTGTCTATGTTAACTTATCGAGACATACTTGATAGGTCAATGCTACTGCTTAGGTGAGGAAATGCTCACATGCTTCTCATTGCTGTGCAATCTAATCAATATATAACTGCCTCACTACACAAATCTGCATATAAGTAATAGTACGAATGCCAATAAGCTCCCTTCGCTCATGCACTCACTTAGAATGGCTTTCGAGAAATAGATTAGATTCTGCTACATTTGCAGGAAAGAATGGATTTAGGCGTGAAGTCTTGTCCCTAAAATAGCTAAGAAGGTAAACAAACTCCAACCTTCTCTTGCTTTTCTGCTGGAGTTTGGGGAACAAAACATTTAAAGCCTTCCTTCTGGAGCGTGGCATCCCTCCACTCAGCCCTTTTGCTGAGCGCACCCTTGTGCGCTGCGGCTTGGTTTGGGCGTTCATCTGAGGTCTGTGAGTTTCTGGCTGTACTTATTTCCATTCACTATCTTTCTTCTCCCTTGTCTCCCAGCAGGGATTTCCCCCCTTTAAAGAGAGCAGCATTAGAGGGAGAAAGCAAAGTCTCTTCCTTCACAGCCCCCTCACCCAGGAGTCAGTGGCAGGTTGACCGCATGCACTGCACCACTCCATCTTCCAGAAGGTTTTGGGCCCTCTTCTCCTCCCACAACAGGAACGAACTGGATTGACAGGGTCTGATGGCTAAACAGCATTCCCGCTTTCAGTCACAGTCCCTGATGGCAAAAAAACCTCAGCAAACATGAGGCAGGTAAACAGCCAGGAAAATGAGTGAAGCAGGCATGGCCTCCAGAGCTCCTGCAATGCCTGCCTCTTTTTGCGTTTGGTTCAAGGCATGGATACCTCTGGATCTGAGGCAAACTTTCAGATCTGAGGATTCAAATATTACTATGGCTTTTGCTTACACCTAGTTTAAGCTGCAGGAAGTGATGAGCCACAAGAAGAAAGGAGTCTGTGGGTCTCCTTTGGGCTATGGTCTGCTGCACCACCACTCCAGCACAGTAGTAACAAATCCAAACCAGCAATTAAGGGTAAACTCAAATGATTAAAGCAGATTATAAATAAAGGGCCTGGGTTAACTTGGCCACCTGCACGGTAGAAGTTCACACAGCTCTTGTTTGAGGAGAGCCAGAGCTATTACTCCCCTCCCCTTCTTCCATTTTAGCTCCTAAAAAAAAACCCCCAATGACAAGGTTGATCCTGGAAATAGGAGGCAGGTTTGCTACAAGAGGAAAAAGTTGCACTTGTCAGTGAAGCTTTGCAAGCAAGGTGAAACAAATGCTAATAATTTTTGAAAATCAAGATGAAACACATATCATTAGCCTGTCCGAGGTAAAAGGAAACAGAGTAACATATATTTTTCAAAGTGAAACCATATTTTTCCACAGTGCATCTGACTGCAGGATGTATTGTTTGATTTCCAATTTCAGCATCTGAGGGCCCCTGCAACCAAGAACTCGATCAGTCTGGAAGAAAAGCATTAAATGAATATCTACCTTCAACCACCATCACAGATATAAGATGGACAGATGCCAAGTCATCTGTTTCCCGTGGAAGAATAAAATATTTTCCACTATTGACTCCCACCTAGCTTTCAGATCCTAAAATAAGTAGGGAAATTTCCTGGAGTTTCAAAACTCTCCCCATGACAATTTAGGGCAGCTCGGATATTTAAAATTCTTCTTTAACGTGCTAATCTACCTATTGATTCAAATTAATGTCCCTGCATTAATTTACTCAAGATGATAGTGCCTTCCCTAGCATTTTTTCCCATCCTAAAACTTCCAATGCAGCCCTCAAACTCTTCCTGTCAAAATATCTCATAGTGGAGAAGCATAAACCACTAAAAGCAAAGTCTCACTGACTTTCTTACATCACCTTACTGACACAGCAGCATCGTCAACCCCTCAGCACACAGGTAATGAGATATGTGACAGTGTGGCATCCTTGCAAGGCAGTTCTAGTGAGTATGTGCTTCTGCTTACTGATTTACAGAGATGAGCTAGTGTCCCACATTGGAATGAAAAGCTGGTGTTAGATACCTTTGGGTTATGTCTCTATCTGATTTCAAGATGAGGTTATTACCCCTTTGCCTAGGTGAGACGCCATTTGAAATCATAGGTAGTCTGTGTGAGTATGGTGACCTACCATGAGCGGTTGGTACAGCGTGAGCCTCCAAACATGGAATATTAAACCACCATAAGATTATGTGGGTGGTAGGAAGCTTCCACAGGTTAAAGGAAAGTCCTGCTATCCTTTAAAACCCATCACTTGGGTGCGATCTGGAGCCCACAAGACTGTCTCTGTGGAAAAGCACCTATCATTTGTCATTAGTGTTGCTCACAGTTTAACAGACACAAAAGTGACAGGCACTGAATAAAAGGAATTTTAAATACATATCTTCTGCTTTAGTCAAGATTTATTGCAGAGATTATACATGATCTCTCCAGTTTTCCTTTAGAGAACCATCACTATGAATCAGCATCCAAGAGCCCCCTTCATACCAAATGTTTAGTTGGCAAGAGTTAATTGAATGAAATAATTTCTATATTTAAGAAGGGAGCAGAATATAGATCTTCAGGCAGATAGTGGACAGGGTGACTCACTATGCTATTTCTCCTCCTTCCCTAACCCCTCTCCCTTCCTTTTCTTGGTTCATATACTAGGTTACTCACAGTCTATAGCTAGCTAAAAGGAAAAAAGCCATGGAAAATAAGAGGATTTGCTCCTGTTTATCTTCTCCCATTGCAATAATGACTGCCTAAGTAAAAAATCAAAGCTAAGGACTGGAAGGAGCCTGAATCCAAGTCTGGGCAGGACCCAGCTGAATCTTAAAATCTCTCTGCTGGAAGACGACTGCTGATGTAGACAAGAAACAGGAGCAGGATGACCTTGTACCTTCACAGTCTGCTTTCTCCCATGCCATAGGAAAAAGCAATTATAAATATAGTTTCAAAGAGTATAACCTATCGGTCTTACAACTTGTTTTCTGGGTACAGAGCCTTTCACAGATGTCAGATCTCCTTTCCTGTCTAAATTACGCCTGCCATTTTATTTGCACCAGAGTATGCCACAGAAACCTGAAAACATAGATATTCTTTAATAGAACAAACACCTTTAAAATTCTTCATTTCTTTGTTCTTCTCCCTATATAAACTTCAGATAACTCTACTCAAAACATTTAAAAGGGCCCATTAAGACAAAGAATTCAATTTACTTCAGTGAAATTTCAATAAGGCCTGGCCAATGGAAGAGCATATTACTGTTAACTTAAATGAAATACATTTTTCAATATTATTATAGACCACTGACTTCATAGTCACAACAGTATGTCACCCCGAACCTATATTTTAGGACAAATCTTTCATTGGCCTTTTCTCTTGGGGCTCCAAGCCTGTGCCACACTGAAGACAATTTTAAGTTTCAAATATAAAGTTCCTCTGATTGATGTTCTTGTTGAGGTCTGTTCAAAACAGTGGAACAGTTAGCTTCATATACCAGTTGTGCTCTCTGGCCATAGCTCACCTTCACACTTCAGTTCAACATATTTTCCTTAAATTCCAGCTCTCCTTCCAAAAAAGAGAAATTCATTTTTTATAGGATGCTTATTAATTTAGCTGTGCTGTCTGAAATTGGTATGTTAATTTTTATTCTCTATGAAATCTTTGTGACAGTAAAAGCAAGAGCAGTCGTGATTTTGGACTGTCATTGCCTGAACATATAATGGTAGAAAGGGTAAATGGATCATGAAGAACCATGTGTTAATTACTTCAGAAATCAATATGCTCAACTTGAATATCCCCGAGCAAAGACTGTCCTTTGCTATGTCAAACAACAGATATTTTGTGCTCACTTGCTTTTTCCCCAGCTCTGAATTCACCACAGACCTATTGCTCTTCTATTCCATTTGTGATTCTGACCATAGTGTCCTGAAAGCTTAGATGCAATAAATGTTCGGGCAAGAGGACCCACTGGCACTAGAAAAGTTTGTGGATTAGTCTGACAAGTCAGCTGCGTTAGCTCCAGACACGGGAATGAATTTTTTTTTTTTTTTTAAATGCAGTTTTCTTAACTGCTGGAAATTGAAAGCCTTACTTCTACACACAACTGTGACAGTGCTAGCCAGACAGCATGGCAGACAATACCTATTGTGGGTTTTTTATTCCCCTGGCACAATTCTTTGCTGTAAAGTTCAGGTGGAGCAAAAGCAAATGTTAACATTTTGAGGCAGCCTGTGAAACAGTATGTCCCCTTGTATTTTCACCATAACCACAGTACCTAACATATGCCTGGTTTAAGACTCACCCAGGCACTGAATTAAACTGATGTATTTTTTTAGGTCACAATGGTATAATATCCTTACATTATTTCTTGCTCCTCCATGAAGCCTAGATGCTTTTTCCTTCCAAAGTCTGTGATAAGTTTAGAACCATTTACCTTTCCAAGTGTATCTTCATAGAACAATGTGCTAGAGACAAACTCTTCATGGAAATAATACCAGAAAAGCTCAGTTAGTCTCTTTGGTCACATACAGTACATCCTTCATCCGGCCCAAGTATTAGCTTTGGAGGACATGCTATAAGACAGCTACTCAGGCATTGCTCCCTATCTCCTGGACACCAGACTTTTGGATCACTTTCATTTTGTTGTTCTTGTAATGGAATAATCAAGGCCATCTCCTGGAAGCGATACACCTGCCCATGGCCATTGTAGAACATGAACCTCATATGGTTTCCTGTGCTTGCCAGCTGGCCAGGAGGAGATTGTCTCTCCACTTAAAGAAACCAAAAAGTACTGTGCTTCCCGCAGTGCACATGGATCCTTGTTCTGCCATACCGTGTCCATAGCTACACCCAATCATTTCATCACGGCGGGCAGCTGAGCAAATGACAGCAACTTCAGGGGCTTTGTCAAACGGCCGGTTCACTCATGCACTTGACCAAATTACAAAGACTTCCTGGCCATTACTGGGATGAGCAAAAGCAAGGTCTCTTATCAAATTATTTTAATCTCCATGTACAGGAATAAAAACTATGTGATACACTGTTAAGCGCGGGAGAACATTTATCATGCCATAACTGTAAATGCCATGTTGGTTTTGTATCACTGCGTGCCTCGTTATTGGAGCAAATGAGGCTCGGGTGACATCGGCTGCCACATTCCAGCTGCTTTTTGAAGCTCGTCCACCTGTTGTTTTGCCCTTCTTGGATCCCAAGCAGTTACATTTAATGAATCCCTGTCGTACCAGAGGAAGATCATTGTTGAACAGCTTTCTGTCACACATACAACGTTCTCAGGGTTTACATAATTTTCACTCAACAGCTCCTAGGGTTGGGCTGCAAAGAAGCCTGCCCTCCTCGGGGTTCCTATGTGGCAACCAAAAATAAGTAAATAAATAAAAGAGGAAGAGAAGAGAAACCCAGCTTTCTCAGGGTCCAAAATAACATCAAGAATGCATCCTGAATGACTCCACCCTCTGCCCACATGTGGAAGAGGAAGAGCCACGCCCTCTCTCCCCCTCTTACCTATATTTGTTGAACATTTGCTCCACTGTTCCTGGCTATAGCTCTCAGGAAAGTGTTTTCTGTCCTTGGAAGACAATCAGTGCCCACAGGCATTGACCCACAGAGTGTTACACGCTGGCACTGCAAGCCAGCCTGCACTTTAGGTCACCACTCTCTGCTGCAGAGCAGGATACCACCTCCCTGGAGCCGGTCTACAGAGTACGTACAGGGGCACAGCAATGGGGATTTGCCTTTATGTCAATTGTACAGCAACGTTTCAAAGACTCCTTAGCCAAAATGGTTTGTCTTCAAAGATACAGGTCTTTGAAGGAGAGACACCACTTTTGGAGAACAGCTATAAAAAAAAAATAAGCTTTACAACCTTCTCGTATTTTACCCATTTCATGCTACAACTGCCCCAGCTGTAATACATTTCTGTTTCTCCTTCACCTCCCTGGCTATTGTTTTACTACCATCTCTGTCACTGCAGCTTTTGACAGATGCTGCTGTAATCTTCTCGCTGTAAAGTCCCGTTAACATCAACAAATAACTTATTTCCCTTAAGATGCTCAAAGGCCTGTGTTTGGTCGCTTTCTTTTCTGCTTAAATCCATCATTAGAATTTATTGCAAAACATCTGGACATTCCCTCATCTCACTTCTTCCTTCATGGTTCTGTTTTATTTTCACTCTGCACTGTAGCTTTTCTGTTCTTTTTATTTATTTCTCTGCAACATTGGTTAATCGTTTGTTTGTTTTTCCATCAAAACAAATGTCAGATTCATAGAAATGTCAGTTGGAGGGGACTTTTGGTGGTCTCTAGTCCAGCCCCACACTTAGAGCAACACTATCTACCACCAGCGCTAGACCAGGTCACCCGTGACTTCGTCCAGCCACGCCGTGAAAACCTCCCCAGAGGCTGTCCACATCGTCTTGGGGTAACGTGATGCAGTGCCGCACATCCCTCCTGGCCTCCTAATCCCATCCCAACAGCCGTCTCCAGAGCTGCAGCAGCTTCAGCTGAAACAACGGGCCAGGCTGCCCTGAGGTTCACTCCTGGAGCGTGGAGAAGGGTACCATCAGCTCTGCCCCCGGAACGGGCACYGGGTGCCCTGCCGCACAGTGCGTAGGCATCCCAGCATCTGAGGAGCTATGCTGTGGCTTCCCCCAAGGGACCACATGGTCCAAGTCACAACAGAAAACCTCTACAAAAAGGGCCTGGAGTTTCCACAGTGCCTGACTCTGCTGTCTGCAATCCAAACGAGTGACAGCTCATTCCCACGGTAACTCCTTCCAGGGAAAAGATATTCCTCAGCAGGAATGGGGCTGGTACAAACGGGGTCAACACTTGCAATCAGGGAATTTTGTGGCCATTCAGCTGGCTATTTTGACTTCAACTGATCACAGGTCTGTCAGGAGCCAAGGGAAAGGAAAAGGGAAGACTGAAAAAGATACACATGCGAGTGTCATCTGGAACCATGCATGCACCCCAAAAATACGGCGCTGCTTAGAAGCTATGAGGAGAAAAAAGGACAAGAGCAGAGGCAGGCAAGCCAAAGTCTGCAGTGTGACAGGGCATTGGGAACCAAGAGTGCTGTCTATTTTTCCTTATAGCCAGGAGAAGAAAAACAATTCTCCATATATATTAGTGGAAGGTACAGAAATGCTTATACATATTGCTACGCAGACTGGTGATCCACAGAATACATCTACAAGGCCAACAGAAACACTGCATGGGCCACTGGCCCCAGCACCACTATACAGCCTACAAGAGCATTGATGTGAGGGGCCCAGGAAAAAACAGTGCAGTTCATCAGTGGAAGAACTGTTAGGGAAGTTTAACAGTGTTATGCTGAATGCTGGTACGTTTTCGCAGAATGCTTTGCAAGCCATTGGCTTTGTTAAAGCAAACAAGCTCTAATAGCAGGTAACAACTGTATAAAAAATGTGAAAGCCAGCAAAATCATTTCAGTAAAAGTGAAGCAAATAACACATTGTGTAACAGCAAGCAAGAAAATTATTTTACCTCTGATAAAAATTAAGAAAGGCCCTGTGGGGATTGTATGCATGATCCTAGAAATAACTGGAAACAAACAATGAAACAAGTTCATTCCTGACACCATTCCAAAGGAGCCAGGGAGGAAAAAATGCACTGGGGGAAAATTTGGCCCTGTTGGAGTATTTACACAGACAGTGCAAATATTTTGATCAATAGCTAAAAGAAACACGTTGAAAAGGGAGGCACAAATTAACTCCAAAAGGTGGAATGTCTCTTTTGGTAAAGGAGATGCACATTGCTAATCTTAGGAAACCAAACCTTGAGTGATTTCCAAACATTATGTGAATCCCCAATAAGTGATACATCTCAGCCTCCCCGTTTTAAACCACTATCATGTCTTTGAAACTATATTAGCTTAATGTGAATCACTCTCAATTTACACTGATGTAAATAAGATCTGGTCAGATATAAAAGATAAAGAATCAAGCTCTGTCTATGAACTATACATTGGAGAAGACTGGAAGAAGTCAGCTTCTAATCTGAAAAGCTGAGACAGGTTGATTAACATCCTTTTATGAAAAAAACATTTCTGCCTGCTGGAACAACCGAGGTCAGGTTAACCTTATAGAAGCAAGCTGCCTGCTGACATGCAATCCCAAGTGAAAGTTGTTCTTCATATATTTCTTTCTGTTTCTGGCCTAAAAGTCAGAGGCTCTCAAGCAGGTTTCATAAAAGTGAGTTGTGCTGGGAGAAGAAGAAGGAAAAGGCTGTTTGGAAGCTTCCAAAATGGACAAATTGATTAAGAGTTTTCACCTGGTGGTGATCCACAAGTGAATTATTTCAATGACGTTTTATAGAGTTTATAAAGTTGTTATACAACCATGAGCACAGTCACCATTATGGATGGCGAGAACTGCAAAGGAGCCTAAAGGAAATTGTCCACTTGAATCCCATAACATTAATTTGGGTTTGGGTAGGAATGCCTTCTGCTCCTTGGGATTCCCCAGCCATTTCTATCAGATGTCTACAGGTAAGCCCACATGAATGCCATCATCCCTCTCTTCTGCTCAGTCTTAATACACCACTGTCACTGCATGAGGTAGATTTTTACCCCATCTTTTGGTGCGAGTAACAAAGCACAGTGGATTGCTAAATTCAAAATAATAGGATGTGATTTGCCGTGAAATACAGACCACTTCAGTTAACATTTATGAATTGCTTTCAAAGGGTTGGATGACAGAGGCTGGGGAAATTGATGCCAGGAGGTACAGAGCAGAGCTTCCGTTTAAGTTTCCTCCCATAAATCTCTTGTTTGCACACACCAAAACTGCTCTGCGAACCAAACCAACACAGCAGCGAGTGGGGGATTCGTTTCCCCACCATGCCGCTGCTCCAAAGCAAAACATTACTGTCAACTCAGCTGATGAATGGCTCTTCCTTAGGGCTGTGGACAAACACACAGCCTAGGGCTGAGCACTGTCAGTAAAGAAGGGTATTGTGTTACTGCTAAATCAAAGCTAGAAAACTGGACCCTSATCATCCATGTCGTTCAGTTGACAGCTGGCTTTGTCTGGACTGCTTGAAGGCAACTCCTCAGCATTTTTCAGGAGATGGCTCACTCCAAAGGCTGCTTCCCCAAAAGCGAGAGGGATGAGGTGACATCAGCAGTCTTCCTCTTCCTTACATGTATCCCAAAACACCGGCAGCAAGTCTGGAGCCCCTATTCACTCCCAGGGTTCCTCATGCTACATCCACCTCCCATTTGCTGCTGTAAGCACACCACTCTGGAGGGCTGTGACACACACTGTTTCAGACTATTTGACCTGAAGCTCCCATACRTGCACACATAGAATGGTAATTACATTCCAGGGTCACAGGGGCAGATACTAACCCTGGAGATGGCATGGTCTCCACCTGGCATTTTCCAGAATTTTGTGGTAATTCCACTTCATAGAAGTTTCATGCGTTCTTGAAATTTGTTTTCACTTTGGTTAAAAATAGCCACTAAACAGAGAAGCCCAGCATTTTGAAATTTCCAAAGAGTAAATCCTAGTCCTGCACTCATCTGTGTGACTTGCTGCTTCAGAGACCGGGGCTCTGGGGTCCGGTGCCTCTGGCCCGGTGAGGTGGTGCGCTGGGAGCTCCCAGGGTACAGCCTCCCACCAGCCTCCAGCCCTGAGCAGAGATGGGAGACACCCACACAGTTTTCCCAGAACCATTTTCTGCGATGGACCATTTTGTAAAAAGTTTTTATTTTAATTAATTCCCCTTTCTGATGTGAATAAAAAGCAAAAGTTGTGTCAGAGGCTTCTGGACCAACTCCAGTGATGAAAGAAATTGCAAGTCTCAAACTATCTGTGTCTTTCAGAGCATCACAAATTCACTTATTCCCGCAACTCCTTCCCCCAGAGAAGCAGCTAAATGTCCCAGTTCTGCCAAAAGCGAGGAACAGGCCAAGCAAAACATGGCAGGGATGCCGATGAGGAGAAATTTGCCCCGAGTGCCTTGAGGAAACACAAAGCAGGTGGACGCAGCATGCCCAAATGGGACCGTGCTGATGAAGGGGCAATGTGGAGACACGGCAGTGGCACAGGTGGTGCTGGAAGTCAGGCCAAAGCACAGACCCATTTAATTTCAAAGAGGAACAAAGGTGTCTCTCTTTGACAAGGTCCTTAGCACTTTTTGTCTGCTTTGCAAGTGATAAAGGACAATTGTAAGCCTGTAGAAGTTAGGCACAGTTTAAAAGAGCCCAAGATGACAGAGAATGTATTAGCATAAAGGTTAGTTTAGATGGAAAAATATTATTCTCAATTTAGCTGCAAAGTTTTCCACTCAAGAAGCACAGCATAAAGCCTCCCACCTAACCTTTTTCTATTAAAAAATGGGTTTGGAGTCTTCTGTCTGCATGCCAACCAAAACAAACTCCAGGAGCTGATTTTTTCACAAATCATGATAGCATCACTCTGCAGAAAAGAAAAGCAGCTTGGGAATTTCAGGGCTTATCAAAAACAACTGTGTCCAGAGCTCAGTCCCGGGGAGAGACACGAAGGCCAAACCCAGCTCCACAAACAGAGGTGGTGAGAGATTCCCGGTCATTCATCATTCACAACAACGCATCATATTTTAATTGAGAGGCAATTGCAGCCACAATCTCAGGTTTACCTCACCTCTTAAACTGTAGATTGCACATACCAATCTTACCAAGGGTAAAGTGTCTGATTTCAGTTCATACATGCTTTATATAGGGTTGACCAGATAAGTCAAAGTGGCCAATTTCTACAGTAAATTTAATATTGTTTTTGTACAGCAAGTGTGTATTTCTGGTGAGTTTATGGATAGAGCTGTAGCAATAACAGATTTCTTAGTTTATTAAAGACGTGACAAAATGGCATTTCAGCTCCAACCAGAAAAAAATCTAGTTGCATTTTAAAAGATGTTGAAGAAGTTTAAGTGAACCATATTTAAGATCAAACAAAAAAAGTTTTCATTCCAGCCATTTAAAAATATTTTTTCTAAGTCACATTGAAGAATATTGCAAAACAAGACATTTCCAACTAAAAAATCCTAATATTTTGTTTTGAAACTCTAAGAGGAATTTTTTCCTTGAATCTTTACAAAAGTTTTTTCTAAACAAAACACCCAACAAACTTAGAAAATGCACATATCTGAGCATTACTGAATCTGCTATCTTTACCGTCTCCTCTCCGAGAAACTTTCTGAAGGCTTTGACTCCCATGACATCCGAGCGCCTCGCTACATGCAACACTCGGCATCCCCCTCTTTTACAGGAGGAGGAAATGAAAAAGGAGGCCCAGTTACATGGAAGCAATTTGCCCAAGATCAGCCAGCAAAAACAAACCAGACTATAGCACCTCCCATGTTAAGAAGCATTAGTCTTCATTGATCAAAAGCCTTTGCCTTACAGTATGCAAGAACTTTATGAAAGTCTTTCTTTTCTTTTTTTATTTGATAGACTTCATATCGAATGTGCCAGTGGAGATCAGGGATACGGGCTGGGGGTCTAGATACTGGACATCTTTGCATCTAAGGATTTCCAGAGGATTCTACAACCAAATCAAGTCTAGAAAATAAAGAGAAGTGGAGATCTGGGCACCTAAATTTATGATTATATTTTCTAGACCTCTCACACAGGCATGTAGACAGGCTCCAAACCCTTGACAAACATCACAGTGAAGATGTGTTGGGTTGGAGGTGCTTTGGAGCACCTTAACCACATTCACGGGCTTCAACAGGAGCCAAGGACTTGAAAACATGGCCACAAGGATCTTACTGAAATTACCTGTCCAGTGTGAGTACACTCTGGGACTATAGGCACGCGGGCAGAAATCATAACACAGTGCCAATGATTTTTATGATTGCTTTCATATCAGCACTTTTTTGTGAGTCTTTTCAATGTAGCTATTAAAAAATGAGCAGGAAAATCAGTGAACTGAAACCATGACGAGTTTGATGTTTAAGCAATTCTTAAGGTTTGTGGCATAGTTCACGTGGGATTGGTTCAGTTTCCCCACTGTTCAACTGCAACTTTCAGGCGAAGTTTCATGGGTGAGCCCAGATTTAAGGGCAGGCCTTGATCACAAGCCTCCCAAGCACAGCAAGCCGTCCCTCGCCCTGCACAGCGCAGCACCGGCTCCAGCAGGAGCAGGGCTGATGTAAAGCACTGGTCAGCAAGCAGGGCTGGGAGCTGCCAGCCGAATTTGCTAGAACAGTCATGGAACAGGAATAAGCCATGATGCAAACAGCCGAACTCATTTTTTTTTTTAATTGAGCCCGTTTTCAGACTGCTTCAAAAAAATATTCCCTGCTCATTTCGTTACAAACCAGCCAAGTTTACTCCAAAATGACTCACTCTGTCACTGAGGGAGAAGGTACGATCTGCCACATGTGTCAGAGAAGGCTTATGAGGTAATTTCATTCTCTCACCATATGAAATCTGTTATTTCCTCATATAATGAAAAAGCAAGGATGTAGGTGGCAATCCCCAGRTGGACAAAAAAAATGAAAAAAGCTCTGGTGGATTGCTAATCATGTTTTGAAAAAACAAATGCATTTCATTCATGGTGAATATTTCTTTGTATGGAAAGTCGGTTTTTCCTCATCTGCAGCATCTGCATGACATTTGGCAATAACAGCATAAGCCAGAACTCATATGCAAGTGTATCTCATTTCTGATGCTGRCATTTCTTGATGAGTTGAGTTACCCAGGAAATTCAGGTGCCATAAAGGGTAAGCAGCCACATATAGCATATCTTTTGCTTCCTATGYAGTTCTATTACTCTTTGGTACACTTCCAGATCATATGAAATACAGTCTTGCTCATCAAGTTTTCTGGACCCTCAGCATTTTAATTAAGCACTCACAGATGTTCCCTTTGCACTCTACTCCTTTAGGCATGATGGATCCCCTCACTGCAGGCTCTCCGCTGAGGTACAGTTTTCTCACTTTGAAAGGAATTTCAGAAACCATTTCAGTTCATCTGCAGCATTTTCCATCTAAGTGTTGTTATTTATTTGCATTGTCACCACCCACCAGAGGCCAGTCATTAGCAAGGGCCCTACTGTAAAGGTACTGATTAAACTTATATGGTCCCCACTACACATTTCCCAGAGGACTGTAATAAAGCAGAACCCAGCTTTTTTTATTTTTAATTACCTCAGGCTAAAGAGAGGAGAGGGGGGAGGAAGTCTAAAGGGAGAACAACAAGAACTGAGGAATCTGGTGAATCAGTAGGGTCAACATGGTAGCTTTTTTGCCTGTGAAAGTGCCACTGAGACAGACAGCTGAGGTCCCATGCAGCTGAGCTCCCAAACCAGTGAATTCTTTGAGCAGCATTCTCAGCATCCAGTTTAGGAGCATCAGTCTTTCCCAAGAGATATTTAGATCTCCTAATTTTAGTCTTCAGAAACACACACAGTTGGACAAACAAGTAACAAAAACATCCCACCTGCGCTGAGACCTGCCTTGAGTGGGAGGTTGCACACCCAGTAAGGCAGGGGGTGACCTCATCTCCCTTTCCTACTGAGGTGGGACACCCACACTGCAAACCAGCCGCTATTTGCACTCCAGCACTAAAGGGCTATTTGTCCTTTAGAGGGCTGCTGRGGCTCTGATGGACCCCAAAAACTCTCAGGGCACAGCTCAGAGCAGTCCCTGGTGAAACAGGAGAGATACCACTATTKCACCAGCTTTCACCACATGAGGGTTACACGGATCACAGGGCTGGGTGGCTACCATAAGACCCATATGTTGAGAAATATTGAGTCATTCTGGAATTTGTGTGCTGCTGCACAGAAACCCCATGGAGAAATAAGCTCATGGCTTGTGTACATATACCAGTGTGCTCCAGCCTGCATTAGAGAGCAAGATCATGACAGAGCTGGGAGAGGAGCCCCATCCTCAGCAGCAGGCCTCAGTTTCACAGCAATAGGCAATTAACTCATTTGCTCTCCACCCCAGCACTGGCTGAGGTGACACAGCTGGTAGAGCAAAGGCCTTGCACCCACTTCATAGCACAGGCTAGGCTTTGCTGTTCTCCTGGATTACAAAGCCCCATCAGGGAGAGACAAGCAGGACCCAAGTGGACCAGAGCCTCCCCACAACAGGAACCCAGCACAATCACTGGAGAGGCACAGCCCAGACCATCATCATCGTACCACCCACTGCTCGCCCAGGACAGAGCTGTGCCACAACTCCTTCACCACCCCAAATCCAAATCTGATTCTGTGCTCAAAAAAGCAGCAGGGAACACCACAAGAAGACAATGCTACAAGCCAAAACTCCTCTATTCCCTCTCAGACCAGCAGCGTACCCCTCCAGCTACCAGCCTCAGTACAAACTGTCTGCAAAGCCTGCCATGCTAGCAACCAGAGTCTGCTCCACAGGCTGGGACCTTGCACAGCATCTCAGTGCCAGGAACACAGAGAAGGCTGCCCTTCAGCTTTTCTCAACAACAGCAGCAGTGACGTCCACGCAGCTATGGGAAACAGTGGAGCAGTACAGCTCCTGGGCTGGTTTTGATACACGTTCCCCTTCTCTCTGGCAGATGGATTTGAACTCTGGCTTCAAACCTGCTCCTTCGGGTGCTCTGGARGGTGAAAGCACACCCAGCACCATCAGGGAGCAGGAACGGCCAGAGCATGGTCAGCATGGAGCATGGGCTTAGTGACTGTAGCAGCAGAGTCCCAACAAGATCTGCTACATACATAAGTGGGGATTTGGGCATGCAGGTAATCAGCCAGATTTAAGAAAAAGTTTTGCAGTGGCAGCAAAAGACATGTCACCTCTGCAGTGTTGTTTTGGTTTTTTGTTTTTTTGTTTTTTTTTTTTTTTTTTTTAGGTGCCTGTTCCAAAGGGGAAAGTGTTCCTAGAGGAAATATTTTTCAGAAGAGATTAAAAAGACTTTGACAACCCAACCTATTTTCTTCCAGTTCTTGGATACTTACTAGTTTACTAACATTTTCCCCACCCCTGAGAATTCGCACAGCCAAGGCAGAAAGCCAACGCAAATACTCCATCTGACTCTTCCAACTAAAAAATGTAGCTGAAAAGAGGAACTTCTTTGGGGGTAAACTCAGCTCATCTGCAATGGTGGCTTTTATTCAAGATAGGCCTGAGCCAAGTTTCCTTGCTCTCTCCTCCCTCCTTTCAGGACCATGCTGTCATGGGAGCTGGAGACTCCACACAGAGACCCAGCATTTCTGCAGATGGTCTATTTYAGGAGGTGAAGCCCCTTGCAGGTACAGCTCCCCCTTGCCTGAGGTAGCAATCGAGTGGAAACCTTATGGGACCGATTGCCCTTGTACTCATGCCCATTCTCTGTGGACTGACGTCAAAGATGCTACACATTTGTGTTGGCGTAAATAGCGAGAGGAGAATCAATCCCTGTTCAGCCAAACGCAGGTCACTTCCATCCCCTGGCCAAAAGTACTCTCAAGATAGTGCACAATTTGGTACATTGATTTAATATATTGGCATTTCCTCCCTCTTACTGTGTGAACATTTTGTTTACAATTTCAGAAAGCCACTTTGGAAAACACTGTTATAAATCAGGACAAATAAAAGCTTGTCCTGGTTGCCTCCAGTGACAGACATTGCTAGTGTGGGAGGTAGGGCAATCAGGGATACAAAAAAACCCCCCAAGCTTTCTTTGCTAATTCCGTAGTGTTTCAGGTAGGTCTGGACTGTAAATCTGTTGAGCACTTCAACAGTCACTCAACAGGAGTCTAAATTAGTGGGGGCATTTGACTCTTTTTACCAATTCATTTACAGTAGCCATCAGTATTCCTTTAAAGTGGCCATGGCTCGCACACTAAATCTCTCAGCAGGGAGGCAAGCCTTGTTCATTTGCTCTATTTGCATGTTACTTTAAACCAAAGAGTAAAGGGATAATCTAGATCAAATGTGTGTTCTGGATTGGCTTAGCTCTGTTGCAAAGGGTAAGCACAGAGCTTCTCTTCAATTAGCAGAAGAGGCAAAGCTGAAATTGCTCTATGAATTTCCTATAGCATTTGAGGAGACAGCAGAGGATTCGGCTGCGCTTTCCAAAGCAAAATGAGTCACCTGTTGTCTGCAGGAGCTCATGCCAAGAATGGTCAGATTTGAGCTCAAGGGAGAGCTTTCCAGAGGACTTCAGCCAACAGCTGTTTCCCTTCAGCTGGATTGTGCTGAGAATCTAGCCTCAAGTTAAAGCATGAAAAGAAAAAATGGTACTAGATGCCAAAAGAAGCGTGAAGGCCAAATTTCCCAATGAAATGGCAACGTGGATTGTTGGAATTGCCTACCCTACTTTTCTGCTCACAGACTATCCCTGGCTTAACATGGTGACCCTGCCACAGCGTTGGGGTTGCAGGCAACCAGTGGAGAACCCTGGAGAGTTCCTGCTCCTTCCTGAACAGATCAGAGGACCAGTCTCATTAATACATGTGTTCAACCTAATCCAGAAGTTCAAGCAGATAATTGTTCAGGCAGTGCTAAAGTCCAGGGATGGTTTGGGGAAGGCAATTTCCACAGGGGCAATTGAGGAGACAAAAGTGAAGATGAGGCTGAGGATATGTTAGATCAGCATCCTGCTCCACCGCAGACTACCTCTAGGCGTATTGCTTATTGCTGACCTCCTGAAGGTATTATGGATGCCTGACCAGCCCACCTGATTTTGGTGGGAGCTAGGTGCTCTACGTCTTCACAGATCTGGAGCTTGTTCTGTTTAGTCACCTTTCTGTGAAATGGGGTTAATGCTTTTCTCCTCCATACAGGAATTACTGTGAGAATAGCTGAGGAGCACAGACCTCCTCTCCCTTAAGGCCTGTGCATCAGCTCAGCAGTGAACTATCTTCCTTGCCCAGCCCTGCAGCAGTTTCAGCAYTCATGATAAAATACCAACCAGAGCCCACATTGTGCTCTCTAAATGGCAAGTCACTGCAGAGGAACAACACTTGAAACCACTTCCCTCACCACTTCGCAAACATGAGCTAGTTTTAAGTAGGATCTTAAAGGAAAAAAATAATCTTTTCCACTGCAATTATCACTGGAAAGCTTCAGATGATCAGTGTAGGATGCAAGAGTAATTCTGCCTGCCTAGCAGCTGTAACACTTGGCCAGATTCTGCAGAGATTACAGCAAACGAGTGCCCAGCATGACAGTTTACTCTTACTCCCTGACCCTTCTCTTTCCAGAGATGCATACAACTACCACAGTTATGTTTTTTATATCTTCACCTCTCTGCAAGGGAGCCAGAGTGGCTTATATCTCATTTCAAGAAGTATGCCTCCCAGAGAAACATGATTCCCAACATGGACAGACAGCAAAAAGTGACTATAAAATGTTCATTTCTGTGTTAAGACTTAAAGAAATTTGCCAAGCCTCAATTCTTAAAAAAAGAAGTTACCACTGAATCAAGAGAAAGACATCTTCTGAATTGACTTCAAAACCAGGAAGGATCACTGATCAAGTCCGACTCTTAGTAAAACAAAGGTCGATGATTTCATCCAGTGAAGCCAGTATCCTGCCCATGCATGCAAACTGAGCCTCCCAATTAGTACTGGTTAGAGCTTTCTAGTGCAGTATCAGGAAACACTATTTCATTGGAAGTGAAATGTGTCAGCTCCAATTACCGTTTCATTTTGAAAAAAAAATCAGACTACAGATTTCCGGGACAGGCCAAATCTAACATTTTGCTTTTCCCTTTTGTAATGGCTTTTTGTATAAATTCTTGGAGGAATGGGTATACAAACACATCCAAAAGGAACTGTTGTCATGAATATTCAACTTTCACATGAAAATTAAACAAATATGTTTACTCTTCTCTTTGGACAAAATGGAAAACCTCACTYCCACAGTGCCATCAACAAACCAAATACAAGATCGTACACAAACAGTAAGGGGAAGGCAAATGGGATTAGCAGATACATGGCAATATTCATGCCATGTTGCTCACTTTTATGCAGTAACACCGTGTTTACACCCACATGAGTAAAGGCAGTAAGGACAAAAGCTAGTTGTGAGTCCCTCAAAATCTCTTAGAAAGAAACCCTTTGGCTAAAACACGTGTGTGATGTTCAGCCAGAAAAATATTTTCTTCTCTGTGTTCATAATGGTGAGATGATGGGAAAGAAATGTCATTCTCAAGACACAAAAAGGACTATTTAATCATTGAAAATGCTAATGAATTTTCACACCCTGTGTCACAAAGCCTTACTTACAAACATCAGATGTTCTTCTAATTATTGAAACCTTCTTTAATTCAAGCTGCTTTGAGGGTCTCCCACAGTGCTAAGGCTCTTCCTTCTAAAGAAATTTTAAATTATAACACAGCTGACTAAATGAACCTACATGTGCTATCCTTGCTTTTGACTCTCTGGGACACTAGTAAGGAAGCTTCACAGTGCAGTGCACTTTCCAGGGATTTTTCTTATCATATACCTACCAAAGTTTTTCTCCTTTTTCCATTTTCTCATTTTCCCCCCTCACAGTTTATATCGCTAAAATTTTTCCCATGGGAACTTCAAAGGACTTGAATTTAAAGAGAGGATAAAAATAAATTTTTTGGCAAATTACTGTATTTGTGATGGTCTTCCCTACCTCTTGAATTTAAAAAAAAACAACCAACCAAAAAAACCCCAAGCTTAGACATTAGGAAGGCAGGAAAAACACAAAATCTTGGCCTGGGTTCCAATTTTGAAACCAGCATTAGGTTGTGATTTTTTGCTGGATATCAATTCAAAGTTCTCATTTTCTCACTTTCAACCACCGTGAGTCTGTCCCTGCAAGAACTTCACACTGCTTTCCTTCCTGAACACAGATACTTTCTGGGATGCTGAGCTCAAGCCTAAGGAGGGCCCAGTGCTCTGCGACGGCTACACCGCACTGGGGAAAGTGTTGCTGGTGGTCCCAAGGACAAAGCACACGCCAGACTGAAGGGATTCATGCATTACTGAGGGTACTTAACTTTGAAGCACGCTTCCTCTTGGTATGAAACCAAATTTCCACCACTACAGTACCCTTCAATATTTACTTATTTCAGGTGCTTGCTGCTATATCATATAATTTTAACAACCAGCAACGTATTCCTCAGGTGGGAGAAGGAACTTGTAGGGCATATAGCATCCTGCTGCAACAGAGTATGTCAACGCTGACGCCCAACCCTACATAAACTAAAGGAGAACCAGTACTGTAGACACTGCCTATGTGTTACAGGCACTGTCTAGAGGTAAGTGTGTACCACCCTATGGAGCTAGCCGTGGACTGTATGCCTTTTAGACACCCAGAAAGTCTCAGCATGGAAGAGATTACAGTCTGCAGACATAAATAAAAGCCCAAAGCTTCTTTGTCTGAAAGAGTAATTATCTGTCTGACTTAAGAATTTATGCTGTTACTCATTACTGGAGTATCTGAGCACATTCCAGTTTAAATCAGTGGGAACAGAAAAATCTCTGGTGGTGGTACTTTTTGAAAATCCCTACTTAATAGCTGAACAAATACATACACTGCATCTATAAAGATTTTTTTATTTCATCTGAGAGCAGGCCACTATCCTTTGTTAATGTTCACAAGGACATTAAGGTCCAGTTCAAAATCTGCGCTTGTATTAAGCTGAAGTAGCAATGATATAACATCAATTAATTTGACAGTAGAGGGAATGAGCCACAGAGGGCCTACAAATGCACAATGCACTGGTTTTAAATACTCATTTCTGTTGCCACATTTGTAGCTGCCAGAGACGCACTAAGTTCACCTTGATGTTGCAAGCAAGTAAAGCAGAAACTCCCTACAAATAATTATRACAGCAATAGGAAGGGCAAACAATGAACTACCCAAGAAAAAGGCAGTATTGCAGTATCTGAACTCAGCGGTAACCAATGAAAACCACTCCGCGCTACCTGTGGCCATTCACGAACATTTAAGAAAGGAGAGAACTATAAGAAGGGGGCAGGCTGACACCTTCACCTGGAATTGGAACCCCTGCATTTTTTTGGGGAACCTCCCTGACATTTAAGCCACCTACATCTTTATTTCGACTCTAGCTACAAGGAGAACTCTAAGCATCCCTAATACAAAGAGCTTAGGAATTTAACAACTCATACCCTATTGCACCAAATACAGTTCTTATCAGCACTAAGAGTCAAACCACTTGTTGTCCCACACTCCATCTTCATTAAGCATGTCCACCCAGGGGAGAGACACAGAAGGAAGACTGCAGCAGAGATAGGCAGCAAACTGAAAATATCAAGCACTTAGCATGAGGAGACATGACAGCAAGTTTTGGTGGCCCCTCATGCGCCTTGCAGAGGACTGCTTTGCCATGGGGGTCCTCGGAAGCTCAAAGTGGAACGGGAAGGTTTTCCCTCCTGCTTGAACTGCGCCATGACTTGCTTAGCTGTAGAAACACCTCTCACCCAGGAAAACCTGGTCCAGGCAATGCAAAATGGGTCATTTTGTTAACTGAATGCTTTCTGCTTTCCTGGCCACTTGCCACTGTGGCAAACGCAATGAGAGACAGGAAACAGTTCAGACTTGTGGGAATGACACCTCGAAAGTTAAACCAGTGACTTTTCTCAAAAATACAGGCCCTAGTTCTGCTCTCAGTTACATGTGTGGCCCATTTCACATTTCTTCTACATTCACCTCCAACACAGTGAGACAGCTAACTGCTGGACCCCGACTTGTCACAACAAAGAAGTAAACAAATCGAATATTAGACAGTCTACCACATTGAATGAGATCTTGAGACTAGATCTGTATTACATGCAGGCTTTGAGAAGAGAGGGGAAATTTCCTCAGGTTCTTTGGTGAAAAATCCTTTGCATATTCTCTTGCATTGGGCTTTGTAGGCTGATTTTCTACCAGGCAGCCACATTGTACTCCAGAGAGGCTGCATTCACATAAAGACAAATGGGTGAACTAGATAAAATAATCTACAGTCTTTTCATGTGGGAGGTGTGGCCTGGTCTGCAAATGTCAGGGAGCAGAAAGAGCAGGGCTACTCCTTGAGGGAAGGCAAGCCAGGAGGGACCTCACAGCCAGGGCCCATCATCCCACAGTACCGAGAAGGACAGACGTGGGGATGGCAGCCAGGTCCAACCAAGAGTTCAGACCATAAGGCAATACCACAGTGATGAGGCAGGCCCAAGGTGAAGTTGGGAGGTCAATCCACAAGTCAGGGTTACGGATCAGGTCCAGTGACAGCCAGGGAGATCCACAGCGACAAGGCAGAGTTTGGGTCAAGCCAGGAAGTCAGTCTACAGGTTGAGGTCTAGGGCAAAGCCACTCTATGGCTGCAGCTGTACATCAGCACCCCTCTAACATAGTTCTGGCAGAGAAAGACCAAAGGCCCAGGGCTGAGCTTAAATAGAGCCCTGGGGCTCATGGGTGTGGTTGGAGGCCCCAGGTGAGGTTGGTCAGGGCCATTAAGGCCCGTTAGTGCACTCAGGAACCTGACAGCAAAAAATACAGATTTTTTTTTTTTTTTTATGTGTTTGTGAAGTTACTTAGGGCACAACACAAGGACCTATTCAAATCAATGCAAAGATCTGGGCCACTCCTCAAGAAGTCCCAACAGAGAAATTAAAATGAGCGTGAAGACGCAATAAAGTGTACAAGTGCTCCTTAAGTCAGCCCTACCTGGTTGGGGTTGAGATGCTGTGGGTGATCATGTGGGGAAGGTTGTGTCATCTCCACATCTGATTGACAGATAAAWGATTTCTGAGAACAGACTCAAGCCTTTTTGCATGGAATCACTGAGCATCYTCTTTGTAACAGAGGTACTACTACACATACGCCTTTCCAATGTGGATAGTAAAGCAATAATCTGACACGCCAACTCTGCTGGAGTCACTTACAAACAGAATGAGTGTGTTGGCTTATCCTCGTTTGAAAGTGAGAATAAATAAGCATTATCATTTTTGTGAGTATTACCGTCATCAGTGATTAATTGCGATAATAAGCCATGACGGTGAGCTAGCAGAGGTTCCTAAAGATGAAAAAGTATATCATACCACAGAGAGAAAATTACTGGCCCTTACAAAAGACATTCACTGTCTCTAGGGGGAAAACTAGTAGTACAATTAGAGGAGTACATTAGACATTATCCCCTCCCAGAACATAATCCTGAAGTATGATAAAATGGTATTTCACCCAGAGATTATGAAACATTCAGTTCTGACACAGTGGGAGATCATTTTCAGCAGCCTGGATCTGGTACTAAATTTAACATGACATAAGGGCTTCAGGGCACTTAAAGACTATCTGTGGGGAACATGAACATAAACTTAGCCATATTCACACAGACAAGAGTATGTAGGGATATGACCCCTCTTTTGCAATCGCATGGTTCTGCTTCCTCCTGTTTAAAGAGAAAACAATAGAAGCACGTGCCTACTGCACAAGTTTCTTTCTGGGTTCTGTTCTTTATAAGTGACATTATATTCATATCCAATCATTACAACCAAAGAATAAATAAAACATCTAAAATATACATGGATGGTCTTGGTCTCCAGACAGCATGTGATGTTCAAAAGGACTGAGAAACTCAGACATCAAACCCATGACCTTCCTTTACAGCTGGTTGCATAATTCGTCTAAGGTCCAACTATAAAATTCTCTTCCCTCCCTGAACCCTGCTGAATTCTTGCATTTCACAGGGGAATTTTGCCTTGTGTGGAAGAAAATATTTCCTTCTGCTACTTCTACATTTGCAGCTTTCAAATCTCTGAGTGTTTGAGGAGGAGAGATAAATAAGAGCATGTGATTTATTTTCCTTAGCTAGACAGAAAGCATGGCCTGAATGAAAGATTAGGGCTCCAGATGTGCTTAACAACCAACAGTCACTGCTTTCAATGGACGTGCAGTTCTTTTTAAAACAGGGACTGTTTCCACAAAGTTCTTTATTTGAGGGCCAAACCCTTGAAAACTTAACCCTAATTGTGAACATCTTCTTAAAACTTCCCTCTACCCTTTTGAGTGGGTCTGACACCCTCCACTGCCTGCCCTCCATTGATGACTTCTGCTTCTTGGCGTAATTAAATTTCTCAGCAACGTTCTGGGGGCCAGTGGGAATATGTGGGCTCTGTTGGCACTCGTTGGGGAAGGCTTGCAAAGATAAAAGCGAGTGCGCCAGTCACTCCGCATGAATGCCGACAATAGCTATACATCAACCCACAGCTTTGTGTATCTGTCAGTACTATCTGCATCTATCAATTAAAATTGCTGAGTTTTGTGCCAGAAGTCTGGGCCTCAGAGGAAGGCTGTGAGAGCTACCAAAGATAAAGAAATCTTGAAAGCTGAATGCTACCTACCTTCTCTTTATCTAATTGTATCAAGAAAGGTTTCATGGAGAGAGCCTGACTCACTTCTCACACTTGCTAATTAAACCTTGTTTCAGCAGTAATTCAGTGTTAATACTCCTCCCTTACAATGTTACCCAAAGAACCAGTAAAGGCCTCTGTAAGAAAACTTACTGGGAAACTCACCCAGAATTGGACTGAGTAAGTTTCTGACAAATAAAAAAGAAGTGATGAGGAGACAAGTGATGAGGAGACAGAAAGGACACAACTGCTGTGCCCTTTAAACGTTGCTCATCTGCTGCCCCCGTTTCGATGGCCTGGGCACACACAAAAATGCCGTGACTCTCTTCCCTCCCCCTTTTCGGCAGCCCAGCCCTGCCTGAGCCCCCATGGCAGGGCACCCACAAAAGAAAGGAATTTGTTCCTACAGCTGCTCAGGTCCAGGGACAGTTTGACCCAAAACAGCCCACAAGATCATGGTTTTGCTTCTTGCAGAGCTGTCTGCCTTTTGCTTTGCTTTGTGGAAAACCAGACGCACATTCATGCAATCACAGCAAGCAGTGGATCCTGGGAGATGTTTTACACCAGTGTGCTGGTTTTGGCTGGGATAGAGTTAATTTTTTTTACGGTAGCTAGTGTGGGGCTATGTTTTGGATTTCTGCTGGAAACAGTGCTGACAAYACAGGGATGTTTTCCTTACTGCTGAGCAGTGCTTACACAGCATCAAGGCTTTTTCTTTCTCACCCCACCCCACCAGCGAGCAGGCTGGGGGTGCACAAGGARTTGGGAGGGGACACAGCCGGGACAGCTGACCCCAACTGACCAAAGGGGTATTCCATACCATATGACGTCATGCTCAGCATATAAAGCTGGGGGAAGAAGRAGGAAGGGGCGACATTCAGAGTTATGGCATTTGTCTTCCCAAGTAACCGTTACGCGTGATGGAGCCCTGCTTTCCTGGGGATGGCCGAACACCTGCCTGCCCATGGGAAGCAGGGAGTGAATTCCTTGTTTTGCTTTGCTTGTGTGCGTGGCTTTTGCTTTACCTATTAAACTGTCTTTATCCCAACCCATGAGTTTTCTCACTTTTACCCTTCTGATTCTCTCCCCCATCCTGCTGTGGAGGGAGCGAGCGAGCGGCTGTGTGGGGCTTAGTTGCCAGCTGGGCTTAAATCACAACAACCAGCATGGTCTACCCCTGAATAAAGCCGAGTAGGCATCAGAATAACAGATGTGATGTCAGGTACACTGCAGCAACAATTAATTAGTTGCAATTATTGTTCAAATACATTCATGTCCCATTTGGCCATGAGCACCAAAAGCACGAAAGGACTCCCTTAGCACAGTCAGCATTATTTTATTGTTATGAATGAAATAAAGCATAAAAAAGYAAGGGAGTATTTGCAGGGAAGGGCTTGAGACTTGGGGAGTATTAGAGTTTTGTTCCCAGCTTTACCACAGACCTCAGCTGTGACTTGGAGTGAATCACTTAATTTTTACCCTGTACAATGGGGATTCTCCCTTCTCTTTGTTACTCTTATCAGTTTAGGGAAGAGTCCCTGACAATGTGCAGGCATCTAACAGCCAGCACACAGGCGCCTTAAACGAGTTAAGGGCTTTGAGATGCTTCTGTAATTGTAAGGAAAAAATCTGCTTGATAGATGAATTATATTGATTTGTCTCATAAACACATTCGCTTGCGTAACATTAAGCAAGTTGCTTTTTTCTTAGATACTTTATGCAGAAAAATAGCATGTTAGCACACCGGGAACTAGAAAGATCTACTGGGTGGGCACCGACATTTGTGAACTGAGTAGAGATGGACTGAGAACATCCTTCTGAAGAACTTCAGTTTCTCTCTTTTAGTTACTCACCCACCATAGTGAGCAATGGGGATTGGACGTTGGGGCAGTGTGGGAAAACCTGAGCCAGCTGAGCCTCTCTTCAGAGAACAGTAGATATCACTCAAATATTTTGCCAGTGTTAAACCCAAGAAGGCCCTACTGTCTCAGCTGGATGAGAGGGTTGGTCCCACATGCTCCACAACTGAGCGAGAACTAAAATAAACCCTTCTGAGCTCTTGCTGATTTTTCCAGCAGCAGTCTCCCATGGCCTGTCCTTAATTATCAAGACCAGCTCATCTTCATGAGGTTTTGGAGACAGAGACAAACTGACCTGCATTCACTGTGTGCTGTTACAGCCCACCACCACTCCAGCTGAATGTGCGGGTTCTGACTCAGGAGAACATTTTTATTTGAGCCATGCACAGGGGTTCTCTGTGAAATAAAACCCTGTAACTCCAAATAACTCCAAATAACTCTTTGTTAACTTCAAAGCCCTGGCAAGAGCTTTGGAGCTGACAAGATGGGCTGCGAGCTGGCAGCTGGGACTACCGGGCTGACAAAGAAGCCTCCTGGACACACTTTACTGTACAAACAAGAAAGGTCAGATCATTCTCCTATGGAATATGATACTGATGCCACTTAGCCATGGGGTAACTATTGGGTTACATGGACTGGCATGACCCAACCTCTGTGTGGGAGAGTGAAGAGAGCTGTACACACCAGGATCTTCTTTTGTAGACCTTGCAAAGCAAAGCCTGATTGATGGTGTGGCTTTCTAGTGGCAGTGCACAGAAAATACATCCAGCCATGCCCTTCATTGAAAAGGTGAACACAGCCCTTCACCCTCCTGGGAGAGAAATCAACACCTTGGGGCCCTGGCTCAGCTAAACCAGCAGCTGGCAAAAACCCCAGGAACAGGAGAAAAGCAACTGTGAGCTTCTTCTCCAAGGCTGATGTCCCTCAAGACCACTCACAAGAGAATGAGGATGACCAAAAAGACTGCCTCATCCACTGCTGCTCCCTTGGGCTGGCAGTATGCTGCTCTCCCCCATCCTGCACTCCCCCTCTCTGCAAGGAGGTAGGACTCGTCTCAACTATCGGCTCCTGAAGGCAGGGATCATCATACTTGCTATATATTTAAGCAAAGGCAAGCACATGGGTGCCAGAACTCAGCAACATTAACCCTCTGCTGGTGTATCTCACTGGGGGAGCTCAGAAAAGAGTAGGATCCCTGGGGAAGGTGAGTCACACAGAGGTGAGGTGAGCCGTCGGACCTGTAACACCAGCAGGACTCCAGATTATCAGAGGGAAAAAATGTGAAGTACATATTGCAAAATGTGCCTCCCACAGACAGATACGGTGTCACAGGTAAACAATCTTCAAACATCGTTGTTCAAATAACATTTGAATCATTCTCTGACTCAGTGATCAATGAACGACGGGTGACAGAAATAACAACAGTTAGCTAAGACAGCAGAAAATGTTAAAGAAAGCAGTCAGCAAGGTGTGGTATTCACAGCTTAACCTTTGGTGAGCCAGGTCAGAAAATTACCAAAAAAGTTCTGGATAAATCCTCCGTAAAGCTATGACAGTGGAGCTTACGTCAGAAAACGTTCATTGGCTGCTTTGCAGTCAATTGTAATTCTTAAAATGGGATAGCATTTATACTTTGCTCTGTCCAGTTTCTCCTAATCTTCGTGTGCTTCTCTGGCACTTTTCCATTTTCTTGCGCTTGATTAAAGAGCACTGAGAATCTCTCTCAAAATAGCAGTGAGAATCAAATTACATCTGCTCCAAAAGGAGGAAAGATAATAAGAAAATGAGGAGAAAACTTAGTTAAATATTGCTTAGGGTTTTGCTAGAACAACTTTCTCTTCAATGAGTTAAAAGTGAAATAAAAAAATTGTTGTCCCATGGAGAAATCCACACAACTCTTGGCTCAGATCGGTGGCTTCCCACTTGTCTTGATAGGAAAATCAAAGTTTTTTATTAAATGACTAAACAGATATGAATGTCCATGACAAGAATTACCCATTTTTGTAGTTGTCCAAGGTGACCAGACATGACCATACAGTTTTTTCATTTGACAGAAGTAGTCTTAGTCACACCATTTTGCCCTACGCAAGCAAGTCTGCAAGATTTTTAATTAAAAAAGCCCAACATAAGCAACCACCCCTCCCCAACCAAACCCAGTCAGAGTTTAAACACCCCTCCTGATAGACTTAGATGTATATCTCTGGAGTAAACCAAAACCTGCTAGTCTTTGGAAGCACTGAATAGAACCACTCCCATCTATAACATAAGACGTTTTAAGTATTAGAAACAACTTGTGTGATTAAAAGGGTTGCAAGACCATGTCTTCCATGGTTTGGCCAAAGTAGCACCAGAAGTCAGTGGCACAGCAGGAATTTAACCTCTGAGCACTTGTCCGGCACCCTAACCGCCTGGCAACCTCACCTCCTTGCCCGATGAAGCCAGGGCAAAGTCCAGAAGATACATGAGGGAATCGTAACCATACAGGTTAGGGCAGATGTGGCACCAGCCACTGCTGACATGCGGTCCGTGGCGATGTGCAGGTGGACACCACCTCGAGTCCTTCCCAAACAGGGACATTTGGGACTATCTCCAAGGCACCTGCAGAGAGCACAGGGCTCCCAACAGGGCCTTCACCCAGGTGGTCCAGGGAAATAACAAACTCCATTTTACGGTGAAAGATTTTTATTTGTCCTGGTGCTACTGTGAACTGATAGAGAAGCTTATCTCTCCTCACAACGCCAGCCTGATGAAAAGCGATAGAGCGCCTGTGACAAGGTGCCAGCCTTTCAGAAAAAGCATTGTGTGACCTTTACTTTTGACAGGGACAGTGAAGGGGAAACTGGCAGCCTCTGAGGCTTTAAAAACCACACAGCTTGCAAAGACCTGGAGAGGAAGAGGGTCCCGGGCATGAAGCCCCATGCTGGGGCTCAGGAGATGTGGTGTTCTCCCAGCTGCGGCAGCAGCCTCCAGGCTGGGCAATCACTCGATCTCTCCGTGCGAAGGCTCGGCTGAGGTGAGAGGAGTGGGAAGTGAACTCACTTCCCCCTCTCTCAGTTTCCCCCACCCACCCCACAAGAAGTGATGTGAGGATAAGCTGATGAACGCACGCGGGGTGCTTCGATCCTGCAGTGATAAGCACCAGAAAGGCCCCGCAGACACAAGAGAAGCAGGATGCCAGCAGCAGCTGCCAGACCTAAGCACGCATCCAGACCCCTGCGAGAGCTCACCATGGCTTTTAAAGGACCTGTTCTCTTGGGGCTGATTTGTTTATTCCCATCCCCTCCCAATCTAATACGTTATCTTTACATCGCAAAGTTTATTTCTGAACATGTCAGCACACTTCTGAAAAGGTCAGACACATGAGGGCATGCACCCGTGATGGTGCACAGGGAGGCGCAGGCACAGCTGCATTCCTGGAAATCACGATTTGAAAGGTTTTCACAGGAAAGTCTGACACAGCAGCTGGGTTGGCAGACACACGTAGGCGAGCCACCATCTTTCCCCTTTTGTTATCACTCCGATTTCATTTCTGTGCTTTGCATGAAAAATCTGAAGGTTGCTTCTAAGTATAGGTTTTGCTGGCTTTGTTTGAAAGCTTGCCATAGCTCTCAGACATGATAACACCAGCAGGGTGCTAGCTGAACTATATTTATCAATGTATTTCATAAAGGAAAAACTTAAGTGGTTTTGAGAAGTTGAGGTCTTTTCTTTTCTCTCCTTCCTTTCTTTTCCTTGCAGCGGACAGCTTAGTTCTGTTATTTACCAGATGTCATCCTGACAAGTCAGATATTATTAAAAGAGGAGACCCAGGAGCTACAATGCTCTGGATAAGTAGCTCGTGTTTAAACGAGACTTGAGAAACGTGGTTATTCAGTTTTTCTCTCCCTTTTTTTTTTTTTAATTTCAAAATAAATAAAGAAGAAACTCCATTGGTTCCTCTCATCCCTTTACCTGAGCCTTGGTCTGCAGCTCCCAGGGTATCTATCGACTGCGACAGCCCAGCAAAGCCAACTGATGGACAGGGATTGCTGTCTGCTCCCACCAGGAGCAGTGACAGTGCCCAACCGAATGCCTTTAAACTACGGACTGCAAGTAGAGCTGTTTAAAATAGCGAGCCAGTGAAAACAGCCTTTAAAACAATAAAACAAGTGGTACGCTTTTCCAGATGGCAAACATTCCTCAGGTAAGTCATAGGTCCTGTTAGGCACCTGGAGATGGCCTGGAGCCGCATGTCTGCTCCTTGCCTCACAAGCCCCTGCATGGCAGGGAATGTCTCCTTCCGGAGCTGTGTAATCGCTTGGTCCCCAGGTGCCCAGCCTGACTGTGGATGGCATTGTAGAGGATGACAGAGGGATCCCCAAAACCACCATTTCCCCCATTAACACGCAGCTCTGCCCCGCTCCAGGGGTCTGGGGGAGCAGCAGCGGGGAAGGCTGGAGCAGCATCAGTGGAGCTCTGCTCTGGGTCTTCAGGCACAGGAGCACGACCCCTCCTGAGAACCAGGGCAAAATTAACATCACAGGTCTCTACTACCACACCTCTACTTAGCAGCCATGTCCCACCAGGAGGGCAGGGCTGGAAACCACAGGGAAAACACTCCCCGGGAGAGGTGACAGATAAGAGAGTGCTGAAACACAGGCATTCAGCTTGTCTGGTACGTCAGCACGTCAGTGCTACAGCACTGATGAAATGTCTGCAAATGGGCTGGTGAGAGGAGCTGCGTTTGGCACTCTGCACTGTGGCACTGGTTCCTTACCCACAGCTCCCAAACGCTTCCTGGCGGGGGACGACTGAGAGCGGCCACACTTGTTGCCCGGAGAGCATGGGGCACCCCCCGGGCCCGCCACCGAGTTCCCCCACAAGCTGCTCTGCTTCGATCAACTGCTCTCGGCATTGCCTGTTCCTCGCCGGGTATTTTGATGCATGTTTAACATTAGGTCCAGCAAATGTCCAAGGAAATAAATCCCAACAAACTGAAGACAAAAAATTACAAGCCTAAACATTTGTTTCATCAGCCTTGGAATTTCTCCACCCTGAATGATAACAAAATCGACTCCATCCATCTGGAAGGAACAATGTAGAAATGCTAGAAATTTAGGAAATTTTTTTCACAACTATATTCTGATTTGCTGTGTATGAAAAGATCCCTTGAAAGTTCAAATAGTTGATAAATCATAGCCTAACCACCAAACCATCTGTGGAAAATTTTAAAGACGTACCCATGAAAACGTTCACGTTATTCAGAAACATATCATTCACAATTTCAAAACATTTACAAGCTGTACATAGAGTGATTAACTTGGCGGGAGGGAAGGGTCTGGATGAAACCCAGCACTGTGTGGGCAGAAAATGTACCACAGCTCTTCATCTAGAGGCTGACGTTAGTGCATTAACCCATATTTTTTCTACTTCCCATCTCTCATTCGCGAGGGCAGGCTGTGCTGGCCCACCTGGCTGCCCCTGCCATCCCAGCCACACCGATAGCACTGAMCGCTGCCTGGGGAAAAGCACGCACTGGGACAGAAGATGCTTCATAAATGCCAGATACTTGGGCTGATGCTCACRGAGTCGGTGCTCTGTGCGAGGATGGAGGAGTGGTCCTTGGACCCATGGCGACACACGTGGTAACAACAGCAAGAGTATAAACTGTTCCCAAATCAGTCAGTCACATTACGTTCCTCTAAATCACGCCTTTAAGTTGCAACATGGAAAGTTAGCAAATCACAAGGAAGATGCTGTATCTCAAACCTGATGAATCTCCACTTTAAATCAAAGTCAACTAACTCACTGCAAATACAAAAACAGATCTACATGCTTTTCTTTATACACAGCTAAAAATGCTGTTGACTTCAATGCAATATTCACCTTTCGTAAGATCATCGGGCGGGCCACAGATTTATACTGCTGAATGCTGTTTAACAGTCATTATGTTCCACCTCCCAAATGACCACCTCTAAAAATGGGAGAAAATTATTTCTGTATAATTTTATCCCTCTAGAGTATAGACATTTGATAATTACCTGTTGCCTTGTATTGTCAATGACAGCTCACCCCCTTTTAAAGTAATCCCTAACCCCCAGCCCTCAGTTTCTATGTATAGCACACATCCTCAGATGTTTAAAGAATGAGACTAAATGTTTGCCATCATTTCAGACTTATCTTTGGCAAGCAAGGAATTGACTCCAGTATAATCCCCAAAAGGAATAGATCTGCCCTTCCAAAATCCACATTCAGCCTGGCTGAATTGTACTAAGAAATTCAGGTTCAAATCACATGGTAGCAGTCTTAAAAATTGCAATTTAACCTTGAGTTCACTCTCAGTTTATCTCTTAGAGGATCCTCTAGACTTAGCACCACAAGAGTTTTTACACCAAAAAGAAAATGGAAGTAACCATAGGGTAAATTGCTCTCCTCCGCAACTAGAAAATCTGTGAATTACAGCATTATAAGATCTGAGGGGATGGGAGGGGGAAGAATATATATGTATATATATCTATCTATAGAGAGATATCTATCTATCTGTATCTGCCACAGGATAAAATCCCTCTCTACTACTGCTCAACTGCATGACTACATAGAAATCATTTTACTTTTTAGTGCCTCTCTTTGACCACAGAAAATGGAGAAAACTTCCTTACAATTAAATTGCTATCCTTCAGGATTAATTCAGCAGCACATTTGAGACTGTTTAAAAGACAGCGTGAATGAAGAAAGCTCCTGCTTAAAAGAGCTTACTACGTCCATACCTCTGGAGACAGCCAGTAGGTGGGAAAAACAAAAGGGGAATGGGAGGGATGGATGAAACCACAATGAAATGACAAAGCTGCATCAACTCTTACAATGCATCATTAAAATTAAATGATGAACTGATCTTAGACTGAGTGTCAGTAAGCTCCACCCAGTTTAATGGATACAATTGTTTCCATAGCAACAAATTAGTTTCAATAAAAATTTAAAAAAACCAAACCTAATAAAGCCAGGCAAAGATGTGACAAGTACAAAATATTGGATGGGGCTGTAAAAGTTTTATCACTGCTTGTTTGGCATAACCTGCATAATTCACCACCGCTTCTGCCACTCATATGTATTGTGGTCATGGCTGTAAAATTTTAAAGCCTCATCACAGCTTTGCAAATTCTCTATTGATTTGTTTCTTGCAAATACACCAAGGGGAAAATGTGAAAGTGCTAAGCCACAGAGGCACCGCCTCTCCCCTCACAACCTGTTGCCGCATGGAAGAATGACCTTAAGTTAAAGAGGATTGTGGTATGTGCCTCCTTTTGCTTGTCATTTTGACCTGGATCTGTGTCTACACTTGTTGGTCTCGATCAAAACAGAGCGAACGGTCACCAATGGCGATCTCATCCGCAGGGTGGGTGATGCTAAGATGCAGTCACCTGTGAAGTTCGCTGCAAGCATTGGAGGAACAGAGCATTGGAAGGTCCAGGACATCTGTTTCTGTGCTTCCAGCAGTATAAAGCAGAAGATTCGCCACAGGGTATTGGCGATTCAGCTTGTTAAGCATCATCAGCAATTCAGATCACAATAACCTCTTGGTGGGAATAAGAGGACTGCAATGGCATACAAAGTGTGCCCTACGCCGCCAGGTGAGGCCCTCCATAAGGTATGCGAAAACTAGTCACTCTGGCAATGACTCTTCTTCAACAAGAATTGTTTTGCTCACTTTTAAACACAGTGGCTTCAGGGGAAATTTTGAGCTTAGGTTTGTTAGACTGCTCTGAAAGCTGCCTTCAGTCCTTTTGTCTCTCCAGACACACACTCATGATACTTGGGATGAACCAACAGACTCTTGGGTCTATGAAAGGGGAAGACTCAGAATTTAATCCCAAGATTTTGTTTATCCGTGTAAGGACCACGTGCATGCTTCTGTGTGCTTCCAGCTGGAGTGTCACCAGGCATCTCTTGTGAAAGGATCATGTTTGCATCCCAGCACCCATTTCAGAAGGGGAGGTTGAAGCTCAGTTCTCAGAATAGCAGAGTAATAGGACTTCCACCACCACAGCCAAACCCAATGCCACCGTTACCCTCAGCAGTCCCACAGGGTGGGACTTAAAGCCACAACGATTCCCTAAGTTCAAAGAGCATCTAGATCCAGYGCTCTCATTTCAGAGCATGTTAGTGCTGGAGCCAGTAAGATACTGAAGACTCATCTCCCCTAGCAAAGGCAGTGCGATGGAATTTGAGCATATCCAGCGCTTGGTAAGATCAATCCTCAGTGCCTCGGTGTTGCAGGCAATAAAAATGATAAAGTCTACATGAGTGAATGGCTCAGTGCCTAGAAGCGGTCTGGAGAAGTGGAACATAACTAGTTAGGCTGTTAAAATATTCCCTGTTACGCTTTCAGCCTCTGCAACTAGCTCTCTCAAACGTGATCTCTGAGCCAGAACAGACCCAGGAACACCCCCAAAGGGCAGTTTGTCCACAGCCTCCCTGTCCTGGGTGTTAAAAACATTTACAACATGGGCATGGGCTCTTCCCTGGTAGACCCCTTRACAGCCAGTGCTGTCCCTGGATGCGGTCAGTTTATGAGTGTGCTGCAAGGCCTCCAAGTCTTCCCAAGATCTTCTGGAGTCCATCTACTGGAAAAGCTGACACCTTACTTCTGAGCTTATGCAGACAAGCACTCCACATGACCTAGATTTGGGCTACAAATACAATTACAGTCAGACAAATAATGGATAATTTGGGAAAACTGAAAAAAAAAAAAACCACGCTGAAAACTGAAGAAAAAAAAACCAACCTGAAAACTCATTTTTTTTCCTTCTGCTTGCAATATTTTGTTTGACAAGACCTTGGTTTGTTCTCTGGTTATGGAAACCCATTGTTTATTTAGCACCTTGAAAGAGGGGGGGACAATRTTCACTTTATAAAAATGACCCTGGTCTCTGCTGATACTGTTCTGCGATCATGCACATGGGAAATGATAGTTGTATGTCCCAGTTTTCTTAGACAGAAAAACCACAATGGGCTTCAGGAAGGAAATGTAATTTTTTTAATGACCTGATTTAATAGATAAATGTTTCTTGAGAATCTCATTTAAAAAAATAGAAACAGCAGCAGGTCAAAGAAGCCATTTGCAAAATAAATATAACAGGTCAGATCCTTCAAATGCCATAAAATAGATGCAACTTCCGTAATTTCAGAAGACCGACCCTGCACTTGCAAGAGCCCCAGGGCAGAGTCCTGCCTGCCTCTCATGTGAGCCAAACGAGCTCCCTGCTGATTTCCCTGTGACTGCAACATACCAAGCCAGGTGGAATCTGGGCCTACTTTGAGACCCCCTCCATCCCTAAGTGGGGAAAAATTTCTCCTTCCTTCCTTGCTAGAGGACTGGTAAAATCCGGCCTTAATTCATTTACAGGAAAGGAAACACGGTTGTATTTTGCTGAGCAAGAGAGACACTTGTGAGTTGGCAGCGGGGTCCTTTGCCCCAGCTGAGCTGATGGTTCCCAGTATTTGTAGCAGGCAACAATGAAAATAGCTATAGCTAAATCCTCCCTTATCCTATTCATTGTGCTTCTAAAAGTGCTTACAAGGTATGTCAAAAACAAGATGCCCAAGGTCAAATAAGTGGCCTTGGCTTGTTGCTCTACACAAGGCTTTGACATAAACCCCTTGTAAGAGACCAAATGGGCAGAGCTGTGCCCTGCGAGTGGACTTCTGCAGCGCTGGTGCAGTGACTCAGCCAGCAGCCGTGGCCTGCAGTGCTGCTCTGCTGCCAGGTTTGAATCCCAGCTCTGCTGGCTGAAGTCAGGGCTTCAGCTGCGGATGCATCAGACCTCAAAAACACTGGACAGCACAGACAGGCTCTTTTCTCTCCAAGGAAGAAAGAGCTGACCTGCCAGGAAGGGAACAGCTATCAGCTGGTTTTATCTTGACCTTGTCCGAGCCATGAGGAATACTTAGAACGAAATACATATCAGCAAACTTAGAATCATAGAATAGAATCATAGAATCATTAAGGTTGGAAAAGACCTTTAAGATCATCGAGTCCAACCGTCAACCCAGTACCCATGCCCACTAAACCATGTCCCRAGCACCACATCCACTCGTTTTTTGAATGCCTCCAGTGATGGTGACTCCACCACTTCCCTGGGCAGCCTCTTCCAATGCCTGACTACCCTTTCAGTGAAGAAATTTTTCCTAATATCCAATCTAAACCTCCCCTGGTGCAACTTAAGGCCATTTCCTCTCGTCCTATCACTTGTTACTCRGGAGAAGAGACCAGCACCYATCTCTCTACAGCCTCCTTTCAGGTAGTTGCAGAGAGCGATAAGGTCTCCCCTCAGCCTCCTCTTCTCCAGGCTAAACAACCCCAGCTCCCTCAGCCGCTCCTCATAAGACCTGTTCTCTAGACCCTTCACCAGCCTCGTCGCCCTTCTCTGGACACGCTCCAGCACCTCAATGTCCTTCTTGTAGTGAGGGGCCCAAAACTGAACACCGTATTCGAGGTGCGGCCTCACCAGTGCCGAGTACAGGGGCACAATCACCTCCCTCTGCCTACTGGCCACACTATTCCTGACACAGGCCAGGATGCCGTTGGCCTTCTTGGCCACCTGGGCACACTGCCGGCTCATGTTCAGCCGGCTGTCGACCAGCACCCCCAGGTCCTTTTCTGCCAGGCAGCTTTCCAGCCACTCTGCCCCAAGCCTGTAGCRTTGCCTGGGGTTGTTGTGACCAAAACAGAAGATGGAAGATGTATAGTCAAGGACTGCAGGAGGTCTGGGAGGGGTGATTTTTCTCTTGTCCCTCTGTATATTTTCTATGTGAGTATTCTCCTAAGTGTTTGAAGAAGTATATGTTACATGTATTTCCATATGGATAAATGATTAGCATGGAGCATCGCCACGGCCTTAAGGTGTAAACAGAGCTCTAGCACAAACAATGGAAAATATAGTGGTCATCATTAAAAAGTGAACATTTGCCAGAAGAATTACCACACTGTGGTATATGAAAAGACCACAGTTACTTCCTGCTCGAGTATAAATGGAAAATGTGGTGTCTCAGATACTAATAGGCTGGTAACTGTTAGCAAATGTTGACTTTTCTATGGTATCMCAAACTGAATCTAAGCGTTTTTTGAGGTCCAGCCATTGCTATTTTCCAACCCACAACAGACTGCATTTCACTGGTGCATGAAATGATCTTTCTGCCATGTATAATAAGTTGTGCAACCCTTGATACAGCACAAAGCGGGTCACTGTGTGTGTGCACCACTGCCCTCCAATGAGTGTMATAAGAACTGCTCTGAATAGCACTTAATCCCCTACAGCCCTGCATTCGGGGAAACTCCCCCATTACAAGACGCTATGCTCTTGAGGCCAGCCGAGTTGTGCTCTTTCCCATCTGTGCCACCAGCTTCCAAGCAGACGCTATGCGAGACAACTAAAGCTGCTTGGAAAAATTGGGCTGGAAAGCTTTTTGATGAAAAAAGGAAATTGTTTCCCAATGAAATCTTTGCAACAAAATGTTCTATTTCCTCGTTAACTATAGAAGTGGTTGGAAATTTCCATTTAAAAATATTTCCAATGGAAACCAGATTTTCCCCCTTCCTTTCCACCCCACCCCACCTCCTCCTTCCCAGTAAAAATTATGTGTGTGGAGAACAAACGTAATTTTTCAGCAAGATCTTCTGAAGATCATAACATTTTTCAGTGGCTGTGGATTAGATGCAGTCCTTAAGATAGCACCCTACATCCTGCGGCTTGGCTGTTTCAGTTCTTTCAAGTTCCATTAGAAGATACTGTTGTTTGATTCATTGAGAAAGACAGAAAACAACACGTTACTTCCCAGTCRTGGCCCTCAAAGTCCATTCCCAGTTCTGGTTACATGCAAGTTTCTTTAAAGTTTTGCCAGCAATGCAGTGCATCAGTTTCATGCCTCTGATCCCATGTAAATTTGCCTTTATTGTTTGTATTACTGTTAATTTGTTCTTAAATGTACCGATTTTTCATCAAYTAAACTGGAACCCTCAACATCATTTCAGATGAAGATCTCCAAAAGCAGCCCACTAGCTTAACACTCCTTCAAAATGCTAGATGTTAAAAATATAAACAGATTTGTATTTATACACTCATATTTCTCTTTCTCAAATGCATTTTATGCCTAGCCTTTCCAACAAGCAAAAGGGCCTGACGCCATGACATCTCTCTTTCTCTAAACACCCTAGTGAGCCATGTTAAAATTCGTCACTTTTTAAGAAGTACACTCACACTCTTGAGGATAGGCTTGTAACTGGATTTTTTTGGTACATAGGAAGTCAGCACAATGGCAAATGCAGAACTGAGTCTATGCTCTTGTGAAGAGGGGGAAGACGGAGCCACAGTTTTATACTTACTCAGAGGATATGAGAGGTGCCAAGAGCAACATAATAGGAATACAACCTATTATACCACATATGGTCTCACTTATCTGTTATTCATATAAGAATTCCACATCTTTCCCAAAGAGCAAATAAGAGATGAGTATGTATAATACTTGAGGAACTGCAGATTTCACTCTGTTTAAGCAAGCCAGTGTTGAATATGGAAATAAGACCTGACACAACCTTCATAACGACAGTTAAAAGAAAATTTAAATCTGAAACTTTGCTAATGCCCTTCTCTTATTGTTTCTGTTTCTATCAATCTCTACGTGCAGAGAATATAACAGATAATGACATCCTCTCTGAAGAATTTTTGACCAATGTGGGTAGTATCACAGAACAGAGCCCTGCTTAGAAAACAACTGTGTGATTTAAMCATCCTCGTGAAAGACTGTCAATTACCTTCCAGATTAGCACACTCGTTTTCAATTCCGCAGGATCAAAAACCTCTATTATACATTGTATAAATTTGCCAAAATGACCTTTAAAGGGAAAACTGTCTCAAAGCGAGACTGCAAAATCCTGCTCCTGCTCCATTGCTGTACCTAATCCCCAGTCCTTCAGACTCCGACCCGCAATCAATTTATCATGACTTTACAGAGTACTGCCCGCCAGCCAGCTCATGCAAACTGTCCATGTACTGACTTTAACCTGGAAGAAATAAAAAGCAACATGAGTAAAACCCTGGCGAGTTTGCACATCCGGCAACTTAAACCTAATCTCAGTTCCTGTTTCCTTTCCATAGGCTGTGGCTGTGTTCAATTCAACTAGTCACAAAAGCTAAATTTCAAATGCCCTTCAGGGATGGACTTGTTGAGAACCTTCTCCCACTCCCCCCCAAAGTTCTGGACATGTAACTCCACAAACAGTTCCACCAAGCTCAAAAGCATGGATTTAAGAGCAAATCGTGATTCAGGATGAATGAGGGTGGTGGCTTTCAGCTCTGTACAATCTTGGAAAGGTCATTCCTCCCTTTGAGCCATGGAAGTACAAAGCATTACTTTTGTCGTCTTTGACTAACTTGCTTTCTCGTTGCTTTTTAAATACAGGAGACAGCTTGTTTAGTTTCTGCGCTCACTTGGCACTATCACTTTGTCTAACAGTACTTAAATACTTAAAGTACTTAATACTTAAATTTAATGAAAATGTATCTGTTCATGTCTGTGATTTTTCCACATATTTAAGACTTCTTTTGCTTGTATTTTATTTCTTTTAAGTAATACATGAGAAAGTAAAAATCTCATTCATTTACAAAATAACTGGAAATAACGTGTGTTTGCAGCCTGCTACTGAAGAAATCAATTTCTAAGTGTCCTGCTGTGACCCATTCCATTTTAATAGAAGAAGTTGCTTTTGGATGGGTTCCTAATACAAACATATTCCTGCACTGAATAAACAAATGAGTAGATAGTTGCTTCCAGATCTTCAAYGCTTTTGATACTTTCAGTTATAATCCTCAAGGAATGAAGTGAGCAGAACATGGTCCAAGAAATACAGGCTGCTCTGATCTTTAGAGCTGCAGTTAATAGAAGCTTATTTGCATCCCAGCTATGGTTGTGTATTTGTTTTCTTGGCATTCATATCTGCTGTAATACTCATTGATGGACACAATATAGCAATGGAAACTTTCCTATATTTCACTCCCACTTCTTTTTGTTTCATATTTWAAAAAAAAAATCCAAGAGGATAAATTAAGCAATTAATGTATTTAAAAATATACACATTTATGTAAGTTTATTTAATAAGGGTTTTTGTGCAATGTATGTAATGGAGTTAATCAGCTCCTGTCTAGACTGTGGAGCAGGTACAGCCTGCAGGCCACATCACAGCTGAGGTGGAGTGCACCACTCTGCCCAGCCTGAGCTTTCTTCTGAAGGAAATATGCCCCACACAGGGGAAGGACCACAGCCTCTGTGACATTTAAAGAGTCCAGACAGATTGACTGTCTCAAGAAGTTTGGATAATTTGAACAAAGACGGAATAATCCTATGGGATTCTATTTTGGCTTCACTGAAGTCAGCTGTCAAACCTCCACAGCTTCAGAGGAGCTAGGATTTCACCTCTGAACTGCTGGGAGGTGATGTGGCCCAGGATATTGAGTAACATCCAGCTCCTGGGTTCCAGGCCCTGTTTCCAGCTCTTCCCAGTGACTAGTTTTGTTACCCTTGGCCAGTTTCTTAATGCCTCCACTTCTTCATTTGTAATCGGGATGGCAGCAATTAGCTTTTGTAAAAAGCTATTAATTCCGTGGATGGATAAAGCCATGTACAACATGATGCTGTAACTCATTCCGAGCTTTGCAGCCCTTTGCTGTTAAGTTTAACAAATAATCTAACCTGAAACTCTGGTAAATTTGAATCTTACATGACATTTCATCTACCAAGTGGTTTTCTTCTGGACTTGGCAGGAGCTGATACTGTTGGAACACYATGGAACGGCTACATCTTACCAAAAACCTGCAAGACTTCTGATGATATTCCTAGACCAAAAAGTGGCAGTTCCCAACGTTATAAATGCAGTTCGTAATCCTTTCAAGATCTCTTCATCACTTTGAAAAAATCCATTCAGTGAAACTGCTGTTAAAGCCTCTCCTGTCACCAACAGGATTGCTGATAGGAAATATGGTGGCCATACAATACCATTGACTTCCTCAGCATTGCATTTGGGTGCTACATGCTCTCATCTAACAGGCAGCTAAGGACAATTAGAAGGCAAGATCACTCTGGGAAAGGGAAGGGAATTGAGGTGGTCTTTTCAAGGTGGTGTGGAGAACAAAATCTGCCAGACCTGAGTGACCACAGGTCCCAGAAAGCCTGCCACTCATGGAAGACCACCGCAGATGCCCTTTTTCTCCTCACTCTTTCTGTCTGCCACATAAGCCATTTTATATGGAATTGTGTTTGCTGTGGAATTCTGTTTCTTGTGGGGAAAAGCTGTTAAAACACTTTTTAAAATATCTCGGCTCTGTTCAGTAACGAGATGTTTCACAAAACCACATCTGCTAACACACAACTAACATCAGKGAGCTGGATGGCTCTGAACTAAAGAAATGGTTGTACAATTACTCCCTCCCCATGTGTTGTTTAAGTTCATTTGTTTGGTCCTTTTTTCCCTAGCCAGAATAGACATAATTAATAGAACTGCTGGGCACTAGCCTGGCAGAAGAGATCACAGCTTGAACTTGGCTGGCTTGTTTCTACACAGCTTGGTCTTTCATGATGAAAGATGTGCAAACAAGAAGAGACATTTCTAGTGCAATGTCCAGAAAACTGGTGGGGCTTGACAATATGGCATCTCAGAACATCCCAGTCAATCTGTTGTCCTGTGCGCAAATCAATTAGGGTTAGCAGATGCTAAAAAACTTCAGTATGATATGCCAGATCCCATGGAGGCTTTGATTATGCCCCCAACACTGACCTTATCATGCTCTTATTAAAGCCAGCGATAAACTCTGGTCAGTTGCATTGTTAGCAACTAAAACCCTCATTGACTTTGCTATAATGCCCCAGAATACTACAAGGAGGATATAATTTGAGTTGTGAAYGATGAAAGGCAGCTTGTTTGCTACAGTTGCTTGACACCTGACTCAGTGAAACAGGTCTTCTTTTAGAGGGCAAGTGAAACAAGAAGTGTCGAGCTACTAAGTCCTAGGAAATTATGCTGTATACACTTATCTGTATGAACCTGCAATTAGAAGGTTGGTGAGAATTGGCCTGAACACAGCTGACACTCACCATATGTAATAATTCAATACCACACATATGTGCCAGCAGGTAAAACTAAGGACTGCCAAGCCACATCTTCTCTGAACTCTGGAAGATAATTATTTTGTCTACAGCAAGCTTCTCAATGCCTCCATTTCCCTGTCTTGGGTATGACAGCAAAACACAGCCTCGATYATCCAGAGATATTTGAGGTACCTGAAATCTGCTGATAATCACTGGTTTAAGTAACTGGAGATCTTTAGCCTCTGCTCTRACATGGATCCAAATGTGCCTTTACATGTATATTACCCTGTTATTCTTCAGCCCTCTTCTCTTCTTGCCTGGAAAGCTCTGGGCAGTTTCCCCAATATCTCAGGCTTTCATTCTGAATGGAGTTCATATAGGTCCAACCCAGAGGATTCAGGTAATTAAGATTTGGGGTATTTTTGCTTTTTAAAGACACAGGAGATGAAGTTCAGCAAGATTCAAACATCTGCCCTTGTTGACACATTTTCCACAGAGCCGCAGAGCTGGAAGCAGGGTCAGTTCATAGCAGGGGATAGGAAAACATCCTGTCATACTCAGGGAGGAATTATTCTCACTAGAGAATCAGGTTTTACCCAGACAGACCAGGTTTCAGGGTGCTTATTAAGTAAGTTCGCCTGTAAACTGTTCTTGCCAAGATGCTGTGAAGTTTTGACACACACGCCCCACTCCATCCCATGGCCTCCTCCAGAGCATGGCCACAATCATGGCAGAAGCACAGCTCCCCAGAGAGGGGATCAGGCTAGCGCTGGCTAGATTTGGGTCCAGACAGATCTAACAAGTCTAAACACAGTACGGCAGTATAATTTACTTGCACTGAATATGTTCACAGGGAGGCACAGTAAAGCCTCCCAAAGAGAAGTCAGGCTGCCTTCATATACCCCAGCAATCATTTGTGGTCTGCATATGTGCTTATTGATGAGCCTCCATCCCAAGATCATTTGCCACAGACACAAAAGGGCAGGGCTTCCCCACGCTGCCATGACGCAGCTCCAGCTCCACATCCCTGACACACCTCCAATCCAGGTTTCTTGAGTAGAAGCTCAGCAAGACAGTCTCYGGGTTAAGAGGACCATGGTGTGTGAGCCAAGTGGGGTCATGCTACAACCATCTACAATGAGAAGCTTAGTGGAAAGTTATATTGATTTCTGGCAATGTTCTTTGAGCCCCTGAATGAAGGCCATGATAATCCCACTAAAGAAAAAGGGTCTCAGATCTATGGCTCCTCCAATATTTGCAGCCAGGAGTGATGTTATGTGAAGAAGACTTTAAGAAAAAAATAGCAGGCAGTAAGACTGCACTATTGTTGCACAGGCCCTGTGATGCCAGAATAATTCCTGCCCTAAATAAAAACCATGATGGCAGTTGCTTAGTGAATGAACAGTGGCAAGAATGAGCAAATGTTGGATAACTCTTTGAACCGAAAGAGCTTCTTGCTTTGAAGATATTTGAGTAGCCTTGGAAATAACTACTCTTTTATGAATGGAACCTCAATCTCCCTCAGTACCTTGTTACTATCCTTCAAGATGTTTTCATGAAACAGAGGTATGGCAGCTTCCGCAGAAGCACGACTTGGACACGAGGAGGGAACTACCACATTTTTATAGCAAATTTTCAATGTTTCCAAAAGCAACTAGAACATTCAGAATGAAGAACAAGGCAAAACATGACACCAAAGYAGAGCGGTTCTGCTGTCTCTAATTCACTGTATTCTTCATTGGCGTAATCATGTGTCTGCAGCCCAAGGGTTGTTCTTTAACTCCCAGGACTGCTGCCATTTTCCATTCTGCCAGCCAAATGAGTACTGTGTGAACTCTGTCTCAGCAAGTGAACTCAATAAGTCCTTTTATTCTTCTCTGACCCTGCTAAAATTGTTGTTAAAGCTACCCATCATTTGTTCCCTGTGAGTATTTCACGCTTTGGTTTCTCATGACTCCTGCAGCTTTCCCTTCTTTCTTCCCCGCAAAGCCAAAGCAAGAGACTTCCCTCCTGCAACCCCACAATTCGTTTCCTACTGAAGATCTTTTCCTTTAGGTCACTTATGCTATTCATATCCACAGAGACTGCTCTAGAGCAACAGATTTGGGGGCAGTGTATTCCCTCCCGCTCCACAGCAGAGATCAGTGCCTGCCTAATTGAAGGGGATGATGTCATGCTGGCTGCTCTTTTTAAGGCAAATAAAAATACATCCTGTCTCTTTGAATGCTGCTTTTGAAGCCTGAAACCTAGCTGGAATCAAAAAATGGGTTAAAATCCAGCAATGTGCTCATACTGTACCCAAATCTACTGATAAATCTTTTTAAAAATTACACAAACCCACTGACCTGACCTACAAGCCACACTTAGGATCCAGTGGAAATGAGCTCACTTGCTTGTCAAGCTGTTATAGGTTAGACAAGGCACAGAGTCSTACGTTTGCTTAGTGGATTTGCCCTGCCTCACCCTCTGTGTGACCTTCAGCCACTCTGTGCCTTGGCTTAATCATCAGTAAACTGAAGACAGTATGTACCTGCCTCACAAGGAGAGGATCTCATCTGCAAAACTCAGATGAAACTGCAGTATTAGCAAGTGCAAAGTAACTTATTAGGGCTGAAAAACACAAATAAATGTTCATGAGAAACAGGAGCCAAATCCTCTGATTCATAACTCAGAGGTAATTTCACAACCAAGAGTTAATTTGATTCAGATGATTTAAGTCTTATTTCTTGTTTAATTCACCTGAGCCTTTTAACTACAAGGCTTTGGATTTTTTTTAATTCTCTCTTATCATCTGTTCTGTGGAATCAAAGGAAATTTATCTCAACTCAGAGTATTAAAAAATATACCGTTAAAAGACAAAAGACTTGAATGAAAAGGTACTGTTTCATTTCAGTGAAAGAGAACAAAGTCACAATCATTTTATAAAATCACAAAATTCAGATCACATTATTCATTCAGAGCAACTGTTGCTGATGTGCTTTTTCTTGACTGCTCAGAAGTAAGGCTTTATTCACAAACATTGTCATCTTACTCCATTTAATGGAGTGCCTTGCTTTCCTTGTTCCAGCGGAACAATGCACTGTACAGCAGTGCTCCCAAGAGTGTGTGCTGTGGCTCACATGAATTTCCTTTCTTAACCCCAATACTACATGTTATCTGATGTGTCTGCTCCACACTTTACCTCTAGTACAATTTGTATCATCAGAGAAAGAAAGACATAAAACACTTGGTGTGAAATCCTCCACTACGTTGTTCTGTTTTACCTCCACTAAAGTTGATAATGCCTTAGAAGAGAGCCAAGCCCTCAGAGACCAAGACAAAAAACATGGACCATTACTTTAGGACACCAGAAATCATGGCTATCTGCAGACCCCATTTGAGCTGGACCTTTTATGCCCAAATGGTGGGAAAAAGTTTCATCAATGCTCCCTCAAAGGTGTTGAGCCAGGGAACTGAGGAAATCAATAGAATCACTCTGAAAACACCACACCTRGAATTATTACAAGCTATCACAGCTAGCACAGATGTGTTACTGATGACAMTGAAATACCCAGACAAGAAAAAGGTAGAAAGAAAGTGACTTTTCAAACTCACAATGCAGCAGAGGTTGGAAAACAATCCCCAGTTTCCATTAAGTCACATGCCAAAATCATGTATCCTGAGCAACTTGAAGACTGTTTTATACAACGTGGCCAATGTGGGAATGTACTGCAAGCATCTAGGACTCAAGATGACTTCATTTACACAAGGGACCTGATCCCATCCCAAGCCCTGTGACTCCAGGTAAGTGGTTCAGAGAACAGTGTGTTGAAGTGAAGGAGTTCACAGCCCCTGTGGCCCCCCTCCCCCCCCCCGAGTTGATTTACTATTGTAGAGATCAAGAAAAGAGATAAGGAGAGAGATGGAAAAAATACCAAAAGCTAGAAGCTGTTCCTTGGAAACAAGTTCAACCCATTAACTGTGAAACTGGGCAATGTCTGACATCTCTCTCCATTCAGTTGCTAAAGAGAGTGACCAATAAATTAAATACAGTCGAAGCCTGCTATGGGCTCCGAGGAGTTTACATGTAACTGGGCCCCGACACTTGCTCACTGGGAGTATATCATCTTCTCAGAGAGAAGCAAAACCACTCTTCCTGAAGGTGGTCACAACAAATATGAATGAACTTTTGTCTCCATTTCAGGTGAGTTTTCCAGTGGCATGTATTAAATAATGCAGCCTCTATACACAAATTGGTCCTTCTTTTCTCCAGGTTCTGTGATACTTGCTTTGTAAATAGTGCACATGTGTGCAATGTGGGTGGTGCAGGTCTGATACTTCCCCAATATCATCCTTAAGAGGGTTTCCTTGCTATCCCCCTCTTCTTAATGGGCCGTTGTTCAACTATCATTACTCTGATACAGAGGAAAGCACTTGAAAAACAGACACTGAACCACTAGCAAACTATTGCCTTTCTCCATGTCCGACACTGGAGACTTTGCCATTGCAGTGCGGTCTTGCAGAAGTCTGGTAGTTGGTGTGTTTTACCGAGGCAGCTAGGAGAGAAGCACACAAGTATATGCCTAGGACCTTGCCCATTTAKAACAAGAAACTGAAGCCAAGTTGTTTTCAGGTCTTCCCACTTTTCTTAACCCCCAAGAGATGGAGAAAGAGAAGCAGCAGTGGAGAAAGACAAAATTTAGCCAGAAACTGGGTATTATCTCACATTTAGAAAGAACAAAGCAATGAATTTACATATGTAACTACCATGAAGCTATACTTGAAATAAAGTATAACTTGCTTCTGAACAAGGAGACAAAAAAGCGGTTGTAGCAATGAAGGCTGCAAAGCGTTAACCAGCCTGTCGCAGGCAAAGAAAGCCCAGAGCTCGGCACTCCACAAAGATGTGCCAAAGCTTTCCACCCCTGGAGGAACAGGACCAGTCATGTGTCCATGTTAGGGAGCAATGTTCAGCACTGTAACTATGAAACTGGGTGACACCCACCCTTTTGCCTCAGAGAGCTGTAAAAGATAGACATCCCGATCACCGTCCATTTAGATTGTCACGCAGGAAAAAAACTAGTGTCTTCTCTAGACCCAGTCTCTAGACCCAGTGCTGTTCACATCAGATACTAATATGGACAGCCCTGGACACCATGCTTTTTGACTCATGTTTCCAGAGCTCCCCCATACTGTTTACTCAGCATTTTGTAGAGATCAAGAAAAGAGATAGGGAGAGAGATGGGGAAAAACAAATGAATTATGTTTTTTCTAATTTTGCTGCTTTTCTTCAAATTTCCTGGAGTGATCAATACCCCTTAGCTTGCTGCRGTGCAGTTTTCTTGTCATGAAATGGTATTATGCAAGCACAGCAAAGCCTGGATTTAGGCACGAAGCAATATAATTCTAAGTGAAAATCCAGATTTTAGGCAGATGCGTTAGCCCCAGAGATTCCTTTCATTGTTATTTAATCATTATATTGCAGTAGCAGACAAAATCCCCATGAAACAACCCCAGCTATACTAGGCACTATACACTGAGTTAAAAAAAGAACTTGCCTCCCTCAAGAGTTTGCAATTTAATATAAAAAGCAGGTGTGCCATATAAGCAGCAAGGAGGAAGAGGGTAATTGTGGCATAGAATCTCTAGCTGGATTCAAATTGATTTAAAAAACACAGGACATAAATCAATGTGTCTCCGAAGTCTCTCTTACTCACACRCGTTGCCCAACGGGGCACTGACAGGCTGCAATTGCGAGGTGGGTGCTAACGTGGGCTCTCCCCTCCCGGGGCAGGCTGACTCACGCTCAGGGCTACCCGCAAACCCGCCGGGAGGGACGGAGGGAGGCAGGGACACCCACCCGGGGAGCTCAACCAGAGTAACTGCAGGTCGGCAGTGAGTCATCTGGGAGTGTGGCAGAGAAAACAGATTAAAATGTAGGATGGGGTGGAGGGAGACCCCAGAGGGAAGGATCTGCTGGTGACCCATGAAGAATGTGGGAGAGGCCCTGGGAGAGCTGAAGATGATCCAGAGTTAGAGAAATGAAGAGGAAACAACAGACAGTCCTAGCTTCGTGGAGAAATTAGGCATGATAAGTGTTACCCTCCTTTTGGGGACTGCTTATTAAGACTACCTCTGCTGAAGCCCATACAATAACATAAACGTGTAGGAATTCATATAAAAKGAAAGGAAAAAAAACCCTATGGCTTCTTATTTCTAACTTTCACCCTTACAGGCCTCAGTCAGGTCTCTGCTCCTTCTCCTGCAACACAAATATAAAATTTCCTGGAAAGTGCTATGAAAAAATCTCAGTGATACAGCGGTCATGGAAATCAACATGCGTCTCTCAAGTTGAAAGTGAAAATCATACACAGCGGTATGAAAAGCACTATGAACAAATATGTATTCTTGTCTAACTCAGTTAAAATTAATGCTGTAAAGACAATAAACTATCCAGGAATAATCTGAATTGCTCATATTGACAAGACGACTKCACTACTTGCACTACTTGGCCGGTGCTGCTGCTGTGCCATGCCCATTTCACTTGCTGTGGTCACACACAGATGATCTATTGTGTCCTGTGGCACCTCCTACCAGCCAGTGATCCAAGAGAGCCAGTGAATAGCTCTTATTTCTGTTTATTTGTTTTCATCTCACTTTATTTAAGCTTTGAAACTTTATGATTGTATTAAATGCAAATGCCAACAATAGGAAATACAGAAAATAACACCAGGAAATGGAAATGTGCATGAATGTAGCGTGCTGAACAAAGATTTCTACAGTTTCTGATCCAAACTAAACATTTCAACATTCCTAATAGTTTAGGTTTCCCATTAACTGTAACTGAGTCATTTCAGAGCCTCCTGTGAGAGGGACTCTGGTGTTCTGGATGCCCCAAGAGCATCACCATCATATGATGTACAACAACACCTAAGGTGAACACAGACAAATGGCAGCCAGACTCAAATCAGAATTTCATTTCACAGCCTCCTGGTGGAGAATCAAAACATCTGCTTCTCTTCATATTGCTGGGATTTTGCAGAAGCTATCACTTCCACAAGAGCCTACAGAGAATTTTCTGCCTTCACTGTTTTTCACTGCAATGTTTATTGTTCATATAAACTTTTTGCATGAATGTACAGACCTGCTTCAATGGGCTTTGGTCCAAACTAGAATTTTCTTCAGACTCACTAGAGCAATGAATAGCTCAAAATCTAGAAAATTCACTGGAATTGTAGAAATAYGGTATTCGAGTTCTTGTTTTGTCTAACTTAGTTCAGTGACTTCAAGGTAACCCTTCTGCTCCATGATCTGTAGCATCCTTTGATCAGCATACTAGAGGATATTCAAGAGCTGGGCATTGTAAGAACCCCTGATGAAGACATGCTCCTGTACATAAATAATCTTATTGCAGCATAGACTTGTGCCACAGTTAGGCTGTGGGCCAACTCAGTTGGTGGGTGATAAAAATTTTCTCTCCCTTTCTCCGACCCCCCTGTCCGGCATGTTTTTTCACAGGGACTTCAAATGCATGTTTGGCTGACTGAAAGCTGATGAGTGAAGAATGTGCAGTATATTCAGGAAATTATCCCCTCCATTTGGGATACTTCCTCACATCATCTTTGTTTCTCTGCTTTAAGTAAATCTGCACCTTAGGCTATCTGCTCTGTTTGTTCACAGGGATATAACGTTAAAGAGAGTATCTGCGTATTGCTCATTTTCACGCTGAGCGTAAATGCCTTACCTGGTAAACCCAATAACTTATTTAACATGAAATAATATAGCTGATAAAGAGGATCCAAGGGAGATACTGAAAAAGGAAATGGGGAAATTGYCCAGCTATTGTAGTGGGAATAATGTCCAAGATTTATATTAAAGTGTCATTTATTGTCTAAGTCGTATGGGGAAGGGAATGCTAAATTGGTTCCCAGGATGAGAAAGCAGCTGCCACCAGCATTGTGTTCTCCACRTGCAGCAAATCAGCCCATGCTGTAACTCCTCTTTCTGCTCAGGCAGCATTTGATGGTTGGGTTTTAGGGGGCTGGGCTTTGTCACTCAGTTAGAAATGCTTTCGTAAACTGTACTCTCAGCCAGAAGCCACCTTGGATATGGGGTTCCACCATCCTCCACAGCACATGCCTTGTGAAAGAGAAAGTGAGGGCCAGTCTGAGCGCCAACTTACACTCTTTGTTACCAGCTTCATTAAAGCAGCTCCATTAAACCCCCAACCTCCCCRGGGTGTTACCCCTCTGCGCAGAAAGAAAGAGGACAGGATCGATCAGGTAGTGCTTTACACCCACTTTGCATTGGTGAAAATCAATACAAAGCACTGAACGAGCCTGCTTCACCGGCACTTTGCTTCTTCCAGAAACACAGAAGCATTTGTAACCTAGTACAGCTGCCTGTGCTCAGCTGCAGCAGCTTTGCACTGCCAAAACAGCAAAAGGCAGCCGGAGGATGCTGAAGAATGAGGCTGTACTGATCTAAGCCATAATGACTTTACACTTCTTTTTTAGTTCAGTTCTTATTTAGGYAAAACTTTCACTGGTGTCATATTTAGGTCTGGCCTGCTGGCTGCCCTCTGCCAGGTTTTTGCAGGCTTACTGCAACTGGGCCACAGAACTGGGCAGGGGAAGCTTTGCGCTTCCCTGCTGTGTTGGTCCTTGCACTGCACTCACCACTGCTGGATCTGACCACCTTCCACCAYGTGTAAACACGGGCACATGTGTCCCACCTCAGGACAAGTGGATACAGCTGAAGGCTATTTTCACTTGCCCCAATTCAGCTGCATTGGGCTGTGCTGGAGCATCTGAGACTTCCACACAGATCTAGCAGATACGGCACAGGATCCATGAGAGGTCTTCACCCCTCTGGAGAGACAGCTAGARACCAGGTGGTACCCTACAGCTTCTCAAATGACACTAAATACATAGTGCTAGCCCTGACTGTCTCACTATAAGTGACAAATTTTCCTCCTGAAAGCCTTTGAGGATTTTTTGAAAGTACACATTATTCTGGGTTTTTGCTATAGAAAGCAAAGGTCAAAAGAATTTATCCTGCCCAGACAGGACAAGATGCACGATGGTTCATGGGGAGTTTGCCCAGAATCACGGCCCACCTCTTGAAAAAATTATAGAAGAAAACATTCCCAGTTGAGAACACAKCTGACCCGTGACACCAGGGGAGCAGCTCTGAGAACTGTCCTCCTCCTAGCCATCTGGTACTTAGCTTGGGCCCAAGCCAGCTACAGGGTTACAACACAACCTTGTTTAACAGTTGATGGAAAGCCAGGTCAGCAAATGAAATGCAATTGCAGGAACTGCTGGGTCACTGCGAAGAAGGTCTGCACCATTTTCCATCAGACTGCAATTCCTTGACCTTGCTGGTATTGTTCCCACTACCCCACGCCATGCAACACAGCCACAATGTGACGACGTCACATGAAGTCAGGACGTCATTTGTCAGAACAATGCAGATCCCCCATTCATTTGTGGATGGTAAAAAGTCTTACCACAAATGCCGCTACTGAACACCAGCAAGGAATCAGCAGTCAGAGAAGCAAACTGGGTGTCTTTACAAAGGAGGTCAGGAGCTGCATAGCAGCTCTTAAAAATGTTTCCTCTGCCCATCAAAGTMCCCTCTGCCATAAAAGAAGCTACACAGCAGGGAGAATGCACTGGTAAATCACATCCTGAGAATCTCACAGCATAAACTTTCCTTTGATTTTTGAATATTAAACTACAACTACACTGCTATCTTTTTTTTTTCTGTCTTTGCAGCAGAAAATATAATACAGAAGGTAAGCAATTCCTTTTCTCTAAAAACACAGACCTTAGGAAGAGCTCATTTTAGAGTGATACTGTTATCTGTTTAAGTTTGCATTTCTTTGTTCCTTCTGTGCTGTTTTATTACCTCCTTCTATCAGCCATATCCAATGGCTTCTTAAATTCTGCCTGCAGCCACAAGGAATGTAAGCAAGTATAGCTGATGTAAAATGACATCCATGCCTTCATTCACTGAGCAGTGATTGTCTGTTGAGTACTTGCAGGGAAATTATTTTCTTTTTTTTTCCCCAATACAAATCCCAAGGCAGCTGAGGTTACACAACCAGCTTCATATTTAGTTTAAAATATGTCTCAATTTATAAGCCATCTGCAGCACTCATCATTAAATGAGAAGGCCACAAACAGGAAAACTCACAACAACGATAAATAATCAGGACTCAAATGAGCACTCTAGTTTGAGGCAAGAATCTGGGTTGATCAAAATGCTCTCTAAATAGTGCCAGCTCAATGAATGGGACAATCACATCACAAACCACTTGTCTGGGGCAAACAGCCCACTTTCCAAAGTCAATGATACATTTTCTGGCTCAGGAAATCCCCGACCTCCAAATCATTAGAGAGTAGGAGAAGTATCATTAGAGGCTTGCCCATTTYTTTACTCTTCCTTAGGCATCTGCTTTGGCACCATTGTCAGAGAAGAGACATGGAAATAGGTGGGCTTCTGGCCTGACCCTGTACAACCATTATTGTGGTCTCAGGCACAAAGCAATGGGTCTGAGAGYGGGGTATGGGGTGTGCTACAGAATGCAAGAGGCAGAGGGCAGTTCAGTGGATGCCCTCATCTTCCCCCATAGATTCCTTTGTACCAAAATTACCATTAATTACTTCATTTACTTATATATCTGTCCTGGTTTCGGCTGGGATAGAGTTAATTTTCTTCCTAGTAGCTCGTGTAGTGCTGTGTTTTGGATTTAGTATGAGAATAATGTTGATAACACACTGATGTTTTAGTTGTTGCTAAGTAGTGTTTACACTAGTCAAGGACTTTTCAGCTTCCCATGGTCTGCCAGGTGCACAAGAAGCTGGGAGRGAGCACAGCCRGGACAGCTGACCCAACTGGCCAAAGGGATATTCCATACCATATGACRTCATGCTCAGCATATAAAGCTGGGGGAAGAAGGAGGAAGGGGCGACATTCAGAGTGATGGCGTTTGTCTCCCCCAGTAACAGTTACGCGTGACGGAGCCCTGCTTTCCTGGAGATGGCCGAACACCTGTCTGCCCATGGGAAGCAGTGAATGAATTCCTTGTTTTGCTTTGCTTGTGTGCGTGGCTTTTGCTTTACCTGTTAAACTGTCTTWATCTCAACCCACGAGTTTTCTCACTTTTACTCTTCTGAGTCTCTCCCCCATCCTGCTGCGGGGGGAGCGAGCGAGTGGCTGTGTGGGGCTTAGTTGCTGGCTGGGGTTAAACCACAACATATCCCTATTCATGCAGGAAGAAATATGTTGGTATGTCGGGAAGACTTGTTACTGAAAAAAGGCAAATCAAAGAAATTAGATTCTGCATTTAGATCTGAACGTGACCAAGTCAGGGACTGCCGTGGTATAGTTCACGGACTAAAGCACTCCCCACAATGTCTAAATACATTACAGGATGCAGCCACGAGTGATACCACCAAAAAGAAATGCTGGACTCATAGAAATCAGAGCCCTCATCTCTGAGAACATATAAAACCAAACACATTTATAGCACATGATGAAAATTACAGGACAAGTGGCATTTATTTGTTTGCACAGTGAAGACTAGGCAACTTAAGTCTCTCAAGAGTTCCATCAAAATATGTTGATTGCCTTCGGGATTTAGATTTGCAGAGGTTTTTATGATTGCATTTCAAGGCACATTATGTGCTCTGGAGAGGCACTATAATTTCTTTATTTTTGTGAGGCCCCAGAAGGATTCCTAGATTTTTGAAATTAGAGATGGAAAGATTTATCTTTCCCTCTAATGAATTGCCCACCAGGACAGGACCGCCTTCTAAAGCATACTGCCAAGGACTCGTGTTGTCTAGTTTGGAGTGACAAAGATCGTATCTGGAGGCAACTCCAAAATTTTAAAGGTTTCACTTTTATAGACCAAWCATCAACATGACTGGTCCTATCATCAGCTATTGTTTACTAATAYCACCTTTTTAAAAATTCTCATCTCTTCCCATTATTCTAGGAAAATTGCAGAATTTCAGAAATATTTGTAAAAGAAGCCACTATGATAAAGCTGGACAGACTTATGCTCAGTCGCACCTTATTTTATTAATAAATTCCTAYTGAGGTCATTAGAGTTCTCTGTACAGTAAAATCAGCAAGCTTTGACCCTCATACAAGAGGAACAAATCAGAAAGCACTGGAGCAGAATCTGTTCTTGTACTTTTGTCTAAGTTTTTTCTTGTTGTTATTATTTTCTTTCAAACCTCTCATGCTTGATTAAAGAAATTTCTCTTTGGTTTTCTATTCTGTTTTTATTATGCTTGTAGATAAAAAGCCTTTGCACGGCAGGAAGAAGAGCAACAATTTGCCAACTCAAGCTGCATTTACCATCTGGTATCCAAGAACTTAGCAGACTGCCTGTTCCATCAATGCAATAATATTATGTTGCTTTAATGACCCCATGCTCTGATTTGAAGATAAGCAAGTTGGACTCAGATGACAGATAGGGACATTCACCTCCTGTAATAACCAGCATTTCCTCAGCTGCTGTCACCAATTACCACAGCATTGATCACAGACTGATAACAAAAGGTAGTACAATTTCAGAAAATCAGCTTTCTCTGCTTTTTTCTTTTTGTGCCTTCTTTAATTGGGTTTAGATGGCTGCAGTGCCAGATGGATACAAGCTGCACCGAGTAAGATGATGAAGTCCCATTTCCTCAGAGAAGGGAGAGGGGGCAGTGCCCTACTCACACCAGTAAAGCCGAAATTTCCAAAGGAACCAGCAATTCTGAAGGCTCAGTGTTACACATCTTAAATGAGACATATTTTCCAAAGGGAGATGTTCAACATATTGCGATAAATGATAGTGTGATTTTTGAAACCTGGCCGGTCAATGATTGCCTCTGACATTAGACCTCCGGTATAGCTGTGCAGCAAGTGAAATGAAACACAGATTTCCTAGGAAGAGCACTACAGTCTGAAAACCTTAGTATGAAATGAAAGGACAGCTTCTCACCCCCGTGATGTCCAACTGGGGGATTTAATCAGCGGAGCCAAAGAGGAAAACTCAGTGACAACCCACCTAATTCTTGTATCTGGCATCCCTCATTACCCATCTACCCACCTCTGCTTCTGCCTCCAGTTGCTCTTATTTACTGGAAGCCACATCTTTCTCATCTTTCAACCCCACAGTTACTCATCAGCTTTTGCTGCAGTGAACGGGGAGTATATTGCACGCTGCGGTTTATTCAAAAATCGGCTTCTATTTTCAAGGGCAAGGATGACAAATTGAACATGAAACAACTATTAGTTTTATGGATAAACTATGTGTCTAAAGTAGAGGGAGAACATACTCAGTGCAGGCTACTACTATATCACCTGCCACGAAGTGATAACGACAGCCACTAGCAACTGGCTATTGATCTTCCCCATAGTCAGTAGGAGCCTAAATAATGAAAACAACGTATTTGGGGCTCATGCAGAAAGACATTAACAGACTGTTCCCTGCAAAGAAAGACTTGGATTTGCTGGAATTGTAYGCARAATCATCATCTTTTAATAGATAGAGTAAACATGGGAATAATCAGAGGATCATTATTTTTGGAGACTAAAAAAAAGCCTATTAATCCTTACCCCCTGCCAGGGCACATCACAAGTAAAACTCCCTACCCCAGTCTCTGCATTTACCAAAAGAGAGAACAGGCAGGAAAGATGGGCTGATTTCCAGGCTGTTTTCACAGCTCCCATCACACCTGTGATGCTGAAGGAAGGAATACAGCAGGGGAATTTAGAGGGAATGAACCCCAGCTGTCGCCAGGCAGGACATCCCCTTGGAGACCACTGTTTATGGGCACACTGGCCAGCTCACAGATGTCTAAAACCAGAGGAAAATCACAAACATTTCTATAGAATATGGGCAAGTCCTTTACACAGCATGAATCATAAATTAACCAGATGCATTTTGCCATACGATAAGGAGAAGAAATGATAATGGTTATATGTCAAGGACACTTTTATCCAGAGCTGTCATGATAATTCCTTCCACTATAATACATTCACTAAAAGAGTAATAAATAAAAGCTAAAAGGAAGGATACTGTCTGTAAGCAGGAGTGATGAATTTTGAGCCCGAAATTTAATCTTGGCTACCATCCACAGGATAACCAACTTCACAAGCATCTACGTGAGTTTAACAAGGCTACTCATGAAGCAAGGAAGCCCACRATATAAGTGACGTGTTCATGATACACCCATTGACGGCAACAAAGATAAGCTCCCCAGTGAGATATCTGCATAGCTTAGCTATGAAAATAGCCACAAGAGGTAGGATGTGGTCCAGGGAAGGGCTCTGGAGAAGGGACTCTCCAGCAACACTGGAAGCAAACTGGGTGAAATATCACAGCTTTTAAATATTGCATAACAAACTCTTATGTAATTCTGACTGAAGTTTCCTAAATCTTATGTGTTATTGTGCCATGTATATTTTATAACRTCAATGTTTTAATTAAAATGTGATCTCATTTACGAGTTGGTGAAGCCCGCAGCTTTATAAGGACCCTTTAGGATTCAGCCACCGCACTATCGGTCGGAAGAGACAGTGCAGACCCACGGAAGGAGGTGTACTCCCAGAGCTGCGGCTGATCTAACTGACCCCTGCCAAATGAGGCTGCAGCTTACTCGGTCCTCCCGTCTGGAGAGGGGATGTAATGCCCTCTTATTAATCTATCTCACTAGAGAATAGATTAAAGGAATAACTCCAATACTGACCTTGACTTAAAGGCCTGGAAGAAGGCTTTTTAAAGTTAATTGAAAGAATCGCACAGACTTCAAGCTGCTTTGTACCAGTTCCTAACAGACAAATTGACTGTACCATAGTGAAATGCAAGGCACAAACATATTAAAATATTGTCATTTAACTATTGTTGCTCCTGCTACAAATACCAGGAGTAGCTAGGATCCTTATCGTTTAAATCCTTCCACCTTGAATGGTGACTGAATAGTACAATACCCTAAAGCTATTAAGATTCTTTTGTTCATAGCCTTGTTACTATGAAATGGTTATTAGAGAAATGTCATTGGGGAGAAAGAGATGTTGCTTAGTTTTCTGGAACAGGAACTTATTCAGAAGATAAATTCATATTATTATCTCTTCCATTTTTCTCTAGTGTGTTTACTGATATGCTGCCCACAGGAGAAGCCGATCTTTCTTGACGAAAGAATAAGCTGTTTGAAAACAAAAAAGCAGATCAAAGAGAGCAGCTCAGTGATGGAAGATGGCAGCTAGAGGAGGGGGATGAAAGCTAATGTGCTGCTGATTGAGGAAGCCATTTTTGTTCAACTCCACGTGCACAAGATAAAAGCAGGGCTCCCTTTCCGCATATCTGTTCATTTCACAAATGGTACAAGGTAGTATTTTTCAGCCTGCCCACCAAAGCAGTATCTTCATATATAACACATGCACTAGCCTGTGCAACGGAAAAGGCATCTCACAAGCAGACAGGAATGGGTTTGCCCAGAAAGAGGGATGGTTTGAACCCCTCAGCATCACAGACACCGATTTTGAGGCTCCAGCTCAAGATAATACTGTATTCTTAGTAAATCTTCGCGCTCAAAACACAAGTGTTCTCACATCTGTATTTGTTGGCCTCTTCACCAAGAGACCCTATGTATTGTTTCATGTGACTCTGCCTTGTTCCTCACCTCTGAGCTCAACCACAGTGCAGGGACACTTCCCGTTTTCAAACCTGCCTGGAAACCTCGCTTTGCCAGACTTCCTCAGAGAACCTAGTTGATCTGTATTTAAAAATACGTACATATTTCTTCCTATCCTTTCCTAGGTGTTCTTAAACAAAGCTCCTCAGAACAGGGACATTTTGTTTATATTACACCAGGCATCTGGCAAGACATTATGAGCACTTCAATAAAAAATGAAGAACAGTGAAATATTGTTTATGCTAGGTGTCTCTGCCCCACTTGGCCTAGCCATTTAGCATGCTTAGGCTAATTACTGATGGAACCTCTAAACCTAAGTACCAGTCATACACTGTTGGCTTTTAGAGCTCCAGATATGGACATTCAATACAGATCTAGATCAATTAACTTTGCAGTTGACTGAACATCATCACTAGAACCATCACTGAGCAGCAAAGGGAGAAGAAACTAACATGTGAGTGCAGATGTGAATTTTGATGCTCCTTCAGATTATTTTAAATCAACCTGGAAACRGAGAAATTGGGACATAAAGTTGTTGTCTTGCTTTTTTTCATGTTCACAGTCATGATACCATGTAAAGCCCACTGGAAACCCGACAAGGAGAACCCTTCTACAGATTATGCTGCTAAACTAGAAGCTACTAAGGCTTGATCATAATTATCAGACTCAATAATGTAACTGAAACTAATTCTTTTTCCTTGAACTCCTAAGCCCCTGTAACAGAAACCTTCCTTATTGTAACAAACAACAGTGTTTGGGTTGACCGCCTACCACAAAAGTTAGTCAAAGATGACCATGGGATTTATAAAGATGGGTGTCACAATTTCTAAATTAAATGCAGAATAACAACCTGCATGAAAATTAATGGATTACCTGGGTTCACATACTAAGTCAGTAGCAGAGTCCAGCTAAATCCATGTATCCTAACTTGAAGTAAGCTGTTCTAGTCATTGGCTTAACATTACAAACAAGGTAATTACTGGCTTACAGGTGTACATGCAGCCACCTATAATAAATAGTCACGCCACAACGAAAGGGACTGCATGAGTAACCAACACAAAACCCACCCTACCTACATTAGCTGGGGTAAAAATGCCCTGTCTTCTTAGTAACATCCATTGAGATTTGACACAGGACAGTTCCTGGTTATGCAACCCTTCTGCTCAGGGATGCTGCTGAAATACTATTTCACAGCATTCACTCCTTCTATGTGGCCTGGAAATAATGGTCTGGAAGAGGCTGGCTTAATTTTTTTTTTCTAGGGAAAGAGCACTTCTTTTGAAAGTGAAAGAGTGGTAGCCTCAGATTTAGGTTGTGTCTAAAAGAGGGTTATATAAAACTCAGTATTGGTGTATGTGTTTTCAAGGGATTCAAGCGGTTCCCCATGCACCTGCTGTGAATCTGAACAGCGTGGTGTTGCACTATTGCAATGCATGATGTGGAATGATCAGTGGCACTGAAACAACTTCCTCTGCAACAGCCAAAGCAAGATAGAAAAGGGGCAAAGGARGAGGGCATTATAATACCTGCTCAGCCTTCTAAAAAAGTGGCATCCTCCTCAGAGGTATTCTGACTTCTGCCAGCTATTAAAGCTACTGGACTCCAAGTCTGGATTTCACCTTGCTGATTTTTGTTTAATATTCAAGAGATTATATCTGCATCATCTTGTACATTCCTTTATTCGATCTGCAAATTCTGGAAAATACTTTGGGGAAACTTGGTTCTGTGTTTCTGAGTGGAGGAAGCAAATTGTAAAGGTCTTTAAAAAATGGTAATAAGTGATTAATGGTCAGTTTCAGATTCCATTTGCCTCTCGTAAGTGAAGAGAAATACAAACCTTATTGTGGTTTTTCTATTCTATTCTGGGAATAAGCAGAATATAACAGATTCTAGCTACCCTGATTTGGGATTTGTGGGAGATTATTGGATGGAGCAGGGTAAAACTTCATCTTTGGCTCTTGCAATTATAAAGCAACATATTCATTAGTAGTGAAAGAATGAATAAAGCAGGAAAATCTTAATAGCCCAATAATCTCTGGTTCTTGATTTTCTACCCTTCTTCCACTTTGTATCGTGAAAGCAGATTAACCTCATAATTATCTCTGTTTCAAACTCATCATCATCTGAGGCTGTGAGCTTTGGACTGCAGACACAGACAGGGAAAAATCTAACCCAAAGCCTGTTTTCACCAGAATACTCACTAGAAACCTTTTTGTAGTGAGCTGTTGCATATGACTGCCAGAGTACTTTGCAGCTGTCAGCCTGTACCTACTGAGATCACCCTCTGTCCCAAGGTACACACTAACATGCAGCATGGACAGGGCCACCATTTAATTCCACACACCTGATGGAGACAACAAGTAAGGTCACAAGGACCTGGGGTCCATCAGACAGACAGACAGTGAGTAAGATCAAGCAAAAGGACTCTCCACATAGCTCAGGAAGATGTGCCCCCATTGTAGTTTCGAGAGTAGGTGTACCCACCCCTAGGTCTTCAAGGACAAGCCACTGTTCCTGCTCACCAGAAATATATTCATTTCCTATCTCTATGCTCCAAGAAAAGTGCAGTATTTGTGACTCAGGAGACAAGGACTACATAAAAACCTGTGTTAGTGGGGAGTGGAGGGCTACACTGCATGCTGCAGAGTCTGCTGCAGAGGGATCTGGAAGCCCCATGGAAGAGGGCTTCTCACCCTCCGCCATCCTTCTGATCTCACAGGCACATGGAAAAAGTATCCCCAACAGGACTGTACACTATATTGTGCAAATCCTCTGATGGGCCACTGCACGGAAGACACACAAGTATCCCTCTCTTCTCCTTAGACCATTTCATTGCACCTACTCCCGATGCTTTGAACAGCCTCCTTGAAGCCTGAGGGAAAGGCAAAGCTGGAGAGGAACAGTGGCAGGACAGTTTTACATTTCACTCCCAGCCAGGAAGCTGCTTCTGCTCCAGAAGGGACGCCCACGGCATCTGCAGTCCTGCCCTGCCCCAACCAGGACACCCATCCAGAKAAGCAGTGAAGTGAGAGGCTGACTCCCCGTTGCGACCCGAGCTCACTTTCATTTCCAGACCAGAGCATGGCATCACCCCTTTAGAATTTACATTGCTGTTATTCATCCCATTAAACGAAGTTTGATCAGATTAACTAACAGCGGCTGCCGATTACCAGTGAATGCCAGCATTAACTGTAACACAATAGGAGCACAGACCTAAGCCTAGTTTTTTGCAGATAGCAAACCTGTCAGCGGACCGGGAGTGTTGATGTCATCTTCTGACTCAATGGCAGTGCCTGTTTCTGGGTTCACCCTGCATTCCAACACCATCAGCATCCCCTCTCCAAATCTCACCTATTATTTGCTCATTGTGGCCAGATTTTGCCTGGAGGAAGAAAGGAGGAACAGGCTGACATCACCTGCTTATTAATAGACTGGTAGAGAAGAACTATCTCCAATAAAGGCTTGGGTGAGGATGTTGTCTCAGGGTGTACTCAGGAGGACGGTGTGTTAGTGAGCAATCCATGCTGGTAACCTTTTAAGGGAAGCAGCTTTCTGCCCAGTGGCTGCTTTTGAACCCTTGAACTGCAATCTGCTGGTCCTTCAAGGGCATGGTTAACCCCTCACTGGAAAAAATGGTGCTGGGCACCATCAGGGGGAAATGGGTTCCTGTGCAAAGCAAAGTCATTTGTCTTTGTAAAGGAAAATATAAAAGGTTCTTTGGGGACAAGATGTGACTCTCTGGCACTGCAGAGTCTCCCACCAACGACCCCGCAGCTGTCAGTGACGCCGGGTTAGGGATCAGTAAGGATCTCCCCACCTGGCTCTCGCTGCCGACTGATCTCAGCCTCCAGAACTGAGGCCTGCAGCTGGATGCAAGTTGCAGTGGGTGAAAAATGTGAAACATCTCATTTAATCAGTAAATCTCCTCCTCTCTGCTTGCATGTTTCCTGATAACAAACAGTTGGAAATGTAATCAAAGGCATTTGTTATTGAAAATTTTTTGTGTTAAAGAAACCCTTGGTAAAGAATTATTTGCTGCAGCTCAGCGTTAGGAATGATAACTCCATGCCATATGGGGTGGGTTTTTTTAATGTTTAAATAGTTGTGTGTGACTCTGGGTATTACGCTTCCACAGCAAGATCACAGGATTGCAAGTTTAAAATTCATCTCTTGCGGATCAGCTGCTACATTAAGTTCAAATGCATCTTTCCAGCAGACTTTCCTACCAAGAGGCTACTAATGAAAAGTAAACTCAGAACAGAAGCAATTGGAGTCAAAGAAAATTCATTACAAAATGCGAATACACATTCTTACTTTTCCGTTGTTTCTCCCAGATGATGGGAGGAGCCATTTAACACATTTGAGCTAGTCAAAACAGAGAAATCAATACATACTCATATTTCTAAGGCTTCTTTGACATATTTCCTACATATTATTCCCATTTACTCACTTCCAAGACATGGAGACTCCAGCACAGAGTCTCCTCTCAGCAGCCACACTGCGAGATGAGAGGTTTGTTTATTTCTCCCAGAAAAGGCAGAATATTACAGTATTTCTTCCCATGTGAACAGATCTATTTACCCACTCTCGGCTGCACTTACCGTCCCTCATAAATTACCAGTACAAAAATTAAGTAGAGGGGAAAGGCAGCCTGAAACTTACAACTCAGTGGTAAAGTAAAGGTCTTCCCAGCCGGATAGCCCTGACCCTTCTGGTGACACGCTGGTGGCCCTGAGGCAGAGCAGAGCACTGCACCTCCTTTAGGATGACCACACACCCCAAACAACAACACTAAACCTGGAGGCACTCAACAGCACCAAACTGGCGTATTTTCACTTTCTTTCTGAAAGCACCATAAACTGAGTGGTTTAGTGAGGAGGAACACTGTTAATAAGAAAAGGGCTTTCTTTTTTGCGTTTCTTCTTTTTCTCAGATGGTAACTGCCAAGGAAGCATTTGCAGAACATCAACTGCAGCATGTCCATTTTGCCTCCCTCCCACCATTGACTGCAAACACAAGATCTGAGCAGCAGGCTGCTGCAGTGTCTTGTTCACTGACATGAGTGTCCTGCTCCATATTTTTCTCCAGTATTCATGCTGGCAAGCCTGCCACTGCCTCTGACTGCAGGTCTGGCTCATGATTCAGACTGCTTAAGTCTTCCAGAACATCATTTTCCTTTTGCTAGCTGATTAATTTGCTTGCTTTCATCTGTTTTCAAATAAACCCTTGCTTAAAATCCTCCCTGGGATTTCTATCAGCCAGTGCAGGAGGGAAGATGCCTCTTTCCAATACAACATGCTCTGACCTTCACAGCGCTGCCATGCCAAGAGAGCTGGGCCATCTCCATGCTTTAAGAATACGGAACTGCAAAGAAGTGACAGTGCTACCCAACAACTCTGTCATCCTTCCTGCAGGTAGCACTCAYACCTTGTGCAGTGGAAGAGGACAAGAGCCACACTAGATCATGATGTACACAAAGGGAATGAAAATTCTCCCTCTCCATTGCAAAGAGGGACTTTTTACACCTGAAAAATGAGGTCTGGTCCCCTTCCTTGGTCTGCATACCTACAAACATTATTCTTGGTCATAAAATAACAGAGTGCCAGCCACAATGTTTATCTCTGAGCTGCAGTGAAAAATGAAATCAAATGTTAGCAAACAGACATGATCAAGTTTGCATGGTTGTACCTGTACATCAAGAATGTCAAACATGCACATTCGCCTCTATCATCCTTCCTCCTGCTGAAATCTGGATACAAGTTTGGGAATATTGAGGTCAGCATTTCATGCCACAAGATGAAACAGGATGTAGGTGACCAGGTTTTCCTCACATTTTCTCGATTGTTTACAGTCCAGTAAGGATGGATGGGAACCCCAGAAGGAGAACACAATAAATGGTCATTCTTACCACTTGTACACCACATTTCTGCCAGAGATAGCAGGGTTTTAGGAAACCTGAGTTCACAATGAACAGTAATGAAAATAGCAAAATAAGTTAATTTCACCTTTTTCATACTATTGGTGCAATAGAGTCTACCACACACTGGTAGTATCCAAGGGTGAGAGAAGATTCAAATTTGTAGACTTTGGGGACTTTGCATCTGAAATTGCATTCAGATCTGAGCCAAGGCCAAATCCAGAAAATTAATCTGATTCAGATTCTAGCAACAAAATCTCTGCCCTTTGCTTTCTTGTGAATTTTTACATGGTGCGAAGCCTACATAAAATGTAGCTGCTTTTCACAGCTTTATTTTTAAAGTTTGAAAAACTTTATTCCAATTCAAAAGAAACACTGTGAGTGACAAGCTGTTGCTTTCTCTTTCCCTAAAGAATGACTCGATTTGGATTCAGCAGTACAAACAGTAACCACCGTTTGCTTGTAACTCATTGAAGTCCAGAGTCAGGTTCCTGACCTGAACTTCACAGCTAGCTCTTGTCTCTTACAGTGGCATATACCAAAGCCCAGAGTTTGAACGCCTGTGACTATGGAGGACTCAGATCAAGAATTATACTTGGACCTTACTATCCAGACCCACATTTTATCAGTATTCATCCTGAAAATCAGGATCCTCAAAGTATATTGTACTACTCAGTGGTGACACTGCTGTGCTATAGGGTAAGGGACCTCCTTGCAGGTTTTGGTATCTGGATATGTGGAAGAAATAGGTCTTCTTAATTGGAGACAAGCTTGGGCAGACAAAAAGGAAGATAAAGCCATTGCTTCTCAAGCATGAGTCCTTCAGTGTCCCTGTCTGGCCAGCTGTCTTTCCCAGCCCACATCCATTTAGGAATGGATTCAACTACACAGTGGTGGTGTGAACATCCCACTGGGGCGTAGTAAAAAAAGATGTGGACAGTAGCCACGTGAAGACTCTCTTCTGCCATTACCGAAGATGGGGAGGCTATAAAATTCAGATCAAGATTTGGATTTTGAATATTAAAGAATGTCTTCTGCCTAACCTGAGTCACATGTTTCAGCTAATGGATGTATTATTGTTTTACAAGTGAGATGTCTTCATAGAATGTGCCATCAAATAGCCACTAAGCTATGCCATTCCTATTTACTGTGCCCAGGAACTGTTTACACAGTAGTTCATACACATACATTTATTCAAAGAAGCTTTGAAATTGGCCAGAGGCCAAATGTTTGCAGATGGGTTTTATAAGACAGGATAGCTCAGTGCCTGGCTGAACACAGTTCTGCCCACAAACACAGCCTCCTTGGGGTTCCAGTTTTGCAAATAAGAGTACAAAATGTCAAACACCAGAAGAAAAAGATGCACTGGCAAGCATGGGCAACTACGTGCTCAGAGCCACCCCTGCCTCTCAGCAAACCTACYCCCCACCCATCTCCCTAGCTTGTGTATTAGTAGTGTGTTTCTTTTTTAAAGAAATGGAAAATTGTCAAATATAAATTTCCATTTACTTGGCACATTGCCYCCGAAAAACAAAAATCTAAGGTGCATATTCAACAGAATTTAAACTGAGCATTAAATTGGATGCAGAGCTCAGTCTGGTCCTGCAAAGCAATGCTCCATTCGCCTGCAGGATTTTCTATTTCTGTGCTGCTCAGGATAACAACAGATGGGACCCCTAATTCAAAGGACGATCTTGAGGCTAGAGGCAACAAAACTGGACCGGAATGCAAAAAGCAGGGTTATTGCAGATGTGGTGGAAAATGTGTATTTTCAGGTGAAGAAAAAGGATGGAGTCCAGATGGCAGGGGAGGGTACTCTGGATTGCTAAAACATCTCAAGATCCCGCTGTATTTGCCTCCCTCAAAACCCAATCCGTTCGTTTCACCAAGGCCAAATTAACTATGAAGGCAAAAGAGGGGTCTTATCTAGAAGACCAGGAGTTGGGTAYGGAAATTTGCTACCAGCTCAGAGAAAGAAACTTCTCTTCTGTGCTACCAGTAGAGCTGGTTGGGAATTTTCTGCCAATGCCTTCTGGAGGAAAAGGCAGTCATTTTTATTTTATTTTAATCAGAAAACCAACATGAAAGATTTTGTTCCAGGTCCTGTTGACCCAATTGAAACACTTCAGCTGACCCATTTGAAAACAMTTCTTTTTAGGTCAATTCTTCATTAATCTGTCTGTCTTAGCTACCACACTGTCTCGGAGAAGTGATATCTCACATTCTTCCTTTCTTTTTTCCCCTACCCCTTCCTTTCTCTGCGTTCTCTGCTTGGATTTAATCTGAGAAGATGCCATGGGATTTTCTCCCCAGCTGAACTGCTGCTGCGTACCATGGAGATGAATCCAGCCACAAATTAGAAGGGAAGCTTAAGGCACTACGATTGATCCAGCGGATGTGGTCAAATCAAGCTGAAACAAAATGCTTTGACTTTCAGAATGAACACAGTTTGGAACATCTGATAAATTCATCATAAATTTCAGTATCTTCACTCTTTGWTGAATCATTAGACCAAAACCAACTACCGAAGCATCCATTTTCCACAGGACTCAAATTCCAGTTTATGAAAAAGCTGCACATGACCATCCCAGTGACCATGCCACCCGAGACCTCTTGGCTGCTTCTCCACCGCTTGCCCTGGCTGGCTGCAATATCCTCTCCTGCCTATTACTTCAGCTGATCTGCCCGAGGTTGCTTTTGTTTTGCAACCAGTGGCAAGAGGAGCTCTCTGCCCAAGCTGGAAGCCTCTTTGAACACTGCTTGTTGCCCCCCACACCAACAAGATAGCCTGGAGCAAATTGACCGTTCCCATTCCAGCACAGTTGAGCTGTTTATGGCTAAAAGAGCTTTTAGCTCCTGGCGTTGGACTTCCTCAGAGCCCTCTCGCAAGCTCAGCCTCACCGTGTCTGTCCAGATGGCACAGTGCTGCACAGGGGCAACTGCACCAGCCTGCACACTGGAAGTGATACACCTGCAAAGCGCAACGCTACATCTCCAGCTAATACCATCTCAGCGTGGCTGAGTGCCACGCTGACTCTGCCTCCGGTACCTCAGCGAGCCACTCGCTCTGAGGGGGAGACACATCCTGAGACAGGGCCCACCCTTCCTGCCAATTCTTTCACCAACAGGCATGGGCAGCTGGCAGCCGGGAGGGCATACTCCAGTACGCAGAGCGGGGCAATTCCAGTAAAGAGCCAGTGATTCAGCACTTGACTGGCAATCCTCTCAGCTCGTTTCAGCCAAGTGGGGGAGAGCAACACCAAGGGATCATGAAGCCAGAGAGAGCTTCTGCCGTGCAAGTGCCGAGAAACACGAACAGCAGCGGAGCAGCAGGCAACTTCATGCCTCACGGCTGCTGTGGTCCCTTAGGCTGCCGTGCACTTCTGCAGCCATTTTAACTGGGGCAGGCCAAAAAAACCCAGTAACACTCATGACAGAAGTGGCATCCTGAAACCTGTCATTCCACAAGATTAGCATCTCTGCCATGGGCTTCCTACACAGCCTTATAAGCAATACTAAGAAGGAACACTTTTCTAATGCTATAATCATATCTACCTTCCCCAGCACTCATATTTCTCCTCTTCCTCTCCATGCGATTCCCTCCCCATATGCTTCTGTCTGCTCTGGACACTACTTAGGGAAGGTAAGGAGTGTCTCTCAGTAGTGGTAGAAGAGGATTTATCAGAGTGTCTGTAAGCACTATTGTATCACTCCTTAGAATTCTGGGTTTGTGTATTTTTACTGTATGAATATTTGCTTGTATAGCATCTGTTCAGTTGCAAATTAGCAGAGGCAAGAAGAACCAAGAGTTATATTAAATTATTTTTTTGTCATGACTGACTTAGATCTGTTCCTTTGCTGCTTATATATGTTTTTCACATTCACTCTAYAAGCACAATAATGTCGTGTTAAAAAAAGACAGCTGCCACAGGGATTATTTTAGTCCAGAGTGCATACAAGCTATATCTAAAACCACGTGCTTTGCAATCAAAGTGACAGTCAAAATATTACTTAAATATTTTGATGTCCCCTAATTGCAACAAAATGCCCACTGAACAGCTCCCCCTTGCACATTGCATGCTGGCGACCACCAGCACAGCAAGTTTGCAGTGCCCTCTGGAGGCGAGTCCTGGGCTTTTGGGGGGAGAAAAATATGAGCATTTCTCTTGTAGGCTTTTTTGGGGCTTTTAGGGAATAGACTGGAAAGTACGAGGTGCTTGTGATGTCTGGGTTCACACTGGCATTTGCAGCCAACAGGATGCATGGAGAGCACTGCATTTCTTGTAAGCATAGTCAATAAAATGAAGAAATCTGTACAGAAATTCACTCATTTGCTTGACAGTAACTCACTCTCCATTTCTTACACACGTGCAGTTCAGTGGTTAGAAGCGCAGGATTTGGACCTCCCACTGCAATTCTGAGCTGTGTAGCCAGGAGAGAGAAATCCAGGAGAAAACATTTGAAAAAACAGGAGCCCTTTGGAATCAGCACCACACTATGGTCAAATTTCATCCACAYTGTAATGAATTTCCTACATGAGGCCATTTTCTTCATTCCCATTTTTCATTTTTAAGAAAAATTTGAATTTCTAGGTGCTGTGCGGTACTGGAAGAAGAAGTGCTGAAACACTAGGAAAAATATAAAACTCTTCTTATTGGATYCCCTTTTTCAGCTTAAAGGGGTTTGGCCCAGAAAAAGTCTGAACAAAAACATCAGAATATTTTCATCTCAGTCTTGGAATATTTGAAAATACTTCCATCCTTGATAGCATCCYTAGCTGTCACAAATAAAAGGAAGAAGAAAGAGATTCAAGCATACTTTAGATACCACTGAAATTTCCTAAGGATATCTGCCAGCATCCCAAATTAAAAGCCTTCCAAGCCTAGAAAGAAACATAACCAAAACTAAGGAGAATATGAGTAAAAGCAGTTCAAAACCTGATATTATTTTGATTCTTTTGTTTGGCTGAGAGAGCACCGCAAGCAGAATGCCTTATCCCTCCCTCCTTTTCAGATGAGGGAGATGAGAAATCCTGAAGTTCCTAACCTCAGATCAGTTCCGTTACCAGAGATGAACACTTAACTCTGAGCAGAAAACTGACCTTTTGCCAGGAGCTTCATGTTTCTGGAGTCTGGAGCTACAACTATGAATTGTATTACAGCCTTTGTATGACAAAATCTCACATATAACCTTTGTTCTCTTCGATACCTCCGTGGCTTCTGATGTGTAATTTTTAGCTTACTATATATACCACAGTTCCCTAAATGCTATCAGACTAATACATAAACGATTGATGATAGCAGCAATCCTTACATTAGTGAGGATAGCCCATTATAAAATGTCCACACTATTCAAGTGTGTTATTTATAAAATTATAATAATGCTGTCTTTTTTCTGGGACCATCATGTCTATGTGTGTCCTGTTCAGCTCTTTGGGCTCTCAATTTGTACCTGGCACAAGAAATACAGAAACTTAGCTGGTGCCTCTAGATGGTCTCGTCAACAGAGGTAACAGTGAGTGTTTTGGAAAACTATCTGTATATATTAGTGGAGAAAGGAAAAAGGAGAAAGTGKCAGGGGAGAATGAGAGAGAAACACTTTCCATTTATCAGCCACTACTATTCAGCTTTCCCTCCCCGAGGGGTCGTGGCATCAATAATCTCAGGCAAGTAAGCGATTCCGAGACATTTTCAGTTAAATAATTCACCTCCCTTCTTATTCTGACGCAAGAAATGAGAGACAGCTGGTACTACCAGAAAGGCATCAACTTAAAATGTACTCATGAACCTTCCCCCTGCCAGARTACACAGATAAGATGTGGAACTTAGCATGTGCCTTAAACCAAGGTCCGGACGATAACACAAACATCACCTAGTTCACTAGCAAAAATAAAAAGAGAGACTATCACAGTTTTCGTGGATCAAAAAATGAGGCAGTGGTCCTTGCCAGCTGAGAAACATTTTCTCCCCGAGCCTAGACACACTCTAAAAGGAGAAAGAGGATTTCCAGGGCTCTCATGTCCRTAGCTTCCAATTCACCTACAGGCTGTTTAAGATGCACTCAGATCTACAAGGCAAAGATCACTGTCGCAGGAKTCACTAGCTTCAGCTGGCCTTCTGCAAGGGGCTGGATCCAGCCTCCATGATGTAGAGGAGCACAACTACAGTAAAAACTCTGCCTTAGATAGCTTTACTTCTATTTAACGCAACAGATTTTGGCCCAAAGACACTAACATGCTCTTAAGTGGACCAGGCTTATGCCCTGCCATGCTTCAAGAACCTGGAAGGGGAAGGAAATGGTGCTTTCAAAAAGAAGAGGGYTCTTCTGCTATCTGTTTCTTCTATATATTGTGGAGAAGAAGGAAAGTTGCCAGGAAAGAATCTGTACATGAGTGTGTTTTCCAAAGCCGCATTGAACAGACCTCTTATACCTCACTGAGACTAAAACTTAGCAAATGTTCATGCCCATAAAAAATTGTATTAGGCAGTAAGTAACATTTAAGGCCGGGACCCAACATTTCTCTGGTGTTTTGCAGGGATTTTAAATCTTGACAAGAGTTACAAAATTCCTTTAACGCCACAGTGCCACAGCCAGCACTAACTTGGGATGATCAACTGGCAGGTAGGAACTGGGTTGTCTAAACTGGCAAAGAAGAGCCACACGAGCAGGGTTTTCACCACATCCCCAGTTAAGAGGAGGAGTGCACTCTCAGCCATCACATCTGACAGTGTCGCTCCTCAGGAGAGAGCTGCCGTCACGGCACACCTCTCCCTGAAGAAGCAGCGTGCAGTGAGCTACGAAYGGTGCAGCCAGGCTCATGCCCTGCCTTTGGGCCCCGCAGCTCAGCACGGCTCTGCTCCGTGGAGGATGCCTGTGCCCGGAGCACGGTGGTATGCCCACGGAGCGTGGCGGTATGCCCACGGAGCACCACGTACAATGCAGGTGTGCTTTTACTCTCTCCTGTTTCAACCTCAATTTGAAAATGTAAAATTAAAATTGCATTTAATGATGATTATGGGATACACAGACACAGTACAAATAGGGCTCATATGAGGGAGGTGCACGTTAATRGGTTTCAAAGGCTACATCTGAAGCAATGAAGCAAACTGTGGGGTATGCTAAGCACCAGGCTGGTTTGTCAGATTGTTTTACAGACATCCTGGGAAAAAGCAGATATTCCACAACCACAGAACAAGCCATGAAATTAGTCCTAACATGCCACAAGGCAATGAAGTGATTGTGGAAGGCAGAGATTGTCAAGAGAAAACAAAGCTTCAGAAACGTTTCTGAAAGTAAACCTACTTCTCTCCATAGGAGTAATAAAAGAAAAGAAGCAGGGGTTCTGTTGCACAGCACATACTCAGGTTGGAGAGGTTTCTACACCCAGACTGGACATAAAATGAAATGCACACTGTCTAAGTGAAACCACATAAATCAGTATCAATGTTTTTCAATATAGCAAATTATGCCGGCTTTATAACCCATGAAGAACAATTATGGATGTAAAAAAGACATTATGATTAGAAAAATAATGAAAGGTGGAACAGAGTTTTTGTTCCAGGCGATTGATGGGTTGTCAAGGATAAAACAGTCCTGAAAGAAAACATTAGGATATGTTTAGAACAACTGCGTGCCCACTGCAGTGAAGCTCAGATGGAAGAGAGGCATGAATAATTGGGGACACTCCGGTTTCTCTTGTTTCTGGAAGCGATTCATTTTAATTACTCTGCTTGTTAATGGGAAAGAACAAGTCACTTGAAAATAGCCAATCTGTCACGTGGCTGGGATAAGAGGGGAACAGCATCCCATTATTTAATCAGTTTACATTAAATGCTTCACCCGGAGCTGGCTGCTAATAAACAAATTAATAAAGTCACAGAAAGCTGAACCACTTTGCGAATCGCTTTGTGCTGCCAGACAAAAAGCTGGGCCTGGGAGCATGCAGAGAGCTACTCTCACATCTGAGCCCTGGCTCTGCGACTGAACACGTCCCCTCCCGTCATGTGCTGAAAGCACTGGCTATCTGCAAATGAACAAGGTCCGGGTGAAGTCRAGCATAAAATGCTGCTGCCCTGGTGAGAGCGCTGGCTAGAATCAGTCCCTGTATGTTTTTAGCGCTTCACAGAAGCTGGGTACCGCAACGGTGGGGAGGTTGTTAGATGGACTGTTAGACAGACTGGTATTACTGGTATAACTGGCAGTTGGATAGACTGGTAAAAGGGGACTCTGGCTAAACTGAAATAACAGTAATAATGACATCAGCACTTCCATTTCCTTACCAAAATCATCAAGATTGATACATTCCCTGCTTCTGAGGACACGTACCAGAAATGCCACTATAACCAACACAAGAGCAAGTAGTTCATGTTGGCTGCAGTGAACATGTTGAAGAGGAGATGCAGTAATGACCATATTATCCAGCTCAATTTGTGGCTGCTGGAAGGCTCTAGGCAGGAGGTACAGGAACTCACTGGCATGAATCTGAATTGCCTGTGACTCTCCCTCGAGATACCCCGTTACCTTTCATGCAGTACAATACGCTTTAAGGACAATCTRGGCTGAAGACTGAAACAAAACTCCCGAGGCAAACATTACAATCAAGAGCTTTCTTGTATATTCCCAAGGCATTTTAATGAAACGTTTGACTACACCTTGGAGTTCYGAGGAAACCATTACACAAAAAAGTTTGGCCAAATATATTTTGGCTTCTGAAGTCCTACTTGTGTTCACAGCTGAGCCCCAGGCTTAAGTGATGAATATGTCCATCCTTACAACGGATGCTGTGGTTTTCAACAGGCTTTCCTGCTTCATGCCAAAGGGGAAAATAATATCATTTGTGAAGACTAATGGCCGGGTTAAAAATCAGTAAGRTTAACTATAGGAGAAGACAGTCTCTTCCTTAGTACTATACAACATCAGGAAACTAGTCCTGGCAATGCCATTATGCATGCCATGTAAAGCAGTGGAAGGGGCTGGTGTCGGAGACTGCATTCAGTGCCAGCCTAATAGGGATTGCTGATAGCCTGTGCAGAGAAACCCCTGCTACTGGTCTCCTCCTTTAAAAAAAAAGTCTGATTATCCTTTGAAGCTCAGCAAAATCATTTTGTATATACAAGGCAAAGTTGTTTTTCACTGTGCAATAAATGGATGGTTTCTTTCTTGTTCCTAGCAGTAAATGGGTCTGTCAGAAAAAGCGTAGAGGGCCAGAGCCATCTGGTCACCTGAGGATAAATGAGAACAGGATGGAGCCTAAGCACATACAGGCAAGTAGAGGTGAAAGTTGGATTGATCTGAGATTCCCTGATCTCTGTCCCACATTCAGTCCTGAATCTACGCTGCCTCGTAGAGATTCCCCCATCAGGGGGAAGGGTCTGACTCCACACTGTGGTGTATTGATCTCCTGAGAGCTGGTTTGTGGTACTACAGCAACAGAAAGTAGCTGCTACAGACCGGCAACTTCCCATCAGTGACTGCAGGCTGGGCTGAAGTTAATTTCTTCTTCACTCAGAACAACTTCCCCTTTTCAATCAGAAAAAGGTGTATCTCACAGTTGTCTTTCTACCTGTCCTCCCTTTTGTGCTGTCCTGCTATTTTCTTCCCCTGTATAATCATTCCACTAACTAACTGCATCTCCTTCAGGAATCACACTCGCTGCAGCAGTGCAAATGCATCTAGGCCCCTTGGTGAAAAAAGTGTATGTGAAAGTCCAGAGTCACCACCCTAACCTTCTGGAGGCCTATAGCTCACAACTCAAGTCATGCTTCAATTTATAGACAGCCAAAGAGACCAAGACCTCATGCTGGTCCTGGGCTCAGTCACCTGCAAGGAAAACAGGTATTTCTGCCAGAGGTTTCCAAAAGAGACATTCATAGTCTTCTGCTGCCAACACATACAAAGATATTGGGATGCCCAGGAGAAAATAGTGAATAAACGCGGTTGCCCTTTCCAAGTAACAGGAGCCTGATTTTTTCCAAGACAGAAACAACCAAGTGTGCTCCACTTCAGATAATACAGACATCCCCACATGTTTCAATAGCAGCTCTGCCCCAACTAATTTCCTGATGGGGAAATTAAGGCTGGCATTGATTACTAAGTCTCAATTGATTCCTAATATCTTTTATATACATAATGTGCTACATAAATGGTGTGTACTTTCAGAGAGTAAAATAAAGAAAACAAAATTACCGAGTATTTCAAGAAGCTGGATTATGGACTGGTTTTACCTTCATCTAGACAAAGAAAGMAAACTTTCTTTGTTGCTGAGGGTAAGTCAAGTAACTGGGTTTTCCTTTTCTATTATTTTGCATTTCTTTCTTATGCATTTCCTGTAGATGTAAAATAAAGCTACGTATTTGAGACATTACTTGAAGCTTTTAATTTATGTCATCAATATGACTTCACAGATTTCAAAATTATAAGAAACATATTCGGGCTACGATAACTCACATACCAAGACCCCGTCCAGCTCAAACAAAATATATTAATTTCCTCTGGCCAACAAATGGGAAGTATTTCTGACTTCCAGAGCAACCATGAAAGTCAGGCAATCTTTAGTTACTGGAAACAGTGCACTGGCTGTAAATGGATGCATGTGCATGATCGTATGACAATGAAGCTTTGATACACTAGTTAAACAGAAACTCCTTCCATCCTGCTTTATGATCACAAAACCTCTGAAAGAGAAGTTAAGAAAGCCATCAATAAAAACTGCTAAAAATACTTAGCCTTAAATGCTATTACTTTAATAGTTAAAGGACTGGCTGCAGTCACTGAGTGCAACAGACCGAGAGTATTATATTTGACATATAACTTTTAACCTCCTCTGCACTAGAGAATTTCAGGGAGCAGGTCCATCAGTGGTACTGTAGATTCATCTCCTTTTAATGGGGCAGACTGCCCATTTTTATCCCTTTGCACAGTGCTTTCAGTCACAAGTGTTATATAAGGATGAGTATTAATTACTAAGTGGRAAAAGTCCTAAAAAAGAAATCCAAATGCAAGCGTTCCCAAGCATTCAAGGGAGCCAGTATATTTGAGTGCAGTCTCTAATGAGCAGAGGTGCTCCTTCAAATCATTTATTCCCAGTTTTGAGGGAATTTGATGTTTGAAATTTACACCTTTCAAAAAATGGAGATAAAAATAATGTCTTTATTTTTTAGGTGGGTGTGAGATCTGTTATTCTGAATCCCCTAGCCATTCCACAGGATCATAACAGAGATGAATGATAGAAAAGACCTGAACTGGGAATGCACAAGTTGAGCAGGAATTAATTTTTTAAATAATACATTTTTAAATATGAAAAAGAAAAAMCACAGACTTGGGGTCTTATGTGTCATTCTCAAACAAAGAGAGAAAATTCTGCAATATGCCAGATACTGGCAGGGTCACAAATTCTAAGCAGCTTAAGATAAAGCCAGTTTACTAACATTTTTTAAAAGTAGATAAAAGCTAATTCCYTGCCAGGAAATGAATCACCAAATTTGTATTGCGAAAGCACTTCCGTGTTGTCTTTTACTTGACTGAGTTTTCTGTATCTTACAGTACAAAGTTTGAGGTTTCTACTGTTTGCCCTCACTTCTTATGTGTGCATTAGCAGCTGAGTTTGCACTAGAAATCCATTACTCTATAGCTCAAGAATGCAAGGGGGAAAACACTTAATTTCCTCCCATCTTTAATATCTTTAATGCTATTTCATGCCATCTATTTTATGTTATGTCTAGAGGTCTGGGTAATAGAAATGACTCATGTATCCCATGCTTAGCAAAAGAGCATGCTTTCTCTGGATGGATAACCTGAACCATAGCAAAGCTATCTGACCCTTGCACTAAACTATAAACAAAAATTTCTTTGCACACCCTGCTAGTGTTGGGTGGTCTTTGTACAGGGATAAGTTTTATAGGCTCAGCTTTGAATCTGAAAATGCACTAGATCAAGTGGTGCTTTGGGAGGATCCTGGTAGTTTCAGAAAGCTTTTACAGACTTCCCAAGTGACTGAGCAGTAGTTAAGATACAGCCTCGCTCCTGTAACGGCTGTCTCTTTTTCCCTAGTAATGCATGTACTCCGCAATAGTCAAATCCTGTGGGGTCCTTCCTTGGCAAGCACAGCTCTGAGCAAGGGYAAGGTGAAAGCTGAGTTGGCTCAATCCCTCTCGTGGCCAAGCTTGCAGGAAGAAGTAAAGGTGTGGAAAGTCTTCTAGAGATGCTTTTTAATAGCATTCCCCTTAAATATGTCCACAGGGGACAATAAGAGGGAGGGGACTTTGCCTCCCTGTTCAGGTCCTAAAATCCAGGAGAGCTAATGGGATATACAGAAGGCTAAAGCCAGCTAGGCCGGTAGCTTAGGTTTTTTTGTCAGCTTCATTCAACCAGGGACAAATTTCACACTGGAGCTCAAAAGAAATGGGCCACACAACTGCAAATGTCACCACTTTCTCAGGCAAATGCAAAACCAAAACTGCTTCTCAAAGATAAACATACGCATGCTGTATTTACGTAACAAGCTAAGTGCTCCTCTGCATATGCATGAGGAAGAGGATGAAGCTAAGCCACTCATCACCTGATATGTTACTCCCACACAATTTAATGTACCACTGACAGGCACTCAGACACCATAACGATAAGTACAACCCAAAGACCAATGTGAAACAGAAGACATCTATTTCTTTATGCAACAGTGTTGTGGTTTAACCCCAGCCAGCAACTAAGTCCCACACAGCCGCTCGCTCACTCCCCCCATGGTGGGATGGGGGAGAGAATCGGAAGGGTAAAAGTGAGAAAATTAATGGGTTGAGATAAAGGCAGTTTAAGAGGTAAAGCAAAAGCCACGCACACAAGCAAAGCAAAACAAGGAATTCATTCACTGCTTCCCATCGGCAGGCAGGTGTTCAGCCATCCCCAGGACAGCACGGCTCCATCACGCCTAACGGTTACTTGGGAAGACAAGCGCCATCACTCTGAACATCCCCCACTTCCTTCTTTTTCCCCCAGCTTTATATGCTGAGCATGACATGATATGGTATGGAATACCCCTTTGGTCAGTTGGGGTCAGCTGTCCCAGCCGCGTCCCCTCCCAACTCCTTGTGCACCCCCAGCCTGCTCGCTGGTGGGGTGGGGTGAGGAGCAGAAAGGGCCTTGACTCTGTGTGAGCACTGCTCAGCAGTAACGAAAACATCCCTGTGTTATCAGCACTGTTTCCAGCACAAATCCAAAACATAGTCCCACACAAGCTACTATGGAAAAAATTAACTCTATCCCAGTCAAAACCAGCACAAGCAGTGACTTTGTATTTACTCATTGGAGTAACTTTTTTATACTACTACTAACCTACTAACCATCTAAGTGTTCATTCTCGATTCAAAGAGCTAACATGAACATAAGCCCTAAAGATTTTAAGTGCTACTGCAGCAAACAGGCAGGGCACAATAAATCCAGCTCTGCAGACCTCCAGAAGGAGCTGGGTCATTCTTCAACAACAGTGTTTACAATTGCAGCAATATGATGTCTGAAAGGAGGGAAGTCTGTTTTGTTTGGGGATCTCAGTCCTAAGCACAGAAGGTAGGATGATGTCCTCAAAATTTCCTACCAAATCTAGATTTTCTAAACTACAAGTCAATACCATTTCCTTATATTAGTCACTGTTCATGAAAGTAAACTGCAAAAAGTTTACTCTCTACAACTACCTATCGCTCTCTACAACTACCTGAAAGGAGGCTGTAGAGAGACGGGTGCTGGTCTCTTCTCCCGAGTAACAAGTGATAGGATGAGAGGAAATGGCCTCAAGTTGTGCCAGGGGAGGTTTAGATTGGATATTAGGAAAAATTTTTTCACTGAAAGGGTAGTCAGGCATTGGAACAGGCTGCCCAGGGAAGTGGTGGAGTCACCATCCCTGGAGGTGTTCAAAAAACGTGTGGATGAGGTGCTTCGGGACATGGTTTAGTGGGCATGGGTACTGGGTTGATGGTTGGACTCGATGATCTTAGAGGTCTTTTCCAACCTTAATGATTCTATGATTCTAAGTTCCCTATCTGACCAAGCCCATTAAGTGACATTTTCACAACTTGCATAAATGTTCAGTATCCAAGAGCCATATGCGCTTTACTGAAAGTCATGCTGTAGGTAGGCAGAGGGAGCAACCTATACTAAAAAAAGGGCATTGGGCTGCAGCTTTAAATTGGCACCATCCAAGCAGAGGTCAAAGGAGCAATCAGAGAAGCAGACTGCAAGTGCATGGCAGGAGAAGACATAGTTTACAAGAGCCAAAGTGGCACCTTTGCAAATGACTGAAAGGAGGAATACAAGAATATGAAAAGACTCTGGTCAAGCGAGTACTAGTACTCTTGAAGCACAGCCCAGCTACCTATTTTAAAAGGATTCATTAGAAGGCCATAAGGCTAATGGACACGGTTTACAGTCAGGGGAGCAAGTTTATTTACACGTTGTGTAAATAACTGCAATTGCCTCACAACTCAGTATGCCACCGTGAAAGTGGATCACTTTTGCAAATCATGTTTCTATGAAGTAAGACTCAGTGCTAGAGCATTTTAAGCCACAACTGGTTTTAACARTATAACTAAAATGGACCAGGTCCATTTTGCATGTTGCAACCATGCTGCAATACCTTCACACTTAAACCTGCTCTCAGGCAGTTCTTTTTGTCCAGAGGGATTCTCTGTTGAAATCGGGTTCCTTTTACAAGCTTCCCTGCTTTTGCTTGTCCCCATCAAGCTGGAGCCAGGGTTACAGGGAAGGTTTCCCAAGGATCCTGAATTCTGGGGAATACCAGAGGCACGGCACAATAAAGCAGCCATCAGGCTACTGTAAAGTATCCAAGAAGACAGTCACATAAGCACGGCCTAGGGATGGTAAAGGTTATCAGTAGGCAGTATAGATGCTTGCTCACTACCCATCCGTGCCAAGCAGCTTATTAACTTTTAAGACTATGCTACTTTCTTCACTGGACCATCTTACACATCTGGCCTCTCCTAAGCACCCTAGAGATAGCTTCAAGAAAAAAACCCGGTGCCCCAACTCATACCACAGTGCAGAAAAAGAGACACAGCCTCAATACATGGGGAACAACGTTGGCATGGTTATTTGGATTGACATCAACAGACTAAAACACCCATTTCTGTTTCAAATGACTGGAGGAGGACATGTTTGTCTTACTGCCATCTTCTCCCATGAAGAGATGCTGCTGAGTTCTCTGTCACAGAATCTGATAGGAAGTTAATGTTTCTAAAAGAATTGTTAAGGGGCGACCTCTCATGTATAGGACTGATGAACAAGCTTAGATATAACCCCTCTGCATGAGATGTGTGGATGCCAGTGTTGTTCTGCTGTCCCCTCAGAGGACATCCAAACAGCCATGCTGAGGTGAGCTCGATTTGAAGACCTTTTCTTAATTTGCTCCAATAGTTACTTCACTGTAAAAACAAGTTAATGCAAAAGTATTCATGTACAAGCTCAGGAAGACACCCCATCCCTTTYTGTCTCCACCCCAGGCATGTTGAGTCAAGGCTTGTTTATGGCAGAAAGGTGCAATAACAGGATTAGTGATTATGGCACAATTACAAGCATCAAACCAGTCTCATTCCAGTCTCATCTGTTTCTTTACTCTCATTCTTTTTACTTGTTGCTCTGTATTTTCTCTCCTTTAGGTTAGTCTTCTTCACTTCTTGGTTTGAAAAGTATCTCCTACTCCTTCCCTCTTCTCCCCATGCCYTCCATTCCCCAAGCAACATTGCCTCAACCTCCCAGCTTTGCTTCAGCAGCACTCCTTCGGCACTGCCCACCACRCTTTGACACACAGGAGGAAGTTATCATGTTGAGCACTCACACAAAACATACTCTACACGTTTGTAAATGGCACAAATATCCCTTCTCATGTCTGCCAGGCAGGCAGTAAATACACTAATCCCCATCTTATCGATTCCCATCAGGTATAAACTGGTTATAGATCAATTGACTCCAGTGTTGCTACCCACTACCAGCAAGTGGAGGTCATTATTCAAACTCCGCAAGRGGGAAGCAGGTTGGCTTCCACATGGCCACCCACAAAGGCGGGATTTGAGTGATAGCATTTTATTCCCCGAGTCCCATGCACACTTCTCCCAATAACCTCACCTGRCTTTGTTTTATGTCAGCTGGGAAGCCAGCTCCAAGGTTCGCTTTTGTGCTGGATAACAGCCATAAGAATCCACTTGACTTTAATTATGTGGTATTTCACATGTCCAGCACGTTGAGGCCATATGTACTTGAGAGTGTTTACATGTTCTCAAAAAGACCCACTTCTGCACACAGTAACTTTGGGCCTCTGATTTTGTGCTGCACAGCAGCAACTCCCCGCTTTCACCAGCTCTTCAACACGCCACTGTTTTGCTTCCATTGCCTGTAGGATATTAATGCTAGCTGCCAGCTTGCTGGCACAGACTGGAGTGGTTCGAGTTCAGCTCAACAGCTGTTGACTCAGAAGTGAAGTATCAATCCCATGTCTGGAAAAGCAAAATGCTCTCATAGTAGGGCTTTTCATTAAGAACAGAGAACGCCACTTCAAGGAGCTGCACCAGGCCCCTGACAGCAGCCTTACGGCCCCGTTGGGTTACACATCATTGGACCTAAGGACACTAATTGCTTCCCCAAGCTTACAAACTGCGTGATAACAGGTGCTCAGGCCAGGCAGCTGTAATCCCTGAGTTATACCACAGCTAATGCTGGTCTACAATATGCCGACAGTTTTATCCAGTGATTATGGACAAGTTCTGCTTGAAACTCTAGATCAGCCCCAAGACATTAACTGAAGTCTTATAACCTCTCTGTCAGCTTCAGCATAGAGGSGTTAAGTAACTTATGGAGCATCACAAAACACATCAGAAACACATGCAGAAATTAAATCTGAAGGTGAGGACACCCTATTTTGTTATCAGCCACTAACTCACCCCAGCCCATCCGTATATCAGAACGGCTGTCTCATGCCGAGTGACAACACGGAGTGCCTGCACCAGCTCTTTGCTGGCCACAACAACACGCTGTGCTGTCTGCATTAGTGTGGGGCTGATTTCAAGGAGACTGTCATGATCTGACAGCTTATGTCTCCTTCTGCCTATGCACTACCAAACAAATTGCTCTTATTTGGATTTTGCCTTCGTCTTTTACGGTTTCACATACTCTCAGAAAGCACCACTTTGGCTGAAACTACCTATCTAGCTACCCCAAGAGGGCAAATGCACCAGCAATTGTTATCCACCCATTTCCCGTACGGCCATACTTAGTCCAACCTAACACATAAAAGAGCTTGTTCCCATTAGCTCTCAATAAAGGTGCCATTTGAATGGTGAGTTTTGTGTCACAGCCTCTGGCAGCCTGACAGCTAAACTGATGCAAGGCAAAGTTATCAACTTCCCAGTTGTGTCCTGGAGCAAAGTGTCTGCTCTTCTCTTCTCTGGACTGAAGATGGCCTTAGCTTTCCTTGCAACAATTTTCTGGCATACCCATAACCTGAGTCCCTCTCACCTCTCCTTAAAGCCATGAGCAGTAAATCAGGCAGTCCTCTGGCCCATATTCGGCAGGATTTTAACCAACAACTTATAACCATTTAATTACCAAATCCAGACTTTCAGGTCCCAAAAGACATTGCACTTTACAGGGAGATGATATGGCTGAGGAAATCATCCATGGTTTTCCACTCACTCATTAAGGGAGCAATAAAACATCTGTATTCATTTACTTAAACTGTTAAACCAGTGAGACAGAAGGAAGCGACTTATACCCGTATTTAGAAACATACAGTCTGCTCAACAGATCAATTAGGGAAACGAATTTACAGCAGACAATATCATCATAACAGTGGTTATTGAGCTCCTATTAACAACTGAGAAGAGCTATCGCACCAAAGCACAAGGCAGAGATTTCYTTCTAACTTCTCCACTGACTGACATGCTAATTCAGCAAACCAGTCCCACTCTTTGTGAACTCCTCCAGCTGTGTGACACAGGTGTGACCCCCCTCATTAGGGGTGACTCTGCCAAGTTATGCTGCAGTACGAATCRGGCTTTTGGAATCACCATTCCCCCTTGCAGGGAAAGGAGGAAGTCTTTGGACGAAATCAAACAGGGTAGCCGTATGCTTAAACTGGTGGCAAATAGCTTCCATTAAACACGAGATTTCAAAAGAGAGAGGCATTATAATAAAAAGGCCAACGCCACACAGTTTTAAAGATCAGAAGTCCTTCCACACTGCTGTATTGACTCCTTAGAACCAGTCTGATACGTTTAACTAAAATCAATGGGAAAAATAAAGGACGGCGTATTTGACTCAGAGGAAGAATTTCGTTCACGGGATAAAAGAGCCTAATGAGGCAATTCAGTATTCAAAGAGAGCTATTAGCGATGAAGGAGTGAAGTGGTTTTGTAACAAAATGATGAGCACTGAGTGCAGATGGAGGAAATGGTGTTTTGTAAATTCAGAATCCGGGATTTTTTTTAAAATCTTTAAATACTTCGTTGATRTGCTCTCTGCAATATTTAACATGATTTAGGGTCTCATTCGTGGCCATTTTTTCCCCAGATGGGGCACCTGCAAAAATATGCTTGAAGCCAGTAGAAGCACTTGCACACAATTACAGATCACTTATTCATATGGGCATGCCCAGCACATCCTCTTATAAGAGTCAACATTTTTGAGACTTTAGTGCTTCCCCCAACAAAATAAACAACTAAAAGAGGCCATAGACTGACACAGCTATTATTTGTAGCTCCATCTGGACAGAGGCTGATTTCAAGAAATGCTGCATGGTGGTCGTGTTTTTAGCCTGACAGTGGGAATCAGGATAGGGACAGAGCAAGGCAAACGTCTGTCCTTCCAGCAAGCCCAGACAAGTGAGTAGGGGACGACGTGAGGATGGGCATTTCACATGGCTCTAATCAGTAAACTCAACCCAGCACCAGGCAAAGTTCCTTTAGACATTCTCCTTTTGGTTCTCAGAAATACCTGTTGGCATTCAGGCAGCATAAAATTGTTTGGATGAAAAAACGTTACAGGTATTTCCTGAACATCCACATCATTCTAACTTCTTGGKTTTTTTTAAATGCATCGACTTGCTCTGCTAGAAAGCTGACCTGATCCATTAACACTGACTCATTACCTGTTTGTTGAATAGCTGTTCAGATAACAAACAGATCCTCTAAGCAGAGATGCCTACAAATACAACATAGCTSAGCAAACAGTGGGGATATGCACTGACTGAAAGAACACAAAGCCTTTCATAAAAAATTATTGGCTGGCCTTTTGGGGGTCCTAAACCTGAGAAGATTTGCCTGTAAATGTGCTAAATAGCAAAGTGGTCCTTGCACCAAGAACCTGGTGCAACCAAGCTACTTTAGCAAAAAAGCCATTTTGTGGCTACCACACGAGCTGCCCGTTTTGATGCCTGTAATTAAGGTTCCCCAATGCTTTCCATTAGAGGATCCCACTCCCAGTTGGTTGCGGGTTTACAGGGCTTTACCTGCGTGGAGAGTGCTTGGTGCCCACAGCCAGCACGACTGTGTGTGAGGAAAGAGTTAGGCAGCCTGACTGCCACTCCCAGCTCTGCCACACGTGTGTCCTGCCAGCCTGGCCAAAATCAGGGTACACGTCCACTATCTGCTCTACCCACCTCAACTCCAGAACAAGGGACCTGCAAGAAGACGGCAATTCTGCTAAACGAGAGCCAGCTTGAGTAAGGAAGCGGTTTAACAGGGAGAGGAGGTTTTCAGGGAGAAGGAATATCTTTGTTTCACCATCTGATAAAGCTTGGAAAACACACCTTTTCAGGCTTAAATCTCCACATTTTCTCAGGCAACTAACAAACTCTMAGCAATGTATGGCCTAGACACAATTACACTAAAGGTCTATACATAGGAATCATGCTCTCCTTCAGCAAAATCGGTGTAAAAAGCTCCTGCTCGGTCCTCAACTCCAGGCTGCTCCTCCCAGCCACCACTGCACTTTGCTCCACCATGCTGCTCTGATGCATCTCCCTGTGGGTGACGCTGTGATCTGCATTACTGAAGTGGCTGGATTAAGAAGCCTCCCTAATCAGCATGAAAGAAATTGGTTGCTAGAACAGTTAGAAAAGAGAGGATGTGGCTAGGGGACAGGCCTTTGGAAGAGACAGAAACCGATGAGGAAATACCCCCTGTGCAATAGAATAGGATGCAGCAGATTTTTGCTTCTCAGTGTAGATTTAAGTTTTAGGATCAGACTCCAGCATTTCCCTTTACGATGATCCTGAGAGATCAGAAGCAGATAGTTCTGTGAAATTTAAAAAAAAAAAAAAAAACAAAAACCCACAAAACACACCCCACACACTTTTCTCCTTTGCAATTTGGTATTTGTGCCCCTTTACAGACACCTGGCAGTTCATTCTGTGGCCCAGCGGATGCCCTGTCTGGAGTACTGGATGACATATTACATTTTGGGATAAGCATAAACAGGCTGTGTGGATTTAAACAATTCTGTTGGGAGGACATTGATTACAACTGCTATGCGACTGCATTTATTGTTTGGGCACAGCTTGGCTCTGCTTGGAGTTTTTTTTGATCTGCAGAAATTTTACTTCTGGTGATGATTTACTCTGATTTTTCTCTTTTTAATCATATCTATGTAAACATTGCATGGCTATGGAGTAAGCGAAAAATCTTTTCAAGGAAGAATAACTGGTTAAAAGACAAAAAACAAAGGGTAAGCTTTCAAAGTGGAGAGAGATCATCAGCTGATTTCTTCAGGGAACTGTGCTGATATTCAATATGCTTATAAATAACTGGCAAAAGGTGAGAAAATTTCCTGCTGATAAAAAATTATTCAAGACAGTACGAATGAGGGCAGACTAGGACGAATTGTTAAGAGGCCATTCAAAATTTGGTGCCTGGGCAATAGAATGGCAGATGAATGACAATTTAGGTAACAATGTACATGGAGAAAAAAAAAAAAATCATAACTTTGCATAGGAAATTATGGACTCAAACCTGACAACAGCCAGGAASAAGATTTTGGCATTAGGATAGTTGCATAAAACATCAACTCAGTAGGAGTCAAAATAGCAAAATTAAAATAGAAGAGAATAAAAGAATACATATTATCAAGAAGAATTGAACAACACATAAAACCTAATTATGTGACTGTATGAATCTATCTATGGCTCTTCCTCACCTTCAATATGGTGTGTGGTTCTTGTTCCCTCAACTGAAAAAGGCTGTATCAGAATGAAAAACGCTCAGAGAAAAGCAACTACAATGACCAAAGCTATAGAAGAACCTCCATACAAGGAACGATTTCCATATGGTCCTTTCAGTATGGAAAGGGGGCATTTTAGTGCAGGTACAATACTGATCTACAAATCAAGAGTGGCCAGGACCAGATAGGCAGGCATCAATTATGCACTGTCTCTTCCAATACAAAAATTAAGGCCATAAAGTGAAGCTAGAAGAAGCCAACCTCAAGGTAAAGGAGATGGTTCTTCATGCAACAGGTAGTCAGCCTGTGGAATGTCTTGCCAAAGGATGTTATTGTTGCAAACAGTTTAGAGGGGTCCAAGATAAGACCAGACAGTTACTTGGAAGAGAGATCTGCTAACGAGAAAAAGGATCTGAAGAAAAAAAATGTTGGTGGAACGTCTTGCATATACCTATCCTCCAAGTATCGGCCRGTGGCTGCCATTGGCAGAGGATACTGGGGCAGGTGACCTTTGTTCTGAAGCAGTGCTGCTGTGCCCCCTTGCATCTCCACCCTTTTGTCCTGTACTTCTGCTGAGTGACACAATATACTCTGGCTGTTTGCTTTTGGATGGATCAAATGTCCTATTTTTATACAAGCTAATGAATAAAAACTGAAATTATTTCAAAAGCTCATCTTCCCCACTGTGGGGACTGCAGCACAGGCCCAGGAGGGACTTTACCTCATGCTTGGAACGTCTGGAAAAACATTTTGTACTGAACTGATGATAATTAACCCAGCAGCTCATTTCCCTGAGAAACAGGAGCTCGCCATTCCTTTGTCCAGTAGGAAGTTCACAGATAAAATGTTCAGCCTTGCAAGAGAAAGTGAGAAAATAGAACTTCAAAATGAAAGGATTCCTTCTTAGCTATAAGAGACACCTGAGTCAATAAGCATGTAGTCTTTTAACTCTTCTGCTGTGTGTATCTATGAAGAGGCTTTACCTAAACCTCAAGAAGAACTTTCTTGGTACAAGAATCACCATGCTACTTCCTCATGAATATGATTAAAGTCTTTACCCGCTGAGGAACCTGGACATACACAGATAMGCCGCACAGATATCCAAGGGTAAATAACATGAAAATGATGGACAGAGCAGAGCCAATGCCAGTTTTCCTTTCACCCTCTGAGGGTGAAAGGGCTGCTATTGGAAAGAAATTAATGACTGAACGGCAGTCAGACAACTTCCGGCAAGGTTCTGCAATGCAAAATTAAAGTGAAAATGTTGGCAGAGCTTCACTTGGATAGCACCATATGAGGATATATCAAATAAAATATGTCTTACCTTCTCCTTCAAGCTCTGACTGTGCCTGGCCTGACAGGGAATTAGTGAGACATTTCTATCTGCTGACTTATTTATTACTGAAACACTCTTGTTATAGTCTTTGAAATGTTGTTCACAGTTTTAGCCATTTTCTGACTTAAATTCAGTGACAGTCCTGCAAAAACATTCAGAACCAAATGGCCATAATATGTTCTGCAGACATATGAAATACCCTGAGGAAGAAGTTAATGGGAATGAACATAATAAGGCTTTTTGAGGAGAGTGAGATGTGGTATATATTTTATCTTAGCAGATTTTAACTAAATCCCTGAAGGTTCTTTATGTGGGAAAAGTTTTTCTGTTTAAGTGAAAGTCTAGTTGAATTTGAAAGGACATTTTAATTTTGTTATCTTCCTCCAAAAAGAGTGTTGATAGCTTTGTTCTATGCTATTTTGGTTTGGGGTTTTTTTGAAAAAAATTTTTTTTTTTGACAGGGGTTCTCTAAACGCTAGATAATCTTCATTAGCAGATACTAATGCAGAAAAGAGGGACTAGAGTATTTAGATTTCGAGCAAAGATTAAGATGGCCTTCCTTTCACGTCTCTGTTTCTGTTTCTGCAACACTACTTTTTTCATTTGTATAGTTAGGCATCACTAAGGACCTGATTCAACTCCCAGCGAAATGAGTGGAAGATACCTCCAAATCAAGGATCTCAGGGAAGGCAGAACTGCCAAAAGCCAGTATCGCATCTACACGCAACGTGAGTCCAACACATGTTGGACTTCCCTTCCAACCCGAGGGAGATGCTAGGAGTGCATAATACTGTTTCATAAAGACCAAGACCACCCTTTTCAGGGGCAGTATGGTCTCAGACTGGCTTAGATCAGTGCTGAAACACCACCTTCTTTCCAAAGCTTAGCAAGTCTTTACCACTGAAATCCTCCGAAACATTAAAAACGCAGCCTCACAACACTCCTCTTTTCTCCCTTTTTACAGGGGACAATAGCATGTGCGCAGGTGCAAGAACACCACGGGGATCCAAAGCACTTCACCAAGGGTAAGTTAATGTGGCCACGCAGGAGTCACACTGTGCAGAGTCTCGGGGTATTTTTGCTTAAGGCAGCTTTGATGTCTCTTTTTAAGCTCTTTTGTATGATGTACCACAGAAAGCTTCACTATCTATCTTACATCTTGTATTTTTGATCAGTTGTTTCACAGATGTACCAATAGCCTGATTTACAAATTAAAGCAGGAGAAATGCAGGACTCTCAGGGATGTTTGCCGGTGTGTTCTGTCTACTCCTCTACCTGCGGTGCATCGAATGAGCTCTGCTGTTCATGGCCATCATCAGGCAAGTGGCAAGCTAAGTAGCTACGCTGTTTTAGGTTGCATGGTTTTAGGGTCATGCCCCAAATACTTCTTGAACCACCACGCTTTTGGGAAACACTGACAAGTAACAGGAAGCTGCAAGTTTCAGTCTTGAACGTGTGATCTGCCCAGTGGATTTCACCAGCTTTTTTTCAGGCATTTAACTTATACGTTAAAAAAGTACACACTTTTCAGTTCAGTCAATGGTTTCAACTTCCTGATCCCACATGGTTTCCAGAGTGAAAATACTAAGGTTCAAAAAATAAGTATATCTGGCTTAGAAACGCACTCCCCTGTTCTGAGCAGGCAGAGAGGTGAACACTCAGTGCTGCCTACACACCCAACGGCCTCCGTCAGCATCTTCTGCATGCACTGTAAAACAAGACCTTTTCATCTTGGGCTGATTGGTCTCTTTTCTACTAGCTTAATCTCTCTAGTTAGGGACCTGAAGAAAGTAACCTCTGCATGTTAACATGCCAATTTCAAATGCCCTTGTCTAGGTTGGTATCACTCACCTCTGAGGTAAGGCCATGATTACAAAGCACCAAGATTGCCCCTGTGCACTCAAACGTAATGAATGCCAGTAAGACCAGTAAGTCTCATCACTGTGAGAATGGCAACAGGAGCTTTCCTCTAAGAACCAGGACACCTACAGGGTTTCACAGGTCTTCATGGGGTGTATATCAAGCACCCAGCTGCCACTTTCTTGGCCTGTATCTAAGAACCTTCCTCTACAATTCCCCACCATTTCCATCATGCCTGCTGTTTTCACAGAGGCTGTGTTGAGTCTCAGCGTGAAAGGTGCAAAGCTCACAGGACAAGAAAGGAGACTGACCTTCTCGAAGACCAGAGTGAAAACAGAGAGGAAATCCATTCTCTGAACTGGCCTACGTACTCTGGGGTCTGACCGAACCCAAGCAAATCCCTCCTTTTACCAGTGGATCGCTTTGACATTACTAGAGAGGTGATAYTATATTCCAAGTCTTATATTCCACAGGGTTCTGGAAAGGGCAGCCTCCTTTCACTCTGTATGCACATGTTTCACAATGTAAGGCAATCCCTGCTGTTAAATAAACCTCAACGTGCAAAGCTTACCAACTGTACTGAGATCTTTTCTCAGCATGTTCTTGTCCCTGCCAAGCTAGCTGGCATGCAGAAACTTAAAGATACAAAAATGGTGGGAGGAAGAGAAGAAACTTGTATAGAATTCTTTCCAGTTATACACTAAAGAGAATACATGCAAGCTTTAGTTTTGTGCAATAACTACATCTTAGCAGAAGCAGCACCCTGAGCCCTGCAGCAAGTGTGTTTCATCCAGCTCCAATTAAAATGGTGGGAGTTTATCACCCACTGAACTCACAGTGCTTCAGGCAAAACCTCTCACRAGGCTGCAAAATAAGGAATGACATATTGCAAAACTCTTTTATGGATCTTCTTATTGTCATGGCTACTCATGCCTTGCCGCTGTGAAGTTTCTGCCTTTCTTCTATGACCAGCTGTCAGTCAGGTGGATGAAAGACAAAACTTCATCAGGATCAGCATTTTAATACATGTCATTTCTCAAATTTTGCAGAGGGTTGTGAAGAAATTGAACCTATTCATCAACATCTATTCTAGAYCTCTTGAAAAAGTGGGTGATGGGATGACTTCTCCTCCTCCCTTCACAGGGAAGTGACTGCAGCAGTACAACAGGATTGCTTTGCTCCAAATTCCTCTGTAAAGGCACAACACTGCAGTGCTTGTCCTTTTTGTTTAGGACAAACTGTCCAGTGCTCACAACACTGGACAAAGGGTTAAAACCAAAAACCAAAACCATGGGCCCTCTTTGGAAACTTGCACATGGATTTCATGCAGATGCCCCATTACTATAACTACAAATACATTCTTGTAATCGTAAGCCTGTTCTTGGAGATGTGTACACTTCAAAAAATCATGCAGCAAAGCAAACTTCTTTTTCTTACCCTCAGTCATAACTTTGAGTATGAAGTACACAGCCATTCTTGCAGATTTCACAAGATGTTTTCAGGAGGTCTTCCACTGTCTCTGACTAAATCCTCTGCCCCATTTTGGTATGAACTATTGAGGTTCCAATGGGAGAATCCAACCCCCTTAAAAGACCAAGCGCTACGTTTCCTACCTTTCATGTTCCATGCCTCTCAGATGGTTTGACTGCTCAATGTGATAGACAGGTTAAGAGCGCATTGTTTGGAAACCATTTATAAAGGTCATTTTTATCTTAGGAGTAAACCTTAGAAATTTAATGTTAGATTTACAGTTTCAGTTGGTAACTTTTTATAGCACTTCCCAGTAATTTTGGTATTTTCCYTATAATTTTTTCCATTTTCCAGAGCATAATTATTATATACCACAATAATAAACTGATGATGAATTGTACAGAGGCCCAAACACCATCAGTTGTCAGTAGCTAAGCTCAAAACAGGGAAGGGAAGAAGGCTCTTACTCAATGCCTAGCAGTATGCATACATAGTTATCTTCACTGTATTTGAGCTCTAATGCCAGTCCCATTCACCAGTGGGTCACTTAATCCCATTCCTGAAACTACACTGTGACTCTAGGAGCGATACATCTCAGATAATACCACCTCAGGAACTCTCTAGTAAAAGAAACCTGACCATATTCAAAAACCACTGCAAGATACACTTCCTTAACTTAGGTTTTACAAGTGCTGAACGTGTTTCTAGCTCTGCCCTTCTGCAGTACTGGCACAGGTGGGATTCACCTGGTTCAACAGTCCCCTTTTGCAGGGGGAGTTTCCCTTTCAGCACAGGCTAAGGGCAGCACACCTGCAAGTCCTAGCAAGTACAGGGTAATCAATGAAAGTGGGCAACCACTGGGAAGTTTGTTTGTCTCTTCTTATTAGTTAAAGGAGGATACCAGAGTAAGTGACAGAAGACACAGCACAACAGAATTTAAAAAAAAATCAGCACTGAACATAACAAAGTTAATATGAATGAAGCAAATGATCTTTACTCAGACATGCYATTTCCTTCATTGACCACAAGCTTTTAGCTTACAAGCCCTTCCTCAGTTGTCTGATAACAGAACACCAGACTTCAGGTACTGCAGCTTAACTTGCCATGATTAAGCTGGAGGCCCTGACAGGCACTTTGGAGTGTTAAAAGATCATTCCAACTACATCTGTGGAAACAACACAACTGCCTGACCATGTGCTGCAGCTGCAAGCAGAGAATTTACACAAACGGTTCAGGTCACGAGTAAGTTAGGAGCAGGGCTTGTTCCTACTCTTGTTTTATGGCCACTTTGACCAATTAATTTAATGGTCATATAGATGGCTCCTCTGTCAGCCTCTCAACCCTTTCTGTTTCACTCTTCCCGACCAAGCATTTTACTATTTTGGCAGCTGCTGAAAACTACAAGGTGCTGACTGAGAAGGAGAGAGATATGCCAGACCCGCACTACCTACCTCATCTGCTTCCTGCAAGCAAGGCAAATGAGAAGCACCTACTACMTTTTCAGGCATGGAATATTTATCACTTGATCAGCGCTATCACAAAGGCAGCCTGAAAKGTTTCCTGCATTTAAAGGTGCAGTATACTCATCTTCCCCAGAGTACAGTGGCAGGTGTTGAATGCCAAAGAAGTGCAAGACTGGGCCCCATACATGGATCTCATGGTATCTGCTACCTTCATAAATCACAGACAAAGCTCTTCGGGCTTCATTCTGCACWGATACCTTGGCATTTCTCCCTTCTTATTGTAAGGATTCACAAGAGTTGAGTGTCTCCTCACATGGGCTGGGGTGATATGGAGGGAGGAATTACACCACKTCTTTTAATAAAGTCCAGAAAAATTAAGGCAAGTCAAAGTCTGAGTCCTTGATGAGCAGATTAAACTGTGCTCTAAATCTTGCATAGCTGTTTGAGAATCCAAACCTGTCATTCACACCCACAAAGATCTCYCTGACTTTCAGCTTCATTTTAACAGCTGATATGGGAGCTCTGGTGTTAGAGGAGAAGGGGAAGGCAAGCTTTGGAATATAAAATTGAAGCACCTACTGGTTTCCCAAACGGCTCCATCAAACTCTTTACTGCACATTCACAGTTCCATATGAAGGCCTGTACAAAAGCAAATGATGAACATTTTTGAGAAGCTGGCCATCAGATTACTTAGTAAGCTCTGTACAGAATAAAGGACRATTCAGTCTTTCCCAGAGTTCAGCAATACCCAGTTTCTGCACTGGGCAGTTGTTGTTTCTCCCCATCAAAAGAGGCATCAGTCCCATCCTTTAAATTACAAGCTGAGTCTGGAACCCAAGTTTAAGGATTCTCAGATCTGGTGTTTTGATTTGGGCATAACTGTAGCTCTGAGGAAAAACAACAGCAGTTTTCTCTTAGCAAAACTATTSCAGATCTGTTTTAAAGAGAGGAAAGAAAGAAATTATTTTAGTTAACATCTAATGWCTTCTGCAGAATACAGGGACTGCTAAAGTAATTGCATTTTGTTTTATTGCAGAGGCAAAGGAGGAGTAATGCTAGTAGGAAGGGTCTGTAAATATCCACGTTTAGTAAACATGTTCGGCATATACAAGTGCTGCATTAGATTGCATTAATGAGAGTGTAATGTGTGAATCAATTGAGATCATTCTGTGGTGTTTGGGCCTCATTTGCAGTGTTACATCCACTTTAGAAGGACACCACATTTCATTTTGACAGCAAAAAGTAACCTGAAGAGGAACAAAACATCGTGGAACGGTGGTTTCATTACAGCTTATACATTGCCTGCCACATTAGGAACTCCCTGGCCAAACACTTTATGTACACCCCAACACASAGGACACTTTACCCTTTTCAGTGCAGACATCTTCAGGATTTCTCTACAAGAAGGGGAAAAACTACCAGTGGAATGAGACAGGAATGAGACACAGAAGGTAGATGCCATGAGTGGCCCGAGAGCCTTTAAGTGAGGCAGGACCACCTAAATCCTTGGGGAGCATCCATCTATAAGCTGGGGATTCTGGCACTGCCCTAATATCAGCACCAAACTGCCCTGTTCAGAGCAAAGTCCCTTCTCATGGTGCTGGCAGTCAACTAAGAGTAAAACTGAAGAGAAACATGGAAGTGCTCTGCAGGTGTGGGTCACAGCATTCAAAAGGAAGCTCATTATTCTTATTAGACAAGAAGGACACTGTGAGAATGAAGGGATCTGCTGTTGTTTAATATTGGTGCTTCACAGCAAATTTCCCATGGCCAACAGTTTCAGTTACAGACCAGACTGGCAGCTAAAAATATATCCAAAAAATTACCTGTAAAAATAACCTGGCAAGTAGACTAAGCTGTCACCAGAGATAAATATTTTCCTTGGACTTTTTGCCTTCTATCRTGGAAGGGGCTAACCTATGTACAAGAAACATTTTCCGTTCATGCGTTACACCTGATAGTGCATGATGCAAGTTGCTGTCTTGTACTGATATCCTGGAATTTGAGCCCCTTGCAGATGATAATGAATTCAAATGCAATACCAAAACCCTCTCACAGAACAGGGGATCATTAAGATCTCCAGTTTGAAGATGAGACAACTGAGAAAAACAAAGGTGAAGTCACTTATCCGCAAGCATAGGAGGAGACAGCAGCTGAAACAGGAACTGAGCTCACATTTTATGAGTGCCAGGCCCATTGTTACCCCAAAGCCCTCCTTCTTCCCCTCCAAACAGGAATACAGTAAAGCTGTTATACCTAATTCAGTACTCTACAAAATTTTTCAGTGAACAGTTTTGCCACAAGCCATGACAATTATCAGAACAGGGGAAAATTCACAGTGGCCCTGTAGATTTCTGCAGAGATCCCCAGTCTGACACTTGGGTCCCAAACGCTTCCAAAGAACAAGCTCACAGGTAGCAGTGCACTGAGCACTTGCACAAGGCATAAGAGACTCACCTCTATTCATTTCCCAGAGCACAGGAGGAGGAATCAGAAATTACTCCAGAGTATTTCTCAGACAACCATATTTGAAAAGAAGTAGTCAAGTATTATGCAAGTCATGATAAACACAAAGCCACTCCAATAACAATACACTCTCCATTGCTTTTACTTTACTGGAGTCTCACAGAATTTAGCAATAATCAAATTATTTAAAATCGATCAGTGAGCAAAATTTCCAAACCATTTTAATTATAAAACACTCACCTGCAATTTGTCAAGGAGACTTGACAAAAATGGCAACTAAAAGCAGCGTTACTGTGGATCCCATAATTCTGAAATTGTCCCATCCATCAAGCCATAAAATATGACGCAGAGCAGGAGAGAGAGACACTTACATAAATCCATTCACAGCGTAGTCTAAAGCACGAGAGAAGAATGTCAGCACTTGCCGAGTTAGATGTAACAGACATGAGAAACTGGCCGCAGACAAAAACGGAGGTGGACAACTGAATTAATATTAACATGGGGAAAGTGTCCAGTGCCTTTTACCTTGCTGCTCTTTATGATGGTATAAAAACAGGAGGAAAGGTTACACTGGGAAACTGGCATGGCTCTGATAGCCAGCTATGAGTGTGTTTGTTTTAGACCAGGATAAAGGCCAAGCAAGCTGGAGATCAGTGCACAGCAGACCCAGGGCGCAATCCGAGATGCGGAAGGACACTTGCCATCCCCTTCGCGGGGCTCAGGCCTCGCACCCTAGAACATCTGGCACAGGCATAAATAAAGATACCAAATGCAATGGAAATGGTTGGTTTCCTTCTGATTTAGTGAAGTATTCCAGGAGACTTGGCTGTACAGGTTCCTCTGCTCTTTAATAAGCTTCTTTTTGCTAATGATTTAACCTTTAGATGACTGTAAAAAGCTTCATAAGCCCACATTATGCAGGCAGCCAGAGTCTTTCTCCACCCACCAAATGCTAGAGACTGATACAGTCATGATTCCCCTCTGTCATAAGACAGAGATCTTACTAATGACAATCGCTAACAAACCTCCTGAAATCTGTAAAGCACACAACCTCCAACYCCACAGCTTCAGCCTGTCCAGAGCTCTCATATATGGAGAGCTTATATTTTTAGGATTGCAATGGAAACCTGGAGATCAGGTGCCTTGGGTTCATGCTCTGTTATACTAATGCAAACCAGAGTAAATCAAATCAAGCCCCAACTGCACAAGTAGGAGCACTGCTTTCTCCCTACCCTACCTAATGAAGTTGGTTACCACCTGTGAAGTATTAAACATGCACATGTTTATCAGGTTGTTCTAGTAAGGAACAGGAGGAAGATAGAAGAATSGGTATCTGGATTTTCTGTGATTTATTTAGATCTCTTTCAAAGTCTCCCCTCCCCCTTTTTAGGTTTTCACAGTGCTAATTCCTGATGTCCCAGCCTGTTTTCTAGCTTAACGTGCCCGATTACAGGATGTCAATTTTGCCTTGGTTACCCTTTGAAAATCATATTACACCTCCGTTTCCCACACTGCATTGATTGYTTATAACCTAGCGTTTGGCACAGAGGCCAATATCAGCAGCAGGATGCTTTCCTGACTGAAGCARGGATTTTGTCCATAATGCGGGCAGGATTAAAAAGAGGTCTTGTAAGGAACAGCAGGAACCCTTTGCCTGTCCACAGATACACTTGTAAGAAGATACTCAGCACTGAATAAAGAAATGAAAATAAAAGATAATATATGGGGCTTGGTGGTTGTTTTTTAAAATCAGTGTATCCATATGTGAATTATAAAATGTSTTAAGGGAGTGTAAACAGAATCCAGATACATAAATGCTAATCTATACACAGTACAGGATACATAGTGAAGTCTTCTGCATTTCTAGATGGGAAATTTAGGTATTAAATGGCAGATGCCAGTCAAGAAATGACATGTCTGCGATTTCATTGAAGAATTTTGCCAGAGACTGCTCTCACATGAAGGCAGCAAGCAGGTACTGTGTGCTTGGMCCCTGAATTCAAAGTGGTAAGACAGTTAAATTAGTTCCTTCAGCTCTATGAAATGGCTCAAATTAATGTTTCAACTTGCTTTTAATGCACGATAAGATGCATGCAATGAGGAGTGAATTAAATGAGAAAAATGCAAAGGACTAATTATGTTTACAACACTGCTGAAGAACAGCAAGAGAAGAGATTATCCAAGCACGAGAATCATCTAAGAGACCTATATCTTAGAAGAGAGATTTTTTTTCTCTCTTATTAACAGAAAACCCAGTGTGATTTGTCAGGTGGTACAAATCAGCTACACAATTCTTCTCAGGTAGCCTCTTGGCCATTAAAAAAGGATARTCGAAACTTAAGAGAATTCAAGTTTGTTGAGAAAGAACTTACTTTATAGTATAGTATATCCCAAATACTGATGTTTAACCTGCTCCAGAAAGCTAAAGTGATGTTGTTATCCCCATAAGCAAGATAGGCACACACACCAAAAAAAAAAAASCACTTGGCCCAGGTTGCCCTGCAAATTGTTTATCACAGCTAGTAAAACCAATGTCCTGCATCTCCAAGCCCTGTGCTCCTTTGCAAGGGAGCTTAATTGCTTTCCATACATTACTGAACTAAGGAAAAAAAGAAGAAAAAAAGAAAAAAAAAAGGGGGGGGGCAGGAAGAGTTTTTCATTGTTAGAAAGATACAGCGTCTATACTTGCAGCTCCCTGGGGTTTCTCTCCTGGAAACGCCCCCCAGCAGCTCCCACCACTTGTGCTGTGCTGAAACARCTCATGGAAGTCACTCAACCCCTGTCTCAAAGCTCATGACTAGCAGCTCATTTTCACCTTCCTCAAGCTGCCCACCTCACAACACACCGCTAGCCACACTCCTCCCSTTGAAATCTTATTTTCTCTTGCTTTCCATGACTCTCTTCTCTGAGTTTACCTGTTACACCTTTAAACACYTCCCCAGGCACCTCTGATGCAGCCATCAGCTCCATCACACTCTYATTGCTTTCCACAGGATCGGCCCCTTTCGTCCTGAAAGCTGAAAAATGTACGTGAAGCATGATCAGACCGCTGAACTGTTCAGATTTCTCTGCAATTTTTGGCAACTGGTCTGCACTCCCCAGTGTATTGGACAAGAAAACTACATGTTCTGCTTGTATCTCCTCTCTGTGGCTATCATGACATCAGCTGCCTTTAGTCCATTAGCAAGCTTGTCAACAGTGTTGTGCAGGTGCAATTAGACAGTTATGGTCAATGTACCGGTATGAAATAGAAATTAAAATTTATCAGCCTTTCCACTAGCAGCACCTCACTAAGAAATAAAATTTTACAATGCCAGTTGTAAGAGCATCACTAAAAGCAGCTCTTCTGTGACCTTGAGATTTTATCACAAGACAGCAAAAAAATCTTTGAGAAACCTTCTGGGAAAAAGTTATGAATAAATAACATGTATTTCTGTGGAGAGGGTCTACATGAATAATGCACATAAAACACAGACACACCCCCTCCACTAATACCAGCTTAATCTTTAATGAATTCTTTGGTTGCAGCAGAACCCCTTTTTATTATTAATAAAGGTTTATTTTTATTGCAGTATATTCTCCAGCCTCCAGACCCCATCCAGGACACTATAAAAACACATAAGAGTAGCCTTGACAAACATGTTTTGTGAGATGGTTCCTGTCTGCCCTGAGGCATGACTAAGCTAAATAAAGATAGTGTGGAAGGACAGCATTATTTTCACATCCATTCTGAGCAAYGAGGGTCTGGATTCTCCTACTTATTTCTATGGAAATTACATAAGAAATTATTCATTCATGGTCACATAGAAAGCCAGTAACAGAAGCGGAAACAGAACCCAGAATTAATTCCCAGCTCGTTTTTCTAATCTCCCTTCCCTTCCCATTCATCTTTTAGGATTCAAATTATATCTATCAAAAACATGTGACAAGAACATGCCAAAATAACATGCATCTTTCCCTTCATTAAAGAGAAGGGAAATGAGACACTGAATAGATTCAGCGACTTGCAAAACTGCACAAATGCAAGATTTCCTTAGCTCTTCCCAACAGACTTCCCCCTGGAGCCCTGTGGATGCTCTCCACCAAGGTCTCTGTGGAGCACTGCTGGTTCTCAATCCTGTACGGTGGCCACCGTACTTGGTCACACCTCGGCAGCCCATGCTCACCAGCTCTCTGGAGAACTTAGCTATCCCCTCCATCTGGTAAGTCAAAACCACAGAAACCCTACCTTATACAGACACGGTCTTGTTTTGTTCAGGGTCACAAAAATCATAAACTTTCAACAGCCACTCCACTGCTTCAGGCATTGATCCCACACACCTCCCAACTTTCTCAGGAAGAGAGTAAGAAAGACTTCATGTTTAGTTCTTCATCTTGGTTTGTATGGCCAGCTCAGTACACAGCGATTGCTTCCCCTGCTGCCTTGCTTAGGCAAAGGTCTCTGTCAGGAGMTGTATATCTACCAGCATCATGGAGATGTCGGTTTTCTACAGTGTGGAGACACATTCCACGTCACRGTGCTCCCAGCCCGACACAGGCTATCCCTAGTTCTGCTGGGCTCTGCTGCTTGTCTCYGAAAGCTACCTGTTCTATCAACATATTTCCTAGTGGACAACAGCCTGAAAAGTTCTTCCATTTTGAAACTAAATTTCTGCACAGGACYCTCTTGGTGCTGCTTCCACCCTCTGCTTTCTAGTGTGTGGCTCTCCTCCCTCTGGGTTCTTATAGGTTGCAACATGAATAGCACCATTTAAACACCCTCAAACCACAAGAACCATGTTTCAGTCTTAAATAATGCATTCATCTAAGCAATAAAGCATATAATATATGCTGACAATTCTCACTGCAAACTATGGGCCTAGCTCTACCAAGACATCTTCCCTTTATAAGCTTTATAGCGTAAAAATACTTCTCTTAACGTCATCTTATGGGACTAATCCCAAACTGGTCATCAGAAGAAAAGTCATCAAGTAGCTGACCATTTTTATTATTTTGCTGAGTAAAACACACAAACAACTCACCAAAATCAAAATGAGGAGAGTTCAAGCCATCAAATCCTGCTGAACATTTGCGTAAGTAAAGCAATTTGAAATCTGCATTGACTAGCTAAACCTCTGGCACTAAAGATAAAAATAATTTTCTCCGACTCTAAGTGCATTAGGTTACATCTGGAAAAAGTGAGACTGGAATGTCCTTGAAGCAAAATGTCACAGACTCATCACTCCAATTCCAAAACCAGTTCCTATTTCAGAGGAAAATCACAGGTACCTCCTAAATATAGATAATTATTCTCAGGAATAACTGAAAAAGTGCACTGCACAGACTGCAAGTCAAAACAAGAAACACTATTTCAATTTAAGGGAGACAAGCTCGTAAGACCCATTAAGAGTTTATATAGTGTTAGCTTCACGATTCTGCTTCAAAGGCTTTTGTTGTTTGAGACAATAAACTCTAACAACAGTTATAGTCTATATAGTAACAACATTATAAAATGCAACAGCATTTCATACTGTGTTCTTCACCATTTTGCATGGCAGAGACTCATAGGTACCAAGAACAGAAGAAAGAGATGGTCTTGATCTCAGGACTTCTCGGGACATTGACTTGTTCCCAGCATACAATGGAGCATCCTTATAGTTTGCTTTCCTATCTCCTCAGAGCAGACTTTAAACCTCTTCCCTCATGCATGGGGTTGGCCTCAGCTGTCTTGATTCAAGCTTCCTCTTGGCTCTTAAACTGAGACAGGTTTTGCCTATCAGTCCCTTACCACCCCAAGGAGTGATATACTGCACTTCACTGACACATTGCTTAAGAAAATGCAYCGTATTGCCCACGATGAGCACTATGGTGCATTTTCTATCAGTGCATTTTCTATATTATCTTGAAATACAGGAAACCTCTAGATTTGGAAAAGATAGCAATCTAATTCAGCTACTGCCCAAGAAAAACATCATACATTACCCATCATCTTTTATTTTCAGTAGCCTCAAAATGCTCCCTGACCACAATTCTCAAAGGATACTGCTATAGATATATTTCCAGAATGAACACTGGAGACAAGAAAAGCACACTGTGAAAACGCATGTGTTATTTTTATTATCAGAATTGACAAAGTCTCACTGCTAGTTTTATAATAGCCTGCTAAAGCCATAAAAAACAGAATGATGGGGGACAGCTGTGTGTCAGTGCTTTGGCATCAAGTTCACAGTATGGAATATACAAGCGAGCATGCTACTGCTCTGGTCTCAAAGCTCACTGCAGAGTAACATCCTACAGAGTTAACTGTCAAGTTGCAAATACTTCTTTTACAGCTACCCTGAAGAAGAACTTTTCCTCATTCCAGAATTTTGAACTTTTGTGGGCCTGCTCAGAGTAACATTGGCTAATGGCTTCTTCTACCACCTTCTTTTAAGCAAGGGCTATTGAGTTGGGCAAACAGACAGACTCTTTACCAGCACAATATTGTTTTTGTAAAGGCATGTGAATTTGTATCTGAATTTTCAACGTGCTTCATAGATTAAGGACAGAAGATGCCATCTGCTAATCTGCTTCTGCCGCACACAGAGCCGCTGCGTATGCTGTTTCTGACGGTTTGAGGTTATGGCCTTTCTCCGCTGCTCAGGAAAAATATGCAACGCATGTCATAAAATCAGTTACATTGGGTTCTTTGTAGTTTATCCCACAGTGCCACTGTCTGCCAGGGGGTTTCCTGCTCGCCAACAGCCAGCAAAATGGTTCTCCAGTTACATATGGCGTGGTAACCTAACCAGCTGTAATGGTTTCACCAGACACTGGTATTTAGCAACGCCTGCCAATTGCACGGCTACCTGCTGTGCTGCCAGAAGCAAGTGCTTATGCAATTCACCTTCCTTCTTCTGGGCTTYGACTTGTCCTTTCGGTCTGGAACGTAAATGGGTAAGGAGGTACAAACCCTCAGCACTGGCAATGCTGTCTGYGGACAGTCACCCATTTGTGAGAAAGCACACGGGCATACACACAGTACGGGAAGAATAACACAAGCCTTGACCAACCTGCACGTGGCTTGAGACCCCCTGATCTTCTGCAGGAGAACTCACGTCAAGTGTACATAGCAGTGGATGAATACATCTAATAAAACAGATAGCACTGCCTTAGGACAGTGAGGCAGACGTGGCGAATAGCAGCAGCAGGGACACAAGAGTGAACTACATCTCTTTTTTATGTGAGAAGTTCAAATATTACTCCAGGCCACATTCTGATCTTAGGCGTTTTATTTCTTCATAAGAAATAAATCAAACCATCCATCTTGAGCTTCTGGTAATCATCAAAAGATGAGAGGAAGAAAAAATAGAACGCAGATATGAATATTTCAGAAACTTAACTAGAGCAGGTGCATCTGGAAATGGGATGGGCAGAGAGGGAGGATTATTATTTTTCTGATTAGTTGCCTATCTCCAGTGACCACCTGAAAATCAGGCCTCTCCGAACTGTCTCATGGCGAGCACTGCAAATCACTACTTTGAAAATCTTGACCTAAAAAGCAAATGTGTATTTTTAAATAATTAATAGCATTCTCTAAATGGAATTTTCCAGCCCCAAATGAGATGTACAGCTGAGTTCCCCTGAGAAGAGGTATTTATAACGGAAACACTGACACAACTGAAATGGTAATGCACTGAGTAGCAATAAAGCTTAGCACATGCTTAGTCATTTCATCCTTCTTATCAAATTGGACCTGGTCCCACAAAACCACCATGGCGCTTTGCTTGTTTCCTTGACCTCAGTTTAAATACCTCTACAGCTTACAAAAAAGCATTGACAGTTCAAATGCTTTGAAAGTCTAACATTAATAAAAAACACAACTCGATATGTACACAAAGAGCAAGACTTGCACCCAGCAAAAAGGGCAGTGCTCTGGTTGCCTCTGCCATAGCTTTGGTACAGGGATCTGGGAATCTTTCCTCCAGAGCTATCATGCCCTAATGACTTCAGAAGCGAGGCAAGACTCCACTCATCCCGGCCACCGGCTGCTCTGCTTTGTCCCACATATGTTGGCTCAAGTGCGCATTTCCAAAAGAAGTAACACCATCCTTTTGGTAAATGACCTTTACATATTTAGTGCCAAAACCTGCCTTTTGCCATATATATACATTATATATATTTTTATTTTATTTTATTTTTTTTACAGTATCAAAAGCAGCACAAAGCACCTTTTGGAAAACCGTAAGTTTTCCAGACCCAAACCTGGACAGCATCATCACATTTTCTCCAGCCCTATAAATGTCTCAGTAGTATCTGTCCTCCCCGCATGTTGGAAGATGGGTAACCTGGACATTTACTAATTGAGGTTGCTTTTGAAACTGGATCTCCTACCTAAATCTTATGCTATCTGGGTCAAAGCTGGACTAGAAAGTCCCTGAAAAGACACAGGACATGCTATAAAATGTATAAACCTACTTTTAGGACTGATCAAATGGGAGACAATGACAATGAACCAGGAAAAGATCCCGGGACAAGCAAACTACAGGCAATAGTTGACCAAAGCATGTGATTACTTGGTGTAAGATACAGAGATATGTACGAGTTAAACATCTGCATCCTTGCAGGCAACAGGATGTTTTCATTGATTTCTATGAGATCAGGAGCCCATTCTCTGCATTTTGTCATGACTTAGACACATATGAAGAGAAGTCAAATGGAGATGGTGATAAAATTTGGAAAGCAGAAGAGAGAAAATTTCCACAAAAAATGTCAATTTTTCAGCCAAAGATCAAAATACTCTAACCCAAACCATTAACAGCATATATACTTCCTACATTCAGGAACCAGAGGAGATTCCACCTTACATTAGCCATAATCCCYTGTTAAAACATGTCTCGACTATCTACCAGATTCATAATCCTGCTCTCAACTAAGGGCTAGGCTTTTGGGTCAGACTACCTTTCTCACGACAAACCACTGTTTCCTTTTGGTGACGAGAACAAGCACATCCTGAGAAACCCACTGATTCATTTGTCACATCTGAGATGAAATGGTTTCAACAGAGACATAAACAAGATATTTCCCCTCAGAAACTTAATAATCTTCCATGGATATAAAGCTAGGTGGCTGCAAAAGTCTGCCTAGTCATCCGTCACCCTACCCATTCTCTTCCTATTAGACTACATGCAAAAATTTCATATTAGCTCAAATGAGAAGAGGAAGAAGGCACTTCGGTATCTTAAGTATACTTTTGTTTCTTTCAGGAAAATTCTCTCCTTTTGAAAGATGGTGTTCAGCATTTCAAAGCCTGAAAGCACAGACTCACCCACTCTGATAGAGACCATGAGTGAAGTTATTGACTGGAAAAATATCACTGGTTTAGAATAACACATTTGTATAATCTAATACATTGTAACAATAATTCTTTAATGTATATCACACTGGCTGCAGGCAAGAAATTCCTTGAGTGTCAGAGAAATGGTGAAAGATGAGTCAGGAAACTTCTACATCAGCATTATCTTGAATAATAAAATACATGCTGTAATATTTCCCAGCAGTACTCTGACGCCAGTCAATAAGGGGAAAAAAAACTCCACAGTTTTAACTTCATAACATCAGTCTTTAATATACCATTTAAATTATATTAGTGCCACATGCCGTAGGTAAATAAATAAATAAACAGAAGAATAAAAAAGTGCAGCCAGGCAGGTCTTATCGTGATGTAAGGCCGTGATGTTTTATTCATCTGATGAGAAGAGAGAACAGCTTGCAGCTACCCAGGGAGAGCTGTTACAGACACATGGGGAAGGGGAAGGACGCAGCTCAGTGAAGCTGTTAAGCAGCAGGGATGCAGGTGGGGGAGTCGAAGGGGAAATAAGATTTCCTCCCTAGATGTTCAGGTGGCTTCACTGGATATTTATTAATCAGGGCAAGAGCTATTTATTCCAGACAGGAGGAGCGACAGCTGCTCTGTCAAAAGCAAAATAAGGGACACTCAGGATGGTGCAGGCTGCTGTTTCTGCCCGGTGGCAGGCGTGTGGTGTCCCTAAGCTACGCTGCTACTCAGACCAACAGGGACCAACTGGACAGCGCTGGGGCCAGCTGCCTTTCAGTCTTCTTGGAATCTTTGSTTTCTGAGATGCTTCTCCAGTTACTTGACCATGGTGGGGTGGAGGGGGATCCAAGCATAACATTGACCCCTGTGACGGATCCTGACAGTGACATTATCTTCGCTACAACTGTCCCAAAGGCTGTGGACTAAGAGAGCTGGATTTACCCTACCTGCACAAGCTATACAGCACTCCACAGAAAACTGCTGCTACAGGGCAGGGCACGCAACCTTTCCCATGCCATTTATTTTTACAGAGCCATTTGCCCTTACTTTCTCTAGAATACAGAGGTATCTTTCAAACTGAGGGAAATTTGAGACACATTTCTCAGGCTTGTAACATCTGCCTGAATAGACATGAGACCAGCACTCTACAACCGGGCCACTGAAGCAATGAATGGTGTTTGCTACGCCAYGAGACGCAGGTTTGTGGGTAACTGCTACCTGCCTTCCCTGCAGGAAAAATGCTGTTTAATAAACAGAGCATGCTACAGTGACAGAAGGCATCATAACTTCGRTAGAGTAACATCACTTCAGAAATGACAGGCATTTCTGAAAGAAATTCAGAAAGAAATTTCTGAAAGAAGTTCAAGAAAAACTTCCCACTGAATGCAAGAGCAGCTGCTAATTCTCAGCACTTCTGAGAGGCAAGCCACGCTGCAAAAGCAGTCATGAACCTTTGGAGATTCAAACATCCCAAGTCATAAGCTGAAAATGCAGATGATAATAAAAAGAGAAATAAGCAAGAAAATCTTTGCTGTGAAGGACTGGTARTAGAACGCAATGAGGAGCTCGCTGCTGATTACAGCATCGACTAATCTCCCTTGTGAACCAGAGGCAATAATATCCGTAAGATGCAGAAAAGATAACTCTGTCTCCGTTGACCTTATGTTCCAGCTCACTGATCCTCCATTTTGTTTACACTAGCCACACACAGGTATAATTGCTTGTGGGGAATTATCAGCACAATTTAAAACAGAAAAGGAAAAGAACTGTCAGGGGAAAAAAAGCAAATGGTCATGTTGCCTCCAGACATCTCTAAATTCACATTCATGACCTCCCTGTCCAAGTAGCCAAAGAACAAGTTATAACAGTAGGAGGCCATGCATTTTTACAGGAGTTSTGCAAAAACATGAACTGTACTCCAACTGCTACAGCACCTAAGCTGGGCTTCAGGGTTTCCTATGGCACCTCAGATGCAGAGAGGAAAGAAACYGGTCAAGTCACCTACTTCATCCAGGGCTGGCAGATTCTGGCTTCATGTATTGCCAGCAGGGAACAGGCAGCTTACCCAGACGCCCCAGAGGTACAGACATTGTGTACCCACCCCTCCTCTCTTCCAGGCTGAAAAGACAGAGTTTTCTGAGTCAATCCTCACACAGAAGCTATTCCATATCTATGGTAACACTTTCATACTTGCTGCCCTTCTCTGAACCTTTTCCAGCTTTAATATATCCTTTAGAAATGAGGGGAACAGCACACGGTAATCAAAGTGTGTGTGAATCATAGATCTATACAGTGGCATAGTGGCATTTTCAATTTTGCTCTCTATTCCTTTCCCAATCATTGCAAACATTTGATTTGCCTCTTCAACTGCTGCTGAGATACAGGTATCCCCAAATGAGCGTTGTGAAAAGTTTTATTCTATGCCGCTCTTAACAGAGTTCACCATGGGCAACGCTGTAGAAGAAGAATGTTGTTATTTCAAAAAAGGAACGTTTCCAGGCAGATATTCTCCTACCTCTCTTTGGTTTTGAGTACAGAGAGACAATAAACATACTAATTACAGCATTCCAAGTGCAACAAGGAAAAATACCAGATGACCCTCTGCTCTCTAGCCCTGGCATAAGCTAAAACTTTTGAGGACAGAGGAGTAGTAAGAATAGGTAGCTTTAACTTGCATTACTAAWGGAAGTCGAAGCAAAAAAAATGAAGTTTGGTGGGGCTTCATTCTGTGCACTCCTCTTCACTGGTTTGCCTGGTCCTCTGCCCTTCTCCATACCCACAGGCCCCAGTCCCTGACTCTGGACAGCAGAGCTGTGAYGCAGGACACTCGCACTCCGGGCAGGGCAGAGCAGAAATGTGGCACAGAGGCAGTGTGGGCACAGAGGCACCCCCCAGCAAGGGTGGCCAGCCGAGTGAGCTCACTCCGACCTGTGATGCTGCAGATCTGGCATTCAGCTTATTGCGAACAAGTAACAAAAATGCCCACATTAATATTCCCAACCCCCCTGACCGTGCTCTCCTGTGTGAAGCACTGCAGAGCATGCTATGATCTATCAGCAGCATCACACGGAAGACTCCACATGGGTGCATGGTTGACTATAAATGTTTTTACACCACTTATATCGCTGTTATTCCCCAAGAGTCACAGTCACCGAGGTATGTGACAATTTCCAGACAAGCCAATGCTATGCCGATGTATTTCATTTACAACCTTCCTGCCTCAGTACAGTGTGGATTTAGTTCCCTGCAGCTGAGGGATATGATAGAGCAATGATCAGTGAGTGCTAAAATTTGGCAATGCAGAGACAACTTAATAAAAGAGATAAAGAAGCAACTGACAGAAAAAACAGTTATCTGCTGAAGCATTTCCCCTTAGTGCATGTAGGAGCCAAAAGCAAGAGAGACAGACACAGAGAAGAAGCACTCTCGGGTGATTAAGTCCAGGAAGTGAGTGCCAAGAGCAGCACCAATAGGATGATTTGAGAAACATCTTGTTTCGTCAGATTTCAACAAATGAATGAATCTTTTGCAGAAATGGACCTGTTTTGCCAAAGCAGCCAYAGCTGACAGGCAATTTTCCTTGAAAAGCCTGGTTTCCTAGCATTCTCCCTTCCCAAATTTCTACAGCCCCTACACTCCCCTCTGCTTGGGAGGTCAGGCTTCTGGAGCCCAAAATTTCCAGAGCAAACAGCCATGCAGACTGTCCCCCGTTCCTGGGCACCAGAGGCTGCAGTACCAGGGAACCAGCAAGGGCAGGCAAATGGATTGTCCCGTGGCTTTCCACAACTCTGTCCTCTGGTGGTCTCATTGTGCACTCTGATTGGATTTACTTCCTTCTGAAGGGAATTCAGGAGAAAAAAAATCTGCTTTCTGCCAAAAAAACCCCTGCTTTCTGCACATGCACCTTAGTTCTGAATGGCATTAAATCTTTCTGCTTGGTTCTGGTGACAGGACCCAGGTTCTGCTCCACGCTGCAGGCAAATCACCTATTCCCTCTGTGTGCTGTGTTCCCCATCTGCAAGGCAGGCAAGATGCATCACAGAGAGATTACGAATTTAAGGACTGGCATTCATAGCAGTGGAAAGACCAATACGTTACTATTAATATTCTTTAGAGATCCTTTGTCCACCTAGCAGCTGAACGTGACCAGATTCCTAATGACCTCATCTTCATTTACGTTGGGGTCCCTTACACAACGCAGAAGTACAGATGGACCATAAAGTAGGAACAGATTGTATTACTTGCAGTTCAGAGTCCCTTTAAACCAGACTGAGTGACATAAAGGGGCTTTTCTGTAGAGGACAATTTGGTCCATCAGTCTTTTTAATGCCCATAAGCAGGTGATAACAAGCTGCAGTGCACTTTACAGATGGCTGGCAGCACGTAATACAGAGTAAATAGAGCCACTACCTTGTGAAATCATCACATGCTGTAAATTGTCAGAGGAATAATGCTTTTAGCAGTGAACTTTAACATGGGGTTTAAGTTATGTACCAGCTCTGGCCTTTCCCATAGGAAATTGTTCCTAACAAACACAAGATTGTCACTTGGCCTTAACTGAGTAGTCAGATCGGATGGCAAATATAAGGAAAATATGTTATTTACACGGTTTTAAAATTATATATAGTAATCATTTTGCTATAGCCCTTCAGATTTAACCTGTTCTGGGCATGAATGTGATCACCGTAAAGAGACGTTATTCAGCACCAGRGAACCCCAATATTGTTTTCTCTGCCTCTGTGCCCCAACTCTTGATGGGTGGTGTCTGGGATCTGATCCAGATCATCCAGTGTCTTCTCTTTTTCTCGTATCTTTCAAGCTAGGGTTGCATTCTTGTAAACAGACAAACTATGCAAAGAGACGTCTGAGCAAAGCRCCTGAAGAAAACCCCTGTACATAAATCCCATGCATGCACACAAAGAGGCACCAACAAAGCCTGGTGCTTCAGTGGACAGCTCTCTCCTTTTCATTCAATCCTTCCCAACTTGACAGGACAAAAGACTGTGGTTTCACATTGTCCATGTGTTGTGGTTTAACCCGGCAGGCAGCCAAACACCACACAGCTGCTCACTCRCTCCCCGCTGCAGTGGGATGGAGGAGAGAATTGSAAAAAAAAGTAGAATTCGTGGATTGAGATAAAGACAGTTTATTAGAACAGAAAAGGAAGGGAAAAGAATAATAATAATGATAGAATATAAAAAATAAGTGATGCACAATGCAATTGCTCACCACCTGCCAACCGATGCCCAGCCAGTCCCCAAGCAACGATCGCTGCTCCCCAGMGAACTCCCCCCAGTTTATATACTGAGCATGACGTCATATGACATGCAATACCCCACTGGACAGTTGGGTCAGCTGTCCTGGCTGTGCTCCCTCCCAGCTTCTTGTGCACCTGGCAGAGCATGGGAAGCAGAAGCAGAAAAGTCCTTGACTAGTGTCAACACTACTTAGCAACAACTAAAACATCGGTGTGTTATCAACATTCTTCTCATACTAAATCCAAACCATAGCACTATACCAGCTACTAGGAAGAAAATTAACTCTATCCCAGCCGAAACCAGGACACCACGTATTTCACCCAGAATAGTAAAGACAATATATCTATCCACTTGCTTTAGAAATACTTAACTACTTCATGTTAACTGGTTATTTCAGGTTTATTTTGAGCAATAGCTCAACTTCAGCAGGAAAAGCCAAGTATAAACATACCCAGAGAGATAAACCAGTTAGATAAGATGGGGAAGAAGGGCCCATCTTGCGTTTTCTCTAAAGGGATTGCTGGTACCTTCAGCAAATCCCAGTGCACCTTCTTTTTGCCTCTSTGTATTCTCCACGTTGGTTCAATTATGATCCTTCCTTTCACAAGGAAGGTTTCTCTGTCACCATAGCAGAAAGTGACATCCAAAAATCAACCATGACAAATTTTTACAGTTTTTACAAACGGGACCTTTGTTTTATGAGCTTAAATTAATCAGTTAATCTTATCTACTGTGTAGACATATTCATGCTCYGAAGCTGTTATTGCCTGCAGTGAGGTTTGTTAAGGCTCCAGGATTTGGGTTCAAAGCTCATGAAAAGAGCATCCTCAATTTGAAAAGCCCCTTACTGATTAATTCCACTATAAATAACAAGAAGAGTATTTTATATTATTTGCTTATTGGAAGCCTTCTTCCCATGGGTTTCCACCACACCATAGAGTCAGCATCAGTAACATTTGCTCAGAAAATCTTCTCCACGTGTGTGCACTTAAAGACCCTCCTCCTATAATCTGTGTTTCATTTGGCACTCTCTGGTGCATGAAGACACAAAGAAAGCTCTTCTTTCACAAATAGCCACAACATCTCAGCTGAAACAATTGAGACTGGACTTGCATGATGTAATGAGAAGTGGTCTGCAGCTGGTCCTTAAGGCCATAATGAACATCATGGTTTACTTTTGATTACAACAGTAATGATAAAAGAGTGCTGTGATTCCTGGGAAACTTCTGATGGTTGACAGAGGCCCATTAGTCTGAAAAAAACTGTGATCTGAGAAAATACACAGCCAAACTGGGCTTTCTTACTTTGACTGAAATAAGACTTCACTGAAAATAAAAAGCAAATTTTGACTGGATGTTCACATTTCATCCTCATGTGTGAAACCTGGCAACATATGAGGGCTGGTATGACTAGTCCTCCAGGAAGAAAAAACCTTCTGATCTTCTTAGTGTGAAACCRGGTTGACAAATAAGACATAGCTTCCTGAATACATGAAGTAGTAATGTATAATTTTCAGAAGTTACCTTGCCATTTGAAATTCTAAATCCTGTTGACTTTCAGTGAGAATTATCATCAAATTTTCATAAGCACTTAGGAGTTTATGTACCATTTTCATAAGTCAAATTATTATGATCTTAAAATGACGTGCAATGATGTAAGTCCATAAAACTGAGTTCCTTTACCACTGCTGAGAATGGAGCTAAAGGATCCGAAGCCATCTCAACAGCTGTGGAAAAATTTACAAGAATCTATCATGCTAATTAACTCAACCACTTGAAATATTTTATTCTCCTAATTGCCCTGTATAAATCTGACCACTTAGAAATCAGAATGTAGTAAGATAGATGTTCTTAAAAACCCAACACTCTCTTTTCCAGCTCCACCTCATCATGTTGATCTATTAGCTCCATACATCATCCTGGCACTGCTCTCCTAGTGATGGCTTACAAAGCATTTGGCGGCAGCAGAAAGAACCCCCAGGGAACCTATTTTCTTTTGATATCATTATTTTTCAATGTTATAAATGAGGTATTTAATTAAAACAGAAGAACACAGCTTGGAGAACCATGAGAGAAGGACATGTATTAAATCTTGGTCCACACTTTAGGTGGCTCACAGAACTGAGATGCCTCAAGCTGATGATGAAAAATGAAGATAATGAAGTAGAAGGTCACATTATGAAATGTCTTCCCAGATTTCACCATGGACAAAATCTAATACTTGCCAGGTGTTTGCGATTCCCATTTAGGCCACTCAGTAGTAGTCAGGGGCAGACCTGAGGTGTACAACYGAACAAACCGTACAAATTGTGCAAACAACTGAAAGCACCACGGGTAGCAGCATCTTCCTCAGCCACAGCCAAGTGCAAACCGAGCTTTTCTGACACACCAGAGTTCATCAGTGCCCAGCCTGATTTTCTGGTGATCAGTTTATAAAGTTCTGAAGGCATATTTTCAGATTAAACTGTGCTCTTGCCTTACACTAGCCCTTCAGCTGTCCTGATAAGATAGCAAATTGGGCCAAAGTGTAAGTATGCAATAATGAAACATATGTTGTTGATAATAAGAGTACTTTCATTTTCAGYCCTACAAAACTGTGTTTCTAGTTCACATGCTAGAAAAAAATAATCTTCTGAGGCAGGTGCAGCTATAACATACTTATCTTGTTTAAATCTCGGAATTAAAAGCTTTTCGGTTATCAGTAAACAGCAGTGCTTCTCAAGCCCTTAATCTCACTGCAGATCTGTTTTCTATCGCTAAATTTCTCCACATCATGATTTTCCCCAATCTGATTTGCCTATGAAACTGATCTTATCAAGAGATCAAAACAACACTGTGAAAAGGTGCCCATGCTGAAAAAAAATGTATTTCAGAGCATACTTAAGAGGAAAGAACACGTGTACTTAAACAGGCAGCTCTCCAGGGACGGGGAGGAGAAATATGCTCTGAACCAACTTGCCACACAGATGATAAAAATAAAATAGGATTTCATTGGACTCGTCATTTCAAACCTAGCTGGAATTAATTCCATTTAATTAATAGTACACACATTTTATCACAAAAAAAAAAACTTAGAAAATGTAGTTAAAACCTGCATGCATTGCTATTCATTATAGTTCAGTTTTAAGAGATCTAGATTTAAAATCTACAGCCCTCTTAAAATCACTGGTCACTCTTGGCTTACTTGACAATTTCTGTCCCTCTTTTACCTATTTTCTTGAGCCTTGTTTAACCTCAAGCTCCACTCTTTTTCTTTTTAAAATTAACTTCTCTTAATTTTCTTGAATTTTGAATGTTTATTTTCATAAATRTGTGCTCAACTGTAGACTCTCAAACTCCTAGCTAGATGCCTAAACAAGGACAGATTTTTAAAGGGCAAACCATTCAGTAGTTACAATTGCTAGAAGAACCCAATTGCTGCCAACACCASTTTTTAAATCTTAACCTGTGTCTAGATTTCACAGAGGAGCTCATAACATACCACTAAGCTTGTGATATAATTCAGCTCTAACTAGCCATCTCCTTGTCACTTCTTAATTTGTCTGTAATCCATGTAAATCCATTTAATTACAGAATCAGTCAAATAAATGTAACCACATATCAACAGTGTGGGATTTAAAATAGCTCTATTTCTAATCATAAATCTATACAAACCTCACCAATCAACCTGGAAGACACAAGTATGGACATGCTGTAAATTCCTGCATGTTTGAAGGACTACAACATGCTGRCATAAGTGGCAACAAAAGAAAGAGACTGTTATCATAGCATCCTTTATTGTTTGGTCCCAGAATAACAGAAATTGGGGAGATAGAAATCCTCACAAGCCACAGATTCACTACAAAGCCYCAGTCTTTTTTTGGACATTTTAGTTACAGCTTGGATTAGTGCCTTCACTAATCTCTTTGTGAAATAGCAATCCGTTATGTCCCAAGGACTCAAAAGCACCACTGTAGTCTCTTTTTTAATTTCAATTATCCATCCAAGAGTGGCTACTATAATTCTTCATTAATGTAGGATCAACAGGGTCATCACCATTTCAAAGTGTCAGAGGCTAAGCCTGTTAAAAATATGCTCACACATTTTATCAAGAGCTTTTTTCTTTAAACAGGAGAAGAGTGAGCAGAGAGTCCCTCTACATCAGCTAATCCTCCAGGCTCTCATTTAAATAACTTCATTAACTTTATCTAGAAGTTAGACTGAGTAATATCAAGTCATAGCACTGGCTCCAAACAAACATGAGATGCTAAAAAATATATATTGTATCAATTATTACCTTCCCGTGTTGGATTGGGTCAGGCACGTATCTAGACAATCTCAYCTGATTTATCCAATGCCTTTCCTTGATAAATTTTGCGTGACAACTTCAAGCTAACCAAGCTAGAGTCTCAAAGTAAAGTGAAGAACTTAATAATCCATAAAGAAAGATGTACTATTTCCAGACTAATATTAACTCCTTATTTGAAAAAGACTAGAATTATTTGAGGGAGAGTACAGATGATTTATGGACAGAGGCTAAGCTACGATCAGCCTTGTAATTAGAAATCTTCTTTCTTAGGCTACCTGATATATCTAATCATGAAAGTGTCTTGCTGGGCAGAGAACACAAGCATGTCCCTACSTTCTGTAGGTAAAACTGATGTTTCCAGCACCACTCTCCTCCCCATTATCTTTAGTCTCTGGTGCTGAAAGAGCTTGGTCTTGGCCTGATTACTTAATCCAGCATGAGCTGTGATACTGTGAACAGGCCATCTTAGATGAGGAGTGAGAGAGAACTAGATCTCTGCAAATCAAATATGCCTCAGAAGTAGCAGTACAGCAGAGGAAGTGTTCTGCATGTGCCAGTATTGTGTAAAGTCAGTGTACTACACACCAATTTGAGTATYAAGTGTGCAGTATGTATCTCAAAGACATTTTCTAGACACAAGGTTCAGGAGARAAGTATTTCGATCCTTCTGCGTGTCAGAATGGGAGACATTCACACCATCCTTGTTTCAGTATGCGGAAGACTKCCAAGACACCGGTTCTGTTTATCCTCCCATCTACTTATATTCCACAGAGAATGAAACAAACATTATCAGATGAGATTTTCAAAAACCATTTACAACCATGAAACATTCCACAGAGGTCTAGTTAGAGCAYGGCTCCTTAGTCATCCATGCTGCTGTGTCAATGCAGATTGAGATTACATATGCAGTCAAGCCAGAATACTTACATTAAAATAACTGTATCTGATGGACGTTCACATTCAGGATCTTGTATGAGGCCAGGAAACAGAAATATCTAAGCATCTGAATTTGGATGCAAATTTAATACTGTCCTCCAAACTTTCTCAATGTTCTGGAGTRGGAATGATCTTGTGTTCCCATTCAGGCCTATTTGAAGCAACGACATTTAAGTGATTGCAGATTTCATGCAAAYTACTTTGTTGTCTATCTGGACTGTATTTCTATTGCCTTACCACACAGTGAGGTTTTGGCTAAGGATGTCCTCTTAGCTTTCCCTCTCAGTTATTCACTCTTTGGTTGCACCTTATCAGAGTAGCCAGTCCTATTTTTCCTTCCCCAACCAGCTTCAAAGGTAGAAAACACTGTGCCTATTTGCTGTGTTTATTCAATCAGGTTTATGTGATAACTTAAGGATAATAGATAGAGACAATCATTTTTATCTGCAGTGCARGAAGCTGCTGAGGACAGACAGGGATGGGCAATGCTTTGTCCCTCCAGACATTAGTGTTCACTTTTTCCCCTTTTCTTTCAGATAGCACTAACTTCTTGTTGCTTAGTCGGATGGCACAGGATAAACACAAGTCTCATTCACTGGAAAATTATTTTCCACATCATCTTTCCAGATASCTCCAAACACTCACTCAGTTGGACRAGTTCCTGAGTGGATTTCAGACACTGATTATTGTCAACATTTATCCYCCAAACTATCTTTGCACTCAGAGGCCTCAGCTGAGGAGAGCTCCCACTGTGCTCCACACCAAAATCCTCACACTGGGACTTAGTCCCTACACTGAGGAGCATAAAGTCAAAATGAAGGATGAAATGCAAGTTAGGAAGCAATTTGCCAAAGTTCATGCAGCCAGTCTGCAGCAAAGCCAGGACCCAAACCCAGATCTCCAGAACTCCAGTCCCAGCTTCTAACCACTTCCTCATTTAAGCCGTCCATTTTGGAACAGACACCACCACATTTTTTCCACCTCCCAATTTAAATTTCAAATCCTTTRCTGCATTTCATTTGAAATAGTCCGGTTTCATAATCATTTCCAAGCCGCACTTGAGCATGTACGCAATTAGCAGCTCTATYATCTCACTGTGATAGCATAGGCTGCATTTTAAATACAAAGGAAGACCCATGAAAACATACAGAAGGATAGGCAGTTCTGCTTCTCACTTGCTGAGACACTAGTTCCTGCACACAGTAGGTACCAAAGACAGCTCTGTGCTTCCTGACACTGTGCCATTTGTGTCATACAGACATACAAAATAGCACGGAAAATCATGGGTGCATACAGGCATAACTGAGAGCAAACTATAAATGACAGTTTAAGGGTTCATAAAATGTGGTGGGTTTTTTTTCCCCTATCTCCATGCTGCCCTTTCCCCATCACCTCTATGCCTTCCGTATCCTGGCCCTAAGTAGCACTCTGACAAAGTCAGCCGTACAACTTCCATTGACTTACCATGCCAGAAGCCAATTTCCTGAAATACTGTAAGACAAGCTTCTCTTACAGTATATCCTCCTTGACCAGAGAAATACTAACAAGCTACGAAACTTCTTGTAGTGGCAACCAAATACAAAATCTCTCCTCGTCTCCCTGATTTTCATACACTTACAGCTTCACTCTTACAGAGTCATCCTTCAAAACAAACCAGTCCTCTGTTTCCATACTGTTTTCTCACCATCATCAAAAACAATGTCATTCTTTAGACTGATGGACTAATATCAGAAAAAGAGTGATTTGATTACATGTAAAATGGCTATCATCTGGCAATATTTTTAGCACTGAGGTAATGTTTTTTCATAAACTAATATGATAGTCTAAAAAAAAAAACCACAACAAACAAAACTGAATTTCTTTCCTTTACCCTGCAAAAGGGTTGTTTTCTGTTAGCAAGCCAGTGTGAAGTACAGAAGACTAATCCACGATGATGTCCCCATCTGAAGAAACACGGCGAGAGTCATTTTTTTAAGTGGAAATTATTCTCCATTTACCAGACCATCTACCTGAGACACCCACTATCATTTTTCTTCCCCCTGGGGCACAGGACACAGGATATAGAAAAAGCAAGGTGGCATGATGCTACACCACGAACCAAGAGGAAGAAAACRAGCTTGTATAGCTTCACCATGTTGTTTTTCTATGGCATTTTTAATCCAAGGTTCTCAGACTATTCCAATTATTAAATATACTCAACTTCCAGTTAGTTATAAATATACCACTTCTACTGTTTGTACCCCATTTTCCCAAAAAAGACAAATGACTTTCCAAAGCACACATAATAACRAGCTACTGGTAGGGTCCAGCAATACATAGGGCTGGCACTTCCAACTATTTTCTCTCATACTAGATACAATTCTCTCTCCACAGAAACAGAGTATAACATATCGTCTGTAAAAAAGGTATAATCACACTGGAATATGTCATTATAATCAGTTAGATTACTATTTACATTTGTCAGTGCTTTGCAATTGTTAGCATCTTGCTTACAAGKATCATGAGGAACTATTGATTAGAATCTAATTTTGATTCATGTAATTACAGTCAAGGTGATAGCTATTGCATAACTATARAACACTTTGTATTTTCCAAAATAATACTGAATTTAGGTCTATTTGGGATTTTCTGTGATTTCAAGCAGAAGATCCTACCCTTCCAGGATCTAGAAATTCAGYACAGAGGCTTATTTTGACCTGAAGTTTCACATAATGCACGTTGGACRTTTGCTTTTGGCTTGCTTTGTCACACACCATGCACAGTGCCCTGCAAAACTTTGGAGCTCACTCTGCAAAGCAACGCTGAAGAGACTGGCAGAGTCACCTGGCTCATGCACAGGCCAGCTATCAGCAGGAGAAAGCAGGTGCTTCCCCTTTTCTGATCACTACTGCTTTTTTGACSAAAACAAAACACAAGCACTGGGTGCTCTTGTGTGCCTATGGTGCCCAGACAGGTGTCTATGGCTCTTTTATATGACATCTACAGAAAACAAGTTCAGAAAGACCATAAAGGGCAGTCTGACTCATCCTCTGTCCCATTCCAATAGCAATAGTACCCATTAATTTTTTCTCAGAAATTTGTTTACCCTGTTCTTAAAAATCTGTACGTGAGTAGTTTAGGTAGCCCTGCTGTAGTAGTTTAGAAAGCCTTTCCCACTGTCTAATACAGATTTCCTCCAGTGGAGTTTAAGYCTACTACTTCTTGTGCTATCTGTACCACACACGGAGCATACCTCCTTCCCGGAGGCAGCCATTTTATTTCATTTTATRAACTCTCACAGCTCTGCAGTTATCTTGTCTCTAGATTCAACAGATTAATTCTTCCAACCTTTCCTTGCTGCCTGTGTTCTCCAGATCTTTGATCTCCATTCACTCCAAGTCTCCATGTGGGGCCCGGAACAAGACAAAATGCTCCAGCTGTGGCCATACCAGTGCCAAACACAGCACAAAGGTTGTTTCCGGCGTTTTGCATGGTATGGTCTTRTTTATGCTCCCTTGCATCACTATCATAGCCTCAACTAGTGTTCAGTTTGTTATCCACTATAACCCCCCATCCGTTCTTGACAGACTGCCCGCTAGCCTTCCATTCCTCTTCTTTTAATCTCGCAAATAATTTATACCTCATCATAGGACTCTCTACCTGTCCTTGAACTGAATCCCATTTAACTCGAACAAGTTCTTCTAATTGCCAAGATTCTTTCGAATGTTAATCCTTYCATCCAAATGCTTGCAGCCTTTCTGGCTGAGCATGGCCTAGAAATGCAATACGCATATTTTCTAGTTCCTCGCACAATTACTGCTCTCAGTACCGACATGCACTAGGCCCACCACACCCTCCCAAGGAACCACACATTGCATCTTCCCCATTTGACAGAAACTCAMAAATAGCTATTCTTCAAGAATCTCCCCACTATACTACTCTCACTTTGTGTCACTCTGTGTGTCTTTATCTTGTTTATGAGAATGTCATTCAAAACAGTAGCAACCACTCTCCTGCAGTGAAGATGCAAGTTGCCTCTTCCTTATTGACACGGTCTGCTACCCTAATGTGGAAGGAAATTAAGATTGTTGTAATGATTTAAYGCCCTTGCCTGTTTATTAACACCTCATCATATTCAAGATCATTTGTTTTAAACTTTTTGTCCCACTGTTCTTCTAAAAACTGAAGATCTCTGCTTCTCCCTGCACCCCACTGCCTCCATTTTCAAAGCTGTTTCAGAAGTTGGCCCTCTCTGGAACCTCACCCATCCTTCACCAGCTCTGAGAAGCAATTCCTGCTGGCTCTTAACCGAGTCAGCCATTCCCCTTTCAACTCTTTAACTCCTCCAACTTGTTATTTCCCTATTTTAACCTGAGCAGTTACCTGTTCTCACTGAGGCTAGCTGTAGCACCTGCCTGATCATTGCTAAGATTCTTTTAAAAATGAAGCCTAGGGAGAAAAAAAAACACCATTAAACAGTTTTCCCTGATACCAGCTTGTTGTTCAGACAGAAGCTTTATTGTGATTCGCCAGCCATCTCTAGACAATACAACATCACCTTTCTTCTTTACCCTTACCATCAACTTTCTGCTGGCCCAGCTCCCACCACAGTGTAGCTCTGTGAACAACCCCATGGRCTCCCTAACCCGCCTCCTCCTCCCTCACCTCCTCCACCCGTGCTGCTTCCTTTCATAGCATCATTCAGCCACATGACTTATCCCACTCAATCTCTGTTATGCTAATTAAGCCATCTTTTTGATTGCACACAAAAATGCTCAGGTCCTGCTGCTAGACGCAACGATCTTTTCCGAGAGAAAAAAAATTGCTTCTGGAACAAAATCTCTAAACAAGTCATCTACTCTAGGAGTCCAAAGTAGGGTTTTTAAGGAGACAGAACCTAATTCACCTCCTTTAATTCACCTCAAGCATAGGTGAATTAAGTCCTCCTACTACTCCACTCCTGATTATACTCAATGAAATCTCATATAGAACAGTACATAACCTGCTTTATTCCTTGTTATGTTTCCTTACCTGTAATGTTTAAGCCATTCATATTATTTTCTTCATTAGTATGCAGATTTGTCAAAATTACTTTGACAAGTAATTTTAATTAGAATAACAGGGGGTTTTTCCAATTAACCCTTTCCTCCACTCCATTTTAACCCTGAAAAATGTGAGAACTAAAGGCTTTAAAAGCTTTGTTGTCCTTCCATCTGAGGTAACCAACAATCATGATACCACTGATAAAAAAAAAAATATTGAGACAAACTAGGTAAACAGCTGTTAACTTTTAAAGGAGAAAAGAGCTAAAGAAGTTAAATGGGTGCTTGGTGTAACTACCTTTGCCCTCCTTTCCCACAATTATTTAATCTTATTTTAAATTAACTCCTGCTTACATGCATTCACACCTGGGTGTCAGCCTTTAGGAGCTCTTACCCAGAAGAGTATGCAAGGACTGCCACAGTTACAAACCCTTGGATATAAAGCATTAGTAGAAGGTTCATTTTAAAAGAAAAAGGTGGTGCTTGTCTTGGGGGTGGCCTTTAGCTCCCATGGTGTCTCATCAACAGGACAACCAATGAGGTTTGCTGTCACCTCAGAGGAGACACAGCACACCTCAAAGGACCAAGGTCTCTGTAAACTACCTTTTCAAAGGTAGTGTCAAAGGTACCTTTTCAGCATCCTCCCACAAGGCTCGGTGCCACCAACATCCTTGACACAGCACCTCTCCTCTGCTGGACTAAGTGGACCTCCCATGCCTCTTCCCTCAGCAAATTTTACTGCTAATAACAGTGTWATCAGGAAAGAAAAAGCATAAACTGAAATGGAAACGCTGCTGGACTAAAGCATAGCAGGGTGTACACAGACGAGAGCCTCTGTGTCCCTGCAGCACCTCCTGGGAGAGCACAGCCTGGTGGTCCTTGCCCCTGCGCAGGGAGCTGCAGTGGGGGTCACATACTGGAGCTGCTGGCAGTAAATCCTTGCATTAATCCTTACTGCAGGACCCCAGGTTAGGAGATCCTGGAGCACTCACCAGCACCCAGTGAGCCTGGACAGAATTTTTTAGCTCCATCTGGTGGGCAAACAAGCTGCTTCTGGGCCATGACCACCCACTCCCTTTTGACAACAGTTACTACTTGGATGAGRAAAAGAGATTATTAAGTGAGACTGTCTTCATTAACAGCAATTTTTGCTTCTCCTGCGAAGAAGTCAATTTGTAAAGAGTAAAATATATCACTGCTGGCTGGAATTATTTCCTGCACATCTCTTTCTACTTCTACATATTTCAGTTATAGAGCAGTGTTTACCTTCACAGGTCCCAGATAATTGAAACTACAGTCCTAAAAAACAGTATACATTTACAATCACCATGCCTGGGACTCAAAGTACCCTGGTGATAGCAATCATCAAGCAATTTATAAACAACTCCTACACAGAAATGGCGCAAACACACAACTCCTACAAGTYGACTGTCTGCTGTTACTACTGTGCATAACCACAGTGGAGTCCCTGAGCTCAGTTTCTTCAGTCATTACCCAGGGATTTGATTCTGCTTGGAAGAGTGGAAGGAGTTATAAATTGCACGCCCACTGCACACRTTTCCTCAACAGAGACTTTACCTAGCTCTTCCTCAGCAAGGTGGACGAGAAGTAAATGAACTATAATAGGAACTAATGACAAAGGATTCAGCAACTCCTTGAATTTGCCCTTGTCCTCATGTTTAAAAAAACACAAACATTACACAGGAAAAAGATCCATGGTCCAGTGAGAGGCAGGAGGTTATAATACATGGCTCCATTTAAATTCATGATGGATTTCATTCATTCATCCCACTGACAGGCTTTGGAATAATTTTTCATCCTGTGGTGTCAGATTTTTATACTCGAGAAACAATAGAGRTCTATTAATTGAGCTAAGGAACAAGATAATCCCAGCCATTTTGTCTATGCACCCCAGCTAATGACAGAAGCAAAAAGAAAATGTTTAGTTAAGTATCTTTGTCTGCAAGCTGGAGGCAAACCAACGGCATTAATAGCTCTCTTTAAGACAGACATATGGACTAAAGCCCAAGATTCTATCTCTGTAATTGTGATTACAATAGGTTTCTAGTCACTGAAATATGTGTCCCAGTTTAACAAGGTCCCTACTGTCACTATATTTTTGCTGAAGTYAAAGCAATAAATAGTTCTGCACTCATGATTTCTGATTTGAAAAGAAACAATCCTAATAGTATTTCTATGGCCTTTTCAACATCAGAGTTCCCTTCTGTCTTTATCCTTTTTATTACATTTGAATTAATTTATKACAAGACAAAAATATTTCTCCAACTCACAACCATCCACTTGCAATAGCAACTGTATTTAATTAATTCCAGTATCAACTTGTTTCATTCAGTGCTAAGTAAAAATGGTTTCCTCTCAAGCACATCTGCTCCTTCTTAGGCTACATCTAGTCATTATCATGACCAAAATGCATTTTGATTTTTTTAATTCTTGAAGATGCAGACTTAGCTCATCTTAGACTTGTCATAGCAAAACATTTTATAAAGGAAGATATTATCGCTATTGTACGAGCGATGGGGTAGCTGAGGCRCAAAAAGATGAAGCATTTCACCTCTGGAGGTGAAAACAGGAATTGAACCCAGCTCTGTGGACTTTTGATGCAGTACTATACCCCACGATGTGATATAGATCCTTCATGTACTATATTGCTAAAGCTGCTTGCAATCCCCATGTAAAAGCTACTCAGTTTGCAAAGGTTTCTACTGGCTCTGAAAAAAGAACAGATTCTGTTTCAATTCTGCTACAATTTCTGCTTGAGCTTACACAGTGGACACCCTCCTGGAAAAAAGGGTCTGTGCCTCTTACTTGCTCATTAAATGACATGCATCTGTTTATTATCCATGGTATCTATGTTTCTCACAGGAGACAGACTGCCTAAATATGCAGATAGGTACTCATATGTGAACAGCACTGATGAGTCACATCATGAAATTTTACTTGTCTAACCTAATTGAATCTATCCCAGACAGTAATAACACTAAAGAAAAAGAGGAATTTCACAGCCTCTGTTCCCTTTTCCTTTTTCATAAAAAGCTCAGCTCTGAGTGTAATACACCAGGGCGATATCTGAATGCTACAGTGCACAGATGCAGTCACACAGAAAATTAGAACGGCTCCAAATAAAAATAAATAAATAAATAAATAAAGGCTATAGTACATAGCTGCGTCACTACCAGCTCAACAGTGGAAAAGTACTTCATCTGTTTAGCCCCCCCTTTCTTTCTACACTGTTGGTGACGTCAGTCAGGCACTAATGAAAGCCCAATTAGCATATCACCTTGTGTGTTGGAATGTACAAGTGGAGCAGCTGATGATTCTCTTCTGAGATTTTAAATAACCAGAGCTGCTGCTTGGTAGGAAAGATTTAGCTTCATAACATAGTCAGTTCCCTATGCAACACAAACAAATAAATGTGCCAACGGAGGCAAAAAAAACCCAACCCAGAACAGATGCGTTTCTCTGAGGAAAGCAACACAAACCAGCTTCAATTTTGAACAGCATTCATTTGGCCCTTATTCCAGAATAAAGGTTTTAATTCCTAACTGAGTTTGAAAACTACATTGACTATTTGCTTACAAAAATCAGGGTACAGACCTTGGTGAGCTTTAGGAAAGACAGCACCCTTGCTAATGCCCTGCCAATTTTTCAGATGACAGTGACTGAAAAGCAAACAGCCATGGGATTGAAAGTGCATCCTTCTGCTGTAAAACAGCACACTGCTACCACCCAACATAGAAAAGAAAGGGAMTCTGCAGACTGTTTAACTTCAGACACTGACTGGAGTCTTCGGTGGGGACTTAGTTCAGGGGTCTATGACTCCCCGTGGTCCCCATTTAGCCAAAAGTGTCCAAGAGAGGACAGCAATGTATGGCTCTCACCCCATCCTTCTTACCTGAACACCTGCTCCCAGCTATTTGTGCCATAAGTACGGATGTGAGTGCTGCCATCCGGGGAGCCACAAGTCATTTTCAGTACAGCAATGCATCAATAATTGGCACTCGACTTCAGTCCTGATCAAAATGAATAGTGGGGAAGGAGGTGAGATGTGAGGTCAAAGAGGCACCCACTGGGGCAATGTAATATTGACAGAAAAGAGTGAAAAAATGAAAGGCCTAAGTGTGTAGCAAGGAGTTCTGTTCTCCATTAAACTCCCTGTACATGGACTGAAAGCAGGACCAGAGGCTGCTGCCAGACCTTACAGAAATCCTAAAGTACACCAGTGTTTTGCAGCATTTCGGGGCTAGAAACTGGAAAATCTGTCTTTGTCAATCCAACAGCAATGACAGGAAAGTGCAAGCATTGTGCAGCGCTCTGAGCTGAGCACTGAGTTGAGAACTTCAACCCTGACCTAGATAACAACCATCTAAAAGAAACAGGAATTCAAGCCCAGCTGGACTTCCTTGGAATCTCTGTTACAAGGTCCAGCTGGTTTTGTAAAGTGCTAGTGTTGATCATTCTGCCTAAATGGACAGCCTCTATGGAAATCAAACCCTGAACACAACAGAATACACCAAGAGCAACCCTCAGTTCCCATACACCCCCAAAGAGCTTCTGCCCATTCCCTAGTCCCTTCGGGTACTGACTCTTCCTATCTGACTGTGGCAGTCTTAGGACACAAAACAATCTGTAACCACCAGTGAATGCTTCACAAGCAGGCAGAGCTACAACAGTTTTAAAAAGGTTATGTTAAATGAGCTGATGTCATAGACTGATTTTCAGCYCCAATCCACACTCTTACTCATGGTCGATCACATCAACAGGTGCCAGGTTTTGCAAAAAAAGGCAACATGCTAACAAGTCAAATAGGAAGATGATACTGCATTTCGACCTTTACTGAACATGGCTACAGTGTGCGCAGACGTAATTAAAGCTTGGGCTTTGATTTGGCAAGCAGCCTCTATAAATAGTCTTTCTGTTACACTTCTTTCTCCTCAGCGCTTCATCAGAAATAAGAGATGTCCTTCAGCTCCTCCCCCACTCCTGGGATGATCAAACGCTTTACACCTCTGCAAACCTTAAAACGGCCAAACACTACAGCAGTGGTAYTTAGGTAACTCATTCTGGGAAGAAAGGGAATTATCTTCAAGGTGCTTTTCCCTCAGCAGAGGGATGCTGAGAACATTCCCTTCCATGTTCTTGCCTGGGATGGGGTGACTTACCAGATAGCCAGAACAAAAGAGCAGGACCCCATTCCAGGGTGCAGAATAAGAACACAGACTTGATATCGTGGCTCCTTCCACATGGTGATCTATCTTCTAAGTGATCTATGGGAAAAGGAGACAATATTGAAAAACTTTAACACTAGAGCTAGCTACTTCTTGTCAGCTGGTATATTTCATCTCATTGTTTCTCATGAGAGAKATTATTTTGCTAATTATGTCTAATGATTTTTTCTGGTAGAAATTTTCCAAAAGATTTTACATTCGTTCTCACAGCGCTGAAGAGAACCTGTCATATTGATCTAAGCCCATATTTAAGCTTTGTAGCAAATAAAGGGGGCACAAATAGGTTTTTAATAAAACCATAGATCAACAGAAATATGTTTTACTTCCAGTTCTGCAAAAAACAAATCTTAGTTTTCTTTTGAATACTTCCTTCCACTACKCCATAAAGTAAAGCAGACCAAAAATACAAGTTGAGCTGACCCCTTTTAGCATTCAATAAACTCAGAAAACCACAAAAATCAGGAAAAGGAATACCAGCTGCACAAACAACAAAAAGTAAAGTTGACGTCTAATGCTATTTATTTTAATACTCGAAATAGCATCCAAGATCAGCATTTTTAAACAATCACTCTGTGTATTAGAATACAGGAGTGTYTCCTTATAGTATTCTAATGCTGGAGAAGATAAAAACCTGATAAATATTCTTTATTAATAGAWGAGTTGGCGAATTAGTTCTGGCAARAGGATATTTGAATGGAACAGCAACCCCAACTGAATATGATCTTTGGAAAAGTTTTTTCCCAAACAGCCTTACAGTCTCAAAATCCCCCAGAAATACCTAGACAAGAGCAAAAGCAACAGCAATAACACAACTGAGAGAAACATCATGAGAACTTCTCCCCAGAGCAATTGAGAGACTTAGGGTGAAAGAGATTTACAAGTACTCTTGTCCATTTTCCAAGTCATTAACACCCACACAGAGTGGGAGTGAACGGCTACCACATCCAAAGGCAATGGTTTGTATTGACTTTCCTTACGCRTCAGTGGCTCCAACTAAACTTCCAAAATGTCTCAAGTTTGCCTGTCCCTAATATGCCCTGCAAGAACACATAGCCAGCTATACTCTCCCTTATTCTAGGGGAAACAAAAATTAATCCCAATACAGTCAGCAGTTTCATCCAAGTAAAATGAAAGGAGAACTCAGCYTCTCCTTTCAAAATTGACAATGTAATTTGCAAGCTGTAATGGAGAATTCCTGCTTCCCCTTGCTGGGGGCTGGGTAATGCATCTGCACACAGACTACCTGGGAATCTAGAAGTACTCACTTCTCTAAGACCACTACTTAAAATGACTAATCTGAATCAATAATAAGGACACAATTGATTCTTTATTTGCTTCCAGTGGCTGCCCTTGTCGACTTACAGTGTACTACATTTCTAAAAATCACAGGGTTCTTTGCTTCCAGAGAAAACACTTATTTCAGATAATCTTGCCTCCACAAAGTTATTTTTCAGTTTTCTTCAGTGACTGCTATGCCTGCAGGAATGTCTGATTATCCATAAAATGCCTTCTGACAGCTCAGATTCATTACTAAATTACCACATTTAAATTTTTCATGTGCACAGGGCAATTACTTTTATGAATGACTGCCAGCAATATTTCACTAAATCTGAATGAATTTTTAAAGGATTGTAATTGCCACTTAGATGCCCCTAACTCTTGTTTCAAAGGTTTTCACTTCTTTTAGTCATAGASTTACCTGTGTTCAACGCAAATGTGTTCCCTCTCACATTTTATATCACTGAAATTATTTACATCAGAAACAAAGAAATAGGAAACTGGTGGTGCTACATAAGCAGTTAGACTGCACAGTAGAAATGATTCATAGCCAAAGTCTTGAGCATGAATAATTATCTGTAACCCTCATTTGGAGCTTTTGCGTCAAGTTACATTATTCATTTGGGTTTTGGCAGGGGAAATTAATGMATACCAACTTGACAGACACCTTAAAAAAATTCTAAATTTTCAAGTAGTTGGGCCAAACTAAACCTTTAATATGTCCAATGAAAGAAGAAGGGGAGGTGCACAAGGAATGTTTTTTTACCACTGAAATTAAAAGAAGCACAGATACAAATAAGTGTTCAGAGAGGACAGGTGAGCTTTTAATTACACCATTAAGATGGGTTGGAGTTCTGACTTATCTCCCAGTGGAGCGTCATCAAGAAATTTCATTAATACAGTCTGTTTTTTATGCCAAGGCTGTTAATGAAAGTGATAAACAAGATCAGAAATAAACTAATCATTTATGAACTCCCCCAATAAACTCCAGCTAGRCTGATGTTTCTCTTTGAAGTGCCACATTTTGTGTCATGTTCTTCATCCAACTGCTTGCCCACTTCAGAGATTTTTCTATTTCTCTTTCCATTATTCCTGTTCCCTATCAGTTTGTAGAGAGGCATCAAATCAAACACTCCCTTGAAAACTAGCTGGATTAATGCTCCTTTATTTCTTTTGTCTACAAAGTCAAGGATCAGGTTAACAGGAAAGAAACAGAAATGTACATCTACAATATCTTCTGAAAGCTGTCATGCATTTGATCTTGAAAGCAAACCCACCTGCTGCATGAACAGCAAATGTGAATGCAGAGCTCCAAGCAGAGCCRGTTAGAGCTGGCAGGTTAGAACACCACTGCGAATGCTTGTTTAGGTCACCTACACTGTACATGGCAGCCATTTGGGCAGAAAATAGGAGGTATCCCAGGCAAGACATGGGGCATACAAGTAGCTGTATCAATGACAGAATTACAGCACTGAGGTTCAAGCACAGACATAACTGASCCAGTTGCAGACCCTAAAATGACTCAGAGATAAGCAGTAATTAAAAGACAAAAGGTCTAAGAGAGATGTTTGAAGAATGTCCCATCAAAAGGGAGATGTTGAAAAATAGCCTATAAAAAAGGGCTTCAATTTCTTAAATTATATGTGAAGCAAATGACCCACCACAATCCAAGACTCTTGGATTACCTTGCTGGTTTTGCCACTGGCTGACTGCAGAAATGTGGGCAATCCAGTGAACTTCTCCATCTCTCTTCTCTGCTTCCATTTTTAGCAGGGGGGGAATGGAGGAAAACATGTGGCATATCCACTTCTGTAAAGATTTTGAAATCTGCAGATGAATGTGCTGCAAGTCATTTTTAAGCAATATTAATCTTCTGCAACAGCAACCTATTTCACTGCAACCTTCAACAAAGGCCAAAACCTCTGAGGGAYGGTTGCCAGAAGAAAGTTACACTTCAGTATTCAACATTGCACAGGATCCAAGAGGGGTTTTCATCTGAATCTAAACTCTAATTAACAGCTCTCATAAAGCTGCATTTAATAATTTTATTCCAACGTTAAATATCAGCCCTTAGTACTTTCCCCTGTGTGTTAGCGTCCAAAATACACAGGTACGGATGAAGAATTGCTTGAAAAAGGTGATTCCAGCAAAACCTGCCACCTGTGAGAAACAGTCCATTGTAACACAGAGGCAAACCAGGCTGAAGCTAAGCCAAGGGAGAAGTAAACTGYCAATGCTATTCCCTGCTTCCCAGTGGTCCCACGGATTTTGTGTACAGTAACTTAATGAATCCTGGTCTTCTGATCAGTTCCAATACAGATCAGCTGGGCTCTGGCTTCAGCCTTACTGACATGCTTAAATACAGATAAATGGTATATAAGTGTATTTCCACTCAGCAGGCAGGGTGGGTTGTGTTTTGCACTTGTTATGGATTGATTTAAAAGAATTCCAGGTTGCTACGAAAACTGCTTAYGTACAGGAAGGGTTGGGCTTTTTTCATACATGAGGGTACAACCTAGCATTTCCAAAGATCCTCCACATTTTGCAAATTAGAGTCCTACCCTAAAAACTGAAAGAGTTTGAAGAAGCTACTTCAATACATTCTCTTGCTTTCCCCTTTCTCCAGCTTCCCACTTTAAATTCCTCCCAGATAAGCTAKACTGAATGGCTCTCCAAAAGCTTTGACAGTCCTGTGTCTTGTCTCATTCTGAGAAGAAAGGTCTAAATTACAAGAAACACTGTTTGTGCCAGTTAACACCTTGTTAATAGTCCTAACAGAAAGTAAACTCCACAAATTTYGCTAGGCTTTCACTGAGACATAATTACAATGGTAACTATTTGAAAAACAGAGGCTGTTCTCCTTTAGATTGCCAATCATGTTGCCCAGACATTAAAATACACTGCATCCATTTATTTCTTAAAAACGTCGCAATGACAAGAAAAGATGCCAAGCCTGAACGGCACCTGTCCTTACTTCTCATTCCACGAGAGAGGACCACTTCTTTCCCACTTCAGATGTAGYGTAGCAGACTGTCCCAGGCAAAACAGAGTAAATCACAACAAGTAGTGGAACTGGATACTGGGGTTTATTTAAGAACCAAAGAGATTAGAGCTTTTACCCTGCCTGATTATCTCACATGCATTCACTTGCTCTCCTCCAAGCTTTATACATTCACTAAGTCTTGACTGCYCCTCCCCAGAGGAAGATCATTGCTAGCTTGAAAAAGTTAGACAGAAAGTTCTGTTAGTTCTTGCTGTGCAGCTGTTTGCGGTCACCAGCCTCAGGCAYGACTACACATCCCCGAGCATTTGTCTCCATGCAGTTCTCTGATCTCCAGTATCTACCCCCATTTCCAGGATCTGTACTCCAGACAGGATCTCCACCACCTCTTCCTTTCAAGACCACTTCTTTTTGGGAAGCCACCTTTTCAGATTCCTCTTCTTTCCTGCATCCCAAGCCTCTGATCTTCCCAATCTAAACAGTCTRATGCAGAAGCACAACATATGGTCAGCCTCCTCATTGTTGGCTCTTTCTCAGGCCTGTTTATTAATTGGAGGGTTTGGGACATTAATTGGAGGATTTGGGATGTGCCACTACTTTTTAGTCCACAAATTATCAGACTTTACAACCGGCCCGTACTGACTGCAGCTAGAAAGTAGCAGGCTTCTGCTTGAGAGTTCGAAAGTTCAGTTTCAGGCATTCACACACACACAACCAATTATCTGCCAGCTGTGTGCACTCACAGTTTAAGCTGTTTTTTCACCTAAGACACAGACAGATATGTTAGCCATGTTGAGACAAACTGAAATTTGCAGATCATTTCCACATAAGAGCCATCACTCCCAAGAGACCAACATGGTAACTGGATTAGGTAATGTGTCATCCTCCAGTCTCAGTTAACTCCCCACACGTGCTCTGGAATCAGTTCAAAAGAAAGCAAACTGCCTTCATCCAAAATGCACTGAAGTCTGTGGATGGATTTCTCTATTGAGAACAACTGGATCAGGCCCCAGTCTCGGGCTGTCGTACTGCTTGTGCTTTTGTCTAGCCTGCTCAACGTGCAGCAAAGTATTGGCAAGGCAGCACAAAACCAGGAGCCCCGATTCATTTTGATTTTTCATATCTCARAAGGAAAGAAGCAATTAAAAATATCATAAGAATATTCCCAATGGGATTTTAAAAAGTTTTGAGGCTGGTTAAATGTTTTTTTCAAAGCTGACAATGGTTATTCTTAATAGCACAGGGTAGGAAGATTTAATAGCTTATGTAAGACCAAATGACATAGTCAGAAAAAACAGAAAAGCTTTAGGCCTTCTACAGGATCTATTTTGTTCTAGCTAGATAAGTGGACCTAATAAAACCTTATCTGCCTCATATCCTATCAAAGGCTATCATAGGCTATCAAAGCTACAAGAACACTATATTCTTAATAACGTAGCATCCTACCAACACTGAGAATCCGACTTCATGAACATGTTTCCTTTTAGAAAGGAGACATAAACAGAGGGAACCATGCTCTGGAAGACTTAACGTGCCATTTATACTTCAGGTAAGGTATTTTCTTTCCATGGGAACTCAGAGCTATCCAACAGTATTAAGTTTATGAGGTAAGAATAACTTTAAAGTTCTCAAATATGACAATATAGCTGGTTTAACTGCTTTTTTCCAAATAGTTTAAAAGAGTCAATCTGCTGGTTTTATCAGAGGCAGAAACTTTCATTAACATACAAATAACTGCATATTATACGTACTCTCAGAGAAGAGGCCTCTTTACCCTGCAGGTTCCATCTGTAGAGCTACAGTCCCAGTACTGCAATACCCAAGCAGCTCAGAAATCTCTCTGAATATAACGCACCTCCTTGAGATTGGGGATATACCATCATCCCTAGTTTGCAGGTAAGGCAYTTAGGCAGAGAGAGATGACTGATGAACCTAAACACACCTGAAGTCTACAGAACTGCTGTAATTTGAACTTCATTCACCTGTGCTCCAAGCTGATGGTCCTCAGTACTGAGCAGTCCCTCCTGGGGGGTGGTTGTTTCCCTCCACAGTTCACTTCGTCAGGCACTGTTCCTACATTGCTGGCAGAACTATTATCCACCACATTATTTGTCCTCTGTTCACTAAGAACTGAAGAAGCATCTTCAGAGCTAAAAATCTGTCAAATGTAGCTGTATACAACACAGACAGTCACAGCTAATGGCCTTGACACTAGGACAAACGAGACAATATTAACAACATTGAAAAAAAAAAGATTATCCTCAGTCCAGCAATGCACTGCTGTCTCCTCTGTTTTGTTGKGTTTTTTTTTAAATAGCACATCTCTGTCTCTTTAATTACAGCAGGCGGGATGTGAACAGATGCTTACTGCACCCAGCAGCCCAATGATTCAGGCAAACTTTTAGCTATTAGCAAACCCTTTAGGTAGCTGACTCAGGCAAACAAGATGTGCAGATTCCCCCCAACAGATTAACCACTGGGTTTGCACAAGCTTGGTTCATTGACCACAGCTGTTGGAGATACAAATGTCCTCAGCTGACAGCCCTGTTCTCAGTTTCATCATCATTTTGGGTTGAAAACAAAAATGTCAGCATTCACTGACATCTTGTCTGGAGTTGGGACAAAATACCCCAAATCAGTAGGTGAGGAATTTCTGCATGAAATGAATCACAGGTTGAAGTTACTCAAATCATGAAAAAGAAAAGCAGAGAACAAGACAGGCTACAGTGATAACCAGCCTGCAGTTACCTAAATAAATCCTATGGATTTATGCACTGCTTACAGATATCTCAGTTATGAGGTATGGCTCTGTAATTACCTCCCAAGGAAACAAAATCCACACAGATTTTCAATGATATACAAACAACATGTGAATTCAGTTTCTTTAATAATCAGTTCTAAGTCCCTGGCAGTTCCTGCTGTCGTGTCCATTTCTAGCTTCCACAGGCACTTCATCAGTCTTTACTTCCAGAGCCAATGTCACATAACACATCCACTGGTTACTGCTGYGAAAATATCTCCAGTTTCACACCTTCTAGAAAGAAGATCCTCCAAAAATCCTGTGCTACAACACGCAGGTGCCTCTTGACAGCCTCTCCAGCACTAAGCAGGCACAGTTCTAGAAAAACAGAACTAATCTTACAGTCCTTCATCTCTCATCACATCTGTCTGTGTCTGTTCCTGCCACATCATTTACCCTGCCTTCTCCCTCTGCAGCCTTTCTCTTATCCATAGAAACAATCCTCTCTTTGGTAATTACGAGGCTTTCATAATCCACTTGCTGAYGAAGAAAAACAGAAATGGAAGTAAGCACACATGCCTTTTTCCTTGTTTAGTTTTAGGATGCCACAGAATTTATCTTCAGCTTTGACTGGATGGATCTGAACACTGGAAGGATACAGACAAGCTTTGGGGTTCTTGCTGTAACCAAACAAGCATTTATGTTTCGTGTGGAGGTGCTGGAAGAATGAAGTCGTATTAACTGTCAAAGCTCAGATCCCCCAGAGTTTTACAGTTTTTTGAAGTATCACAGCTCATTATATCCAAGTCCCAGACTTTTACTAGACAAACAAAAACGTATAAAGGATGTCACAATTTAACTATATTGGTTCCTAAAGTTTCATTCACTTTTAACTTCATGGGTTCAAACCATAAGTGTAGATTCCCCACCAACAAGAAGCTACCTGCTGTTCATTAGGAGTCTGCAAGGTGGAGAGAACCTCCGTAAACTTCAATCATCTGTGAACAGTAAAAGAGATGCTGAACACAACTTGCAGGATCAGGCCCTGAGAATGGTAGCACAAGGTAGAGTGCCAGACTGAAAGATTATCCAAGACAAGAAGTCTCTTCATATAGGCAGAGTAGATAGGCTTTAGATCAGATCCAGGGGCCAAGGAGTGTAGAAACCCCTTCCCTCAAAATCCATACCTGCCATCCAACATTCTTCCTATGAAGCAAAAAGTCACATGGCCTTAAAGCCATTTGTGAGTCTTAAGCTAAAGACTCCATGCAGTCCATTTGCTTGGAGGAAAGAGAAAACTGCATTGCTAGTCACCCTCTCTCTGGAAAAAGGCAAAATCTGTATTCTCATCTTGCATATGCAAATGCAGAGCCTGGCAGTGACTTTTCAGATTAGCAGATTGTAGCATCACTATACTCACTTACCAATTAGCCTCCAAATGATTTCCCAGGTCCCAAGGAACCAAAGCACTGCATTATCATCAGTGCCCAGCACTAATACAGCATTTCAACACTCTGAATATTTAACAGGAGAAATGGCATAGATAATTGTAATAAGAACTCTACAGATTCTTAGCCCTGCTAAAATAGACAGTACTATATGCTATCCTATTATAATACAAAGACTTGAATTTCATCTTTTATTCTGGTGCCATTTTTCCTCCTTCTGAATGATTGTGAGGTCAGGTTGGAAGGGGGGAAAAGAATCTTGYAAGATGCCAAATCTACAGGAGCTGAGGGTGCTTAGCACTCCACAGAGTGCAGACAAATGACAATAAAACAAATAGACTCAAGGAAGAAATTGAAGTTATTATTCAGTCCTTACCCAGACAGTCTTACTGGTATCTATTGGATTTTCACCACAGAAAGGCTGAGCAAAGGCGTAAAAGGATTTGCTCCTGAAAAGTCCCAGAATTTGCAGTGTAACAACCAAAACTATTCTCTGACACTGCTACTACCTCCRTGCCTATGAACCTCAGTCACAGACAAACCCCACTATGCTAAGCCCTAAACAAGTACAGAAGAAATAGCTCCCATCTCAAAAAATAATTAAACTGGACACACCAAATGAATATGAACTAAAGAGAGGAAAGAAAGGAGACCATACTGTCTATACTGGCAGGCTGTCACAARACACCAGTGGCCTGGCTTGACCATTGCAGACACCAGTGAACAACGAAATCTTTAAGGAAGATTATGAAGGGAGGTAACAAATGTTTACGGAGAGCTCCTCCCAAACATCAGAGTTAGCACGAGTCTGAACACCAAGATGGGCATGGGGAACTRAGTCCAGTGTAAGTGGACAGCAATCCTGACATGTCAATAACGAATGAGAGAGGAAAGATGAGCGGTAGTAGGCTAGAATAGGCCTTCAAAGTGAAGGTGAGCAATTTAATGTTTAACCAGATGAACAGTGCAGGGAGAAACACAGAGAAGTGACATGGCCAAAGGGACAGACTAGGAAAGTTTGCTTGACAGCAAAACTTAAATGGAAAAAAAACAGGAAAAAAAATGGGCCAAATAATGTTGGCAACCGAGAAATATGGAGCTGTGTGGTGGGGTAGGACTGTGCTGGAAACTGTACACAGATAGAACCAAGGCTTAGACACAGACCTGTCTTGTTTGGTCACACCCAGACTGAGCAGGAGTCATTCTGCTTACAGATCTAGCTGACAAATAGAAAGGCAGCGCCCTGCACAGGGATCAAACCCAAAGCAGGACATGGGCTGAAGAGCTTGCAGGGAAAGATGAAAAGCTCCACATAAAAAAGGTTCAGCTTTAGCTAGTGATGACTTGTATCCCTGACAGGATGATCAAAACTGCAGTTTAGACAGCAGATGAGTGCAGAGGTAGGTCTGTGAAAGCAGAAAACTCACCGTTTATGGAATTTACTACTTTTTAGCAACACACAGCAATAAAAGAGGAAGAGGGAACAGACAACTATGGGACCTCCCCAGAAATGCAGAGCACATGGCGGCAGAATAATCCACTCACACTGTCCTGTTACTAAAGAACAACAGAGATCTTTAGTGAAGATGGAGATGTGTCCGAGAAACAGCGGTTCTGCAGAACCAAAAAGCACTAACGCAGAAGCAAACAGGGTTTGAAACATTTTTGTTTCCTCTATGATTCACCAGTGCACTCCAGAGCGTGTACTGACATTATGCGTAACAGTCTGAAGATTAGTCTTAAAACTTACCAGCTTTGACCACAGCATCATTCCTGAGAAAAAGATTAAGATTTTATTACTTAATCTTAAGTAGGTTAAGAATCTGAACRTAGCCACCTTTTCCCTGGTTATGTTCCCAGCCAGCAGCAGAGAGAAGATGGTTGCACAGACGCTATCCCAAAAGCTCTGCACCATTTGCTGCAGAAGGCAATTCTCCGTAGCAGGAAATCCCCRCAGCGGTAGGATGCTTTGTCTGCCGTGCGTCACCAGCATCCTGAGAGTCCGGACCAACCTTCGCACGGCAGTCTCATTCTGAACACTTGCAAAGCCCCGGGGCATCCCAACCCAGACACAAGCACATTGGTAGAGAAAGTGAAAAGCACTAAATGAAACCAAGAAATGAAAAATGAAGTTTGATTCGCTCCTATAAGCGATGTGAATGCTATTAGAGGGAGTTATGGGTTGGTCTTTGGTATTTATGTGGACTGTTCTATTTGATCATTGTTTTATAAATGGTTTCTATCAGTACGTATGACTCACTGATTACAGCGTATGCTATTTCACTGTATCAGGCTATTCCCCATAACTCATATAGCTATTTCTTGTTAGATTTATGAGTTTTTCCCCATTCCCCTTGCTTTACAAAAATGAAGTTTTAAAGTGTATCATCAATTTGTGACACTCCTAAAGAGACACCTACAAAGATATTCTTAAGCTAACTAACAGTTAAAAAAATTAAAAATTAGACAGTTATGAGAAAGAGCAGCATTCACAGTTATCCGAAAGGGTATATGCTAATCACCAGCTAGAATCAACAAAGAGCTTTGTCACATACATATTTTCAAATATTTCATATTGCAACACCAAGTACCTAGAAAGCTGTTCATCCAAGGCTGTGTGATTCCTCAACTTTCACTGGAGTAAGTGATTAGCTATAACCTTTCACTCAGACATGGTCCTTAGTCACATACACTCATAATATTTTAATAAAGTGTAATTAAATATTTTCATTATTTCAAACTCATTAAGAATTATTTGCTCAGTTTCTTACTCAGTATTTCTGAATTTGGAATTTCTTACTGAGTTTGGAATCCTGAATCAGCAACTGTTCACTGAATGCTCCCCATCATTACAAAGAATAAACATTTAAGATCTTTTTCCACATACATATCTCTATATATTACAGATTATTAGACATACCAAAAACAACCTTGAGCTCAGCAGAAAAGCACTGCTTGTCTAACAACACAGAGGAAAAAACCTACATTGCCCAGGCAAACTGCATACGAAAATAAATTTATTCTAAATGAGTAGATTGACTGCTCTCAGGGTTATACACAAGACCTAGCTCAAAGTGGACAAACAGTATGTTACTCAAAATAATTTTCTCAGCTAACTCTACCCACCAGTCAAGCAGTGAATAGTAGGTTTTCTACAGATCTGTCTTTATCTTCTTACCTAATATCCTGCAGGGGAAATGAGCTTTTTCTTCAGTGTATGGCCATAGTGAAGAGATTTCAAGATACATCTCATGAAAGCATCTCATGGAGGCATGAGAGCCCTGAAGCTATCTACATTTATGCATCAACATTTTATTTCAGTAAATGTCAAGACTTTTCTTTTTTTCTGCATGGCAGATGGGCCCAAAACACCCGAATGCAGGTATGCAGATATGGATTTACTGCTTGAATTTAGTCTTCTTATTTAGTTTCTTTTACTGTTCCAAAGAATTAGCTATTGCAGAAGGATGATGTCTTGACTATTTTTGGTGATAACAGTATGCAATTCTGTCATTTTTGGGCTTTTATACTGTACTGATATATCTAATGTCCGAATACGATAGAGTAGTGCACTGAGTGCTGGCACGATGGTTATTATCATGTGCTGTTTTTTCCCTCCTTCACTTCCTAGGGGAAAGGACCGTGCAGAGTAGAGTGCACTGCTCGGGAGAGCAGTCTTCAAAGTGGAGGAGGGAGGCTGTGTTGTTTGCAAATTGGCTGATGCAGGCTAATATGCACTTATTTTATAGCAGGTTCCTACACTAGTAACAGAATCACAAAAAAATGCGGCTGGGAACAACCTCAAAAGATCATATAATCCACATTCTGTCCCAAAGAATAATCATCTGTACCTTTGTCCTTTCTGACGAATGTTTGTCTAGTAAGTCTTTATTGTCTTCCAATGGCCCCCACTGCCTCTTCATACAATATCTCTATTTGCTCCATTTTCTTGGTTATCTACTACCTGTCCTAAATCTTTCTTATTGCAGATTAAGTCCACTGATTTAGAGAAGAGATTATTCCTTTCTTAAGAGTGTCATTATTTCCTCATTACATGGATGGCTCATACTCTCCTTTCATCCCTTTCTCTACAGCTGTCTGGATAGCTCCAATTCCCTCAAATTCCCTTACCACCAACCCTATGCTTCAGAGGATTCTCCTCGTTCAAAAAAACCCCACAAATCTTTATCCATCATCTGATCTTCCTGCTGTGGTAAACTGGAGCAAGTCCTCATCACAAAGTTGTCCGTGTTATTCCCTCTTTCCATACCCATGAGTATAACTCCTTTCATATTTTGGATTTCAAAGCAAGTATACATACTGTTGATAAAAGGGGGAAACCCTCCTCTTTTGTCACATGTCACTTCTCTGAGCAAGTGATGTTCCCTTTTATCCCTTAATTCACATATAGTTCTCCCAAGAGGTCTCAGACAGGCAAGTAACTTATACTGTTTATCACATATCAAAACTTCCCGTTCCTTTTATTTATTGCCTCACTTCAGCATGGTCTTCATCTAAGAGACCGTTTGTTCTAGGCATTATTCCTAGCATGTGTCATGCTGATAGAAATTTTCCCTTGGGATYTTCAAAGTTCCATGTTTTAGAGCTTTAATTTCATGTGACTGCAGTCAAAGAAAGACAAAGGTTTAGAAGTTCTGCCTTGGTAAAACAGGCTCACCTCCAGTCCATCCTACATAAGCAATAAGTTATAAAAAGCCTAATTTACACACAGTATTTTTGTCTGCCTGTTCAATGTCATTATAATGTTAACACTGCTGTTGAAAGGCGGTTGTTGCCAGCAATGGGCTAAGTGGAAACATTAATGTGACAGTTTATTAATCAATTTCATCTCACAAACCCTAATGTAACAAAAAGAAGCATAAATAAATGCCTGATCTGTTAAAGTAATATATGGCCTTCATACTGAGACATAGGCCTACTTTAAATTTCTTGACAGTTTTAGTTCAGGCTGCTAACACTTTGGAGGATAATATACTAGCTAAATACATTAATGTCTTAAGTTTGGTTTGTGTTTGCATTTAATTTTCGGTGAAGTTCAGTACTGTTGAAAGGTGCTGGATCAACAGTGCTGGTTTTTAGCATATTTATCTTAAATTTTCCCCCGTGGTCTTATCGGTTTTCAGATGCGAAACAGGATTCAGCTTAGCTGGTACTTGGTTAGCACTTGCTAGTTTCTCAACTTCTGAGGACCAATCCTAATTAAAAAAATAACGTGGAAGATACTAGGCATGAGATAGGTGCCTTCCAGAGAGGAATTCAGCCAGCTAAAATCTGCTCACTGGCTCCCTGTTGACACAGAGAAAGCTCAAAAGTAATCTTCGAGCTTTAAGCCGGCAATATTTACAGCTCCGTGCCCCCTTGCCCCAGCCATCCATCCTCACTCCCGTGCTGCCCCTTCCCTTGTGCTGACGGAAGAGGCTGTGCCTGCACGTGGGGAACCAGGGGGGAGAACTGGGTTAAAACAAACCTGTTCGTCACACTTGCACTGCCGCCAGGCAGGGGGCTGTATGGGAAGGAACGATGGGGAGGGGTCCGGCTGTTTCTTTCAGTAGCTGTGCTGGCTTCCTCTCTGGTTAAAGCACTCGTGAAACCCTAATGTCCATTTACCGCCTAAAATCAGACAGGATGAATCCAGATCTCCCTCATTTTTTCTCTCTTGTACATACACAGACTGAAAAGGAACCGTACTGTTCATCTTGGACATTTTTGCATGGGGTGAAAGAGAACTGAGCAAGATAAAGCCTGTCACATTCCTTGTCATAATCGTGCACAGATGTTCCATATTAAAAACTAATATTTACTGAAATATTTTCAAAGTTGCATCAGAGCTCCTCAGAGTGTGTTAAAAATAAGCACATGCAAAGTATTACATTTAGTTGGGAGCCAGATTCCTCCACCAAAACTACCGACAACTGTACAACTGTTTCTCTGCTAGTATGATGAGCCAAATCAATCCCCTTCATCTGAACACGTCTGAACTCTGGGACTGGTTTTATCCGAAACTATATTTGGCCAAATGATTGTTACCCTCTAGTGAGTACATGACCACATACAAAAAGTTCACTGCATGATCAGTTTATTACACGGAGAAATGTAACAAACTGTGATTTAGATTTAATAGCCTTGGACAAATTTGCCTGTTTGTTCGATGGACTGAACTCTCAACCTCTGCTCATTTACAGATATCCAAGATTCCTCCACTACACACAGCAATCCAAATCGCCTCAGCAAGTTGTTAAGAAATATTTGTTTCCCCTAATAATGATAAGTAACAATAGTAATAATAATAAAAAAACAGCACATGTGGTTCTGATAAGAATGAGCTAAATAGGATGGACTCAAATTCCTATCTGATTAAGTGACCATCATATGACAAATCCAGCAGAATCAAGTATCTGCCTGAAAACCAGGGAAAGTGCTTGATTTATAGCGCTAAGTGGATGTCTGCCATGATTTTCGCACAGTTTGCTATCTTGGCTGACCTCTCCCAGACTTATTTTCTGCACACCAACAGATTTCACATGTTTTTAAATATGGCGACAACCGGGAATTCATAAATAATATATCTCCACTGAAATATAACTGCCATGTCTGAGCAGTTCCGGCTCCAGGCTTGATCTGCAGCAAAAGCCAGACAGCTTAAGTTTCTAGCAGCTCTCCCCATTCTGCAGCTACACTATTAAAATGACTCCACTTGTACTCAGCTGCCCAGACGTAGACGGCTCAAACTAATGGTACCTAAATACAAGTAAGAAATATTGCCTCTGGTCAGGAAAAGTTACAGTCGCGCATAACAAATTTAGGTAGGTAAGACTGCAGAAAAAAGTGCATTAGACAAAGCATGTACATGAACACCTTGTTTCAAAAAACAAATACAAACTTGTTGAATTTGTGTTTGTTTTGTCAATAGACATCTTCTGCGCCATTCATGCCCATCACATAGGAATGTCAGACAGCATTCATGGACTGGAATATTACTTCACTCCTGCAACCAGGCCATGTCCCCTGCACCCCTTACACAGTACTTTAGGGAAAGCAAAGCACAGAGCTATCACTTTCAAAGCAACTACTAATTTTCTGTTTGGGTGCTAAATATAAGAAGTCTGGCTTGCTGGCAATCCCTCTATTCTTTCTTGCCTCTCAAACTGTCTGAACTGCTATCCTGGATCAGAAATCCTAGGAAAAACAGGATTCACTCTAGATCCCAAATTTGTAGCCTTCAGTATGAAAAAGGGGAAGTAAGAAATAATGAACATATAGAGGAATTTTCACAGAGACAAGTACACATTAATAGATATTTTGGTCTTGTCTCCGTCTCCCCTAATCTATTTTCATTTTTCTTCTGAAGTTTTTTTTCTATGTTTCCTAAGCATCTACACTAAAGACACTGATGCTGCTTGGGATACCTCAAAAGGTCTAGCCTGATCTGAAATCACCAGTCGCAGACTGATTGACGCTAAAAACCTCTTCCTCTGCCCCGCTTTGTCCCAAAAATCATCAGAAGCCACCACGTTCTGCCTGATTACAACCATAAGGCACCATCTGAGACAGCAACTAAGACCAGACTGCCTTGTTACTCATCCCAGATTTAACAGATCTGCAAATATAAAAAAGTTCCATCTCTCTCCCCTGTAACACAAAGACAGCTCATGCAAGGAAAGCTGCTCAAAATGCTAAATCACCCCCCTTCAAACAGCCACGTGAGGTAAGACTTCTCAGTATGCATGAAAATCTTATCATCTTTAGTATCTTGGGTGCTCAGAGCAACTTCTACACATACTTTAAATATCCCATGTAGTCACCCACACACAGGTGATTTATAACTGTCCTGAAGGTTTTTWAAATACTTAGAAAAAAGTTAAAAGCAGCCACCAAGGTACCTTCACATGCAAGAGTCTGGTATTCTGTGGGTGTGAGAACCACAGAAGACAGCCAAGACCTTTTGGCACAGAGAAAGCGAGTCCTGTTACTCTCTTCACTCAAACATACAGTCCTTGAAATGAGAGATGGGAAAGTCCAAGTCCGTCTCCTAGTCTAACAAGAAGGATCATTCCCCTGGGCTTATCTATGCATCAGTTTCCAATTACTCAAGCGATGGATTCTTCTACCTCATGTCCTGGGAAAGTATCTGTTGGTGTAATGAATCTCACAGCTACGCAAATTTCCTACTTTCTCAGCTGAAGTTTTCCTTTCCTTTGTCTCATTCCATTACTCCTAAACATCACTCTCAAAATGTCTTCTCCTTCTATGAGGAGTTGTTGACTCCCCTTCTATGCCTTCTGAACATTACATTTGCATTTTTAATGAATCATATGGTTCTTTTCTACTGTTAATGTACTTTAGCCATTTTAATCTTCCATTGCTATTACCAAGAGTGTGATCTCCAAATCCAGTTAGGGCGGAACTAGGGTGGAGAAAACTTTGTAAGAAAAAGTAGAAAGATATTCCCCTGGTTGCAGGTCCCCAGACAGTGTGAATTATTCTGCATTCTGAGAACTTTGTAATGAAAGGAGAGTACAACCTTCTAAGCCCCAGAAAAATCCTAGATACCAGACACTGAGGGACACAATCAGTGACCACCTCATAAATGCCTCCCCTCAAGGGTCTTCCCTCCCGTCTGCTCCATGCTCATGCTCTAGATAAAGAAAAAGCTGTTCTCAGCACCAGCTTTCAGCCTCTTGAGTCCTTCCCAAAGCACCAGTGGACTGGCCTGAGAGTTCCCGAGAACACTGTACCTGAGCAATTCAAGATATCTTTTCCACAGGTTCACTGAGACATTAGGTCTACAGCAATCTAAGTGTGCTGGCTCCACAACAGCCTTTGCACTGGCTTAACTACACCAGCATGGTCCATGGTAGAATCTGGGTGCAGAAGGACAAGGGCACAGAAGTGCTAGTACGCTACTGTCATCGCTGCAACATGTAAGCCCTTTCTCACTAGTGACAATTTCTCCCTCCTGTGGTTTGTCCTTCCATCCTGTTCCAGAAAGAACCACAATATAGGAGGCAGCTTTGTTTTGGTAGATCTAAGGGTCTTGTTCCTTTTAATATGTCCCTTGCCATGCATATGTTTAGTCAAGGAAACGCAGTAGGGAGGAAGCTGGTTTGTAAGAGTAATGCAGAAGATCAGGAACATTGTCAGATGGACAGTTAGGGTAGACCCATGAAATCCAGGGCAAGGCCAGACAAAGGGAATAAGTTACAAAACACACACTCTTCTACACTCACAGKCTAGCAGAGTTCACTCTGCGCACTGTCTTTTCTGTGGAGAACTGGGACAACTCATGATGACATATGAATGCCCAAACGCTAGTGCAGACACATCCACCTCCTCCACTGAGCTAAGGACAGCTCAGATGGTGCAGCCACGGGACTGGCTGAGTGCAGTTAAGTGCTTGCTAATACCCTATGCATGCACTGGGAACTGTAATGGCTCTTTGTGAGATGTTTTCCAGATATTGCCTGACTCTTGCRCAGAGTAGGCAGCTCTTATTAACATTTTAATAAATCGGGTCAATAATTGCAGCAAAATCCCCAATGCTCTGATATAGTGCTAAGCTGAAAAAGGACAGGGAACAGCACTTGTCTGGAGCGCACCCCAATGTTACACAGGGACACCCTTTGCACTCAGCTGGGTGAGTACTTGTAAATCTGGTCAAACTCAGTCTGAAGGTCATATTCATCCTCTTGAGAAATCCCATGACAGTGGGAGCTGCAGTTCGTTGGCGACAGGCATGCTTCATGGTTTGATCCTAGCAAATAGTCAGGGACTGAACTGCTCTAGAGAAAGGGCTGCAGTCGGGCAGAGGCAGGCAGAAGTCCTGGGAGCCCAGCAGGCATGTACGCCCTGTCCGCATGGCTACACAACAGGCAGCTCTCAAGAAGGTCCAATAAGCGAACGAGCAGGTAGGCACAAGGGTCTGCAAGGGCAAGGTCATGCTCTTCTCTGATTCATGGCATGCCTTGTTCCTTGCCTGTGACGGGCCCCCAGTCAGAAAGTCAGACCCTAAATCCCACAGTTCCTGCAATATGTGTTCCTCCCTACTGGGGAGAATGTTAGGACCATCTTTTGGATTTAACCCATTTTCAACTCAGAGCCTGTATCCCAGCCTCATCAAGCAGGCACAGACCTTAGGATACCTAGTACTTTCCCTGAYGTGGCAACAACGCAATACATACCATGCAAGCTACTGTTGCTGGACAGTAACCTTTATGTTACTCAAAGTAATTTAATATGACAAACTAACTTTCCAATATTGTAAACCTTTTCTTCTGTAGGAGTTAAGACAAAACATACGTTTTGAAACAAAAAAGTTCTTGCTGCTCTTTGAAATCAAAGCTTTCCTCCTCTTCACACAGCATCTTTCAGAAGAGTCCCAGTGCAGATTAAAAGGCCAGATACTTCTACAATACAAATAATAGTAACAAAATTGGCTGTGAAGCTGCTGGTAACTATTTGCCCTGTGCTATGCTTTTTCCAACAGATGTATGTTGCCATGTTGGCCTGATAAATTACCATGTACAGTCTCCTCTCTATTCCTGTGTGGCTTCTTCCCTTAACTGCTGCTGAAAAGGGATCCTAAGAAATGGAGAAGTTTGAATGTACAGCCCATATGATTGTCTGTACTAGCTAACACCTCTTCAACAGAGATACTCTTCTTTGCTTGAGGGGATAATAGAAATATGTGCAATCAAATCTGATGTCTTTATGACTAGCTAATTGAGGAAATCATATAAACTTTTATACACTACTGCATTCCATAGAATAAGAACATTTTTCTTCTTTTTTAATATAGGTAGACATTTACACTTTTTTTTAATCTATTCTTCATATGCAAATCTCTGTCACTAGTTTGTTTCTTCTGTTTTCTCTCTTTTTCAGGTTTAAAGCATTCTGTAAGGAAAATAACTGCTGCTGGTGGTTTTTTTTAAGATAGACTAGTACAATTTTATGGGAAGCTATTCTAGAAGTGTACAAAGGAGGACCTGACCACTTAAAGGTGTTAAAAGCTGAGGTTTAGACTTGTACCTTCAAACCCCCCTATCAAACTACAAAACAGTCTATCCTATTGCTCAGACTATTAAACATCTCCTCTCTGAAAAGTTCAGGTTACAGAAGTGGTCAGAGTCAGCCTCTGCTGTAAATTTGCAAGATTTCCTTTGCTATCTCACTGTAAATGGGAGCAGAGTTGAAACTCTTTGAAGCAACAACTAAAAAACCTCACAAAGTACATCCCTCTGACCAAAAATGTCACTATTCTAAGTGTACATAGTGAAAAATAATTCAGAAAGCATAGCAGGAAATATGACCTCTAATAAGGAAACTCCTCCTGTCAGGTAAACAGTTTAAAAAAAATCATGTTGTTCAACATGTTGAATATCCTCTTTGCCAGAGGAAAATTTCTCTACTTTAAAGCATCTGATGATGCCTGTTCTCCTTTCCTGTCTGACACCTGCTCTGATATTCCAGTACCTTCCACTTTATAAGTATGTGACAAAATTAGTTTCTGACAAAAGCAAAGGCATCCTTTAGAGAAATTCACTTCTCCCACCAGGAATAAAACCTAGCACTCACAGGTGTGTCTATAGTGGATTTTCACCATCACAGACTGTGCCCTTAAATGGAATTCTGACTTGAAGGTTTGAGTTCAAAAAGCAGGCTTTTCTCTTTCCAACAAAAAAAATTACATCCACAAATACACGCAATTTACAGAATCAACGTACAATGCTTGTTTGTTGCGTTTCCCTTTCATATAAGCTACTTACTGTGCTAGGACAAAAGGGGAATGCAGGTTGTTGAAGCCCCCTGAAAACGTCAATGACAATGATAAATAACAGCTCAGCTGATGGTGACAAAAAGGTCATGCAAAAAATCAGAACAAACTAAACCAAATGTTTTCACTGGAGCAATGTCGTCATTTTCTTTTTTCTTGACAGCTTACCAGAAATGGGTCCAAACAGCAATTCAAAATATGTTTTTATTTGGGTGCTTTTTAATGATAAGGAGTGACTAAAAGTAATATAAAGGATGTTCATATTCATTCATTTTGGGTCACAGCCAAACTCAGCTCCATATTTGGACTCCAAGCGTGCCAAAGTTTAGACATAGTGTTGTTTTTCCTATTCATTCTAATTTTAATAAAATTATTTCTAATTTCTATTCCACTTCTGGCTTCTGCTGGGAACTGGAAGAAGAAATCCCGAAATAGGCATATGTTGTACCATCCATTTATACACTTAAACAGGAAAGGAAAATACTAAACCCTGCAATGTGCAACAGGACTGTGAGTCAGAACTGCAACTGGAACCTGAATTTTGTACTTCCGGACCTTTAGCTATTTTAAACATGTAGTCTTAACACTGAGTTGGCATGAGATTTTGCATTTTTAATATAAAACAAGTACTCAGTACTCAAATACAACTCTATTTTCAGGAGCTGTGTAAGGAAGCAAAAGCTTTCCTGTAGCCTTGCTACTACTACCTGCCCATATTTGTTTTGTGGACAGCTAAGTAAGAGATGTCTGACCAGGGGAGTATCCATGTATTGCAAAATGGACAAAACAGGTGAGAGGTAAGGAAATTAGGTTTCAGGCTTTTCTTCTGATTTAATAAATATGTTCATGAGAGTCTGTCTCTCTCTCCTTTCCTTTTCCCACCCCCACCCCACCCCCCCCACCTTTTCTTTGCTTTTGGACAGAGAACCAAAAGGCCCTCTTTTCCCCAGAAGCTCAGTATTAGCCTCATCATGAAGTAAAAAACATCTTTCGCATAGGAGCCCCTTTTAAGCTAGGGCTTTCACCCTTGGCCCTGCCAGAGCTATGCTGCAGCAGCATCTCAGCCATGCCCATGCCTGGCCACGTACCCCACTGATCTGGAGCCTGACACTACCCTGCAGACTTGATTTCTGAGGTTGACCTTAGACATGCCTTGCCACTATAGACTTGCCTGGCAATCACTGCACTGTGTCTGACCCCAGTTACTGTCCTGACCTGATCCTGGCCCTGACTTGCTGGCCGACTCCTCAGCTTGACCTGCAGACCTGCCTCATCACCCTACTCACCCGCCAGACTGGGCTCTTGCCTGACCTCGGCTGCCATCACTGGGCCTCTCAGCCTGCATCGCCCCGGCGTTGCAGGGTTGCACCCTTGCTGTAAGGATCTTTGCATCTACCAGCCTTGTCACCGTGCCCTCCCCTGCCCCGGCTGCTCCCTGGCACTGCTCGTGGGCTTGCACAGCAGCCCCATGGCTTTCCACCACAGCTCTGACCCCAGCTAATCCCATACAACGTGCAAGGTCTAACAGGACCTCAACATAACAGCARCGTGGCTCAGGAGTCTTCTTTTCATCCATTACTATTTTCCCAGGGATTTACTTTCTCATTATATATGAGAAAAGAGGAAGAATGCAGCTGTTGCAAACAAGGTTGTCAAATCCTGTATTCACCTAAATTACCACTGCACTGAGATCTAGAGCTGAAAATCTCTCCATTGCTGTCTAGAATAGTGCATCTTAACACCTCTTTTCTTCTGCTGTCGCATAATAGGTTCCCTTAATGAGCAAGTACCTCAGAGACCAAACTAACTATAAGCACGGATGATAAAAACACATTCAGCAAGAACATCTCATACCACTTCCCTCTCCCTGTTGGCATTAAGACAACAGTATGCTCTGTGTTTTAAGGACTGGAAAAAAAAAATTAAAAAAAMCAAGCACATTATTTTCACATCTCATTTACTTAACAGATGAATAGTTTTTAAACAAGATCACATCAGTAGTCTATTACCATCCATCTCAAGACAGTGGGAGGACACACTCTACAAAACAAAAGAATAAAAACTCTCGCTTTTCAAAGATATGTCTCTCACTAGACCCCTACCTACACTAGACTAGGGTAAAAGAGGCATGCAMAAAGAGTCAGGAGGCCAAAGCAACCAAGTATCTCATGACATGCAACAGACACTCATCTCTGTTCGCTGAGATCCTTTACATCCACCGGAACGGTGTCTAGCTGACAAGGACTGGCAAGAGGCAAGAATGATCTGACAGCTAGGATTGGTGCAGAACACAAGACTTTATATCTAAGACCTGCCTTCTGAGATATCTGTTGGCATACTGAAACGTGGCTTATTTGTAAGGAGCTGGCAGTGTTCATGGTGCTACACAACCTGTAGGAAAATATAAACAAACGGATACAAGTCAGCATAGAAGCTCTGCTGACTCATATTGGCTGAAAATTGGCCCCAAAGATTTTGTTACCTAGACGACCAGAAGGAAGCTAATTCTTCTAGTACCATAGGAATTGGCAAGATTGGCAAGAGCTGTTTTCAAAGTCTATTCTTGATCAATTTTCAATTTTTGGTTTATAAATTATTTGGGCCCCTCCATAATGAGCTGAATTTTATCTGCCTCAACCCTTATTTCTTTTCTGACAAATTCTCCAGGCTTGCTAAGCAAAATAAGATATTTGGTGCTCTAAGCAGGTACAAACAACCCCATGGTTAAAGCRCTATCAGCATCGGTCTGTATCAGACTTCTCAGTATTTTTTCAGACAGACATAGCTGACAAGATGCCAGTTTAAACCCAGTTTGCAATTGGAATGTGTAGAGATGTGGCCCTAGAGCTCTGAAGTGCTCTGACAGCATGGTGACAACCCAGGCTGCCCCTGGGACAGGGGTTTCTGCTTGTTGGTTCTGCTGCAATGGAGAAAGAGGGAGCCGGTTTCCTCTAACTGGCTACACTTACAGCTATCGATACCAATACTGCTCCTCAAGTACATCTCTCAGGGATGCCTACCCCACAGAACAGGCTGTCAAGACTAAAAGATGTGTGATTATTCTTCCTCCCTTCTCTAACACTGACCAATACAGGGATTGATTCTGAGCGTACAACAGCACTAAAATTCACTAGGCAAACAGCATACTCTTCAACTTCTGCATTGCATGAGAGAGGAGCAAAAGGCAGAGAGAGAGAGGACAGGCCAAATCTTGGCTTTATAAAATATACATGGGATTCTTAAAGTTCACAGCACTCACCATTCATTCTTCCACAAAGTAAATCGTGCGACTGACTGTCAGGGAGTTACGCTTCAGAAACTAGAATGGCCTTCCCTGAATTTCCATGAGTTCACAGAAAATACACATCTGCAGGCAGCAATAGAAAAGACTGGGCTGGTTCATCCTAATCATTATCTGACATAAATGCATGCTTTTGTAAGACACTGCCACTGGCTCCGGCAGGACCTGAACGGAACAGCAAAGAATGCAGCAACGGGTCCAAAACTCACATCATCCTTAGGATGGGCACAGGCCAGCTGAGTCCTGTGAGATCTGCATGAGAGTTTGGGAAGGAAATTCCCCATTTCAGCTAGAAGGGACATACTACCACTATCCTGGACAAAGAATGGGGGAAAAATATTTCTAAACGAGTCCCTTCTCAGTCCCTTGCATGCTCATTTCTCTGGGTGAAAGCAGTTAGGTCCTTGATATTGAGGTCAGCAAACCATTTCCTCCCTCTTTCACTTGAGATAATGCATTATAAGTATTACAGCAATCTCCTCATGAGGTTAAGGAAAAAACTACAAAATTCAGTACTCGGAACAAAAATATAGGAAAAGACTAGAAATAAAATTGTTTGTGGGTATAAGTGGAAAATGAAAAGTTTTTAYCCTTCCAGTCCAGCAATATATCTATCTGCTTATTTTATTTATACAAACAAAATTATAAAAAGAAAATGGAGAGGCTATCAGAGTAGCACAGTAGCTGCTGGAAAATTGTTTCAAGCAGCGCATAACCTTTGCTAYAGTGTTTACACCTTGGAAAAGCAGCTTCACTGTAGAGAAGAGCATGAACGATATGCTTGTGGGCCACAGGAGAGACCTCAGTCCTGCTGGGGAAGGTCTGTGTTAATTATGTGGGGTAAAGGGAGGCACAGCTATCTTAATCTTCATCGGGAAGGGGAAAGCACTGTTTGGGTAYGGCCAATACATGCCTCACTGCAGCAATGAGGCTATTAAAACAAAAAGTTGTCTGGAGCATCAGCTCATCTTGCAGGCTGCTCTTGTMATCCACCAGTAAACCTAGAGCAACCTTGAGGTGCCTTTACATGATACCCCTCAGCTGTGGGATTGCAACAGATTAGTTTTCACTCCCTTACATCTGTGACACACAGCAGACAACTAGACCTATATAATGAGAGGGTTTCAATGTACTGCGTAACCTGTTTAATGCTGATACTTTATGTTCAGACAGGATGTTTTACTCAGAGACCCACACCACACTGCATGAATATTAASTGCAAAACCCTGTTACATGCCTCTGTAATGGAAAATTCCTTTTATTGCACAAAACTATACGGGCTTGAGTGAAGGAAAGYCCAGTTATAAATAATTCACCCAAATAATGAAGCAATCTTAAGACCTGGGTAGAATGCTTCATGTGCAGTTCTTTCATGAAAAATGGCCTCTTTTTATTTTCTTTGCAACTCAGACTTTTTATTTTATTAAAAGCAACGCCATATTTTCTGTCAAAATGCCCCCAGAAAATTATTGACAGACATGTTCTTTTCTTAAACAACCAAAATGCTAGATTTTTTGAAGGAAATGGTCCATATAAACACAACCTTTGGCTRATTTTCCTGAAAACCTTTGAAGAACCTGTTTGCTCTCCAGCTCATCCACTTGAGGAATGGATGGGCAGCTCAGCGATATACCCATTGCTTCCTCTCTCCAGCTTCCCACCACTGGTATTGCTGCACTGGGACACACAGCGAAGCCTTAGATATATGCCGAGCTGGACAAACTCACAGGAAATTCAAGTGTAGCTGGAATGCCTCCACCCTGCTTTTTGCCACCACCGGACAGACAGCAAAACTTGTCCCCAATATATCAAAATTTGTGTTCTGTAACACCAAAGTTCATAAACTCCAACCCTTGCAACACCCCAGTGAAATAATGTAAGTGCAATAATATAAGCATTTTACAGAACTGAGACCCATTTCAGCCTTCACACACTGCTCCAGTGTGTAGCAGCAGCTACAGAGCAGCACAGGGCCTGCACACATTTGTACAGTGCCACCATCTCTGTCCTTGGCAGAGGGGCAATGTCAGGGATGGGGGTGTGATTAAGGCATTCTGTGCTCCAGAAAGAGAAGCAGCTGGGTAAAGCGTCTGCAAGAGCGCCCACAGGGGCTGCTCTAATTTAAACTGACCCCTGAGCAGCTGAGAAGCTGAGGAATAGAAGCAGAGATGGCCTCAAGCCACTGTTGTACTCTCCTCCTGAAACTGCACCTTCTGAAGCACAGCAGAAAACAACAGCAGATTGTAAGAGAGCCAGGAATGAAGGTGGGCAGAACAAAGTCTCTTCACTCGACAAAGTCTCTTTTACCCAGACACAAAAAACACCCCAAAATTGCAGCCCTGCTGCAAGCTAGCATTGCTTGCTGCATCACCTAAATAAGGACAAGGAAGATCAGCTCAGCTTCTGATCATGTTTATCCCAGCTCTAGTACTGAATAGAATCATAGAATAGTTTGGGTTGGAAGGGACCTTTAAAGGTCATCTAGCCCAATSCCCGCCCTGCCCCCCCCCCCCAGCAATGAGCAGGGACATCTTCAACTAGATCAGGTTGCTCAGAGCCCCGTCCAACCTGACCTTGAATGTTTCCAGGGATGGGGCATCTCCCACCTCTCTGGGCAACCTGTGCCAGTGTTTCACCACCCTCACTGTAAAAAATTTCTTCCTTCTATCTAGTCTGAATATACCCCTCTTTTAGTTTAAAACCATTCCCCCTTGTCCTATCACARCAGGCCCTGCTAAAAAGTCTGTCCCCATCTTTCTTATAGGCCCCCTTTAAGTACTGAAAGGCTGCAATAAGGTCTCCCTGAAGCCTTCTCTTCTCCAGGCTGGAGAACCCCAGCTCTCTCAGCCTTTCYTCATAGRAGAGGCGTTCCATCACCCTGATCATTTTTGTSGCCCTCCTCTGGACCCGCTCCAACAGGTCCATGTCTGTCTTGTACTGAGAATGTCATTTCACTTACACAGCATTGCTTTTTAATTAYCCCTAGGAAACCAGGAGCAGTCAGCCCCTCTTAGCATACAGAACGGATCAAAAATTTGAGTTTGAATCTTGGGATCATCCCAGACAGTCAGAGCAATCACTTTGGGACTTTTCCTAATCAGAGGAAGAGGGTTAAACGGGTAACAAGCAAAGAATTCCACTGTGTCTTACAATTAATGAATCTTACTCAAGCACAGTGCACTGATAGCAGGACTACCCATGTGTGATGGATTAGATCGGTTGCGTAAATGAAACTGTTCTTCCCTATTAATATATATCCTCACTGGGAAGAGTTGGGAAAGGAGTAAGAGAGGGAGAGAGAGGGGAGCAAAGGGAAAGAAAAAAGGCAATTCAACATTTGTCCCACGACACTGTGAATGTACAGAAGCTGAAGCAGGAAGCCRGAAAGTCTTCCGTGTCCCACACAAGCTGTAAGACAGTCTCCTGGACACTCAGTCCTGCCGGTGAAAGATTTTGGCAAACCCGGAGGGGAGAAAAGCATTCCCTTCCGCCACTGCTGACAGCTGTATGTCTGACACTGGGGCACAAGTTCTAGCTTAGCAGAGTTCATTTCTCATTTGGACTCTCTTGCTTCGTACCTTAGAATTGGGAGGAATGGGACGGCCTCCAGATACATCTCCAGCTACAACTCAGGTTTCAGGACATGGAGAGTTCAGGATTTTATTTCAAACCAAATCAAAGTTAGGCTTCTCCTGTAAATTTAAAAGTGATTCTCTGAAGATTCAGGCCTACAGAGCCTTCTGTGATCCACAGCATTTCTGGGAAATATTGTGTATTCTTGGGCCTAATTATTGACAGATTCAAGCACACAAATAGATCTCTAGTCTCCAAATAATTTTAAATAGAAATGCTTGGTTTATTGGCCAAAATCACCTTGAAAACTGAGTCTGCAGTGGCTGCAGAATGCAACTGAAAGCATTTCTCTAACTGCCTCTCTTCCCTTTCAGTATCGGTCACCCTGCCTCCCCTTGCCAGCACTGAATACAGATCTTTACAAACGAGAATGAAACCCTAGTGTTGAGCTTTCTTATATGGAAAGCCAGCACCCTCAAACCCTCTGGGCTGGCCAGCACAGGGCACACTGAGCAGATGATGAGAGGGCATAAATAAGCTCCCCATTGAAAGAGCCCACCACACACCCTATGTGCACACTTGGCCTGGGAACAAGAGGGGCCTCATGGCACCCGATCTCCCCCTGACAATCTCTTAGCAAGTTATTTACAGAGTTTCTCTGCCTTGGGGAAAGAGAGCGAGCACACAGAAACCAGCAGGCATGAAACCAGCACTAAAGTGGTTTTCACGCAGCTGGTATAGTCCTCAGTGAAAGTCACCTTCTCCTCCTACATGACCTTATTTCTCTGTACATCCTCCCGTTGCTACTATGAGGGTAACCATATTCCCTACATCACAGGGGTGTTGCAAGAGGAAGTGTATCAAAGCTTCCAAGTGCTGTGGTAATCAAGTAAACAAGTCTTAACTGCCTAAAAGACAACAAGAATTTGTTTTGAAAGTGGAGTGGGCTTTGTAGATTTAGAACAACAAATACAAAGCAACTAAAATAACAATGCCATTTTTTATGGTTTGCACTTGGAGGGAGTAACAAGTCTTTTTGCAAAGACAAGAAAGGCAAGAAAGCTATATTTTAGCCTGATTAATAAAAACTAATGAGCCCCTAAAACCTTATGTTTCTCTCAATCAGCATACTATCAGCAGTGACACTATACTAGCCTTTCTCCATCAAAGAGCAGCCCAGGGGCCATCTAATGACACTCCAGTGTGAGTGACTCGAGTTTCTCCATAAAGTAAGGCTTGCCTAAATTTCCAGACCAGATGGTTGAACTGTGAGACAATCCGTCAGATGGCTCTGAAGTGTTTAATACAATTAAGGATATGCAATCTGGAAATGCCCTGGGCTCAGACAATTTGTCCACAGATTTCTGTAAAGCTTTCAGAAACAAATCTGCACAGTTTCCTTCTGAACAGGCGTAATGATTTCTTAGCCAACAGCAAGGGAATCAGCCATTAAGGGAAGCAAACAGAACCCCTTGCTAATGCCTTCTCACCCTTGTAATGGGCAAGATAGCAAAGCAACAGAACATCAACTGTTGACAAACATGATGAAACAAGATCAGTTTCTCAAGAGCAAACACTTTGTGTGCACAGTACAATGGAAACATTGATTCTCTCTACACTCCTGAAAGACTTGCCGATAGGAAAGCTGAGAAACATTGCTACACAGCCTGTCTTCATTCAGGAGATGGTAGGAGAACTGGGCCTGCCTGCCTTTTCCTCATTACTCACCCTCTTCTCCCTTTCTTTGCTTTCCACCTGCACCACTGTCAGCCTAAGTGAGCAGCTCCCAAGCCCCTAATGATTTCCCAAGCTCAGGAAGACAGCTTGCCTTTGACACYAGGAGAGACAGAGGACTCCCACTGGATGGGACAAGCTCACACTTCTCACTTCAAAACAGCAGAGCTGAGTGGAGAGTGACTGTGAACAGAACCACACCAATACATGGTCCTAACTACCTTTTGTCAACCATCACACCAACAAGACTATCTCGGTACCAGGAACAGGAGTACCTGGTARCAACCATCCCACATGTGACACCTCTCACATATCTATTTTGTCTACTATGGAGTGAAAGGAGAGACTTACTTGCCTAAAACACACACCCACAGAGACAGAAGGAGAAAAGGAAATGGATGGAGGAGAAGCAAACTGAGAGGCTGAGCTGCTGTAGCACAAAGCTAAAAACTAGTACCCATAGGTGAGTTCAAGATCTCTTGCTTCCAGGTGTGCTTTGTGATCTGTTAAAGGGCAGCAGGGGGATGACCACAACACCATAATGGGGTAAGTCAAATCCACTCCAGACAGGGATTCATCCTCTTTGATCCCCAAATAGAAATACATGAAGAACTTGAGAGTGCTTACCAATAACTTGAGGTACACTGTACTTAAAGCACATTACGTGTGCTTCCAAAACAAGCAGTGAAAATCCAGGATATTCAATTTAAAGAAATTTGTTAGATCTGGAAAACACAGATAATAATTGCATGGCTAGAACTAAAACCTGTCAGTGCCTAGAGTCATGAGCTGTGGTTCCATGACTACTTTAAGCCAACATAACCACCAGCTGCTGCGAAAAAACAACTCTCCCACTTCCCACTCCTGTCACTCCTTCCCATTCCCATCAGCAGCTGGGAGCTGCATTGAGCTGTATTGGGTTATGAATGCTTGTGCTAGCACTGGTAGCAGAATTGAAGAAGCAGAGGTAGGAATGAAAGGCTGGAAGTGATTGTGGCATTGTCATCCCAAATTAAATTCATCTGCCTTTAAAAGATACATGTGACTTCTTTTCCTATCCCTCACACTGACCTTGCAGCCCACAGGTCTGACTCTTCCTGCCAAGCATGCCACGCTTCTTCTGCGAAGACCCAAGGCCTCTTCTCTAGGTTGACCTCCACAGTACATAACACTTCCTTTTGACCCTGCAGCTCATGAAAGAGGCTGTTGTGCGGCCACACAAGTACCATACTTACCACTGCTTAACAACCAGAGGGGGAAAAAGCCATGTGACCGCGCAGTTGAGAACTGTATTGAGAACTGTATTTGTTGCACGTACTCAGATGGACAAATGAAGGCCTTACAGATTAGCTTCAGCTGCTGCACCATCAAGCTCCTGGGTGTTTGTTTTCATATATTTCTTTTCTGCTTCAGGTTTTCCTTTGTGATATAACTATGCATACACAGAGTATCTTCTTCCATTGTGCAAGATTCCTAATGTAGCTATTCCTGGTTAAATGGTGGTGCACTACAATACACAGCATACCTAAAAGCAAGTGAAAACCTCTTACTATGTATTTTATTATGTATAATAAATGGAAATTGTGCCTGTAAGAATAGAGGGGGGAATCTGATGCTAGAGTACAATCAAAGAGCAAACAGGCTGTAGAAGGTATTTCAGGGTGGAAGACCCCACCTACCTAATGTCCCAGAAGGTCAGAACTCAGTTCAGTAAGTATATCTTTAACAAAAGAGGATCGCCAAGCCTGAAAATGCTRCTCAAGGGTACCTTTACAGCCTTTAAAAACGGGGTTTGTGGCAGAACAAAACTAAAAAGATCACATGCATTACTGCCTTAAATATCATGTTTTATATCTCTCTCAGAATGCTGGGAGGATAGGACACAACTTCCAGTGTTTGGGCTGTTAGGCTTGCTGCTGAATGCAAGGCAAGTGCACAGGGATGTAACAGGAGCACTTGCGGGGAGACTGCAGGCCTCCTTCCTTGCATTGTATTGCACATGAGCCCACACGAATCGGTCACTAGTTGGAAACCTCACCCACTCAAAATAAGTTACAAGCTGTCTCATTCAAAGACTGGGTATAGTATGAGCTCCCTTCCACTTCCTACATCACAAATTCACCATCACACTTTGTTCAAGCTGTCAACAGACACAAGAACTGCAGGAGCCATACCGATTGAAGTTCCAGTGTTTCCACCAGAAGACGTTCCCGTGCTTCTGCTTGAATCATTGTTGCACTAGGCTGGCAGGGTTAAGGGGGTGAGAAGTGACCTGCTATGACCTTATACATGAGCAAGTGACTTCACTCTTCAGAGCTGTCAAGCAGTGTTAAATTTATAGACTTTTCATGCAGATTATTTGCAAGTGAGTTCAGTAGATATGGGAACTTTCTTTAGTGTTACGTAGGCAGTTGCACAAAGCTTGGGAGAGCTTGAGATAAATTCTCCAATTTCTCTAATACATACTTGTAACCTTCCCACATGACCTGTCTCACACATTGCTCACAAGCTCCCTGTGCTCCACATTCTCACCTCCCAAGATCTCATCTTGCATGTAACGTCTGCCAAAAAAACCCTACACACAGCTCCAGGTCCACTCTCAACCTGCTATACTCCCTCTCTCCCCAAGCTCATGAAAAACACCTTCCCACCTTCCCTAGGCAGCTGCTTCAAAGAAATTCTTGTCTACAGATGCTTTGATAAGCAGCCTGTATTACCAGAAGGATGCATCTATTAGGTAGCATAACTTATCATTCTAAGATGGGGTCCCCTGGTACACTTCCATAACGTTTTCTTACTGCTATTATTCAGCAGAGCTACTGATGAAAGTCAGTGGGATGATGAAGATAAATAGTAAAAAGGCAAATAAAGTCTTCATGCATTGTGCCACAGTCTGTCTTTCAAAGACAGCAAAAACCTGCAAAATGCTAACCTTCATACTGTATGTGACCTAGTGGATTAGTGACACCGTACATTATCAGCTGCCTACGCTGAGGGCTAGAGGGTCAGAGAAAGGCAAGAGGCATCATCCAGGGAATAGACTTATTTGGCCCCTGTGAGTAGTACAGACGTCGGCAAATCACTTCATCCTGCTCTAAACCTACAAGGTCTGACATTTTGGCTGACAAAGACATCTCCCTTCTTTTCTTTTTGATAGCAAYTTTGCACAAATTATCATACGTGCAGTTTTATATATTCCAACTCYGGCAATTTCAGATTATGTCCTTTCCTGCATAAGGACATTTTCAACTTCAGTGTGTAAATTCAAATCTCATCATTTCATTGGACAATTGCAGATTAGAGCTCTGAGAAGGTCTCACCTTCTTCCCCCTGCTTGAGATGAAAATGAAAACCAGAGGGGAGCACTAGATGAAGATTTTGCTGATGTGATAACCTACAGTTTCCTCTACTTGTACTGATCACAGCTTATAAATTCAGACATAAAGAATTATTTTTATTAAATAGCATCCCACAAGCCAAATGATTTCTCCATCCAGGAGCAGCTATGAGAGACAGAAAGGATGTTAAACATAAGCAGTCTAGTTTAAAATGTAAGCTCCTCAAAAGAATGTCCAGATCCTGAATTACATGGCTCAAATTGTCATTTAAAATCATAGGCTTAGATTGTCATAGGCTCAGATTGTCATCTCGCATAGATTAGAACAGCATAGTATAAGGCAGGACCYGGGCTTCACAGTGTAAACATGGTACACGACTTGCTCTGATTCGCTCCTAGAAGAAAGAAACTCTATATTCTTCTCTTCTTTTCTGACCTGCTATGCAACTCATGTAAATTGCTCATCCTCCACCAAGTACATCAATTGGATGTACCATAGCTCTAATACAGGGACTAGYTGAACTCATGATCAGCAGGAAGAGCTCAACCTGTCATGTTAATTGAGTAAGAGATTCCACATTTACAATGTAGCATAATTGATGCTGCCAAGAGTACAAAGTGCCTTCACCTGTGCCTGTCACAGGAGCACCCAGAATCTAGGGTACACCCACAGGGACCTGCAAGGCAGCCACTGTTAGATAAGGTGATCGTCTAAAGTCTGACAGCTACATCCAAGCGTAAGGAGCATTTAAAGAAGCTTCCTCAAGGACAAAGCATTGTGGCCTTCCACTGGTGAGGACTGGTACCACAAATCTGGGACTCCTTGCACCAGGTAGTGCCCACCAGCATGAGTAAAACTGATAATACAGCATCCAGAACAGAATTAGCTCTGCCAATTCATCTAAACAATGCTGCAGTCAGGGTCCAAGGGCCTTGGGATTTTCATCTACATAATCTTCAAATTTATTAGACTAGCAAGTTTTCAGGCTTTTTTTCTCTTGGCAAAGGTGTACTTGTAAAAGGAGGAGTATTCCAACTGACGTRGACAAAGCGGTCCCTCCCTGCTTCCCCCAAACGCACACAGAGGACACTAAATGCACACTGCAGCAGCCAATAGCTGGTGTTACCGGTATTTTCTAGCCTGTCCCCCAGCAGGTCAGGTGGAAAGGGTTACTCTGGGTTTTCTTCAGCTGAAGTTTGATTGATCAGCTCTTGCTGAATCAAATTGTTTCTGTAAGTGCTTCTGTAAACAAACTAATTAACAAACCCCTACTAGACTGTATTTAGTTTACACATTTAGCAGTGGCATCTGCTAAATCAGACAGGAGCAAGCACACCTACTTCTGGCACAGTATTTAGTGAAGAAAGCATATTAGACTTCTTTTTTTCACAATTTTTTCTCCTTTCCCTCAAAYCCAGTGACCCTCTGTGACAAAGATTTATAGAACTAGCAGTCTGAAGGGGGTCACTGCAGAGCAAGCAAGYGTAAAATGAAAATGGAAGAGGTAACTGGAAATTAGCTTAAACCCAGATTCATGTCGTACAATTATCACTGTAAATTCARGAGTTCAGAGGAGACAGCAACGTGCTATTACTTCTCACTAAGCCTGTCAGAGTGATTTAGAACAAGCGACCATCAGTTCAGCTAGAAACAACAACTTAGTCTTGAAATTACCTTGACTTGCTACTTGCTGCTTTAAACATGAGCTGCAACGATCCACCTTCTGGTCTGCAATTGTGAATTCTCGTGAGGAAGGACAGCAGATCTGAGATTTTCAGCAAGACATTTGTAAAAACATCCTTTTGCTGGGACTGCTGAGGAACATTCACTGGGGAAAGAAAAAGGAGAAATGAACACCAAAGAACAGAAATTCTCTTTGGATTGATTTATCCTCCAGTTCACATTCTTAGGCACTGAATTATCCATCGTCCATAAAAAATGATGTATTTATTACTATCTATTTTCCAGACATCCCACAATATATATCAGGAATTCTGCTTATAGAGAACTCCCAGCCCAAGGACACATCTAAGGGGATGGGTACAAGCAAACACTTCTTTGCCTTTCTTTCTCAGTTTAGTGCACTAAAAACAATGTGGGTGTCTCTACATGCTTCACAGACATGTTCAAGGACTCCAAATGTTAAACATGGACGTGCAGCATAAGAATGGTTTAGGACTGACCTCCACACTAATGCAAAAGTATCTGGTGGACTGGAGATTAAACTAGTGCTTCTGCATTACTGTTGCTACTTTTTCTATTCTCCAGAGGACTTTAAAAGCTTGTATATTTATTCTGGGAAGAATCCAAACAAGTTTCATTCACTTGTCCTATAAAACCACAATAGCTGAGTCACTCTTTAAAAGCAGTTCTCTTTTTAGTGTTGTTTCCTTCACACAGTACTTATTTATTTACCATCAATAGGAATGGATCAATTTTTATTTACTTGAAGATGTGACCATCTTTTTTTTCCAGAACTGTTCGAAAGAGAAATTTCCCAATCATAATCTCTTGAACCATATTAATGGGCACTAGTGCCTTCAACACTGAAAAGTTAATTAATATTTTTTACAGGAAAACAACAATCCACCACTGCCCAGATTTATMCCACTGCCAGAATTGCTTCCACCAGAAGAACAGCCAATTAAGCAAAAGGTAAGTGTAATTTTCAGTAAGTTTTTGCCTGGGGTTGCACTGGTGGAAAGGTCACCAGAGTTGGGTCCTCTGTAGGTAAGACACATCTCATCCTTTCTTTTGTGCGATTTTTCTGGAACACTGATACAGAACTTTTCCACCGTGCAGGGGAAATGCTAGCAGGAAAATAAGAATGCCTCATAAACACACCCACAACACAATCCCACAATCCAGTAATGTCTTAACTGGARGAGTAAGAACATTTCATAGACAAGCTGCTAAATTATTCCCTACTTTGTAAGGTAAGATGCGTTTGATAGCCCAGAAAGCATAAAGCCACTGTAAGACCTAACAAATACCAGGCAAAAGGTATTCCATGTAATCTATATTTGAATTGCCCTGCTGATAAGGAATGTGGTCTTAACACACTGGGTTTCATGCTCTGGGTCAGAGCTGATGACCCAACTCTGTTTCACAGCCTGTATTTCAGTGAATGGAGTGACTCCCTGTCCCTCTCCTCATTCTCAATGGGAATGACTGTGGAGATTAAAAAAAGAAAAACAACCAGTACAACAACAAACAAGGCTTCCTGAAGAGCAGCAAGACATTACACCTCTCAAATGAAGACATACTAGAAGGCACAGAAAAGGACTATGGACTTGGTACAAGCCAGACATTTCAGCACACTTCTGAATACTATTGAAAGTGACACCACTTAAATATTTTGCTGATCTGAGATATAAACAGGCTCAGATTGATATACACAAACTCCATCACCTCCTTTCAATCCCACTGGACATGTAAGTCCTGTATTTACCAATATAACTTGTAGACTGATTTGATTATCATTTATTTGGCAGAAGTGCCTCTGCATCCTGACCCTGATCACTTCCTACTTCTGACTACACAGAAATATTGACCCATTCTTTCCATGGAGGTTGAATCAGTTCCACTCCACATTGCAGAAATCGTGGGCTTGATAAATCCACTGCCCTTCAACCAGTCCTGGCTGGAGGTTACAAATGAGCCACTTCTAAATTTACTCACATAATAGCAAAGTAAATTGGGACGAGCATTTCCCAACACACTAAAAGTATTAATACACCAGTTACCTAAGTGAATTAAGATGCTTAAGACATCTTCTCTACCCTATGGCAGGTTGGTCAGGAGACCAAATAAGTTTTGGTCAGGAGAAGAATTAATAGGCAGGTATAAGCTTTGAAAGAGATCTGTCATGTATGAAGAGCAGCTGCTGATATTTATGCCCTACAGAGAGGCTCACTTGGAGTTTGATTACAATAGTCTAATGTTCTGATTTGTGAATTACACTCAAGAACAATTTATCCCCTCATGCAGATGTGATCTAACCTCATCAGTCCCGTTTGACATTCTCAGTGGTGATTTTAAAGCTTTTCAGCACATTTGATCATGGAGTCAGCTTGACAATTCTGCTTGAGGGGATTTGTCAGAGCCATTAGAGTGCAGATTGGATGCCAGTGTCTGAAGGTAGTATCACCTGCGTTAGCCTTCATTAGCTAGCCGGGACCTCAGTGGTAGATATATCCGCAATATTATATAGTGAGCTAATTTAAAAGAGACAAGCCTCAAACCAAAAGCTTTACACAAAGCTTAATCCAAACCCTCAAGATTCAAAACATTTTCATTCATTCCCTTCCCATTCATTTTCAGCTCTGCATGATGCCTTACATTTGGGAAAGCCAAAGAAAGCAGACAGTACCCTGAAGAAGGCTGTACTCTCAGTATTTCCAACCCAATCGAATGCAGGAAAAATGGCAAAGGAGACAAACCCAATCACAAATCTGAACTGTGGGTCCAAGCTTACTCAAAAGAAGGGAGGTTCAAGGGTCTGCAGACAGTTTGGTCCTTCAGAAGCAAAGGAGGGACTTGGAAACAGCCAATTACTCACCACTTTGAAAACCTGACAACACTTTGTCAGCAAAAGCATACTCTGAAACAGTAGCACCTGCCTAAAAACTGAAGGAGGTGAGATTTTCCACACTCACTGGGCAGGCTTATGGAAACAGTGTCAGAAGAGGAGCTGACCACTCAAAAGCTGGCCTTCAAACCTTTCCAAAATGTGGTTCAGGAAAGCTTTGCAGCAGCAACTTTGGGAGGAGGGGTTTCTACTGATTACTAGCATAAGCTGGGAGCAGAATCACAGCTTCCCAGCATTCAGGACCAGTCACTTCTCAGATTCTTTTCTGGCTCATTTCTAACAGAAACTAGATCTGAGGAAAGGATACTCGGCTGGTTTACTATCCTAAAACAAAGCCATTGTTAGATTTTTATGCAGTGAGGCTGCAGCATACCTACGTACTAGTTGCTATTTTTGTTCACCTCATAAACTGTAGCTCTTCATAACTTGGTCAGAGGGTACATAGGACCCTCAGCAGTTTGGCAGCTGAAGACAACAAAACCAGAGTACACAGAACTGCAGCCACCCACGCAATCCATGTTCAAAACCTCAACCAGCAATGAGAACGAAGGGACTGGATTGCAGAGGAGGGCTTCAATATGACACGAAAATYCACAGGTGGGAAAGTATACAGAAGCCTTCCATCCAATGTTTTTCATTTCAGTTTGTTCTGTGGCATATGTTGGTCCAGTCCAATAACTGGGAAGATGAACGTATTCTCCTGGGAGAGAAGAGCAGAGCTGCTGAGCAACACGTTTCATCCACAGAACTGATAGACCTGTATGTAGACAGGACCATGCAAATCCGTCCAGCTTAACCTTAAAAACAGAGAAGGGAATCTGCAAATTCCCATTCTCATTTGGTGTGCAGGGGCCACCAACCCTACCTGGGGGCTGAAACACCCGGTCCCAGTCACTCCTGAAGAGCGTGTTTCTGCTTCAGCAGAAATGTCCCAGGCCGCCCATCCCSGGGTGGTGAGGACAGGTCTCCAAACGCCTGGAGCTCGCAGCACGACTCTCCCCAGGCACACGAGGAAACAGGGGCAGGATAGTCTGAGCTAACTGCACAAAAGAATAACACACAGCCACTTTTGTTACTCTAACCCACGAACTGATGTCTCTAGCAGCAAACATACAGCAAAATCAGAAACAGAGCTGGGAACAAAACCACATTTTCAGTTCATTTACTTTTCCCAGGAGGAAAAAATACATATCACCTAACTCCAGTTATCATGTCCAGCACTTAAGCAACAGTTGGCTTTTCACAGTTTTGTATCATTTATTATACACGCATCTTTCCTCCATCTACCTTAAGAGAGCTCCAGAACAAAGAACAGTTTATTCCTTGATTAGCATAGAGACTGTCTGCCTTTGGGACTCAGATGTGTTTCACAGGAAAGGGAATGTGAGCACTTGAGGAAGGTGCCTGATAGTTGTGACAGGTCTTTTATTTTGCCTTTCCCAGTAAYTGAAACCCAGAGCAGACCCACACATTTGTGTCTCACTTGGGTAGCTGCATCCTCTGTTGAGCCAAATACTCAAACCCCTGCMAACTCCATGGCTGAGACAACAGCCTCACATCTACAGCAGTGCTGGCCACACTGGGGCACGTTCCCATTTCCCTATCTCCCACTGAGCTTCAAGAGGAACTTAGTATCTATAGCTTTGCCGTTCCTTGGAAGAAACCATCACAAAAAGTTTATCTAAAACAAGGATTCTGAATCTTATTAAGAAGCTTTGTTCCCTGCATCTAAAAACAGCAACAGAAAAATGAACCTATTCATATTTTTTTTCAGAGGCAGGGAGTTTTGGGCAATCCTGTTGCTACATTTTTATTCCATTACAGCCCACTTGAAATCTTCTGAGTCTATTTTTATGATGATGATAATAAGATTTTGCATTTATAGAGCATGCTACAAATAAATGCATCCGCCATCCCTTTGGGAGGCTGGGGCTATGGACAGCTATGGAAACAGGGCACAGGGTTAAGTACCAGAGTCCATATCGGAGTAAGGATGGGGACTCTGGATCTCCTGGTTCCTCTGCCTCACACTCATTCCTGAATTGTCTGTTTTCTGAAGAATTTTAAAAGCTTGCTTGGAAAATGTGATCAGTACTTTTTTAGCTTGGTTTTCCTTGGAAAAGGGTTCATGTAACCACACTGGTTGCAACCCCGCTCCCAAGTAACTTTCAAATMTGCTAACTGGTTTCAGCCAAATTTGAGAGGGTTAACGGCCTCAAAGACAGTCTTACATTCCTGCACTGTTTGAAAACCAACGACTGAGCAGAGGCCTTCAGGTTAGTGTCTCCAGGGGCGGAGAACACAGCTGCTCTGCGCAGTGCTTGGCAGCACAAGCATACATACRTGTGTATATACATACATAGACATAAACATACATATTTAGTGACAGATGGATCAGCACACGCACAGCTACGGGTCAGCTATTTCCTGCCTTGGGGACTTCTACAGGGGACATGCGAGGACAAGAAGCCGGGCGATGGCAGCACACAGCTTTCAACGCGCTGTCTCTTTTGGGCAGCTGGCATAGCTGACACGTGGACCAGGGCTGAGGGGCACTGTGCAGCCGTGCTTCGTCTGCAGGGAGCTCTGGGTAGGTTCAACACGGTTCAGGGGGTGAAAAGCACAGCCAGCCGGAGGACAGTGCATGCAGCTTCACTGGTCAGAGCACGGTGAGACATGTGTCACAGCACTTTCTTCACCCACCTGCTGGAAGACATTGATCCCTCTGGTGGCTCCAGGAGGGGAAGCCCTCATGCCCTCCCAGAGAGATGGAACGCTGGGTGATCTCTCTGTCCCTCCCCAGCTGGGCTCCAGGAGTGTCTCTGTCTTCAAGGCAAAGGCCAGGCATGGTCAAGACCTTTACTGCGTTTTTTAAAGAACACTATGTCCTTCGGCTAAGATGCAGGCCTCCTAAATGTTTTCAACAAGGAGGAGACCTTTTTGATAGTAACATAAAGAGACACAACTTCTTTTTAGTCCAGGGCAGGAAAAAAGAAATATTCTAGCTCTTTCTCAAACTACATAACTGTCATGAAAACATCTTTCACTTGCAGCCAGGTTAGATTGGAGCAGGCAACATCTTGAGTTTTCAAAGATGCTAAGCATCACCAGCTACCTTATTATCACAATCAGAAACACTTTATTATAACAAATAGCTTCAAATCTGATCTGGATCAGAGAAATAACTCTGAAGCAAACAAAATTAGATTACTTCTTTCTTGTTTCAGGAAGAAAATCATAAAGCATTTGAAGACAACATCTCTTCTGCTTGGATTCCCCACATTAAGAAAAGTGCGTAAGATGCATGTTAGCATCAAGGAAAAAAAAAAGTAACTGTACCGTGTTCCACAACAGGAGAGCGCAATGAGGCAGAGACAGAACCCTTACTCTGGAGCATGATTTGAGAATAGTGATGGTTTCTCCACGGAAAAGTACTGATGCTCAAATATGAGTGATGAGCACCGCAACACCAATTACATGAGCTGGCCTACGAACAAAGAGAGATGCATGGAATATGATTGTCTTTACATTTCCCTTGTGTGCTATGTCACCTTTCTGAAGAAAAAAAGAGAACTGAATTTTCATAGACACATCAGTCCCTGACTCCTCTTCAGAGCTGCACAAAATGCTGTTAAAAAGGCAAGAATTTTTTTTTGCCTGTGATAATGGATGTTTGTCCGAAAGAAGATCATTGAGACTACCAAAGTAATTGTGAAGGTCACCGTATCTGTTGCATGTTTGAACTTCTTTCCCATGGAAAGCAGAGTATCAGAGAAGGGGAAGGGTGCACACCAGGATGTGCATCATGCTAGGATGGAGCAGGGATGCAAGCAGTGCACAAGCTCAAACCTGGAAGCAGCCTTCACAGCACCTCATCCAGTCTCTGTTATACAAGGTAACTGTTAGTGGAAAAATCATAGGAGGTTAATTTTGCAGATTTTTATCAAGTTCTAGCTCATGTTTTGTATCCAATGTTTCAAGGACAGGTGGATCGTTCCTGTGCAATTTGAAGAACAATGTTTTTTAAAAGGATTGATTGGGTCAAAACTGCAGAACAACAGGACATTTCCTCGGGCATATCTCAGTCAAACAGGACTTAAAGCTTCACATGCAGAAGAGAAGGCAGACCTCAACCACATGTTGAGATCCTTCAATGCCTAAAATACTCTAAGGACCAGCTCCAAAAGCCACCCAAACTCAGCAGGAAGTGTTCCCCTGATTTTAATAACATTTTACTCAAAAAAACCCTTGCATTTGTACAAGACAAAGTAATCCATCACCACTTGCCAATTAAAATGAATACATTAAACTCGGACACCTTTAGGTTACTACAGAGTTTCCTTAAGAAACAAAACCAACAGTACTGAACCTGTCAAACAATTAAAATACCCAGAACATCCCGTTTCATAAAAAGACTGGAGTTGTGCTGCCAGTCCTTTCTCACAGAGGTTGACAAGGAAAGGCAAACACGCCAGTTTTGCTGATCTGTACTTTTGCTGAGATAATCCCAGGTGTACAAGGCTGCCACCGGGACACAGAAAATCAGATGTGAAGAGGAGAAAGGTAGGCAAGCCACGACAACCTGCTAGGAGACACACCGTGTCTGCAGAGAAAACTGTCGCTATTTATTTCATGCCGCTGCAGCCCAAAGCTGGTAGCTGGTTTGTGCAACAAAGAACTGAATCCTGCAAAACACCAGTAAAACTGAATTCAGCAGGGAACTGGATGGCAAGCCAGGCAAAGGAGTTTAGAAGGAGAGAATACTATAGTATAAGAGAATTTCTAGGCAAAATTCATGAACCAGCTGTCTGAAGAGTCATTCCCTTGGTTCACTTCTCCTGTTAGCATTTGAATGCAAGATATGGCAATAAGACCATATGGAATATGTATGAGATTAGCTCACTGCTCTTAACAACAAGACAGATGTAAATTCACAGCAACATGGTTGACATCTACGGACTGACACCAGCTTTACACACAGTTAAACACATATTTGTTCAGTGGGGCTGTTAAGGACAGCCATGGAGCTAATCAGGAACAACTAAGTCATTTTTTAATAACAGCCTTGGTCCAGACTGAGGGCAAAACGGCATCTATTCTTACACTAGCCACCCTATTTCTAGCTTGATGCCTGTCCTTGGTGTAGAGAAGGTCTAGGATATATCTTTCAAATCCTGCTCCTTCTTAACAGCTTTCCTCAGGAAGGGGAAACTTTTCTGCATGCTGTTCCCATTAATCTTCAGCATTCCTCCCTACCTTAGGAGTGTCTGTCTTACAAAATCCTTCTATATGAAAAAGCCAAATGTGTTACACCAGCAAGGCAGTTTGCAAAGGGCCTGCCTGCTTGCTTTCGTAAGGCCTTTACTAAACAGCTGCTATTAGCCCTCCACTTTTACCAGCATTAATTTACTGAACCAGATTAAAAGAATGCATGCTTGGGAAAGCCCTGATTTAGCAAGGGGGACACACAACACAAGTTTAATCTTACTGCAAATCAACAGAAATTTTACAGAGCATATATAAACGTGGATCTTTACGTGTTTGGCACATCTTTAAAGATAAATTGTCCTACAGATTTTTTTTAAAAACCTGCATGGTAAAAATTCACTCTTTTCAGCATCTGAAGTCTGTTAAAACATTTTCCTCATCCTTTCAGGCAGTACTTAGGCTCCACCTAGTGGCTTTCAACAGCAATAAACAGAAGACTAAGGCATTTTATCACCTAAATGCTTGATTTTCAAAATCTGTGTGTCTAGTTGCAGAAATATTCATAGTCTTCTTCAGACATATAATTTATCTTGCCATGTCCCTAAAAATTCTCTTGGTCCTCTGACAGGAATTTTCCAGCTGCAGTTATTCTAGTTTAAACATCTAAAGCAAAAGGGTATTAAATTAACTAAAGCTAATTCCTGTGCAAATGAGACTGAGAGGATGGGCTGGCTAAGAGCATTAGCAGCTTGCAGACAGGAGCTATGTAGTGCTGCTGTGCCTGTTAAATAAAGCAGCTGCTATGTCCCTCCCCAGCCAGGTCTCAGCAGAGTATCCAGCAGAACTTAATTGGCACAAACCTGTCACACCAAGTGAGATGTGTCTCGCTTAACTGCTGACATTTTCAGCATTGGCTCCCTTCACAGTCAACTGAGAAACAAGCACTTCTAGACGTTCAGATGACTTATTTTAGAGGTTTACCTTCAGGTGAGATGAATTGCATCCTAGAAGTGTCTCGTTTCCTCATTTGCATCACAAAGAGAAGCTAGAGGGCTTACTGGTAGCATGGTACCTCCATCACACATCTTGAATCCCACCCAAGATGTCTGACTAAGACTCTGCTACACAGCATTTGGAGTGTAGCCCACCTTGCAGTGAGGTCTAAGCAGGCAGCAAAAGGAATCTGGAAGCAGGGCAACCATGGCAGTTACAGACTTTGCACCCAAGTCAAAAAACAATAGCGACAGGTAGCCACACTATCACAGAAAACTTGATTTCAACTCTGTTCTGTTCTCAGAATACATCTCACCCTGCTGCTCAGCCCTCTTCAACTGATGAAGGTAGGTTTGTCTTAGAGCAGGAGAAGTATAAAACAGCTCTGCTCCTACCTGCTTCAAGGTTATAAAACAAGCTATGTGTATATTTCTGTTCCCTGAGGCATTAGCAGAACACTCACCACAGACGTTTTACCCCTCTTTGGAAGAGCTTTACTAACTCTAAAGAGTCACTATCTTCAAAGGAAGGGTAAAAAAGCAACCATCAAAGAAATGTGAAACCACGAATTTATCAGCTGCCACATTAGAGGTCAAAAGCAGATATTTTAAAGTAATTTTAATGTCTTACATAAACAACAAGAYAGAGTTCAGAACTGGTGTAGTTTGTCCACAGAGATCATATCCATTTAAAGAGAAGGTGAAATAAAAAAATAAAAAAAAAAAAAGAGAAGTTGACCTAGTTCATGATTTGTGGAGTGTGGGATGGATGAAAGGTCTTTAACTCCTTAATGCAGCTTTTTCTGTCTAGTCTCATTTCAAGGAGCTTTACTTTTGGTCACACGCAGTTTGAGGCTTGCACCCAGCAAATCACGTCTGCTTTTCCAGAATGTGACTCCAGYGTGCAGCAGAACTGCTCAGATTTATTAGTCCATAGCGATCTCTCTCAATTTCCTCTCCACAGCTTACCTTTTCACCTTCACCTAAACTTTCGTGGAGGAGGGCTGCACGTGACAGACTGGCTTTATTATGCAAAGAGGAGGAGAAAATCTTCAATGGTTTCCAACTTCCTTGCTCTGTAAAAAGGAAGAGAGAAGCTAAGGCTATATAATGCCTATCTTGCCATCGGGTTCATATCCTAGTCAACCTAGACTTGTGGTTTATTTGCAAGATAATCAAACCCATTTTTCTGTAACAGTTATTTCCTGAGAAGATTTACACCACCAAGGTGATTATAATCTCTGTTTAAACTGACTTTTTTTTTTTCCACTTTGCACAAAACCGTATGTTGTACAGCCTTGCCTGCCAAAATCTTTAATCAGCTCCCACCATGGGGATCAACTGCTCCCTCTTTCATAGCATGGCGGACACTGCTAGGTGGGCTGGGGGCCAGGGAACACAGTAGCGATCCTTGAAGCCATCCTCTCATGAGCCTCAATCTSCCACTGAAGTACTTGTCACTGCAATGGCAGTTTTACTCTAAATTTGCAGCAGGTGCACCCGCCCGTTGCTAAAGGGRGGGAAGGCCCCTCGGTTACCCTCGGGCGATGCCGTACAGGTGAGCACCATGCCGGGGGGGCGATTTGGATTCACACACACCTCCGCCATGGGCAGCTTTTCCCATGGGGGAAATGGGCGCGGGGGAAACTTGAGGGGCCTGGCTCTGAGGCGGGGGTGTGGCAGGCGAAGCGCCCCCAGGCAGCCCGGTGGGGCCGGCCGCCCCTGGCCTACGCAGCGGTGAGGAAACACGGCCGCGGCTTCCACAGCTTCGCCTTGGCTTGCGCCAACATGGAAAAACGCCTGGGCAGAGCGAGGGCGGGGACCGGGGGGAGGCAGCCCCCAGCGCCGGCGGCAGGCAGGACACGGGGCGGGCGGCTGGTGCCCGCCTGGGCGGTGCCGTCAGCTGGGTTATTCTCACCGCCGAGGCCGGAGGCGCGGCCCGAGGCCTAGCGGGCGGCAGGCAAACCGGCGGCTGCCGCGCAGCGCCCGCCCGGGCGTGCCGGGGGCCGCCCGCCGCCGGGCAGACGCCTTGCCCGCCGCGGGGCGCTGGACCCTGCGGCCGGGAGCGGCGGCCGCCGCGCTCTCCAGGCCCCCGGGAGCCGGCCGGCAGCCCGGGCGGCGCGCAGGGAGGCGGCCCGGGGAGCGGGACAGGAGCCGTCGGCAGGGGTGGTACTGATAGGTGGCTCCATAGCTCAGTGGTTAGAGCACTGGTCTTGTAAACCAGGGGTCGCGAGTTCGATCCTCGCTGGGGCCTCCCGGGCTTTTCCCTCATTTTTTTTTTTCTTTTCCCTCCCCTGACCAAGCGGGGAGTTCCGCTCCGCGGGCGCGGAGCCGCCTCCGCGGGGGCAGGGGACGGCGGTCAGCTGCGCCGGGTGGATCGTTCCCCGCCGGCTGAATGGCAGAGCTGCGGCAGCTGCTGTCGGCAGCCCGAAGCGGTGCGGCCAGAGGRTGGCGGCAGGAGACAAACGGACCGTGGGACCTGCAAAATGATGTCATCCCTTCGGCTCCCTCTTAAGCCAAGGGAAGGAGTCTAGCCCAGGCCCTGGCTCCCCTACGCAAATAACCACCCTTCTCTGGCAAAGAACGTTTGAAGGTTGTTGCTGCCCCACTTGCACCGTGGATAATGCAACCCCCTGGTCCTCACAAGTCCCCTTGCAGCACCCCATTGCAAATTAATTTCACAGCGTGCTCTGTGTCCGAAGGAGCACCGCTGCTGCCCGCACTGCTCCCCGGGAAGAGAAAAGGCTCAGCCAGGGAGAGCTGCAGCTGTAACCCTGCAGCCRGCCCTTACCTGCTGGCCAAGAGGTGCTCTCCGGAAGGACAGAATCCAGCCTATGTTCAGTTAGAAGCCAGATGATGGTTTGATCCAATTGCTCAGCTGTAACTGGGATTTTTGAGAGTTGCTTGGTTTCTGTTGCTTTGATTTTGTTTGGTTTTAAGATTTGCTGACCATTTCCAGCACTTACTGAATCCTTTGGAACCTGCAGGTGATCCACACCTTGAAAAAGATATTGCTTAAAAAAAAAAAATCTAATTTCATTGTCTGAAAGACAACTACTCTTAAAATATACTTTTCACTACATTTCAGTTAAAGGCAAAAAAAAAAGTGAGGTCATTGACCTGTCTATTTCACATTTGTGGATAAAAGATGCAAGTCCTGAAAGTTGGAGGCACTTGGATTTATTAGACAGTCATACACAGCCAAATCTTACCAGTGAATGTCCATCAGAGACTCTCATAACTACTTATGTCAGAAGAGGACATCACAGCAGGATTTGCAAAGAAATATTAGGAGGCTGGAGCTGTTAAGGTTTAATAGAGCATATATAGAGACTGCTACCACTGACATTAATGAAGGCGCACCTGGGAGCACTGGCATAACAAGTCAGCTGATTCTCTTTTATTTGGTCACTATTCGAAACATTTGTTTCACCATCTTACAAGTGACTTGATTTTTCTGGGACATCGAGCTTCAAAAGCTGCTTCTTAAATCTACTCTCCTTCCTCCTCTTCTCCAGTTTCTCCTTATCTAGCGCTGCTTTCTTTGGAAGAAGCTTCTTGGTTCTGGTCAGGTGGGAGCTCTTCTTTTTTGGCAAAGGTGGTGCTGGTGTAGTTCTGGAAATGTGTGCAACCTTCTCTTCCTGCTTTGGCTTGTGGGGTTTAGCCTGAGGTTTGATTTTCTGTCTCTCTTTGCCAGATGGAGCTGGTTTCACTGTTGATGCTTTTCTTTTGATGGATGGGGTCTTTTTAGCTTTCTTAGAAGAAATTGTTGGGATGGCTGCAGTGGGGGTAGAAGATTTTTTTGGAGGCTTGGTTGTTGAAGGTTCATTAAGCAGCTCAAGGACAGTCTCTGAGGAAAGTAATTAACATCGTTCAGCATCCCTGCTTTAAGGCAAAAGGCTAATTCAGACATACAACTGATATAAAACCTTATTAGAGCTACAGTTAAGAAAAATAGCTGACATTCTGAAAGAAGAAATACACACTATATAAACCTCTTTTCTTCCATCAAAAGAGCCTTGGGTTTCTTGGAAATAAAATTTGTTTAATTTTACACATGATGAATGTATATTTAAGCAAAATAAGTCCAGACAGAATATGATGAAACCTTGCACGCTTCTTTGGCAAACTTAACAATATGAATTTTTCATGTTACACTAATATCTGGAAATCCCAGAAAAGATAACCTCAACTTGCTAAACWCTGTTTCTACTCAATAATAAGATGTGACCCCTGCCCTAGCTGCATGGGACATAGGACAGAAAAAGGCCAGGAGAAAGGAAGACTGACTCCCCTGGAATTACAGAGAGGGGATTATTTGACTCAAGGAGCTTGTCACAGAGCCAGGGACAGGCGCTCAGAACTTCCCAGACCAAACTCAATGCCTGAATCGAAGCCATCAGTTCCCTTGTGATGCCTGTTGGCACTATTACTTGGCAACACTTAGAGAAAAAAAAAAAAAAAAAAAAACACACAGAGACTGGGATTAAGAAAAGGCATGGCATCTAGTAGACGGCAGAAGCACACAAAATGTGATAACCTAACTTCGAGATTGCTCTTGCTCAGTGCTTTAGTTTTTAAGACTGCTAAAGATTTCAATCACATGCCTGTGAGATGGTTATATGTTTTGCTTCACAGTAAAATTAAAGCCTAACAACTTACTTGCACGTGGAACAAATGGTATCCGTTTACTCTTTGTTTTCACTGGAACAGGCTTGTATTTACACTTCCCTGGTGGAGCTCTCCTTGAAAAACAGAAAGCCATGTGCAGATATCTGAGAGATTGTTAAGGAAGTTTGTTTATTCCAGAGGCACACATCAGTCCCCCACTGTCATTTGCCTCTGTTGGAAGAGGCATGAAAGCACTTTAGGCACCTGGAGTGCAATGCCGATGGAATTTAAGAGCCTAACTCAGGGCTGCAAGCCGTAAAATCCCTGTCTGAATAGCAATAGCAGCTGGAAGGCTGCAGCTTCTCTTCTACCACCCTTCTGGACAACCTTCTGCCATCAGGCAGTCTGGACTGTCATTATCCAACATCGATAGCTGGTTTGTTTGTGTGTGGGATGCTGGCCTGCCTGCATGAACTTGTAGCCCACCACTGAATTCAAGGRTGCTGATTAAGTGTGTTCGGCTACATGTCCTGCTGTTGGAGGCACAGCACAACGCTGTTTCTAGAAGGCTGGTGGATGCATTAGTTGAACTTCAGACTATCAGTCACTTTGGGTTGTCCTCACCAATACTGGCTCTGCATCCCACCGTGAACTGGAGGAGTCTCATTCATGCCTATAAGGCTTGTCAGTGACAGTGCTGTCCAGTCACTCGTGGTGCAGTGTAAGGATCGCTGTACATGCAGCAGAATATCCCCACACAGCCCCACAAAAGTTAGTGTGACCTTCAAAGGGTGCCGCTTTGGACACAACATAGTGCTTCAGCAAGAGGGGTGAGAGAGGAAAGGAACAGACAAGGAGGAGGAAGCAACAACTGCAAAGGAAATGTATCTGTGTTCCTCTCCTGCCGTTCCCTGACAACTTCCCACAGTACAAAAGCACACATAAAAAAGCACATTTTCCCTGAAGCAAAGCTGTCACATGTTAAATGACAGGAAGGGGGGTACAAAGAAGAGCAACAGACCTGTGTTTTCTGTTACTGACCAAGGGAACTGCTGTAGGACAAATAAGAACAGGCTCTTCCAATTTGGCATGCTTGACAGCACAGAGCAAAGCAAAGCATGACCTAAGGAATCACATTCTCTTGTGATTAGCGTTCTCCTTCAGACAGGGGCAACAGCCAAGTGCTTCCTCCATACCATTTCAATTAAAAAAAAAAAAGGTTACTAAAGCAGAGTTGTTGGCATTGCTTGTGGTTTTTTTTCCCTTTTCTCTCCTCTCTAACTTTTAAAGCACCTCCTAACACTTCTTCCCTCCGCTCCTGACTGAGGGGATTTGGTGCCAATCCAGGCGGAGGCACGCCAGCCACTCTGCTGTCTCCGAGAGCCCTGCCAGAGAGGCAAGCTGAAGTGGRGACATGGGGCACTGCTGCCATCAGTTTTCCTGGGAGGTTTCTAGGGAAGTTTGAGTTGCCATCAGGTGGACAGCAGTGGCCGTGCCAACGTTTTGAAGCAGGGGTTTGTGTGGCTTGCTGCCCTTGCCAGCGTGCTCGCTGAAATGCGGGCAAGGAGCAGGGAGCGTCTGGGCTGGACAAATTGGGACTGCACCCATCAGAGGCATCAGAGGAGCCAGTTATCCCAGCCACCGCTCACAGTGAGACAGAAATGGAAGAATCCCATAAACAGCATGAAAATGCAAAGGAGGAAGGAAAAATCTCTGCTTGTGATACAATCAGGAGGAGGCCAGAGTACAAGGCAGGATCTGGAGGTGTTAGGACACTGCTCCAGGGCCAAGCAAGCTCAGCCTGCAGAGGAGCAGTCAGTGCTTTGCACACCCTGGACGAGCTTGCAAAGTGCTTAAGCAAACAGACAAGGGAAAAGCTGAGCAGAGCAGCATCCGGGCTAAGGTAAACAAGGGGAACCAGAAAATACAAGAATAAATTCCAAAGAGGCAAAGGAATAAGTGCCTGGTCCTGCTCTAGAAGGGGTGGATGTGAAGCTCCAAAAGCACAGGGAAGAGCCGGCTTCTTTCCAGAAAGCCCTTCTGCGCAASGAAACCATCGCACTCCTGGCAGGGGCTGGCTGCCCACCGTGGGGTCATCATAACGTGGCGTGTCACTGCCCACCAGCCCTCCTGGAAAGGCTCCTGCAGGCTGCTTGTCAAACAAACTGCCTTTCTCCCTTTGCAGTGGGGAGGAGGAGAGGATTTATCATCCTGATAGTCTTCACGGCGCATTAAGGAATGGCACAGGGACTCCAGGGCTTTTKTTTTTTTTTGTGAAATAGAGCATGCTCAAGCTCTCAATGTTTATGCTAGGTCACAAGTTTGTTTGTGGTTTTTTTGTTTGTTTTTTTTCTTTTTAGTTGAAAATGTTACATTTTGGTCAGCCACAGTTCAAAGGCTTCCTGGCACACAATAAGACTAGTAAGTTAAAGGCAGGAGTCTCCTCAAGTACAGCAAGTAAARGACTCAAGTTCCTATTCCCATCACCTTGGTACAGAGCTTGAGTTAACTATCTAATTTTGGATTTAATTTCCCAAGAAAACATATCCTGTTTTCTTCATTTTTTTAGTGTCCGAGATCTCTGCAATAGCACAGACACATTAGTACTTTATCTACTTTGCAGGGTGATTTGAAACTCATTTAATGCTTTTTAGCAAGATCCAAAAGCTTGGGAGGGGAAAAAATTACATAAGCATGCTTATTATTGTAAAAACAGACTTTAGCAGGGATAACTGCTTAATGGGGAAAAAACATTTTGCTTGGAAAAACTCAGGTTCAGTCTCAAATTATTATTTGAACACTGCATGAACCACCAGATTTCACTCTTCTTTGTGAAGAAAACTGAACTGTGGACTGCAATTTATTTATGTGAAAGTGCATCGCAAATTTTTGATGTCATGACCCTGAAGGATATAGCTTGTCTTTTTAAAAACGCCACTATGCTATACTTCAGATACGCAACCAAAGAGACATTATTTTGATCCTTACTGTCCCAGACCTTTAAGGTATCTGAACTCCATCTATTTCTGGGTGCACAGATATGATAAGTGAGGAATAAATTCACTAAAACTGATTTAAGTTGCACCAGATGTACRGTGGATGAACAAAAACCAAGGACTTGATGTGGAGGTCAGCGAGATTATATATCAATAGTACTCAGCATTCTTTCTAGTGTGATAGCTGGGGAATGTATAGTGATTATAGAAGAATTTGGCATGGAAAAGCTTCTTTAATTACTAACCTTGCAGGATCAATAAACTTGTAGAGCGATCCATGTGGTGCATAGGCACTGGGATAAGAAGTAGACATAAAATACAGCTCACCTAAATGGAAGTGAAAACAGAAAACCAGTTTCAGATCCAAGTGCCCAAGCTGAATCCCAGTTTTCCATTTCCCTCTCTTTCCTGGCCTTTCACTAATTCACATGGTCAGACAAGAAAACCCCTTCAGTCACTCCCTCAGTCGTGTCTTGCTTTCAAGAAGTGGGCTTTGGTCTCACCCTTGCCTGTGCAGGTGGACTCCCAGGGACACCAAGTGATCTCCTGGTTGCAGCAGGGTTCCACACAGAACCAGCAGCCCTCGATTGAGCACAGTGCCTGAGCAGGACCTTCATTACCTCATGTCACTGGCCCTCCAAAAGGTTACTTTTGTCTGTGTAAATATGTATTTTTTAAATTTGTTTGTACCAAAGAAGCAGCCAGAAGCTACAAATAGAGGGGAAGACCACACAAATATTTAGCCATCTCCTAGTTGTACCAAAAAAAAAAAATCCAACAAGAACTAAATTGGCTAATCCATGGAAGACAGAAGCTTCTTATTGCTGTATGGTTGCTGAGAAGAGCAACTACTCCTCATGCCTTCCCTTCAGCACCCACTAGAACAATATCCAGGCAAATTATAGTAGCTTGCAAAAGAGGCAAATCTGTTGTTTTTCAAGTTATACAACGACACCATATTGGTTTCTAAAAGAACAACCAGCAGAAGAGACATAACATCCACTCACTCCACATGTTGTTAGAACAGTTAAAAATAGCACATATTTCACAACAAAGCCTGCATCTCTCTGCATCTTTGACAGAATATGCTAGCTGGACCATCTAGGATYTTTTCATTACAAGAAAAATCTCTTTTCTGCTGAATCGTGAAGCATCAGAGCTCATTAAAGCACATCTGGGTTCTCAAAAAATTTGCAGTCACTTTTTGTATTAGATAGCTCTTTGTCAGGAGACTGTACAAAAGTGAACAAAGTACGCATTGGTACTTTCACCTTGGTGAGCAATGTGGCCATCATGACCATAGCAATAATCCTGTGCACTGAGACATTTCCACTCAAYTTTCAAATTAGTGTCTTTCCTCATCCCCAAATAAAGCCCTGGTGTATAATCCAGTGAAACAGCATAAACAAACAGCAACAACAGGACAGGAAAAGGCTGAAACAAACAGGAGTTCAAACTCCTTAGAGAACYGGGAGCGTTCAGACTGCAAGTTCATATGAAGATCTGTCTCCTGAGCTCAAGCCCATCTGCAATAGCCTCACAGGGCAGGAGACCTCTCTGAACCCCACACCAGCTCTACCTGCTGTGCTGAGATAGCCACAAGCCTGTTTTGCAGTGCCCGCTCTCTAGTAGCATGTGAGGAGCAACATAGTTTTACACATTCATCCTACGACACARAACTGACAGTAGAGTTTTCAATAAAGATATGGCTAGCACGATACCTACCTGCTTCATCCTCAGCAAATGAGATGATGAATTTGCTGTAAGAACGGATCATTCCAGGGAAAGCACAAGCTTTTGTGCTACCAATGCAGATATCTTGCTTCTTCCACTTATTTGTCTTCTCATCTTCCTGTAAAGCCATAAGTCGACTAGATGAAAAATAAAACCCTGTGTTTTATGTTTCCATTATCAAGATTAGTTCCTGTCAAAATCATGCATTACTGGAAAAAGATGTCAGTGAGGACCCTGACTGTTGACAGGCTTTAATGTTTCTCTTTTGGAAAAATAGACCTGAACAAAAGCAAACCTATCCTAAGGACTCTAAATTGGAGGAAGTTTAGATTCCAACCAAAATGATGTTATAATGGTCAGAGCTCTTAAGCTAATACACAGACATCTAGAATTCTCATTTACTCCAGCTGAAAAGGTTTCGGGATGCTCTGATACGCTTATTTGACCAGGTAGGGCAAATTGAGTACAGAATGGGAGCTGCAGAGAAAACAATTTGTCTCACCCGTTCATGAAATCACCAAAAATATAGAGGCCGTTCAGGTTGGGCGATTCACATCCTCTGTATACATAACCTCCAGTGACTGACTTCCCCACATTGCGGCCATATGCAAATATTGGAATAATGTCATCTGTTAAACACAGAAGAACAAAAATTTACATCCAGAGCGCATCAAAAAGCGATTGCTCAATGACACTGATGGGCACAAAAATGACTAGAAGGACCAGTACAGTTGAACAAACAGCATAGTTAAATTTCAGTGGGAATTCAGTAATTTACTCCAGGACAGAACAGACCCAGGGGCTTTAAAGAGCTCTCTGTGTAGTCGCTTATCAAGGCTTAGTCATGATGAGCTTCCGTAACGCATAGGACCGAGATTCTCTGCATCAAGCGAGCAATGCAGAAAGGTATCAGCCTGCAGGAAGTATTATTTTACAGGTTTGTGATTGCACCAATCATTTTAGCAGGGATTGTCTTTACAAATTCAAGTATTTTTAGGGAATGGAACAATTGCAAGTTGACTCAACATCTTCATAGGTTTGCTGACATTCTCAGCGCAGAACATGCGTAAGTGTGCTACCTCCATTTTATGTCATGAGACTTATAAAATAAAGGCTTTGCCTCTGGCAATGTTAAAAATGAATTCGTCCCTTTCTTGGGTTGAATATCAGATCCTACAAAGTTTTAGTCTTGTCCTTCCTTTTTTTGCCTGGATCAAGTAGCTTGTCTTTAGTCTTTAATGATGAGGATAAAGATCACAAATGAAATTCATTAAAAACTGTAGCTTAACAGCAAAATCTAATTCAGTTTTGTTGTTAACTGAAGATTGGGCCATTAAAAAAACAACCAAACAAAAAAMCTTGAGTTGTGTGGGTACCAGTATAGCAGAGGAGAAATGTTGATAACACACAGTCTACACTTGCCTGCTCATACAAGCGTTTCAGAAACATCTACATGAGCTTGAGACCAAGCGTTTTCTTCCAACAGCTTAAGGAACATTATAATAATACCCAGTTGTTCTACCATGCTTTCCAAAGAGCTTTACAAAGATCACCAATATCTACTCTTTTTTAAAGGCAGCAAGTGAGTGTGTCCATCACGCCCAGTCAGACCCAGGGCACAGCTTTTGGGTGTTCTGCTGCAGCACCCTGCTTGCTAGGACACACTGCCTCTTCCACAGGATTTCTTTCAGGGTCTCAGTGTCAGCCTGGCCACTCTCCTTAGCCATAGCCATGGCTCAGAGCATCTGAAGAAAACACAGTATTGCTTTTTTACTTAAACCCTTCTTTTTCTACTTAAGCCCCAACTTAAAGCCTTCCTAACTTCACTGGGAAAATCTTGTCTGTCTGCAAAAGGCACAGGCTTTGTCCTAAACACCTTGTCCAGTGCAGTGTATGACAGGGAATTCCCTGAATAAGCAGAGCATCATTTCATACCAACACCGCAGGGCTGGGGAGAAGGAATATTCTGCTCTGAAGTAAACAATCTCCATTTAACACACAACACTGGATTATTTAGCTTCACTGGAAAAATCGAGTCCAGTAAATACACACATATATTAGAGTAATACCCTGTAAGAAACTTCTTCCTTACCCAAAGAGGAATTGTGGCAAAGCTTTGTGTCATAGCATTCAAATCCCTCCTTCGCTCTCCAGCCGTAGTTCCCTCCTTTAACAACGATGTCGACTTCTTCAAATCTGTTCTGCCCGACATCCCCACAGAATATCCTCCCTCTTCCCTTTTTCGTGACAGGGTCCCCTCTGTCAACYGCACAGCGCCACATATTCCTGACCCCATAAGCATAAACCTCAGGGCGGGCCTTGGGATCAGACACAAATGGATTATCGGGAGGGATGCGGTAAGGCTTTCCATCGGGGCTTTTTCCATCCACGTCAATCCTCAAGACTTTCCCCAACAAAGCACTCCTAAAGAGAACGACAGAAAAACACAAATCCCAGCGTGAGAGCCAACTGAAAATGAACAATTCTCTCCCTCTTCTCCCTTTCCGAAGGAAAAGTTATCTGTCCAAAAGAGATAAACCAACAGCTGGTGTGTCTTGCAAYCTGTTTAAGTCACAGAAGGCTTTCCCCCCTCTCTACAGATTGGGTTCCCTCAGCTTTCAAAATGTAAAATTTAGATTTTTTTAAATACTGGACAGACTTGCAGCTGCACAAGCACTTTTGGGAATCACTCTTACTTTATTCTTCCACATTGTCTCATTTCCAAACACTGTGACTTGGTGGACAAGCTCAAGCCTTTCAACTGCCCTCCTACTTACTTGTTCTGAGCATTCCCAAATTTCCCAAAAGGGTCTCCAGCCTTCCCTCCATCCCCCGTGAATAGATACATATAGCCATCCACACCGAAGAGCAGCTGCCCACCGTTATGATTTGCAGCTGGTTCTTCAAGCTCCAAAAGATTCCTAAAAAAAGAGAAATAACTCCAGATGTAGCTACTGGAAAGGACTGAGCATTCAGGTAGGCTGCAGAAATATTGCATCGCTGCTTCTACGGAAGAAAGCAAGATTTCCCGGCTGTACAGACCTGCCGGCTTTGTCAAATGCAGCGCTGAGTTGCATCCTGTCTCCTGCGAGCCTGCGGCGTGAGGCTGTCTGCCCAGCTTACAGCAGAGCTCCTTTCAGCATGGCATCCCTCGAGGAAAGGCGCTCCCCGCCAGCCCTGCAGCACTACCCCTGCCCCGGGCACTGCAGCTCTGACCCGCACTGCGTTAACCCCTCTTGTGCTGCAGAGCTCACCCACCACCATGGGCACAGGAGTGCCACAGCTCGCCTGAAAACATGACTACAAATACATAATGTGTTCGTCTGCAGGGAACRCTTGTTGCCCTTTAAACTTTGATTGTGACAGGTGGGTTCTGCTTTCTTATATGAGAAGCAGTTGGTGAATTTGAGGGCTTCAGAAGCATCTTATGGTGATTGTGAAACTCTAGAGAAAATAAGTCCACTATTAACAAATTCTTCTCCATAACTGAGAATTTGCTTTTTTTCCTTAGCGGGGGGATGGGGCAGGGGCACACATGTCAGATCAAATGAATGTATCTTACTGGTAGGGAGGCATCCCTGTTCTCCTACAGTACAAAACACTTTTAGGGCAGATGTTAATTCCACAACAGGCTTAAGGCCATTACTGCTCTTTAGAAGGCAAGAGTACAAGATAGAGAAAGAAGATGACCTGGAAGCCTAGATGCTGGGTCCTCTTTTCAGTTTCTAGTTTGCTGTGTGACCTTGAGCCAACCTGTCTCTGGTAGCTTCGTAGCAGGCCAGTCACACACCTGAACCAGGGTGACTGGGAATGTGCAGGTTCTGCAAGGGGGAAGGACAGGGACAAAGAAAAATAATTTCTCATTGTGGCATACGATAGCATTCAACATGAACTTTACCTTTCCGAGAGTGGATCAGCTTTGTTGACATCAGATGCYAAAACCTTCAACTCACTGATCCTGATCTTTTCCACTCGGTTCTTATCCATGTATGAGTAATAGATATAAAACCTCCCATTGTACTTGTACTTGGGGTGGAAAGCCATCCCCAGAAAGCCTCTCTCATCCCCTATCCACGGCGTAGCCAGCACTATCCTTCTAATATCCAGAAAGGGCTCCTCCAGCCGGCTGCCATCAGGTAGGTAGACCCAGATCACGCCCACCTGCTCAGCTATGAACATGCGGTGGGTATGGTCGTTCGCGTGCACCATGAGCACCGGGTTCCTCAGGCTGTTGGCAACCTCGGTCAGACAGAGCTGGAGGCAGCCTTTGTGGTCCTCCACCACCGAGCCCAGGTTGCGGTTGAGGGCTGTGTTCTTCAGCACATTGGGGAAGCAGTAGTCCTCATCGTGTAGGTGAAGGAGGTTGCAAAAGTGTGTCTTGTTTGTCTCGCAGCATTCTTGGATGTGCTTATCATTCGTCAGCAGGCTGATGGCAGAGCGGCAGTTGAAGTGAAACTCGGAGCAGTAGTCAAAACAAAGTCCTGGGAGGTTTCTTAGAGGTGTCCGAGGGTTTTCTGCATCATAGAGATGTGCAGCGTATGGAGAACATTCCTAGAAAGTAAAAGAAACTAAATATGTGGCWGTGTACACACACCCAGGAGAAGCCAAGACACCTTCATGGAAGCAAACCACTTAAAATGACAAATTAGTAAGGCAGAGAGCATAATGAGTCATCTTTGAAGTGGAGTAGTAGAAAGTCACTCAGAATATTGCTAAAGGGGATTTAGAGGTCAGTGGTTGTTTCCTTTACCAAAGCGATCAGCTGCACCTAAATTATTCCCAACAGAAGTATGTCTATGGAGGCTGTGGATTCTCCATTACTAGAGGTTAAGGAAGTGACAGGCAGTTTCTTTTTGCATTCTCTTCTTACCTTTGCTGTTAGAAATCCCCCTTAGCTTCTCCTGCTAGATTTTGAACGAGGTACTTTGTAACCTGTTCTTAACAGATTGAGAGAAGAATTTGTTAACTCCCTCACTGCAGCAACCCTTTGCACTATGGGGAACATTAGCCTTCAGACTTCAGACTTCTCCAGACCAGCAGTCCCAAATCTGGACACATCTTTCACATCAACCAGCATCACTGCCTTTTCTGGATATATTTAAGATTTTACTTTGTTAAGCCACTTAAGCCCGTACCTAGGTCTAATCAAGTGTTAGGAAAGAAAGAAAACAAACCAGATACAGGTTCACCCGCACCTTCAACACTATGCACAGCTCTGAGCCCCCTTCCCAAAAGCAACATAGGGGAACAAATCCAYAAGGACAGTCAAAGATGCAGAACAGCTAATTAAGATGGGACTGAGCGGTTTTGCAGAGAGGTGATCAGAGTAGGGTTAACAGCCTGACAGAAGTCCATAAATATCACAAGTGACATTGAGAAGATGCATGGGGATCACTTGTTCACCCTTTCCCCCAGAAGAAAAAACTAGATAAAACTAGCAGGAGCCAGGTCAAAAAAGGAGGTGAAACTCTGCCGGAAGAAATTGTAGGTGCTGAAGGTGTCCATTGGTTAAATGTACAGGCTAAGTTAATCTTTRGTCTGATGCTGTAAAACTTCGATCRTGTTCTTGCATGCACAGTATCACTGAAGCAGGCTGTGGTTGAGATTTAGAACTGTTTCAGGTAAGTAGATATCATCTTATGCAATTCACATAGTTACCATTGACTCCATATGTGATCTTCAGGAAAAAAAAATACTGCAGGCAACATTTTCAAGTGTTACGTATCTAAAATTATGTCCCTTCAAATATCATTAAGTTTTTAGCTGTGCAAAATGTAGGTTAAATACTGAAAATTAGGAATTGTGTTTGAATTTGTACCTAAATTTAAACTCCTCATGTTGCAAAAATTCTGGGCCAGAACTTCTATAAAATATTTCCATTAAAATCCCACCTCTATTTTAATCAGCACAAAATTGCAGATGTTGAAACAGAAGGAGCTAAATTCTGCAGAAAGATTATTTCGCTGGTTTTCATGCCAGCAGCCTGAAACAGTCTATCCAGAGGTTTTTATTGGGCATGTATGTAGGAAGGTAAGTACATAGACAGTCGAAGAATGAAGAACTACTACATTAGTACTTTTTTCTGCCTCATTAAACAAGTTTGCTTCATTAAACAAATCTGGGGCAGTTATACAAGCACCAACAATTTTTTTTGATGCAAGTAGCAGCCTTTCCAGGATAGTTAGTGTGAAGGCTACAGACCCTCATTCCAAACTTYGCATAGCAAAGTGTTTCCTTTGCTCACAGAAGAACCTGAGGGCTTTTGGCCATACCAAGAACAGATATGACTTGTAAGTAGTAAAGCCCTTCCGACTCTTGGGTGGTGTAGTAAGTTTCTCACTTTTCATTGCTGCCATTTGGTTATCAAGCTGCACAGAATGAGCTGGTTTCTGTTGCTTCTGCACCACATCTGTAAGGAACCTCTCCTCTTCCCAAATCAGAAGTCCCCAGCCTGCAAAGGGGAGCCAAGCCCCCCAGGCCTGTCCTTGCAGCCTGACCCCAGCAGTAGCAGAACCACACCATTTTTTCCCATGTTTAAGGTCTTCCCAGAATGAGGAACGGCACCATTAGGCCCCGAGTGCCATCCCCAAAAGCCAAAGCTTCAGGTAAGTGTCTTTCTGTTCTCACCTTCTTGAAGGAGAGCAGCTTTGGTGCAGGCATTCAGTAACACCTGGCCGGCATGTTCCTCCCCTCATGCTTACTGAGTCCATTAACCATAGCTCACCCTCTCCGCTTTCACCAGTATACRCTTGCACACCCCTGAATATCTTGAGTTTCTAGTTTACCATAGTTTTCACAAAATATGGTGCTGATCTCAAGTGGCTAGGAGACAAGGAGAGGTGACAGCCCGATAAGGTGTCACCAAGGAAAGGTGGGGGAGAGTAGACAGAGCCTAACCTGCGTTGCATTTCGGGTCCTGGGAAGCTCCCTCATTCTCACTCACATGCGGCTGCAGCTGGCTCACTGCTCCGTTGTGCACAAGTCACTTGCAGTCTAAAGCTCCTCTCAATTCTGTTCGGAAGCGATTACTTTATTAACACCTTTGAAAACATTTTTAACTTCTTGCAATAAGTGGGAACAGAGTCCAGCTCCCAGACCAGCAATCTGAGAAGAGAAAGAAGAGAAAAACAGCTTCCTCTGAAAAAAGGCATATTCTCACCGCCTCCGAGCTCCATCAACTCTGTTCTGCCAACAGTCTGCAGCATAAGGGTCTCCTACAGTTCATMCTCCTAAATGACCATAGCCCCTGAGCAGCTGCCATGCTTTTCCAGCCGTTGGGCTTCCCACACAGCGTTTGCCTGGCAAACAACGCCTGTAGACCCAGCAAGACACACGAGATGGAGGCCATTCCTCAGGATCTACGTAAACTCCCAGGATTAGGTGGCCTTGCAGTCACCGTTGGTTGTCTGCTTTCGTTTCACTCAAGCATGTATGAAGCAATACAATTAATCCCACTACTTTATAAAGCGGAAGAAGCAGAAGCTGCTAAGATCAAGTTGATACTTCTTTGCTGTTTTGTAATAGTTTCTCTGCAAAAAGAGTGTGCATTCAACAAACAAGGCAGGCCTCAGATTAAAATTGGCTTTAAAAGTATGTTGCTTTCCCTGCACTGGCTCCTTTCCCATGCTAATGTCATGGCTTTCAATCAGCTTGAACAAGGCTTAATTGGCCTTTTTGGTTTTTTAAGCCTCTCCTGTAGCAGTTTTCTGAATAGAGAAGCATCCTCTCAGCCAGCAGCCAAACAGCTGTTCTAGYGCATGTAGCAAGGCTTGCATCAGGGGAATTTTTATAATCAGGCAACTTGCACACCTCCTGAAGAATATTACAGGCAGTTTTCAGAGTTTCATATTCAGTTTTTAAGCTAAATCCTAGAACGGCTCAGCTGAGGGTCAGACTCTAAACCTGCAAATGCTTATAACAAGTGTAGCTAGCAAAAATAGATCCAGGTCTTGCCAGATGCAAACTGAAGCAGCTCTACCAGCAGAGCCAGATTGCTCTAGATGCCTCTTCTAGCCTGTTAGTTTTCAAGAGAAACATATCTGGCTTAGAGTGACAGCGGGAAATCCATGATCCAGAACACATCCCCATCTAATCGTCCGCTAGCTGTTAAGAAACACACAGCTCCACTGCCAAGGTCAAGGTGCAATCCATGGCATCCTTCTTGGGTTCTGTGGGTCCAGCAAGACTGCTGCAGTCACCAGAACCAACTTCCTCTGTGCAACGCTCGGCACACCGCTCATTACCACCCTAGAAAGGCTAGGAAAAAAAAAATTGTCTGKTTTTTTTACTGTCTGCTGGTTTTGGCACTGAAGGAACACCTGACTCAATGAGCTGCTTTGTTACAACGCATCGCTACTACTTTGATCTCCCCCAAAGATGTGAAATAATGCTGTTTTCACTAAATTAGAGCAGCTACTAATAATTCAGGTTTACCAATAAGCACCTACACCTCTTTCTTGAAATTTGTTTTGTTCAAAAGACAAAAGCTAGTAATATTATTTTGCTTCTGAGTCTAATCTTTGTGTCCCAAGTTCCGTATGAACAATATCAATAAAAGCACTTGTTACCAGCAGCAGTTTATCTGAAGTCCTGCTGTACATAGCAGAAATAAGCACTTGGTACAATTGCATCCTGATCACATATATGGATCAGTCTTTTTGTATTTGATGTGGCACTAAGCATGTGTCAACGTTTCATGGGTAGTGACTACAAATTATCAGGATACTGTGGAGGTGGTAGAATGGTGATGTCATCATTTTCCATCCCTTCCACATGAGATCATCAGTAAGAATTTGATCCAGCAAAGCAACATCACTAAAGCAAAACCATTTGGTAGATCTTTGCTCCTCCGCTAATTCAACAGCCAAATAATATTTGCCAGAGATCCCAGCCTTATTTCCATGGTTGTCACCAACTTGAACAGGAAGAGCAACACAACACAGTCACAAGCTCCTCGTCAAAGATCTTATTCTAGAAAGATSTGAAGAGAGTAATAGCTTATTGCTTTGAAAATCTGTAATAAAATGTATAGGGTGGTTTGGTTTCTTTGCTACAAAATACACTCAAAACAAATGCAAAATTAAATTATGCCCCGCAGAATGAGCAATCAAAGAGGCAATAGACACATTTTTATAGTGTTTTTTCTACCTGCAGCATGTAGAAAATCTTCGTAACACCAACATTGGTGGTTCTGCTAGGACCTGTAACACATCTTTTTCTGGTTTAACAACTGTAAAATGACAAACAACACTGACACTACTTTTTTCAGCCCTGGTGCTGAAAGGGTGTCCCCCCACCCACCCCAAGGAGATGCCAGAATCCTGCCAGCATCCAAAATGAATGGAAACATTTTTGTACACAGAAAATATTTTAGGGCTAAGGAAATATTAACTAGAAGCATTTTATATGTTCTTAGTAAGACTGTGTCTTTTGGCTGCTTTGTGTTTTGGCATGCAGTAAGTCCAACTCTGCATGACTAACAGCTGTTGAAAAGGCAGGTCAGTTCTGCCCTTTAATTGTAGGGAGGCAGGGGAGCTCRGGAAGAACTGTGCCTTCCATCTTTTCTCGCTGCACAATGCCTGTTTCCCTGAGCCAGGTGGACAGTGGGGAGACAGCACTGATGAAAATGCAGTGACTGAAGCCTTGGGACCTTGCAGCAGCTGTGTGAAACCACTGCCTATTAAGTTTTCTTTTACTTTAACAACCACACCATTTGGAGAATCCTCAGCAGGAGCACAATCAAAACACATCCTTCATGGGGTCCAGGGACCCAAACACTTTGCCTGATAATTCCTGTATCATTTGATCCTGTAGAATTTGTAATCCAGCACCTAGTATAGTAGCTGCAAGCAGAAAGTAAATATTGATCCGTAACTCTCCCCTTCGTTATGAAAAAGTTAGCAGCACAGCAGGATTCCCATCATAATCCAAGTTGGGCAATGCTTTCATAAATCATTATTGCTAGCAAATGCCATTATATATTGCCAGATACCACAAAGCGATGCACCTTACACAAAGCACTTTGCAAAATGCATGCTGAGGATTAGGTACCATTACTCCGTCAGCCCACTTTTCCCCTGCTCCCACACCTCTTTTCACAGCAACACAGCTAGCGGTAAGAGGCTACCAGAACCACAACTGACCCTCAAGTCAGCCCAAAGCATAGGATACAGACACTGTTTTTCTGCCCTACCTGACACAGGATATCTTTGATATATGTTCCACACAGCTTATGCCCCTGGGGATCAATGTCATCCATGATGTCCCAGTATTTTGCTGCAATGCTGTTGTCTCTCTCCTGGTCACAGCAGCCAAAATTTTCATAGGCAGAGCAGAACTCCAAGTGAAAAGGGGGCTGGAAAGGCGGCCCATAATCCAGACACTGAGGATGCCCCAGCAGACTGCCTGTCAGGCACAACAAGGAGAGGCAAAGAAAGACACATGGGCAAGAAAAGGAAACTCCAGAGCTGCTGCTGCTCCTTCCAGAGCATGGCCAAACATTCACTTCCTTCAGTGTAGGTTTCTTGAGGTCAAATGTATAGACATCCTGGACTTCTCCATGGTATGGTTCATTCATCCTTGCTGTTTTATTAATTGCCAGCCACAGAGCTCAGCATTCACTCAGGTTTGCTTACATTCTCTCTCCCTTTTTCTCTCTGAAGTTTACTACTTGGCTGGAGAGAAACCCTCCGGGCTGCCTCTTTGGTATTTCACACGTCACATAGCTGAGCCCTCCCCTCTGGACATTTCTCATGCCCCTAGAAGCACTCATAAATCTAATCCCTACATCTTAGTCTAAATTGGCTGAGAAATCCTCCACCAAGAAATATGAACAACAGATAAAAATACAACACATGATACCTATATACAGAACCTGACAATCTCTCCCCATTTACAAAAACACAAGATGAGTAATTTTCAATTGCTAACTACTACTTTACTCAACTCTTAAAATGCACCAARCTGGGGTCTGGCTTCATAAAGACTGAAGAGGGGTCATAAAATACAACCTAATTAAGGCAGAAGTTAACCATAGGTTTGCGTAATTTCAGGACAAAAAGCTTTAAAGATATATTGCTGTTACCCACAAATCCAGGTATAAATTCAGGGTTAAAATGTGAAGAAATTCAGAAAGAACGAAAGAGAAAACACATTTAAGGCACCAGAACAACCTAAGGTCAACTGATATTCTGTGGTARCCCTGTACTTAAGCTAATTGATTTTAGTGGGTTTTATCTCAGCTGACATTAGACTGATTTAAAGATGCAYGAGATTTTTTTGCCCACTTTTCCCCCCAGTGAAGAATGCATGAGCCATCCCAGCAGTCAGCTAGTGAAGTACAGCGTCAGCTGCATACGCAGGTGTCCCACGTTGGTACACATTGTTCTCAGGCTGCCTTCCTGAGAGTGCCRCTTCCCCAACTCTGCTCTTCCACAAGCAGACCAAGAGCGCTTTGGTCACAACCAAGCTCCTTTATCACTCCACCAAAACCAAACGCTTTCCTCTTGTACACATCGCCACTCATAACACGGCAACAAACCCACGCGCACCCAGCGCGCTCATCGCCGCTGTGCTGCATGCATCATGAGACACGAGTTAGAGAAGAGCAGCACACCCAGAGCCGAAGTGATCCAGCGAAGAGGAGTAAGTCGTGCCTTCCCTTGCAGCCGCAGGAGCCATCAGCCRGTCTGATGCTGTTGGGAAGAGGCTTTAGTATGCACCCACACACTAGGTATTTCCATACAGGAAAGCTTACTAGGGAGCAAGGCTTTGCGATCTGTTCTATTGCTTCTGAAACATTAGTGAGGAGCCAAGTAATTACAAAAAAGCAATTATATATTTCTCCTCCCCACAGATCCTAGATTATGGCCAAGGTACAGATACCCTTTGTGCTGTTTCTAGCAGCTTCCTACTTACTGCTTTCCCTCCATGGGACACAGGCAGAAAGTGGGGAAAGGGAAGCTGAAGGGAGAATCTCATGCATACGGACTCCTCCACTTATCCAAAAKTCTTTCCCCTCTCCCCACACATCACCATTTACTCCCAGGGTCTCTCTGCATGTGGCTCAGGGGGAAGTCAAAGCTCCCRGTCCTAGCTTCTCAAGACAATAACCCATGTAATGTGACAGCTGAGAATAATCTGTGATTATCTGTGATCTCAGAGTCTTTTTTGGGAAATGACTGTTTTAAAAAACCTCTGGGTTTTTAACCGTCACCTGTTTTGCTGTGACTAACTTGTGGCACCCTGATTGTCCAAGAGCCTGCCAATAATACCGTCTCTGCTTAGACTTCAGTGAACTGGAAACATGCCAATCACAAGATTCAGCACTGTCATGAGATAAAGCATTTTAAACCCAAGTATTTAAATCTCCTGAAGTATCATCTTACATCAGTTATTGCTCTCATACATTGGAGATAATCACTGAAATTAAGGCATTACACTTTGGTGTCCCCTGGCAATTGACTTATTTTGAAAGCACAATGAACTGCAAGGATAGTAAGTGAGGTTATTCACGTACTCTTGATTTGTAACCACAGYCTACAAGTTCCCTATGCTTTTTAATTCCTTTAGCATTACTGAGCTCTTTGGGGTAATTAACATTATCCACCGGTTCAACCCATTCCTGTTAAGAGAATGTAAGCGCTTCTCTCCCTTTCCTAGGGACGTGCCACTTGCAGACAAAAACTCAGAATACTTACCTGCGTAGAGAACTGCACTTCCCAGTTACTGGATACTTTGGACCAGGAGGCAAGGACACTCCTTGCTGCTCTCTGATGAGAGCAGAAAAGCTAGAATAGCTTTACTCACATTTGGCAAGGAGAGAACGCGTAACCTCCCACAGAGCCTACTGCTCACATTACCCAAGGACTCCTTGCAGTGGGCAGTCTTTTTTTTTTTTAACTCCTCCCCACTGAACCACGCCCCCCCACCTTCGGCCAACATACCACCTCCAGCCATTCTTTAAATGCAACTAGACAAGACTTCACAGAACATTCCATTTACCATCACAGGTAAGAACACCAATTACAGAAAGCCCTGAAGAACTGTAAATTCAAACCAGTACAAGGCACATCAATCCTCTGACGCTGCAGGGACTACTCCAATGGTAAGACGTGCACCTSTTTAGTGCTGACAATATGCTTACACTGCTCTGAAAGCTAAGGCAAGTCCTGCCCAAGCTTCCAGTATGAACCAGCTGCTCAGAATAGAGAGAAGGTGGTGGGAAAGAGGAAGAGGGTCAAAACACATGGGGTTGACATGCTTTAAAAGCAGCTGACACTTCATYAGCTTGCAGTAAAGACATTCTTAAAACAGGAAAGCACAAGCAGGAGCATCAAAAACATGAATGGAATGACAGGGAAAGCAGAAGATAGGGCTGAAGTGAATTGCTATTTTGTGTAATCATTACATTATGTTTTAGTATTAAAAATACCAGAACAAGAGGTGGAATAACAGGACAACAGACACTGGGTCTGTAGACCAGAAGATGTGGATTCCCTGAACAAGCTCCTTGCCTCTGCATAAAGGAGATCAGTGAAGAGGAGATGTGCTATTTGTTCCATGGAAGGAAAAACAACTTCCCAGAAGTTTTGCACACAGGATGAAGATGTCAAGTCATAAGAAAACCAAACCTAGACCACAGAATTCAGAGCCAAAGCAGAATATTCCAGTCCCCTAGGAGTTACCATACTAAAAGTACAACACACCAGCTTAAGAACACAGTATGCTCTGAATAACTTACACACGAAATTCCACTCAGAACTCGTAATCTGCACGTTTGTCTCAGGTGTAAGTACTATGGTGTCAGGAAATAGCAAGTTTCTTGCAGCACATGAAAGAGCAACACTTGAGACAGTTATGTGAAAGCTGAGACTGCGCTGCTCTTCTACTTGCTGCCYACAGCATGGTAGTTCTAGCACCGGGAGAGAACATGATCCCTGGCAGCAATCCTGCTTCCAGAGGTCATAGGAGAAAGCTGTGAGCACAATGGATTAATAGACTTTTCTCAAAGACATCAAGTTCCTCTTTGTCCTCTCATTCTCCTCACCGCATTCTTCTTACCTCCACCCCAATCTCTGCTGCTTTGTTTCAGATTTCTTCCTCAATAAGGAGATGGTTTCTCAGCTGCCACAAGGTATACACATCTCCCACAGGCAGCTAAGGGGACAGAAGGAAAATTACATGGGAGCTCCCAACAAGCAGCCGGGACCCTAGCATTCAATTTTTATACTATCCTGTGTTAGGTTATACGATAAAAGCTCCTCTGCACATCCACAAAGGGGCACAGAGAGACAGTGGAAGGGGGAAGCCTGAAAAATACCCTGTTGGGATGCTCCCAGGCCCATCACAGGAGAGTCACCAGCCCATCAAAGGCCCATCCGTCTTTGCAAGCCCAGAGGAGCAGAGGGACACAAGGGCAGGCAGGAAGCCAAACTAAGGACTCCAGGGAAGGGACACCCTGCCTGGTTGCCTCCCAGGGCTGTCCCAGGACAGCTTTAGCCCCGTTGTCCAGGTGTGAAACCCATCAAGATGAGTCATTGGGAGCAACAATTTGGATCACCTTTTGGACTAAGGGGGGTTCCTTCCCAGGGGTGTGGGACACATTACAGGAGGAATGCAGGGGAAGACTGTTTTGAAACTTCACAATCTAAATTAAAACAGTCAAAACTCAGCTGAAGACCTCCAACAAAAAAAACAGACTATTACAGAATGAGGCAGCAGCATTCTTAGGGAGTCAGAACTAAACTAGCACACAGGTCTGGAATGACAGCTAATTTCTTCTTTTTTTTTTTTGATAGAACATACAGTTATGGCAAGTAGCCCACTTACTGTTTAAGACACATTGTCTTAAGGCTCACATCACAAGACCCATGTTAACCCAGACCAAAATCCCAGATAAACACTCAGCTTTTGAAAGCATCGCTGTACTTATCGATATACTACTATGCTATTAAAGATATCTTTATTTCATTCCCAGAGGTAGTTCAAGCAGTTCATCCACCAGAGTTCTACAGACCCATCATTAAAACAGAAGTAGTACTTGGAAAGCATTTTGTTGTTGTTTTCAAACAAACCGGACTGCTAGTTTGTGACAACACATTAACATTTGCTTTCCAAACACAGCAACAGTGTGTATTTCAACTCATAGGCAAGACTGCAAAAAGATTCTAGAAAGTCTCTTCGACCAGGCAGAGAGTTTTTCWGTAGTTCTGTGCCTTTGCTCTTTCAAAGCACTGCAACACTAGCTGTCCTCTRTAGCCATGCAGCTACAGCAACCTTTCACACTCTCCTACCAATGATGAGAAAATCCCTGAACTGGACACGCAACCCATAAGTATGATGTCAGAAAACTGCCTTTGGATACACTGAAGTGCGTCATCTATTTGAACAAGCTGCAGTAGATCTTCACAACCTATAATTCTTCTCAATATATAATGCAAAAAACATGAYACATGCCTCTCCATGTTCCATATATTTCAGAAAATGATCAGTTATAAGCAGCAAGCTATGTAACCTTTACAGGTTCAGAATGCATTTGCACACTACATCATATACTGTTCCTAGGTTAAGACACTACACCACTTACGAATGCCACTGCTAGTCCTGAATGGATTTTGAACTACATTCCAGCAGTCATTTAAATCACCATCCATGCATCTAAATGTAAGGAGGATCAACCCTACAATACTATTGATACAGAAATTCCACACCATAATACTAAGTATTTTTCAAGATGTCTTTGAAATCAATCTGTTTGCATTTCACACAGAAATATGGGACTAAAGTTAAAGAAATTCCTCAATCTTATCAGTTGATTTATATTCATTTTATTTTAAAATAAATACAAACCAAAGTGGTTTTACAGAAATATATAAAAAAAGTCTAGTACTGAGTCAATAGGGYCTGCCTAGAAGTTTTAGAATAGCACCAGTACAGAAGTCAGTTTCACAGAGAGGAAAAAATACAGCAAGAACCTTAAGGATGCCTTCTAATCAAGGTTGTACAGAGGAATCTTAAAGACCAGATATTCTCAGGTAGGCAGGATTGTGCTTATTCACAAATTTCTTCAGTATCCGAAACCTTTTCACCTGAGCTTTGCAGCCTTGGTGTGATACATATTTAAAGTACTTGCAATCTAAGCAAAAAGAAAAAAAAAAGAAAAAGCATTATAAGTTATACCACGATACAAGCAAATACAAAATGCTTTCACTGTTTAAATAACATGCAAACATCTAAAAGTTTTCAGTAATGAAAGGTAATAAAATAATCCAAGACATGCACATTGGAGACATAACTGCAGCATTAAATAATCTATCCTCATTTGACCATAAAACATTCTACATGTATGTAATTGTATGCTCTGTCTTGCAAAGTATTTTTCTCTTTTGTTTTTACTTTTCAAATAGATTAGAAAATAAATTTCAAGAGTGTAAAAAAGCATTGATTTCATACATTAGCTTATTGTGTTGGACAAGGAAAATAGAGGCTCATATTGACACCAATAAGCACAGAAACTTCATTAAAGAAAATCAGAGCTGGAACAATTTTATTAGCCAACTGGAAATAAAAGCTGGGAGACATCTGATAACATATTACTGAAAGCAAAAAAAGACTTCCAATATGAGAAATTGTTTTATGAAGTCCAGAAGATAAAGTTATAGAAAAGCTGACAGCAAACAATTTGCCTACCAACCAAAAGTCCAAACCGGTACACGAGCCACAGTCTCCACACCATATTCTGATCCTCAATTTAGCAGCTGCTTCTTGGCCTGATACTCCACTTGGTTTTGGCACCATTTCAAAGAATGCTACTAAAGAGGTCATGATCTTCACCTTCTTACCAAACTGCTGATGGTTTTCATCAAGACCCCCCCCTCCTATTTCCTCCATTACAACACCCCCAYGGTCCTTAAGGACCAGCTGATATCCAGTATTTGCTGAGACACTGCCTAGACTGGCATCCAGCAAGCAAACTCTCCATAGTCCTCACAACATTCACTCAGAAGCACGTTGTGCATTTTTGAAATTGTGGTTTGAAGATTAAACAACAAGATAAATAGYATTTTGACTGCTCAACAAGGCCAGATAAAACAGAACTCTAAAACAGGATAAGACAAGTTATGCAAAATACGCCTCACTGTCAAATATCAAACCAATTTAAACATTTTTTCTCGTGTTCAGCTTCAAAGACAACAATCTTTCCTAGAAGAAAGAAACTGCATTTCTTCCAAGGAGTAGATCAGCTGCATCCCGTCTCATTAGGGCTAGAACTAGACATTATTTCTGTTCTATGTAGTGAAAAGGAAGGAACATTTAGTATTACCCTTTCCCAGCAAGATTCCAGCCACCAGAGCTTTTTCATATGAAAGGCTTTCATTTTCCTGCCAGTTCCTTTTTGCCAAGTAACGGCTAAAATGGAAGGCTGGCCACCAGTCCTTTCTGGAGTTCCACTCTTGCTTGATCCAGTCAAGATGCTTCTCAGAGCTGGAAAAAGATAAAATAAGTTACAGAAAACCTTAAATAGCGATGAAAAGATGATTAGGAGGCACTGAATTTTATAATCAGCTTGCTAGAAGTCTCATAAATTGCTAGCCTAGACACACTGACCTTACACTGCAGACTGAAACACTACTCTAAACAGAAATAACCTTTTTTTTAATCCCTGGCAACACTAGTGGGGCAGGAGGTGAACTCTAGCAGTCTTGTTTAGACTTGGCAATAACACAGATTATGGTGTGAAATGAAGCAAGCCTTTGACTTGTGTGCCAGTTTGTCAATAGTAATAATAAAGTTTCTTCAAGTCTGACAACAAATTACTAGTATGAAGGGGTTGGTTTGTTTTTAGAAAATGTTTGTGTTACTCTGCATACTCAAAGACTAACTTATCCCAAATACTTACCCCAATAACTGTTAGGCAATAAAGTTATTGCATAAACCAAGCATTTCAGAAATAGAAACTACCTACAACAGGGAAGTGATATTCCCATAAAACAACCAAGATGCCCAGTATATTTCGAGATACTTGAAAGTTGTGTCTTCAAATACGAAAATGCAGGCAAAGTTAGAGTATCATACCATTTTTACTAACTCTGTGCAACAACACTCCTAGTTTTAATCCACTAGCTTTTGGACCTTAACAGCAGATGCTGTGTAGGTGGAGGTGGCAATAAAACAGCAAAAGGGGTCAAATTAAGTACTGAATTAATTTACTGTAAATATATAGGGCTTAAGAAATGCAACACCCTGTTTGTTGGGTAAAATAAAGTCTAGACATTAGAGGCCTTCTGGGCACAGATTGCCTGAGATGGCTCCTTCCAAAATCAGAGGCCATGTCTGTCAGCGTTGGCGAGGACATATCCATCCCCAGGCATGTCGGCTCAGCTTTTAAGAATACACTGGCTGCGTTCTGTAACCACCATCACACCACACACCAGTCTGTACAGTACCAGTCATGCCCCTATTGCAGCCCAGCAATTCTCAAACGAGCTTCAAATAATGCACACAGAGTAACAGAGCAGAAGACCCAAAAACTTGTTTTCCCGTTGTCCTGAAAGAGGGAAATTAGTGATGGGCAGCAAATGCTACCTGAAATTCTGAGTAACTTTCTGCACAAGCATGTAACCTGGTAAAAAAGAACCCAACACCTTTTTTCAGGTGATGATAAAATGGAAATTTGGAATTCCCCTCGATAATAATTTCTTCTTTCCTCCCAATGAAAGCACACTGCAGCCAAGCACTGCCACAGAACTCAGGGTAGGCCAGACAACAGTTCCGTTCACCAGCACTGAAGACAAAGGCTACACGGTGTCACTCTGTCAAGTGCCCAAAGGTGGAGACTCAACACATTTGGTTTTAGCACATTGTATCAGAGATACTTACATTACAATTTGTTTCACCTGTCTCGCCAAACAGCCCCACGCTTTTACGTTTTCCTTCCAGCCAGCGTAATCCAAGGCTGCAAAAATAACTTCTAGCCCCAGACGACGTTTTTTTCTTTTCTCTGGAAAAAGATTAGGCTGATTAATGAATTACTTAGATTGGGCTGAACTCATTAGTAAGCAACAAGTGCAATACAGTTCTCCATCCTGCCTCCCCAAATGCCACTACTTTCCCTATTACTGAGGGTTCCCCCCCGTTGCCTCCTGCCTCTTCCAAGACATAAAGTTAGCTCTAGAGCACAACTCATACCAGAGACACTCTGTCCCTACTCYCATCCTGCTCACAAACTGATGACTCGAGGCACGCATAGGACCGCTCACTTATCCCACACTGCCTTGCTTATAATAGTCGCTGTTTCCAAAGCTCRCTAACCAGTGCTTCCAATGGGCACTGCTGTTCAACATGTTCTTCCCATGGGAAGGGAACAAAGTGCCTCTGGAACACTTCAAATCCTGAGATGCCACCAAAGAAACCCAAAATCAAATCTGGAATAGATATGAATAAACCAGRCATTTCACATCAGCAGTTCTGTAGCAGCAGAGTTCTTAAAACAACACTTGACCTATCACAGCAGGTAAATGTGGGAAAAGTTATGTTTATCAGTATAAATTTCTTAAAAAAAAAAAATAAATCTGATTGTTCTCAATAGCTATGAAAAGTTAGCAAATGTGTCATGCATGACCAGAAAAGGGGAGGTTTCAGCCAGGAGGTTGTTTTTTCCCCCTCCCAAAGAGGAAAAGCAGAAGAGCGAACAATCTTGATTCAAGGATATTTCACCAATCTGCTGACTTGCTGGAGCGTACCAGGTTGCAAGAAGACACAATTGCTTGGAATGCAATTGATCAGCATGGAAAAATATTCTCTAGATTGGAAGACTTTTCTACCAGTTTGAAGATAAAACTCCCTTGAAGAGGAGAAAGATTTTTGTTCTTTGATCGATAACAATGACCTAAGGCATAGATCCATCTCAATTCCTCCAGAAGAGCAAGGAAAAAAAAAAAAAAATCAGAAACCCCAGAAAGGGAATAGAGACCCTGGCCTTTAGAGTAGGGTACCTCAAAAAAAAAAGTTATTCTGAGATCCTGGCTGTACCTTACAACAGTTTGGTTTGATTGATCAGCCTTTAAAATGAGAAAGGCATTTGTTTAAAGAAGTTTGTAAATGCCTGCTCACACATCTAACTTAAAGGTTCCTGTAATCAGAAAGTTGGGTTTGGGKTTTTTTTTTTTCCTTAACAAACATTACTTCAAAAAGCAGAAAGAAGACTGCAGAATAATTTCAGAATATTATTCTAGATTAACATAAAGGAAAAGAACAAAGATATTTAAAGACTTACTTGATTTTTGAAGCATTGTATTAAAATCTATCATTAGTTCATGAGAAGGAACAATATCATGCAAGATCTGAAAAAAAATAAAAACAAAACAAAAACCCAGATACATTATTTTAATGTGAAAACTTTTGAAGACTTCTACCTGATCAACAGAAGCACAGGCTTCAGTTTTGGGTGTTTTAGTTAGGAAAATTAAGTAATTTGGTGCCTTAGCACCTTGATATAAAGAATGAATGTCAGGTCCATTTTGCACATCAGTGACACTACTCTGACRCAATGGATGAAATACCTTGATAGCTGCTGATAAAACACTGCATGTGACAAATACAATGTTCTCAAGGAGCAGCCCAAAGCCATATCCAGTGTCCCCTTTTTAGAAGGCAACATCATTTCTTTTCTAGGCCAGTTCTAGCTCCCCTGTCTACTGCTCTGTGCATTGGACCATGGTTTCTGTACCTGTTTCAGACCAGTTCTTTGATTTGTCACTCCCTTGTAAGAGATTAGTGTATAGAGCCACTGCTAAAAAGCACTGAGAAGATGGAATTTTAAAAATATATGCTACAGTTTAGAAGTCTAAATTTTATGAAGCTGTTTTAAAACATCTGCCCTAACAAAAGCACGTTAGTGCCATCAAGTGGCAAAACAGATTGCAAAACAGTGTTTGCAAGAAGCTACCAAGATCAATGAGCAAGGGCAAGGAAAGCAGGAATTTAAAAGCAACTATACAAAAAAACTTAATACAGCAAGGCCTTGTCTGCCAACAGCCAGCAAAAATTAACTTTTGCTTTAGCTGAAATGCATCGCTCACTGAAAACAAGCAGGGAACCTAATTGCTAGACAGGATCAATATGTGAAAGAGCAAGCATCTAATCATTTCTTCARTATTGTAAAGATCAAACTGTAACAGAAGTCAATGCATGTTATGTACAAGGCTGCTGATACAGACTTCTGGAACCAGGTAAATAYGTTCTCTGAGATTGTTTACTAACTTGAAGTTATACAATGTATCAGTTAAAGGCAAAACAAAGATTTGAATTCAAAAGACAGTAAAGGATACTGTTTGCTCCACCCTAGCATTCCTCCCACTAACTTTCCTCTAACCCTCTGCTTTYCACAAACACAATAGGGTAAATAATGTAACAGGAGTTCAGCTGAACCCAACTGTCAGACCACCRTTCAACATGAATGACCACAGACTGTATCTATTACATAATATATACCTTCAGTGCAGATATGAGTGATTTCTTTGATTCACCATGTCTCTTCAGGAACTGATAGAGGTAAACGTGAGCATTGGGATTCGCAGGAAACTTTGAGTTGTAGGCATATTCATTTAATACCTGGCGGGCTTCGTTATGGTCTCCATAGAACTCCAACAACTAAGAGAAGTTAAGTCTTCATTAGTTTGCCACATATTAGCAATCAAACTCTTAAAACTAATTTTGGGCTGCCACAGAGCTATCCAATAGCACAGTCTGTATCTAAGAGTGCAGCATACTAGATAAGACTAAGACTAGTGTATTTTCATTTTACTGGCTACTCTCATATCACAGATAGACAAAAATTCACACATAGAAGCCACCARAGGAAAAAATTCCTTTAACACTTATTTAATTGCCAAAGAGTTACCAGCACTTGCTCACTGGAAAGAGACATTGAAGCTGCCTGTCATGTCTATAGACAGCTCAATGAGAAAACTTGGCAGCTGTCAGCACCAAGCAAAATTCCGTAAGATCTGCTTAGAGAAGTCAGAGCTTATCAGCATTTACAAAAAGTAAATAATTTCAAAGAGGTTTTAAGATTAAATTTATTTCTTAATTACAAATTCTAAGAAGATATTTAAAAAAAAAACAAAACACAGAGGGACTKCATGTTTGGTGTCTTTAATATTTAGTGTATCCAGAAAAACACTGCTCTACCAAAATGAGAGAACTTGCTTTCAGGAATTTAAACAAAGCAGCTGYGTTCCAATTTCTGTACTAGCACCATGAAAACAAAATATGCAAGCTGTTTGTCTCTTTCTTTTTCTTGGCAATGCCCTGATAAAGTCCTTTTCGTACTCTGTGCAGGCTCTGCAGTTCTACCAGGAGTAAACTGTGCTCTAAATTAAAGCCAGTGAGATACACGTACAGATGTGTTGCTTTTAAAATACTTTGTTGCCACCCACACACATATAAAAAAGCTGCAGACAGACATCTKCATGAAAATTAGACAGGGAAACACAAAAGGAAGATATGTGTAAAACATGCCCTTACATCCACATAGCATTTCACAAAGAGATCCCAGACTCCAGGTATTTTAATAATCTCTCTCAAGTTCACTGCTGCCTTCCGAAAGCAACTGTGCATTTCCTGTTCAACAGACAAGTCTTCAAATCCATCCTGACCTACCAAAACATGAAAGAATGCCACGAAGTTAGCTCTGCTAATTAAAGGGGATCTTGAAGTGGTGCACCTAAGAGATGATCGCATTTTGCTACGCAAGGACTCCAGTCAAAGAGCTTTTAAGAAGAGAGGTCTCAGTTTCCTCAGCACTGAAACAAGAAATTTTCACTGCTCTTCATTCAAATTTATTATCACCCAATTTCAACTCATGGGGCACGACAGGTAGTATTTCAAGACAAGATGCTACCAGCACAAGGTCCATAAACCAAATTCAATACTTAGTTTTCACAGAAACAAGTAGAGATGCAAGGTAACTGATAACGCACAGCCAGCAAGTATATGCAGAATTAGATGCCACCCACAAGTAACAACTTACATATTTTTAAAGAAACTGAAATTCAAACACAAGTTTTGGGGGCTTTTGCTAGCACTCAAAATTCTAGCAGCCATCAAGTGCCTATGCACCTATTAAGCCACTGCTATAAGTGAATACATTCCTTTGATCACTATTTTAGGTGATGCTGGCTGGATATAAGAAATGTGATTTGGGGGGAAAAGGGTTTCAGAATAGCATTTCAGGACACTTCAGAAAAATGTAGGTCTGTGCCATTTTGGCACCATCATTGCTGATACAGAATTATGTACCATCCATGCCATCAAATTTTGAAGTCTGGTATTTCCCTTTGGTGCCTTCATATGCAGATAAAGGCAGAAGAGCAGCCCGCATGGAAAAGCTGTCATTGCAAACCACAGTGTCTGCACAAGCAAGCAAGCAAGCTGAAGTTTACAGCTCAATACAAAAACAACACTAGGACTTACCATGCTCTAACAGGATGGTCTTCTGCTTAGACCAGCTATAGTAGTCCAACAGTCCCCTGTAAGCCTGAATCAGTTTCATTTCTTTATCCTGAATGGCTGTTTGCTCTCCAAACCTCCAGCTTTCTGCCAGAGACAGGTTTTGGTAAGCTTCATCTATTAGTCCATTACAAAGGAGATGAAAGGCATGCTCTAAACAAACCTGCAATTCAAACAGTCCATACCACAGCATTTCACATGATAGAGAGGATCTCAGCAGTACACTAAAGTTCTACACAGATGTGCAGGGAAAGAAGAGACTCATTACTGACATGCATATCAAATATTGCAAGCATGGTTAGTAAAGTATTTTAATTAGAACAGCATTTTATATGTATCTTTTTACAAACAGTATCTTTACAAGGAATTTTGAAGAAAAATGCAAGAATGGGAGAATACAACTGTCAATGAGGAGATATGCCAAGAACCTAACTAATTTCTTCTGTCTGAAGATGCTGGAGAAACATTACTAATCAAAAGCATATCTGATACGCAAAGATGTATTCCTGGGAAGGGAAAGGGCTAAAGCTCTTGAAATCTGTGGGGCAGAAAGTCACCCATCAGGTGGTAGACACTCAGCAGTACTTATATCAAGGCAGCAGAAAGCAGTTGTCTCAAAAACCTGCTTGTCATTAACAAGTGCTGTACCTATTTAAGAAGATCCAGAAATGACCTGAGGAAATCCACTTGGGTTACATTTCCTGATTTTTCATTTGGCTATCCAACTGCAGAACACCTGAAAGAGGGATGTCCTACCACCCTATCATGCTGATTAGACACTGGATAAAAGCCTAAACCTTCAATTAGCCCTAGTAAACTCTTGTATAGAACTTCCATTGAAGGCTTTGAACAAATACAACAGAAGACAGAAGCATCATCACAAGTGAGAAACAGTCAAGGAAACCAAAACAACATAGGTTTGMATGAGCCACCACAGGGAAAAAAAACTACAGCTGGGTGACACAGGTGTCCGCTGGTTTATATACAGATTAGCTACTCAAGAAGCTAGCAGGTAACAATGGCAAAATTTAAGTGTAACTGTTTAGTCAGGAGTACAGTGGCCAAATTAAGGACTGGAAACAAAACTTGGAAGGTGTTAACATGTAATTAGATGTTGCTGRGGCATGCACGAAAAATAATTTAACTGTTTCAAGTTAAAAAATTAAAGGATCTAGGCACTTCTAAGGACTAACGATACGCATCTAATCAAGTATATAGACCAAATGAGATACGGTTAGGAACAAAATAACCCTTAAATTATCAYGGAATTGGTACCTCAGATGTACTGACTTTTTGACACTATTGTCAGTAATACACTTCCAGAGAGAGATTCAGAATCTACTACTCAAGTAAGTGTTCGGGTAAACACGTAGAAAATCATCAAGACTGTATTAAGAACACTCACCTTCAAATACCTTTTTACTCCTAAAGTTTTCATCTGTTCTATGAAAGAGTTGAACTCTTTCATGCTGCTATGGGAATGATGGCACAGAATTTCAGTTCCTATTCTCCAAATCATCTATTAATGGGGAGAAAGATTCAAAAATAACTTTAGTACAAAAAATGGGAACAGTCTTATCAAACTTGTAGTTACTGCAACAGATTAATAAAATGTACATTTGAATCACAAATAGAAAAATAACATTAAGTGTCATCTACTGCTATAGTTACCTACATATTCATCTAGTAGCATTTTTACAATCATTCAGTGGGTGCTTCACAGTTGCTTATTATAAATGCAGCACTCCAGCAAAGTTTTTGTCAGGTTTCACCTCCTGTTACTGAAAACAGGATGTTTCAAAGTTACTGAAAACTTATGTTTTCCTTTGATATGYTCCCACTGAGACACAAGGTATACATAATTCTTTGAACTATAATAATAAAGATTATTTCCAATTAGACGTAGCTTCCAATCTACATGCACTTGTTTTCAAGGTCTGCCTACATAATGTAACCAAATATTCCAGCAGGCTAGCCACATTCAAGCACTTTATTTCCCTTATTTAACAGCTCTGATCCCTTTCCTCCTGCTTCTGTCTCAGTACCTGCAGGAGTTTTTTAAGTACCGGAGGAGCTGGTAAAGACCTAAATAAGTCACTAACTTTCCAACAGATTCTGACTGATAGCATGCCAGTGCAAACACATTTACTGCTCTTCCATTTTAGAAGACTACATTAACAAAACCCCACAAACACAGCCTGCAAGCCCAGAGAACTTTTCAGGAGCGCTGAGCATTCTTGTCAGGAAAAACATCAGACAGCACTGCAGATTCTCAGCACCCCTGAAAGTGAGATATCAGCAGAATTCAAGCTCCAGCAAGACTGGTTAAACCCACAGCAGAGGCATGCCTGTGCAGAGGCAGACTTTTGGTGACATGTGCTGCCTTAAGCACTACCAGTGGTGAGGTCTGGTGTACTTTCTGCAGYCTGCCATCCAAAAGTTTCTACATCAGCACCTGAATAGTTGCTTATTTGTTTTTGGAAGCTTCAATGTCTTTTTTTTTTTGAAACCACTTTAGTTTATGAAAGTTGCCTAACTTTTCAGGTCTTAACCTCTGATACTTTTTTTTTTAATTAAAAAAAAACTGAGCCTATGATTAGTTAATTAAGACAAATGTTGGTCCTGAAGTACTACAGATGCTTCTTACAAGTATTTTTTCAACTGCAAAAGAATTCCGATAAGGGACACTGGCTTACCTCTGATGGACCCATGTATTCTGTAGAAAAGTCTTTCTCTAGTGACTCAATATAGAAGGTCAGAAACTCTGCAGCCCTTTTCCACTGCTTTTGTAGCATGGCATCCTGAATGTAACTTAAACACACTTCCTTGCTCTTCTTGAAGTTTAATTTGTGTTCATGGGAAGATGCTAAACAAACAAACAAAAAAAATCAACCAAGCCCACAACTGTCACAGCCCTTATTCAGATAACAATGTGCCTACCATTTCAGTATCTCTCTTATACGATCTTTCTCAGGCACGATGGAAAGGGATCTTAAGCTATGTGGTTTTGAAGTTAAACACACCTACTAGTCTGCAGGGAAGCAAGACTATGGCAAAAGCTGGAAATACAATGTGAAATGGCATTTTCCACAAGCAGCACACAGCTGCAGACACCTGAAACAGTGAAGAGCCAATTATTACACACTAGTGCCCTACTGGAATTAAAAGACCATGGTGCTTTGATAACTTCACAGTATGTTTTGTTATATTTTGGGGACCACCCTCTTCCCTTGCTAATCATCATCTAAGTTTGTGACCYCACTGTGCTGAAGATTTGCATACACATACACAAACAGGCCATTCCAGTACCAAAGGCTAAGTAATTCCCAGTAAGAACAAAGACACATGTAGAGAATTATTCTCTTTTGAGCACATGACTGGAAGAAGGCCACTTACTCTTTTTACATGGGCAATGGTTCAACTCCTGTTATAGCACAAAACTAAATCCTCACGTCCACACTTGTTTAAGAGTCATGGSTATGTACGAGCTGTATGCCACAGACTAACGTGCCCCTACAGCAATGCTCAAGCCACAAGAGCCTTCTGCAAAGGGCACGCAGAGCTCACCAAACCACCTCCTACTGGATGCTGTAGGCAAAGGAGTAACTCAAACACTGGCTTGAAGCAGTTTTATTACAGTGCATTCTACAAAATTACCTCTAACCAACCTACCTATAGGTGTAGTCTTCACACCTATTTCTAACCTCAAAGGTTCCAAGTACTAASAAAATAAAGCCCACCGTGAACACCACAAGATTAACTACATCAAGGACCTGGCTACTGTAGGTAAGTCCTACTATGCAAGTGASAAGTCATCCGATACGGACAGCGTTGATGTGAAGTGTTTCACTACAAAGCTATTTTGAAACAAAGCCTTCTCCAGAGGTTTTGCGGTCACCTGTATCCACAGCGCTTTTGTTACCAGTCGCCTCACCAGCCCTTACTTTACGAGTAGTGTACACGCCGTCTTCAAGCGCCTCGCAGGCTGCCAGGCAGGCGGGCCGCCCGCCCGCCGCCGCGAAGGGGCACCGGGAACCCCAACCGCCTCCTCGACGGGAGAGCGACGGCGAACCGCGAAGGGAGGGGGCAGGCCGGCCTCACCGGCGCCGGGCACAGCGGGGGCAGAGGGCGGCGTTCCCCCCTCAGGGCCGGAGCGGGAGAAAGGGAACGGTGGCACACGGGGAGCCGCGGCGGGAGGGCGGGGACGAGCGGGAGCCGTCGGGGCCGCGCCCGCCGCCGGGCTGCTTCGCCCTTACCCGGTCGGTAGAGGTGCGGCGGTAGGAAGGGCAGGTGCAGGGCCGGCAGCAGGGCGCTCCCCGCCTGCGCCGCAGGGCTCTTCGCCGCCACCGCCTCCTCCTCCAGGAAGCTGTCCATGGCGCCGCGGGCAAGCCGTCACTAACGGCGCCTCACCGCCCGACTGCAGCCGTCATCTTTGAATCCGGGGGCGGGGTGACCTCGCGGCGGGGAGACCTGACAAGCCTCCGGCCGCTCCAAGCTAACCCAGCCAAGCCGCCCTCCAGTACCCAGCCACCCCGTGGAAGAGGCGGCGGAGCGGGCTCAGCCGCAGCTCGGTTTAACAGCGCCCACCCCCTCACGCTGCCAAACGGCCAGGCTCACAGTGCGCATGCGCCACCGGCGCGGCGCTCCCGGGAGGCGCATGCGTCCTGAGAAACATGGCGCGACTGCCGCCATGATGGGGGGGAGGAACAAAGAATGGCCCTGGCGCATGCGCGATGAGGAAGCCGGGCAACGCCGTCGCCATGTTGGAAGAGGCACATTTCCCCGCGCGCCTGCGCGGTGAGGGGGTGAGATCGCGGGCCCGGGGGCTGCGGTGGGCCGGGGCAGGCCAGGCCGGTCCCGCGGGCCCCCGGGACGGAGGGGGCCGCTGCTGCCGTGCCCTCGTCTCTTCGCGCTTGGCTCCAGCCTTAAAAAAGGTGTCGTTCACCCTCAGTGCTCAGCACCCTTGGCTGCGGGCTCTGGGAACTGGGCTGGGCAGAAAGCGGAGCAGGCCGCGGGGGAGCCCCTGGCGCCAGCGGGCGTGCASCCGGGCTGACTGGGTGGGTGCTGTCAGGTTAGGCGGTGAACCGAGCGGCTGACAAAGCTGGGCTCGCTTCCGTCCGAAATAAATCCGAAATTAATGGAGAATACAGATCTGTCTGCAGCTATCGGCTGGAGCAGGGCTGAGGGCAGCARTGTGTGAGGATTATGTGACGGCACAGCTGTCACAGCGCTGGCAGTGCAGCGGGTGGCAGAGGCGCTGGAGGCTTTCTGAGCCCCTGCCGAGGAAGTGCAGCAGGCTGCCTGGGAGCCAGCTCCTAAGCCTGGGCAGCTCCTGTGGGCGAGGCGTGCTGGCTTTCATCTGCCTGTGGAAGTGGGGAAATGAGAAATGATAGCAAAGGGTGAAGCAGGAGGGATCAGGAGGAGCATGGGAGGCTAGCAGGTTGTGTTCAGTAGTGTGGCAGAGAGCTGTTTAGTTCTACATGTAGCACAGCGCATTACTAGAACCGTGATTAATGCAATGGTTACTCTAAAAGAGATAGTTAACTAGATCCTGTTGTCACTTTTTCCATTAGCTGTAGTGGTACTTTTCTGTTAGTTTGTAATTTAGAACACCAGGTTCTACAGAAGAAAAGGATTCTGAATCAAAATCTTGTGCATTGTAGAGTAATAATATTGCCTGTGCTCCCGCAGAGTACCTGGTTTCTAGAAATCTGTGTGCCTCAACCGCAGAATCTGGTTTGTACAAATTTGTACTGGAACTTGTTTCTTTAAATCACTTTTGGCAACTGACTTTGCCATAAAGTGTTTTGGTATGTGTAAAGTCCAATTTTCTGAGTAAGAATTTACAGGTTTTTTTCAGAACAGCTCTGCCATGTGAGGGTGAGTAAATAATAAACTGGCTCAGATTAAAGGTTTGTGTAATCCAGTATCCTGGTTCAACTGTGATCAATAATGAGTGCCAAGGGAATAGTACAAGGCAGAACAGTTGTTTGTAGCATCTAAACATTTAACCTCAGTATCATACCTTAATATGACATTTAATAATCTATGTGGGGATAGCAGAATGCTCCTTTTACTTTTTTTTTTAAAATCGTGTGTTCTTCCAATATATGACCAGCATTTCAGTTCGTAAGTATTCTATATTATTGATAGTTAACTTACTTGACTAACTTAAGAATAAACTGTTATATAGTGTCATCTTCTTCGTCCTTTATAATTTATACCTCGTATGAGTGTATCATTGGTCATTGGTGTTCCCCAAGTGTGGTGTCACTTCCTACAACATTTCTGATCTTTTTTAGGTCAGTACCCTGATTTCACTGTCCAGTTTACCCCACTTTATTTCTTAAAGTTCTCACTTTTGCTTAGAAGCACATTTACATTTGGCTTGTTATTTTTATCTTCCAGTGTCATACATGAGTGAGAGTCTTTGCTGATTCTTATATAAACTTAGCCAACTGATCTTGTTAATAGGTATTAGTTACTTTAGTAGTTACTTTAGTGCAGGAGAGATGGGAGAATTGCTTTGTAACTGTAGACACATACAAATGTTAGATTCCTCACGTACAGTGGGACTGCTCACATAGTTGAATACATCTGTTGCCAAGATTGGGGTTGAAGACTGAAGTCTGAAATATTTAAATTGAACTAAGTGAAATATTTCTCTTGTATGTCACACATTGAAGAAAGCTGTGGGTACGTTATTACTATGAAATACTTGAAACTGTAGGGAATACTGGACGGTTGCACTGGTAAACTTCTGTATACATATTGACTGCAAGCTACTCGTCATTGCACAATAAAGGCAATGACTTATGCAAGAAGTATGTGATCTTCTTTCTCTTCACATCTCCCTTTCTTGCCCTTGCCTTTATGACCACAGACACCGTTACCTTTTATCTTGGTCTTTTAATAAAGATAAGCTTGGTAACCTCGTACTGACGGGAAATTACCAAACAGCTCTGTCTTCGTGAGCAGGTGGACCTAAAGATCAGGTGAGGAATTAAGCCACAAGAAATGTTAATGTCAAGGGAAAAATGACTTGTCTTTCATTCGTACAGTCATCATAAAACGTTACTTGAATATATTTACTTCCATATTGTAAATTGTGATAAAATTCACCTCTAAATTTGATATGTTAGGCTTTCTTAGAGCTTTCTATCAGCCAATATCAGCAATGACAAATAGGTATCACCTTATTTTACAGGATGTGAAATACCAAAATGTCGACAAAATTCCAGGGGGGCTTTCAGCAAGACTGTGTGCTACAGCCGCGATACTGTGCGAGGCTTGGGGAACGTGTGTGAGCGCTGGGTGAATGAATTGTTGCATTCCTGTAGTGTGTGGATGTTTCCTTAATCTCAGGATGGACCAGGCTGTAAGAAACGGCAGAATGTCCAAGGTGCGTTTGGCAAAGAGCTACCAAAGCTGTTCATTGCCGCACTAAGGAAGATACCTGTTTCTGCCTTGATGCTTTTTCATAATGTGATTAAAATATTAAACTGCTCTAGATGGGGGCTGAAAATGAAGTGCTTACATATTTTTCAGACATTATGTAGCAGTAACTAAGCGTGAATCTCAGGCCCTGTACGATGGAGCTGTGGAAATGAGAGTATGTAGAGCAAAAATCAATAATCATGAGGATATGATAAGAACATGAGCAGTGCCTCTAATGCAATTAGCAGTAGTGATCGCTAACTCTTGTGATATATAATTTAAAAGGGTTCTTAAAAAAACCCTCAGCTTTCCAGAGTTGTCCTTTGACATGCACAAAAAAGCAGAATCCTTCACCTTGACTATCAGTTCTGCCAAGTGCCTATTCATTTTAGGAGCARCTTCAGAATTTGCTCTTTGGAAGGTGGAAAAAAAATGTGGGCCATTTGATAAACCAGCAAGAAGACTCTCTTATGTTACCTATCCAAGAAGAGGAAGAAGTTGTTTTGTTCGGTTTTCTCCTGTAYGTGATCATTGTGACTTCCGCTGTTATTCTACCATTTTAGATCTCTCAAGCAATATAAATGTGGTGGATGTAAAAAAGAGCTAATAAAAAAGTGCAAGCAGCAGTGTAAGTAGCACATCTTTTGGTTTGCAAACATTCATAGCTAAAACGTAGCAGCAAGCAGTAGCTGAAGCTACAGAAGGGCAAGAATAGGCCTGTTGGGGATCCTGCGTTTTCAGCAGTTAGGCGTGCAACCCTTCATTTGCCTGCGCTTTCCTCAGCGGGTTACGGCTGAGTGCGCTCATACCGCAGGTTTAACCTCAGACTCTCGGGAGGTCGCCGGGGGAGATGACATGCTTGCTTGGTGACGATTGCTTATCTCAAGCGGGGATGTGAACTTCTTGGTGGGGCGGGAGGGAGAGCAGCGAGATGGATGTTTGGAGCTGTTGCATCCTCACCCGTTTGTGGGGGGTGCACGGGGGGAATTACACCTTTCCCGCACCGTGTTCAGACCGCTGGGCCATYCTCGTTACTTCAGCGATCCTCTGCTAGAGAAAACCGCCACGGACAAGCACAAATAAGGGGCAGGACCTTCCCTCTCACCCCTCCAGGGCGGGGAGAGCCCCTACGCTGGGAGGAAGCCCGAAGCAGAGCCGGACTCTGGCCCGGGGCAGGCGGCCGGGGGTCCCGTCTCGGCGGGGGCGGGATCGGGACGCCGCCGGGAGGGAGGGTCCGGGCGCTGCCCTCCTCCCGCCGCGGCGGCGGGGCCGGGCCGGTCCCTCCCCCGCCACATCGCCCTCCCGCCGGCGCTGCTGACGTGTCTGTTCCCTCCCCCCCGCCGGCGCCCGCCAACATGGCCGCAGCCCCGCCACCGGACCCCCGGCTGCTCCTCGCCCTGCTGCTGCTCCTGCCCCCGCCGCCCTCCCTCCTTTGCGCCGCCGCCGCCGGKCCCGACCTGGGCCGCCGCTTCGCCGAGCGCAAGCGCTGCGCCGACCCCGAGTGCAGCAGTGAGTGGGGGTGGCGGGGGCGCGCCGCGCCCCGGGGGGGTTGGGGGTGGCGGGCGACCCCGGCCCGGGGCCGCCCGGCGGGGAGCGGGCGGTCCCTGCCCGCTGCCCGGCACGGCCGGGAGGCCGCCCCCCCGCCCTCGGGAAGTTGTTAGGGGAAAAGATGCAAACGCCGCATGCCTGACGGGGACATTCCTCCCCTGGCTCGGGCACGGAAATCGGGGAGAATAGGGAAAATGGAAACGCGGCGCCGACCCGCGTCGTTCCTCGCCTTTTCACCAAGTTTTCCGATCCCCGCAGCTCCTTGGGTGTTGTTTTTTTTTTCCTCCCCTGCAAAACCCTCTTCTCTTGTTAATAAACCCGCTCTCTGGGGTTGTTTATGCGTTGAATAATTTCAGGGCTGATTCGCCTGGACACAGATGTCATCTTTCAGCCCGTCTAATTTAATATTAATAATTAGCTTCATAGCGCACTTCTGAAATGTAATTCTCAAGTGCTTTCTCAAATGCTTGTCTTGATCAGTGAGCTTGCTTTTTTTTTTTTTAATAATCTTATTTTAGTTATACTTTCAGTTAAGTTCTTATCTCTTGACCCAATCTGGAAAATAGGAAACTGGTGCGTGCGGGGAGGTCTTGTTTTCTGCCAGTTAGCAAAGACCCCTTATGAAACTATTTTATTATTATTTTTAAAGTAATACTCTGCTTTTTGTTTTCTTCGGACAGTGTTAATGTGCCGAGGGAAGGCAACGCAGGATTTTAAAGGTCCAGATTGTCGCTTTGTAAATTTTAAGAAGGGAGAAGCAGTGTATGTATATTACAAACTAATAGGAAAATCAACTGAGCTCTGGGCTGGAAGTGTAAGTACTGTAAAGCATTTGTTCTGTTTGCTCTTCTTGGCGCTTTCTGTTGGTAATCTTTTTCCCTTCCTTTTGCCTCATAGAAAAACACTTAGGGTTTTGAACATAGCTAATGACATAATGAATGCCATTTTGTCTTGAGACCAGCGTGAAATGGGATGTAGCTTGATCAAACCTAAGGCATTAAGTGCTGTTAAAAATGGGCAACGCTAATGTCTGCTAAAAACTGTTAGAAAACTGCCTTTGTGTTGAAAACCTCCTATTGCAGCACTGTAAGTGGTGGCCCATGAGCCTGCCTGGAAGCTGAACATCCCTTCCCATCTAGGGAGGGTTAAGCCTGTGCTTGTGTTTACCCCTGACGTGGTCTCATCCTGCGCTCTGTGTAATTCTGCTAAAAATCGTTCCGTGTACATGTTTTAATCACATTTCTCTTCCTAATATTCRGCTGCTGTCTTCCCCTTTTTATCAAAGCTGCATGCAGAATTGGAGGGAAAATAAYAGTAAAACTAAAAAGAATTAAGGTAAATTTGATTTTGAAAAGGTCTCTTTCAGCTTTAGTAACACATTGTAGCAGCTTGCGGAGTAGTGGCGTTGTCCGAGTCCCAGTCATCTTTGGGCAATCAAGAGAGGGTTAATGGGAAAGGAGGGTCCCCATACTTGCAGTTATTTCATAGAAAACTCCTGTCAGCTTTCATGATAAACACCTTATTTGCCTGACAGAAGCAGAACCGAGATACCCTGGAGGAAGAGCAATTTTTATGGACTTCCCTTGAAAATGCTGGCAGTCTGGAGGTTGCTTAGACCTAGTCCCTGTTGCCCCCTCCCTATGCTTCACCTATGTACCTTTTTGTGTCCAAATCATTTACATCAACCTCCTTTCTTACTCTGGTTTCGTACAAGGGATGGCCAGTTGCCTGCTACAGTGGTCTAGGCTGCTCGACGCCACAGCTGGGTGTTGGCTGTAGGACTAGTGGTTTAGTGAAAAGCAGGATGTATCACTTTCTCTAACCTGTTCAGGCTGGGTGTGGACAGCCAAGCTCTCAGCAGGAGCTGAATCCAATTAGAATGATACAGAAGAGAGCAGAAAACTGCAGCACGTGGTTGAAGAAGAGTTTATAATTGTATCATGCTGGTAATTCCCTTCTGACATGTACTGTACCATAAATAATCTCGTTAATTAGCCAGTACAGGTTTCCAGGGCTGCCAGTTCTTGAGACACGGAGTAGCAACATGGGGCCAATTTTGCATCTTCTAACAAGGTGTAATGCAGGCTGCAAGATCAGAGAGCAGGTTTAAGGTAATTGCTGAGTTAATATTCAGTTTAACTATTCACTGATAGGAAGCTCGTGCAACAGTTAGGTGTGTCTCCAAGTTAAAAGGATGTTTGCTTTGAGTTTAACAAGTAAAAGCTGAAGTTGACAGATCTAAAAGAATTGCAAAGCTCCATTTTATTTGTTGTAATTTTTTAATTGTGTTACACTATTTTCTATGTTCCTTTTAGGGCAGTGATGACAGACTAATTCCTTTCAGTTGGTGGCTATAATCTTTATTTCTTTTTTCCCCAGTTTGACTGACTGCTTCTGCATTAATCGTAATACTGCAACAACCAGTTTGGAAACGCTGCAGCGGGGTCAGAGGTGCCTACCCTTGCATGTTGAGTAGGGCACTGGCACGTCTGACCCTGCCCCTGACTTGCAGATAGCGCTGGGGTCTCTCTCGTGCATCGTGACTTCCCATGCCAGATTGGGCTGGGCAACTTGATTTATGCAGACCAGCCGTGCCTGCTGTGTGCAGTCCTGGAGCTAGTGGGAGGCTGTTGCTTGCTAATTAAAAACAGGCTACTTAGTGAGGTCTGCCTTCAAACAAATTCCAATGGAAGGCATGTTACCTTCTGCCGCAGCCCTTTTGGGATCTCATCGTGTGACTTTGTGTGCTTGTGTGTGTCATTTGATCTTGTGCATCTACCTTACTGCCTTTTTCCATTCCCCAAAGTTTTGGGGGAAATATTAGGGCATAATGGTAACTATGAAATCAAGGGATAACTGGTATTCTGATCTTTAGATGGGGACAGAGGTTAGGGGAATGTGTGTATGAGAAGCTTCAACTACTGCAACCTGGGGCTTATTTCAAACAAGTTATAAATACAGGCTCTAAACCTGAAATCGATTTTGAGGAGCCATGAGAAATACAATAGTATTTTTGACCTGAAGGGAGATGATCTGATAAGAAAGGAGCCTTTCACCAAGCCTGAAAAATCTATAGCAGTTGGGTCTGGGCTTTATTTGCCTTTGCTTTTCTAATTCACTCCACCCTTTTCAAGCCATTGTTGACTTCCCCTGTGCCAGCAAACATGCTGTATTTTAACAAAATAGATCCTTTATTTTATGATCCCAGTCTCATATATTTTATTGCTTGCAGAACTCCCATTGAGCTCAGCGAGTATTTTGCATGTAAAAAAATTCTGGAACCCAGCTATAATATATATTATATGCATTATATGGCATGCAGTTTTTAGCAGAACTGTCTAAGCCTCATTAATAAAGCAAAGCCAAATGTTTGGACAATATTCTATGACCATTATTTAATAGTGGTTTTATGTTATAAATTTCACGAATACCTCAGTTCCAGGAAAATAACTGATTTTTTCCCAAAGCCAAAAGGTGGAGCACATCTGGTACTCATTGTCCAGTGCACCCTGTCCTGCTCTAAAACTAGTCTCTTCTTCAGCATCCACCTCACATTGTTTACACTGTCAAGCTGTGTTATGTAGACTTTCCTCCTATGCATTTCTCCTGCACTCTGCCCTCATCTTTAGTAGGGTCCAGAACTCCAAAATTATTACAGATAATTCAGGTATACACTGCTGCTTTTTAAGAAACCATTTTAGCAAAAACACTTTAAATTCTTGCTGCAGAAGATTGTTATTTTATCTTGCAACAAAGGGCTGAACTTTATTCCTGTGATTCAAGGTTGAGGAAACTATTTCTGACTTCACATTACAAGAAGTGGACTTGGCTGCAGGTCATGTTTTTTTGGGTGGTTGGTTATTTTTTGGTTTGTTTTCAAATCTTATACAGAGGGTAGTAGAAAGGAAGACGGGTGGGGTAAATGTGAGGTAAGACAGTATGTCTGGATGACCCAGAAGATCAGGGAATTTGTTCCTTTTGTTTCTGTGTTTTCTTAACAATGCCAGCATTCAGAAAGGGCAGACCAAACCAACTCCCTTCTTTGACCAATGTTCTGCAGTTTTAGGTACCTGTGATGCCTGTACTTTAAGGATGTGGGCTTTAAGATTAAAAACATTTGAACATCTTGTTTCCCAGCTGTCTGTTTTCTGTCACTGAGGTAGGTGGTGTGAGACGCTGGTTTCTTGGTCGGTGGTGGTCAGTGAATCTGCTGCAGCTGGCTGCCACACGTGGGGACAGATGCTGTACACACAGCTATGCTTTTTGTCCACCCACGGAATTTTAGCTGGGAAGGGAGTGGAACTGAAGGATGCACTCTTTTCTCCCGTATTTACTTGGCATTCATAATGCCTTTCCTCTATCGTATCTGTAGAGAATGAAGAATGCTTCCTTTATTTGCACAATGGGGCATTTTTTCCCTTACAAGAGAGGACTTGTAGGGAGAGGAGCAGATGAAATTTTGGGCATGCAGATCCCATATGGCTTGTACACCACATAAGTGGCAAACTGGGTCACTGCAGAGGGTTTGTGTGGTCAGCAGCTTGGATTACACTAAATGAGTTTCAGATTGTGATGCCTAATTATAATGGTAGTCACAGAGATTAGTCTGTACAGAGGCTACTTTGAAGCTTTGGCTTTTGTTTTCAGAAAGATCATCTAAAACTGGAATAGAAGTTTGTAGAAAGAAACAGGCCAATTTAGAATAAAACTGTAGTATACTGCACAAGGACAAGCTTTTGATTTGTCTAGTTTAATTTCCCATTCTAATAATAGACCTGCATACATTATCTCTTTTCCATAGGAGAGTATCTCTATGTGTTTACAAAAGGTGGGGAGGTAATAAATTTGGTTTTTATATATGTATAACTAACTTCAGAGATCTCAACTATGGAAGGTAAGATTTGAATGAGAAATAGTTAAAAAAGGAAGCCTCATAATGTATCAGTGCTTATTTTGCTTGCATAACAAAAAAAAAAAAGTATTAGGACATATTATTTACTGGATACAATTTTTTTTTAATGCCATTGTAAATCCAGAAAATTCAGGTCAGGTGAGCCTATTTCAGTGATACCAAAGTAACGATACATATATCTATCTATCCCTAATTATTTTGACACAACTTGCTTCCTTTTTAATTGTATCTTTAACTAAGTGCTCTTCCCAAATAAACTTTTCAAGAAAATTGGCAATTGTCATCTTCCTCCTATAACAAAACATTGAGGAAATGACCAACGCCTTTTTTTCCCCCCCTGGATATTTTGGTCGTCTAGGAATTCTGTACCTTTCTAGGTGTGTCCGCCGGGCTCTAATTGCCTGCATTATCTAATCTGTGCAGTGATAGCATGCTATTAATATTGGCTTCTTGACAGCCGTTGTCAGAACGCTCAAGTGAGAGCATTACTGTGTAGATCTTATCCGGTGAGTGATAAGAGAGATTCTTGTCTTCCACTGTTTGCCTTGGCTTAGCATGTTGACTTGCTTGAAAATAGCCAACTGCAACTGATTTTTGCTTGTATTAGTCACTGAAGAGCAACAATGCATTTGCAGAAGGGGCATATTTTCCGCACAGGTTTTAAAATAGATTGTTACCTGAGGTACAATTTTGCGTTTTCCTAAAATCTGCTTTAAGAAATCTTTTTTTTTTTTTTTTTTTTTTTTTTTTGCTTAAGCTACAGAGTGAGCATAGTTCAGGCTATAATATTGTGGATGGATGTAAATGTTATTAGTTAAAGATCCTCTTCTGCTTACTACTTGAGAAAATACCTGAGGCATATGTGGTGCCAGTGAGAGTGCATGTTAGCAGTTAAAGCACGTGAGCCAGAATGCTTGGGTTTCACTCCCAGCTCTCCTAATAATTTGTAATAAGTCAGGCTTTAAAACACGAACAGTAAAACGTAGCAACTTCATAAAGGTGTTGTGAAATGTAACTCTTGCATAAACAAGGCATTGCTAAGCTTTTTCTTTTATTCACTGTGTTAAACTTCATCTAGAAATACTTGAGAGTGAGTTTGACGTGTTTGCTACTAGTGTCTGTAATTAGGAYTTTAACATAGTCACGTGATTTCAAAAGCTTCTTTACTGCTTTTTGTTTGCTTCTGTTTGTTTTCTGGCAGGTTGGAAGTGATTTTGGATATTTTCCAAAGGATTTACTTGAAATAAATCATAATTATTCCGATGAGGAGCTAGAGTTACCAACAGATGTAAGTCTTACTTGTTATTTTTTAATTGGGCTGCTTACTGTTTCTTACTTTGGCATTCAATAAGATCCCTGAGGAGGAGAATGGGAGTATCAGTGATCCTTAGTTGCCTTTCGTTAGGAAGCAGCTACATATGTGCAGAGATGCACATATGTGTTGGGGGGTGGAATGTTTGTGCCGATATGTATGTGAATGGGTGTGTAAGCGTCAGCCCAAAATGTGGGCATTTATCTTTCTTTTCTTGAACATTCTTGTTTTCTTCTAACAAAATCTGTTTGGATTGAGCTCTAGAAATGCTGCTAGCTGGCTTGTACATAGGCTGTTTGGTATGTATTCAGAATTCTTCCTTTTCCCAAACTTTAGAATTTTAAAGTATTGTCAGAAACAAACAAAACCAGATACACTGTTAGCCCTTTGATTCTAGAATTGGTCCTTCAACCCTTACACACATAAATGGCTTTCATGCACTAATAGCTAGTAACTCAAGAGTTGTGTGAGTAAGGCCTGCTTGTGGATGCAGCTTCAGACCCTTATGAAATCGTATTCAGTGGTTTGCACTGCTGTTTAATCTATTTTTCAGAAGTTGTGTGACAAGCAGCTCCTGCTGGGAGGACTCGGTCATTTGAGGAGAGACCAGCTAAAAGAGACTGGGACAAGCAAGCTTAGTGACGCTTGTTTTCTTCTCCTCACTGGCATTCAGCAATAGACTTGTTCTTAATTCAGGATGTATGCGATGAGTAAATTATAATACTGTCAACTCCGTTGCTGACTTCCAGTTTGTTCCTCACTGGGAGCTCTTTGATGGGGCTAACCCATGAGCTTTTTATTTAGGTTTTTAAGAGTTCTTGGGCAAAACTTCCACTGATTTCAAAGAGAGTTTTGGTTAAGTAATCAGGGAGTTAATTCTGCACGATTAATATAATTTACTTTGCTGCTGCATCTCTCTAACCAAGCAAATGGATTTGGTCTCGTGACTGTAATAAAGAAATTAATATTTGTGACTACATATTGTTTTTCATTTCAGGAAACAGACTTTGTTTGCTTTGATGGCGGAAGGGATGATTTTGATAATTATAATGTGGATGAGCTTTTGAAGTCATTGGAAGAGACAAGAGCAAACGAAGGGGAAACTGAATCAAGTGATCCAGGGACAAAACCAGCTGAAGGAATTGAAAGGGATGAGGAGATTGAACAGGTCAATACAGTAAAGTCCCTTCATGCTTTGGAGACAGACAATTTTGAGCTAAGCACAGAAGAAGACAAGGAAACCCTCGTCATGACAGAGGAAGCAGACAGTTCTCTTACAGAAGGAACTGAAAATACTGGGGGAGACTCCAGTGTCAATAGTCATGAAGAAAACTCTCAGGGAGATCAAATTGCACATGAACACTTGAAAGGAATGCTACACGGGAAACTAAAAGGGCTAGAAAGTGAAAATACCAAAAACACTAGTGTTCCTCAGGGTGAAACCAGTCAACTTGACAAAGAGAGTGAAGAAGTCAATGCCTATACACTTTTAAACAGAGAGCTCTCTGTGAACTTGAAAACAAAATTTGGCTCAACTGCAGATGCTGTTGTAGCAGATGATGAGGTGACTCGCCTTGTTACGTCGCTGGAAGATGATTTTAATGAAGATTTGAGCATTAATACTCATGATGCAGAGGAGGAGCCAGACTTTGCAGATCAGTCTGAGGAAATCCCTTTGCTGTCTTTTATGGCAGAGGAAGAAATTACATTCCCAGCGGATTTAGAAGATGATGAAAATGATGACATTGAGTCACAAAATCATGAACTTGATGAAGATGCAAAGGGTGCTACAGAGCTAAAGAACCAAAGAGACAATGAGGAAGAACCCGATTCAGATGCTTTAATTCTTAAGGATGTCTTCAGTAAGAGCAAGAAGTTGCGTGACAGTATAAGTGTGGACAGGTCCGAATCTAAACAAACAAAAGAGAAACAGGATAAGGTGATGCTAATTAGTAAAAGAGAAGCACCAGCAACAACTCCACCTGAGGATCTCTCCAAAGAACTCCTTAGAAAGGCACCTGTAGGTATAGGTGATCTGGGTTCAAAAGAAAAAACAAACAAAACTGAACAGTTTGAAGAGCAGCTCACGGTTGACGGAACGGAGTCACGTACTGAAGAGCTGAGGAGTACAGCTGTGCCTGATCCTCATGTTTTGCCTAGTCCAGGAGATGATGTGGAATCCAAATCGTTTGTTAAAAGCAAGCAAGATGCTTTAAAACCACCTGTTGGTGATACTAACAAAAGTCCAGAAAGAGTGCTTCTTGCTCAAATAGAGAATGATGAGAAAAAGTTTGAGGATGACACCTTGGAAGATGTCTTGGAAAGTGATTTAAAGCACAAAAAGTTATGGGAGAAAACAAAGGAGAAGGGAAGAGCTGAGAACAGGCCTTCTGTTGATGTTCCAGCCAAACCAGTGGAAGAGGTAAAAAATGCATCTCAAAGTGACTTAGGAGATACTGACCTCTTGAAAGAGAAACTGGAGCATGGAATGCGCTCTGTGGAGAAACAACTTCTAAGACATGAAGATGATTTGAAACAAACAGGGGAGACCGATCATGAAAATCAAAAAAACACCTCTCTTAACAAAGAACCTGAAATAAAAAGGAAAAACATGAAAGAAACCCCTGCAGGGGAGGGAGACCCAAGCCATAGAGGAGCTGTCGAGCAACCTAGACCATCGGAAAATGAGACTGAGTATTCAGGGGCAGATGAAGAAGAGCTTTCAAGAAATCTTGGCAAGATGACAGTATTTGAAGAAAGCATTGAGAAAAGTTCCCCTGAAGAAAAATCAAAAGGCACTACACAGAATACTAATACAGAGAATCTTACTCAGCAAGGAACTGCTCGTACCAAGGATGCAGATTCAGACAGAAATCTTGGCACAAATTTAACTAAAGAAAGAACACGAAGACCAGAACTGCAATCTGAAGAGCCAGATGCTGAAGACGACCCTGACCTGAAACAAGTAGAGGAAGAGCTACTGGAAGATGAGAATGCTGCAAGTGCAAAGCTGTTGCAAGCAAGGGCTGCAAATGTACAGGGTGATACACTAAATGTTAAAAGTACAAACCCTGAATTAGAAGTACTAAGTGAAGCTGTTTTGGGAACTGCAAATCCTACTTACAAAACAGGAGAGGAAACAAACTCATTTTCTAAAGAGGCTAAAAAAATGATCAGCATGCAAGATGCAAGCAAGACTGGGAACAAAGAGGTTGACGTACCAGTGAGTGAAGATGCTGAATTGGATGAGATGGAAGGTGTCATGGAAGATGATGAGGAGTCTTCTGAAGCTGAGGAACCATCAGCTGTGGAAGAACATACTTTCCAATCTCCTGACACGGAAGACAACAATGACTTTAACCAAAAGAGAGATCATCTCCCAGAGGGCATTTCACAGAAAGACTCAAAAGAGGTGCAAAATTTAGAGCATACAAGAAATGACCACCAGCAATCTGCACATTTCCCCAGCCCTGCTGACAGCTCAGCAGCCACAAATGACACTGTTACAGACTTCAGTGAGTCTGTGAAGCGGCTCACAATAATGAGAGATTTTCTTGATGAGAAGCGTGTGATACGTCTACAAAAATACCTTGGGCTTCAACACGTGGTTAGGATAGAAGCCATGTTTCACGACATGAAGGTAGAGATGGAGCTTGCTCGGAAGGCAAGCCATAATAACGAAGATCTAGAAAAAGCTTTGGACCAGATACTTGAGTTTTCAGAATCGAGCATTCTGGATGTTGTAGGAAAAGTTCTGGATTCCAGAGTGGCAGAAAATAAAGAGGAGGTGGTGAAAGAGATGGATTTGTATGATGAGGAGAGCGCGCTGATGGATGATATTCAGGAATTAATATATTCTTTAAGGAGTAAATATTCGTCTGCTAGTGAGAGTGTCCCACTCGCATCTATTCCAGAACAGGAAGATGATCAGCTGAATGTTCAAGGTAGGATGTTAAACCAGTTAATAAATAGATGAAATGGAAGTAAAACCCTGTCMCAGACAACACTATGTAACCCAGAGAAGCTTTAAGAACAGGGCAAGGGAGCAGAATTGAAAGAGACCCTGTGGAATCTGCTAGGATTTTGCTTATTTTTAATGCATATTTTTGGCATTGTGATGTGTTGTCTCAGGGACAAGTCTGGGGAGAAAATGTTGAGCTCAGCATGTCTGTTCTTACGGGCCAGGTTCTGTGTAAGATAAGTGGGATCTGTGCATGGATATGGCTAGAAGGAGCCATTCAGGTCGTGTCTATACCTCCGCTCAAGATATAGGGATTCACATATACTAATGTGCTGAATTTTCCAGAGGTTTAGAGCAGTCTTTTTTTTCTGAACTAGCTAGCACCTAATTATGAGAGATCCAGTGATTAATGCAAAGTTCAGGCACTAAATCCATGCACCTAAAATCTCAGGTGTCCCTATCAGCATGTTTTCACCCACATTCATAAAAGAGTGCCTAAGTAGATGTACTGAACAAAATGATCTTTTGATGGGGGGAGAACCAGCGGTAGAGTCTGCAGCAAACTTGCTGTTTTTTCTAATTCATGTGCAAAGTGGTAAGATACACTCTTAGCAAGGCTCCTTTTACAGTAGTACATGTTAAGTATGTGATTTCTGATAAGGTCACAAACAATGAAAATATTTCACCTTGCAGTATTTCATTGTAAGGTCAGTGGTTGATACCTTGCATAAATTCAGTATAAACATTTAATTAGATGTTACTGAAAGTTGATTGAGAGTATATTAGAAGCAACACATGCTGAAGTGTTTTAAAAAGTGTCAAGAAAGCTTTGTCAAATGTAGTATTTCACTGGAGACAGCCGTGGGCAAGAAATACACATTAGCTCAGTGCTTAATTCATGTCTCCCTGTCTGTCACAGATGGTGCAAAAGAGGCTGAATATGACGGAGTTCCCATCAGAAACCCAAATGCTATTGATGAGAGCAATCAGGAATTTCAGCAGCTTGAAGATAAGAGGCCAGAACAGCCTATTGAGGAGAAGGAGGAGGAGAGGACTGTTAATGTTCTACCTGAGCATGAAGAGGCCAACTTCTCGGATAATAGAGAAGCCGAAGAAGGGTATGATAGTGAAAGAGGATCGCCACTGGAAGATACTTCCTTTGGGTCAATTGATTCAGGACAGAGTGCCAGGGAAGATATTGCTGCAGGTAACCTTTTGGAATTGGGTTATTTTGTTCTTTTGCTCTTAAAGAGGAGCATGGTTGAATGGTTTTTAGGCAAATACCAACGTTTTTCACTAATATTTTCATTGCATGTTGCTGTAAATCCTAAAGGCTTTCACTAATCCGTGACAGTCCCTGTAGTGGCAGTATTGTCTCGCTGCCACTCAGCAGAGAGGTTTTTCTACTACCTTTTTGCACTAGAGAAATAAGAAAAGTTCTCCTCTAAGTGTCATAGTCAGAGCTCTGTGCTCTGGCTGGTGGACTGTGTCTCAGGGTGGTAGTGGATAAAGAGCAGAAACTACTGGAAGCGTACCATCAGCCCAGGTTTCCTTCTCCTTGCAAGGGGACTGACAGTCTAGCTATTAGGCTATAGAATCATGTGCTCTCTCTTCTCACTCTTTTTAACCTGTGACTCTGGGCTATATTATTTCCCGGGAAAGATGGGAGTGTAACTTCCCTCAGGCAGTTCAATAATTTCTGGCTAAGGTGTTTGTTGGAGTAGGAGAAATGCTTGACTCTGTTCTGCTGAGGCCTTCTCCCTCTGAAGCGAGTATGCTGACCTCTGCTGACTCATCATTATGCCAAGGAGGGATCCTATTACTGTCATCTTCCCCAGCTCTGTTTTGGCATGAAACTGCCTTTGACTCCATTCTCGGTGCTAAGCTCAGCTTTGCTGTTCTGCATTCATCCCTGATTATGCTTAATAAATCCGTCTTCACTGAGCATTTACAAAAAAATCAGGTATATCTTGCTTAGCTTTTGTACACTACTGAGGTACTGTACCATCCCCATAGCCAAGCACTTTTGAGCAGCTTCTAAGTTCTGAGGGAAACTCTAGGTTGAATGCAAAGATAGCTAATATGAATTTTAAATGGCTGGTGGATTACTTACGTGGTCAAGCAGTTGGATGTTCAGTTGTATTTTAGACCATCTTCCTTTCTTAACGGTGGTTAAATGCTGTTTGCTAGGAATTCCCGTGAGGACTGCTAGAAGTGCTGAGAAGAAGCAGGGCAGATATTTGTAGAACCACTGGTCACAGAAGCTGTTCCACAATGTAACAACAGGCTGGGCAGGTGGTTATTTGAATCTGCTAGCCTGAATTCATGGCAACGGTAGCAGCGAGAGGAGAAGGCAGGCTTCAGACCAGGGTAGAAGTAAAGGTGGTTTAAAGCTTATGCTGTACTAACAGTGCTGTAAACTTAGTAGAAGACATAGGTTTATTGATTAGGAATTGAAGAATGTGTGCTGCTTTGTTGTTTTTGACTTGCTGAAGGACTTGTACGTGCTCTGTCTGAGGCAGGCTTGGCAAAGTGACTTTGTGTATCCGTGTCCCTCTCTGCGGTACCTTTGCTAAAGCAGCCTGTGGAATATCACTATCCTTTCTAAGGACTTTTGCCTCTTTCTTCAACGCCCTGGAGAGCCGGGCACCGTAATTTGAAATCTCGCCTAAGACGCCGCAGAAACCGCGGGGGGGGGCACACGAGGCGGGTTCCCGGCTGCAGCCCTCCCCTGTCAGCAGGCCCTGCTGGCGACGGCTGACGCGGGCGCGGCCGCTCCGTCAGGTAACACCT